>OY757932.1:30037776-30599073 GCA_963585895.1 Sepioteuthis lessoniana | reverse complement strand
CCTCGGTGTAGAAGCTATTGAAAAGGGAGCCTTCTGGTTGCCCTCGACTACGGTCACCAACTTTTATATATATATATATATAAAGTATTTTGTAATTTGTTTGAAGCATTGCCCAAATGATTTTTTTAGAGTATTGAATTAATCTAGAGGGCTATTGCAATGCAAAATAATAATTATTTGAGTCTAATTAATTTCAAAGTAAAACTTCAATATCATCAGAGACTTTTTTGTTCATTTATAAAAATAAAATAAAAAAGTCTGTGACGATGAAGTTTTACTCTGAAATTAATTAAACCCAAATAATTATTATTTCGCATTTCATTTTTGTAACTTACAGGAAGAAAAGAAAAATCAATATTAAACGATCATTTTTCACAATTTATATTATTATCTACGTTTACTTTTATCATTAAGATTTCTTAAACTTTTAATTTTACAGGAATCAATGCATCATACAGATCAGCAATCATAATATATGCCGTCTCTTAACTCAGAACATCATTAGCCAGAATATATATTTTTTAAAAATCCTAAGTATAATCCCTTTTTTGTAGGCAGGGTGGATTCTTACGTTCTCCAGCTAAAAAGCTACTGGGCTCCCAGACACACACACACTCAAGTCATACCTAAATCAACTACTTTTCAAAAAAGGTTTCACATATACGCCTAAAAGATAAAACCATGAATATATTTGTTTGATAAATGTTAGTATTGTTGTGCAAATCAATTGATTTTGTCGTTAATATTTTGTGTATGTTATTGTTCACCACATTATTTTCAAACTCAATTTAATGTTAAACTATTTCAGTTAATTTAATCAAAGACTGATTATCCATTATGAAACTTACTCTTACATTAACAATACGTATAAACTACAATATTGGTCTAACTACAACTAAGAATTCATGAAACAATGAAAATAATGTATATGATATTGAACTTTTTTTGGTCCAATAAGAGTTTATTACTTTTTATCTAATGATTAATTCACATTCATTCTTTAAAAAAATGTGGCTTGATTCCATTTTAAAGACTTAATAAAAATATCCCAATAAAAAATTAAATTCAGTGATAATATAACTTTCTTATTTGATGTTAGATTTTAAAGTTCAACGAAGGAAGAACTGAAATTATTATGAATTACAATGCATGTGATTTATTAAAAGTGAATTATCTGATTTTGATTTAGGAAATAAGTTTGTGTTACTTTTATTTTTTAAGTTAGTCCGGAATGAAGGAAGGCAATAAACAATTTTTTAAGTTACCAAATGGTAACTTTTTTTTTTTTTTTTTTTTTATGGTGTATAATTGTTTACCTAACAACATAAGTAAACAAAATAGCTCATACATGCAACAGACAAATAGTGAAGTTAAGACAGACAGACGCTTTTATCTTTTTTTTCTACTTTTTCACAAAAAGAAAAAAAAGTGGGTAACTTTTTACCCTTTAACCCATCGGATTTTAGTGAAAACTAAAAATCAGATTCTACTCTTTTTTTGGCTAATACATGTAAACAGCCTGAAAAAAAAATCATCTCTGGTCGTCTGTAATGCTTACTGTATTCGCAAAAAAAGGTAGAATCTGATTTTTAGTTTTCGCTAAAATCCGATGGGTTAAAGGGTAAAAATTTACCAAAACATGTTTTCGTTTTAAGAAATAATATTACTTATATATCAATAATTGTACAAAAGTGAAACCTAAGAGGGAAGAAAAAAAAGGAAAAAATTTAAGTTCAGAGTAGTTTATCATGTCAATTAATTGTATTATTTTTAATTCATTTATTTTACACATTTCATTGCCTTAAAATTAATTATTTATTGGGGGAAAGTGTTTTCCCAATAAAACTACCTCTGACTAAGTAAAATTCAAGTTCCAACTGTTGAGCCCAATTCTTATTATTATCATTTTAAATCGACATTTTCTATTTTAATTAATTTCATTAACAGATGAATGAATCAATGATCATCATCAATAATTTTAAAGTTCAATCAGCCCGCAAAAGCAAAAATATTCATTAACTAAAGTTTTGAGTTTCAGAATCAATTATTTCGTTAAATTGTTAATGTTTTAAAAAATGTAAATTCATGATTTTAAAAAATTGCCTTAAATACTTAATTAAAGAAAAAAAAAGTAGATTGACATTCTATGGACCATAACACTGAACAATATTGAATAGTTTTTAACAAAAAAAATTTGAGAACAAAAAATGAGCATTAATGAAAAACGAAATAAAATTGCTTCGAAAATATTGAGAAAATAAAATGAAAAAATGTCAATGCTCAGTTCATTTCAATAAACCGGTTCAAAATATTATTCTTCAGTGACATTTGTAATGTATTTCAATGTAGAAGTCATTAAAAGTTTTATACCTACCGTGCATCAATAAGGACACATGCAAGAAGAGTAAGTTGCCCTTACTGACAATATAGAATTACTCCCCCTTCCTCC
The DNA here is from genome assembly GCA_963585895.1 of Sepioteuthis lessoniana. Taxonomy (NCBI): domain Eukaryota; kingdom Metazoa; phylum Mollusca; class Cephalopoda; order Myopsida; family Loliginidae; genus Sepioteuthis; species Sepioteuthis lessoniana. The sequence continues at coordinate 30,596,624 of OY757932.1, read as the reverse complement.
ATTTCATGCGTTTTCCTCTTTTCTTAGCAAGTTTTGTTCTTGTTGTTAGTAGTAGTAGTAGTAGTAGTAGTAGTAGTAATAGTAGTAGTAGTGAATTTTCTCACGACTTTTATTAAAGTTGGGAAATTTTGGGCTGAAATCAATTTCAAAACAACGAGACTTGACGTCATTAGTGCCCGGATGATGTAACTTCATAAATTCACTTCCGGGTAACAGACGTGGTTTTTCCGTGAGATCATTTCGGAAGACAGATTATATTTTTATATTTCTATTAATTCTTACTTTCCTTAATCACTCGATGGCTAAAAGAGAGACTTGTCATGAATGGAAAATGTCATTTACTAAGTGGGATGACAAGGATTTCCAACTTAATTTTCAGAATGTTCTTCGTGTATCATCAAGAAAACAACTTTCCCGTTTTCTGAACTTAAAATCAGAACTGTTATCAACCACGGGATTATGTCCCGATTTTCGAGGTTTGGCAGAACTTGTTGGGTTTGATTATTTGGATATAAGCCAATTTGAGACGGCGTCTGATCCGATGGCAGTTTTATTGGATTCATGGAATTCTTCATATCGTGAGACTGCAACTATTGGAAAGTTATTGGAAATGATTGCGTTAATTGGGCGTAAGGATTGCATTACTGATTGTCAGCAATGTTTTGGTAAGTTTTTTTCTTTGATATTTTTTTTTTTTTTTTTTTTTTTCAGAGTTCACTTGAAAAATTTTCTCTTTGAGGCATTGATCTTGTTTCATTTAAATTTATTTTTAATCTAAATGAGCAAATACAAGGAAGTTATAATGAAACTTGTTTACTTTCTAATTAAATGATTAAATAAAATTTCCTTTTAAAACAGAATTTTTTTATTCGAAAAACTTTTAATTTATTTTTTTTCCGATGTATCTTTATCTATTTTACTTTTCATCATTAGATTTCTTTTTAACAAATGGCTAAAGTTAAAAGAATTGTATAGCTTTCTACTGAAAAGTTTTACTGTAAAACTATTCTGTTGAATTATTTGTAAACTTTTTAAAGTGTGGATTTCTTTAGAAAATACTAACACATACTTAAATGCTAAGAACAAATGTCGAAGCGTGAAATTTTCCTCTTGAAAGAGAATTAATTCATTATATAACCTTTATTTCACATAATTTTTAAATGTTTGTATTTTGAAAAATTATTTTAGTTTCTGAAAAATTACTAGTATTGATACAATCTGACTTATTTGTAATCTCGTTCATCGAAATGGGGCTAAAAATCGAAGTTTAGTATTTGTTCTTATCAACTTGATGTCTGATACGTCCCTGAAGGAACAAAGTACTTCAAATATTAACCTGGTATGAACAGATACTACACTTTACTTTTTACGAAAATGCTGAGAAATCAGATTTTTTTTTAAAACTTTAAATTACTTTAACATAGTATTTTTTTTTTTTATAAATGTTTCAGAACGTGACGTGGAAATATATAAACAAAAACAAATGAAACAAACTCCTGTGCAAGTTCCAACCAGTAAGTACTTTTAAAAAAAAGAAAAATCTAAAGAAATATGAATGAATAATTTTTAAACAAATAAACAATTTTTCTCGGAGTAGTTCCTGAAAAGGGATGGGCTATTCCTGCCCAAAACAGGTTATGTGAGTAGCGCCCCTCACCACGATCAAACCAGATTACGGGACCAGTGAAGAGGAGTCTCTTTTACTTAGTTGTATTTTGAAAATATTGAAGATTTTCAATTGTTTTTAAAACTAATGATAATAATAGAATAATTTTTTTTAAGTACTTTAACTCATGTTCACTTGAAACCATTGCTTGTGTTTTTGAAGTCAGTTGTATACCTTCTCTCTTGTTAGTTCAGGTTAATCCAAAGCCGGACATTTTTAGAACTATTTTTCCGATACAGGTATCAACGAGAAAAGTTTTGGTAAATGGACCAAACTTTGACCCTTTAACCAAAACCTTTCTCCTTCCTCAATGATATCTCCATTGGAAAAGTAAAGTTCGGCTTCAGGTTACCCTTTCCGCGCTTCTAGCCTAGATCATGTCATCTTTTACAAACGAGAGGTGAAATTTTTTAACTTAACCCGATTGTAAAACAAATGAGTTTTTTTGTCGATATTTATTTTTATTTTTGAAAAGTTATCTATTTAGAGCGTAGAGTATAAAAATAATTAAAACTTTTTATAAAGGGTGTCTCTAAAGTCTGGACACATTGGCAAAATACATATATTTAATGAATAGATGTTTCACCAACATTTTATTTAACTGGAATATTAATCAATAACAGTGTGATTTTCATTTGTGATGCAAAGTTCCATGCGTTTTGTGAAATTCACGTGAACTCGATGTATTAACTCCACATTAAACTTTCTAACCACCTTCCCCACATTTGAAAAGCTGAAAGAAGAGGGGGCTGGATAGTATTGTAGGGAATGAATAATTTTTTTTTTTTTTTTTTAATTTGATTTGAATAATTATTAAAATGGACATTGACACGCGGTTAACAAAGGCATGGACAGCCATCAATAGGTTATCGATCATATGGAAATCAGACCTAACAGATAAAATGAAACGCAGTTTCTTCCAGGCAGCGGTCGTATCGATACTGCTGTACGGATGCACTACATGGACGCTAACAAAACGGCTGGAGAAGAAGCTAGACGGCAATTACACAAGAATGCTGCGAGCAATCTTGAACAAGTCCTGGCGGCAACACCCTACAAGACACCAACTATACGGCCACCTGCCTTCTATCACAGAAACTATCCAAGTTAGACGAACCAGACATGCAGGACACTGCTGGAGAAGCAGGGACGAGCTCATAAGTGATGTACTCTTATGGACCCCCCACATATGGCCGGGCAAAAGCAGAACGACCAGCACGAACATACATTCAGCAGCTCTGTGAGGATACTGAATGTAGCCCTGAAGACCTGCCAGAGGCGATGAACGATAGGGAGAAGTGGCGAGAGAGGGTCAGGGATATCCTTGCTAGTGGCACGACATGATGAGGATAATGATTAAAATATGCAGAAACTCTCAGAGGCCTCTGACAGGAATAGGGGCAATGCACGCATATGCAAAGAAAAGGGACAATCCCAACAAAAGGAGAAATCTCATTGCTCTTTCAGCAGTGACCAGCGAAGTGACAACGCCTTGCTAACTGGTGGAGGACGCCATGCGTTCGTCTTTAGACAACGCATTAGCTAACCTTTCCCCTGGTAGTAGTCGTCTTTCATTACCAACCCATAACTAAAACACAGGATTTAGACGAACTCCCAAAAATGACTAACACATCGCTAAAGCTTTATATACCAAACAGGTTGTTAAAGATTTAAATACCGAATGAGGACACATATATACCCAAGAAACGACTAACACATCTTTAACACATTGACTTGGAGATTCAACTATTTCAGTTATATTCAGGGAGAATTTCCTCACCCACTGAATGGTTGTTGAACCCAGGAATAAAGGAAAAATATAAAAAGTGTCCTCGTTTCCTATCTGTTACTATCTTCTTTCATATAATTCTTTTACGGCCTTATCCAAGAAGTTAAACCAACAAAACAAAAGTGGTATAAGAGTAGGATAACCCGGAATGGAGTCGGGTAGCAAACAGTAACACAGATTACCCTGGGAGTCCATAGTATGCCTCCTCAGCAACAGAAAGAAAAGTATCTCTCATAACTGAACACGTGGAATCAATTTCAAGTGCTGTTGCTGTGTCATCTTCTTCTTAAAAGAACGTAGACAGCTGAATTTCTATGCTGAAAATATTCCTTTTTGCCTGCAACAATCTTCTCTTGCAGTCCTACACCCAAGCTTATCTCTTGTTGTGTGTCACCAAGACTCAAAACGCCTCTCAGTATTTATCATACGCCCAACCAAGCATACAAATGTGGCACAAGACCGTTTTTAAGGTGAGTCTGGGTGCAGGGCCGGAGCTCACACGCACCTGACATTCCCAAAAATGTCTTGGGTTCCGTTGGCATTCCCCTTAAAAGGGGCGCCTCAGGCATCAGGCGATAAACCTACCTCCCCCAAAAGGGGGTAAAAGCCTGGGGGGGAGTCCCCTGCGGCCAGAGGGATGTCCAGCCGACGAGACATACCCAACTGAGCCGTGCAGTCAACAACACGGCTGGCTGAATGAGACCCACCAACTGGAGAGGCGCACCAAACACAAAATGTTTGGCCAAGTCAGACTCAAAACGCATCTCGGTATTTATCATACGCCCCACCAAGCATACAAATTGGACACAGGGCCGTTTTTAATGTGGATCCGGGTGCAGGGCCGGAGCGCACACGTGTCCGACATTTCCAAAAATGCCTTGGGCACTGTCGGCATTCCCCTTAAAAGGGATAAACTTAAAAGGCGATAAACTTTACTCCCCCTGAACTGGGTAAAAGCCTGGAGGCACGACCTCCTGAGGCCAGAGGGATGTCCAGCCGACGAGACACACCCAACCAAGCTGTGCAGTCAACTTAGCCAGCCAAATGTGACCCACCAACTGGAGAGGCGCACCAAACACAAAGGGTTTGGCCGAGTCAGACTCAAAACGCATCTCTGTGCCCAGTGCATTCAGGCAGGACTTAAATAACCTTACCAAAATGCCACCTCTGGGCCAACTGCACAATGTGGTAATTTACATGTGCGCCAGTGTGTAGGTAGTCCTGACGTCAAACACGATTCACAGTCTGGAGGATGTGAGTTCGATCTCCCCAATCACCTGTTTTTCTCTACTTGATCTCATTTTACACACCAGACATATTCGTGCATGCTTTGAGCTGCTGCATGCATGATTTCTCTCGCCACAAAAGCCAATTGGAACGTTCCTCAAATGATGTACATTAAAAACATCTATCTTTTGATATGACCATCCTTTGCATTCACTGAGAAGAACCAATTCAGTTCTTCCTTCTTTCAACTCACTCCTATTTAATCTGTGGAGGAAAAAAAAAATTAGTAATTAAGGGAATTAATCATTCAACCTAATGAACATTTCAACAATCTGGCCGAACATGAGTGTTTTGTTATATTCACTTGTTTTTGTTTGAGCCATCTGATAATTTTTCAGCAACTTGATTTTTTTTTTTTTTTAATTTTTTTTTTTTAACAATTGCTTTTTCCAATATTTTATTAAAAGGGTGTAGTTTCATAAGAAAGATTTGCAATATAGATGCTATTTCAGGGCCTCCCTCCAAAATCTAAAAGGAATAAGGTCTGGGTTAATTGCTCGGTGCCTGAAGGGGAATACCAAAAGAACTTTTGCACCTTCACTGGGAGTCTTGCTTTTTGCAGGACACCCTACATAAAATTGACCTTTAGTCATGTCCCAACTCTGTCAGGGGTTAGTTTAATAACTACATGCTTTGCTTTGTCGGCTTATGTTATCATCAAGCATCACAGATTCCCATGTCTCCTCTTTCACTATCTGCGCCCTGCAGGCTGGGGCTGTAAGAAATGCTGACTGCACCTCTACAGAGGGATTAGACACCCCCCCCACCAAATGGGGCCACCTGTTATTCGTGAGTGGTGACATGATGCTTGAAGACAGAATCCTGGTGGTTGAGCAGTCCTTGATCCAGCAACCGTGTGATCATGACCTGCAATGCACCACTTTGGTTCCAAATGGGCTAGACAGGTGATCAGACAGGCCCAACCTAATCAATCGGCTGGTTATATCAAGCTTTAGCTCCTATATGTTTAGTCCCAACTATATTCAAATTGCATCTTTGGCAAACAAACACCCAACCCTTTTTTATCATTTAAATGCTGGAAGGTGGTGGCTGAGGGTCAATCAAGTTGAGCAGATGGGATATCAACCTCTGTTGAATCATAGAGCACAAAGTATATGATACTAATGGTCTGAGATCGCCGTGGGTTCAGGGCCCTCCTCTTAACTCGAGTATACTGATAGTGAATCCACATTTCAACCAAGGTGAAAGAGTTTCCCTCTTTGTTAATTCCCAACAGAAATTAGACTCCATAGTGAGTGGTGGAGCACTGGACCAATAAAAAGTCAATCTATAGACATGGCTTATTTGAACCCCCCTCCCCCATATACCAAATAAATTACCCAAAAAATCCCATCCCGATGCAGACACTTTCACAGACACATACAGTGACAGTGATATAGAAGAAGTGTCTACCTCCTTTCCAAGCTCTAGAGTCCTCAAAACAGTAGAGGAAAAACCTATCCCTAAACTCTCCCCTTTTGCAACAGAAATATTTCTCTCAGCTAATGTAGCACTTATATCAGTTAAAACAACCCACAATGATACCCTCATAGTGGAAGTTACAAAAAAGAAATATGCTGATCTACTACTAAAAACAAATCCCGGGCACCTCGGGTAGCGTAATGGTTAGCAAGCTAGACTAGCAAACCTACACGGGTGAGTTCAAGTCTCATTGGGTGCCCTATTCATATGGCCTTGTGCCACATCTAAGCAAAAAGCTTAGTAAATTACTACTAAAAACAACCCCCCTCCACAACATGAAAATCAAGGCTTCCTACCCGCATAGATCCCTCAACACATCTCAAGGTGTGTTGAGAAGTTCAGAACTATCTTCCTGCTCCATTGAAGAAATTAAACACAGACTGTAAAAACAAATATCAGAGGTAAAAAGAATTACAATAAGAAAAAATGACCAATTTATTAACACCAACACTTACATCCTTACCTTCAGTACCCACCTATGAAAACATGGTGGGCTGTAAAGGGAGCAAATGTTGATAGTTCTGTGTGGGGTTGCTTTGGCAGCTATTGCTTGTAGGTTGGTGTTCAGATTAATTTTGTTTTTTGGTATATCATTTCTGATTAAGATCGATACACCCCACAGAGGCCCTGAGTCTGGTGTTAAGAATGTAGTTGTAGCTTTCAAAGTTTTTGATATTCATTGTCGTTTTCTTTAAGAAATCTTTCTTACAGACAGATTAGAGCTGGATGTATTTCTGTTTGTAGCAAAAGTAAATTGTTAAGGTTTGTTTCTTCAGAAACCCTCCAAAAGTTACACATGAACCAATCACAAGAATTATAAGTAAGCAATTAGACATCAAACTAGGACCGTTTACTCAAGAAGAACTCGACTCAGTACCTTGAAAAAATTAAAAATAGAAAAGCAGCAGGGCTTAATGAAATTCCCTTAAAAGTATGAAAGACCAGACAATTCAACGACATACTGCTCCAACACTGTAATGCCGTATATAATCAAAACCCTATAGACAGATGGATGAAGGGATGCATCCTCTCTTTCCCTAAAAAGAGCAACCTTGGATTAGCATTTACATTCCTAGTGGCCAAAGTATACAATGCTCTACTACGCAACTGCAAAATTGACAACATACTTAGGAAGAACCAAAATGGCTTCCAGAGAAATAGATCCATAACGTCACAAACGTTAACTATCCATCAAGTTCTTGAAGGTGTACGTGCAAAAAAACTTTGGGCACCAATATTATTTGTTGACTTTACCAAGGCCTTTGACTCCATTCACAGAGGAAAGATGGAGCAAATTCTACTCGCATACGGCATACCAAAAGAAACAGTCACAGCCATAATGATTCTCTATAGAAACACCAAAGTAAAAGTCCGTTCTCTGGATGGAGACACAGACTACTTTGACATTGTAGCAGGTGTACTGCAAGGAGACACACTAGCCCCATACCTCTTCATCATCTGTCTAGACTACGTGGTTAGAACATCTATTGATAAAATCAAAGAAACGGTTTCAAGCAAACGAAGGAAAGAAGTAGAAGGTACCACACAAAAACATTTACTGACACTGACTACACCAATGACATAGCGCTTCTGGCAAATGCACCCACCCAAGCCGAAACCCTGCTACATAGTCTGGAACGAGCCGCTACGGGCATTGGCCTCCATGTCAATGCACACAAAACGGAATATATGTGCTTTAATCAAACAGGCGACATCTCCACACTAAATGATAACTCTCTGAAACTAGTTGACTAATTCACCTACCTAGGAAGCAATGTCTCATCAACCAAGACAGACATCGACATGCGACTAGCAAAGGCATGGACAACTATCGATAGGCTATCATTTGGAAGTCAGACCTAACTGATAAAATGAAACGCAGTTTCTTCCAAGCAATGGTCGTGTCGATACTGCTATATGGATGCAGTACATGGACGCTAACTAAACAGATGGAGAAAAAGCTTGACAGCAACTACACAAGAATGCTGAAAGCAATATTGAACAAGTCCTGGAGGCAGTACCCCACAAAGCAGCAGCTGTACGGCCACCTACCACCCATCACGAAAACTATCAAAATTAGATGAACCAGACATGCAGGACACTGCTGGAGAAGTAGGGATGAGGTCATAAGTGATGTACTCCTGTGGATCCCTTCACATGGCCAAGCAAAGGCAGGACGACCAGCTCGAACCTACATACAGCAACTCCGTGTAGATATGGGATGCAATGGACGATAGGGAGGGGTGGCGAGAGAGAATCAGGGATATCCGTGCTGATGGCGTGACATGATGATGATGATATCCCACCACATGATACACTCAATGAAAATGACTTCAACAACTTAATACAACAACTTCCCACGCCTTTTATCATATTGGGAGATTTAAACAGCCACAAAACCATATGGGGAAGTAAAAAAAACAAACAAACAGGGCTGAATACATGAAAGGATCATCAATGATAACATCTTAGGTCTCCTCAATAAGAAATCCCAAACCCATCCTAATCCATCTTCATGCACCTACTCAGTAATTAACCTCTCTGTGATCCTTAACACTATGACTTAAGTGCTAAACTGAATTGCTTGAAATAGAATTCTTTTGACATTTAAACTGTGCACTTATACTAAACTGAATTGTTTCAAATAGAACTGTTTTTGTGCTCTAAACTGAATTGTTTAAAATAGAACCATTTTTTGACTTTGAAACTGTGTTCTAGAACTGTTTTGACATTTAAACTGTGTATTTATGCTAAACTGAATTGTTTTAAATAGAACAGTTTTGATATTTAGCTGTGTGTAAACAAAAATCTGCACTTATACTAAACTGAATTATTTGAAACTTTTATCAAAATTACTTAATTTGGTGTTAAATGACCCAAAAAAGGGTTAATATGCCAACAGACAACAACTTGTCTTTCCCGAAAGAAATAAAATGATACCAAAAAATATAACAAACTTTAACTTTATCCTATAAACTTATCCCTTAAAGCAATCTCCAATCCATTTAGCAATAAACAACAGCAAACAACCTGCTGTAAAAACCAAGAAAAACTTTTGAAAAAGACATAACATTAAATTCAACCATCCTTCAATTTACTGCTTGACGTGCTGTTAAAATTAATAATTCATTCTTTCGCCATCCATCTTGGCAAGTTCTCCAGACAGCATACACAGAGCTAAAAAATGCTGGTTGATCAACACTGGTATGCCCATATGTAGGAGTTCATAGGAAAATGTGAACTAGTGTACTAATTTTAAAGGAGATGGCACCATCATGATTAAGACACATGAACTCTGTTTTATTTGAATTCACATAGACCATTGCCTCTTGATGCCTGCTCCAGGCTATGCAGCTGAAATTTGGCTTGAGCAGGTGTATTTACAAGAAGTGCTAGATCAGCTGTGTAGTCTGCATCAGGTCATAAATTATAAGTGACTGTATTTTTTTCTTCTAAAACATTTGCATTGTTTTTATAATAGTTTTTTGCCATATTCCTTTATCTTTTTACAGGATACCATTGATAAAAGTATGAATCCCCTAAATTCTTACCCGCCAGCTATGGGTTAAATAGTATCACTGCTGTTCTTTTACAAGGATGGCTTTGTTATTAAATAACCCAAAGAAACAAAACCTTTGTACAGGGCATTAATTACTACTAATTTTGTTCTGTAATGGTCATTACATTTGCAAATTTCAATACACTGTTATATACAGACATATTATCATGTATAATTTTGTAATAAACAGCTTCTTGTAATGAACAATCTCTGATTTTTAGCTACAGAAAAGTGTTTTTATCATGTCATGAACACCCATTTTGTTTTATAGGTGGAAATCGGTCTTATAAAATTGTTCATTACACAAGTATATAAAGTATTTATTTTTAGTGTTTCTTAAAATATTAATTCCACTTGTTTTTTTTCTTTTTTTTTTCTTCTAGTTTCCCAAAGTCTAATCAAAGTTGATGAAATGAAAGTTGAAGAAACTGATGTAATAACTGTGGATGATGGTAAGTTGTTTTTCAAAATGTTTAGAAACTTTACATTTGCTAACAAATTACATGACTGTTATTTTAACTAAAGTTTTAATATACACATTATTCCACTTTCATAAAGTTTGCATCATCAAATTCTTTTGACTTGATGTTACTGTAACTTTCCATTTTCACACTAATTAATGAATAGGATTACTAATGTTAAATATCACTACTTGAAACCTTTTAACTGTGTGCAAACAAATGAACTTGAGCTCATCTAAAATTAATGCTACTTATAAACTATATGCTTAAAAATCATATATATAAAATATGCATGAACAAGAATCAGCATTAGCTAACCTACAAGGGTTGATATGCCATAAAACAACCAAACCAAATCACGCCAATTCTTCTTGTTTACGCATTTCAGACTTTTCTTAGACTTTTCATGGAGGTAATGGCCAACCCATATCTAAATCCCTTCCTGCTGATATAATTATTTAAGCTTCACTTAGATGTTGCACAAGGCTAGAAGTATGGGGCACGCAGTGAGAATTGAACTAACAATGGTCTGTTAATCCATTACACTATACAAGATGCCCATATATGTCAAAGCCCAGTTCAAAGTATGTTGTTTGTACACAGAAATTCAGCAATTCCATTGGATTCTCAATTAGGATACTGATGCATTCCTAAGAAAGAGAGGGAGTGTCCTCGTGGTGTAATGGTTAAAGCGATGGACTGCGGGATCGTAGTACGCGAGTTCATACTCCAGTCATGTTATTACGTTCACTCTCAGACAAATACCCTTGGGAAAGGTATGAACCCCCTTATCCTCCCAGCTATGGGTTAAATAGTACCACTACTGTTCTTCTAGGAGAATGGATTTGGCATCAAATAATCAACAAAGGTTGATATGCCATTAAACAAAGAAACCAAAGCAAACCAAAACAAGAGAGATCTGCTGCTTGCTTATCTCAAACAGGGAAATCCTGATGGAGTAGTAGCTAACATGCTCTACAGCAATATCATAGTAAGCGAGTTCAAATGCTATTATATTCACTTTCAGACTAATATCCTTGGAAAAGGTATGAGCCCCTTTATCTCTCTCAGCTATGAGTCAAATAGTACCTCTACTGGTTTTGGCATGAAATAACCCATGAAAGTTGATATGCCATTAAACAAAGAAACCACAACCACTTATCTCAAACAACTTCATCAAAAACATGTCTGATAGTAGACAATAGTCATGCATAGCTAATTATGTATGAAGGGAATTGAGAGGTCGTCAATCCCTGTGGAATGAAGTTAAAATAAGACAAAAAAAAAGAACACTGGAAGATCAAACAAAGGAATCAATACATATACTAGGTTCTAGCAACTTCCTAAGTAGGCCAAGTATCAATACAATATGGGAGCCATTAATTAAGAAAGAGAAGGCATTGGGCCCAGCTGCACTAAAAACAATGCAAAAAAATTATGCATGCTCTAGTTGAAAAGGCAAACAAAATATAATTTTGTTTAAGATTCTCAAAAATGGTCTCTGATTTGTCCCAAGGGTAAAATTGGTTAAGAGATTCTTATTGGATTCTACTTAGAAGACGTTAGCTCAATCTCTGTTCAATTCTTCATAAAAAAGAAAAATAACATCACTTGGGCAAAGTAACTAAGATAGTGATTCCCAAGGAATGGACAGATAAATAAGAACTGTCTTTCTCCACGGGTTGAATAAAGGTTACTATGTCAAAAGACACCTGAAGAAGACTGGACGGTATTGTGACCAAAATGTTATGAATATGATAACCAACATGAAGAGAAAATTTTGAGACATATAAATAGTGTGATAACATCTCTCAGCAATCTAGATAGAAATTTTAACTTGTCATGGGATGTCTTTTTTTTTTTTTTTTCTTTTTTTTTCTTTTTTTTTACATTTACTTTTGCTCTTTCTCTCTTGAAGATATTATTACCAGTATAAGACAATGGGCCGAGATAATCCAGCTGATTACATAGCTGTGGTGTGTGATGCAACAAAACTATATCCAGAATTCCTTTTCCATTTTCAAGAAGTTGCTACATGAGGGTGATAACTTAAATAATTACAAAATCTTTGATTCACAATCCTGTTGTGTGTGTCTAACACTTTTTGCTCTCAAGAAATATTGAGACAATTATGGCTTAGTCCAAACTAAGAGTTACTAAAAAGCAGATATGTGAAAGATATTGTAATTTTTACATGTTTTTCTTAGCTTAATGATAGAGTATTTAATGGTATCTACTTAGCCATCTGTGATATCTGTTGAGGTTGATGACTGAGTTTTTAACAACTAAACTACCATAAATTGCTGCATATGAGTTGACTTTTTAAGCGTAAAAAATCTCTACAAAACTAGGGATTGACATATGGTAAGTCTAAAATCCAAGCCTTTATCACAGAGTGCTCAACTACTGGAACAGTATTCCTAATAAATGATATGCACTACTCATCATAACTCCAACAAACTGCCACAAACATTTTCAGCTTAAACAATTACCAAACCAAACCTTTTTCTTATCTTTTCTTTTTATTTAACATCTAAAATATTTCCTAAAGTCATTTTCATCTAAATTTGTTACTTTTCAGTTGATACTGGACAAGAATCTTACTACGATGCTTTTGTATGCTATTCTTCCTGTGATTTATGGTTTGTTATGAAAATGATTGAAAAATTGGAATCCCCACCAAATGAATTGAAATTATGCATTGTTGATCGAGATGTTATTCCTGGAGCTTCTATGCACACTGTGAATGCAAAATTGATTGAAGATAGGTGAGTAATACAAAACATGATTTCCCCATTTTGGCGATAATGCTTAAAATCACTTTTTCTTAATTTCTCAATGAACAACATTCAGACTGAATGTTAAAACTTACTAAAATCAAATCTGAGGTTCAAAATTTAGTGGTTAAATCATCAAATTCCACTTTTCAAACACCAAATGTTACAGTGGTGATTTTTTTTTTTTTTTCTTTTTTTCCATTCATTTATAAACCTATGAATGATCTTTATCTTCTAGCACCAAGAAATAGGAATTTTCTGAGAATTTTCTTTTTAGAAATTTATGACTTTTTACTATAAATAAAGTAACTTTGACAACAATAATAAAGGAAAATAATCACTTTCTCTGTGTGTCTAAGTTATTGAAGTTACATTAAAATTTATGGCAATAATAAAAAATGGTTATTTTTATTTTAACTGTCAACTTTTTGTAGTGGGCTTTTGACCTCTAACAATGTCTCTAAATATTTTAGATGATTTTTTTTAGTAGAAGATAGATAATCAACTTTTTGAATTCTTATTGTTTATACTACTTCTACAATAGAAATTCTGGAATCTGCTTATTTTTTCTTGTATATTGTATTATTATTTGTTGTTGTAATACATCCAGTCATAGATAAAATCAACAAAGTGATTACCAGAAAACAAGCAATGCATGGGTGTAAGCTATGACCAATGGAGAACAAGCATTGCATGGGTGTAAGCTATGACCAATGGAGAACAAGCATTGGGTGAGCGTAAACCATGAAAAACAAGCAATGCGTGGGTGTAAATTGTAATCAATGAAGAGCAAGCATTGCATGAGTGTAAACCATGATCACTGAAAAACAAACATTGCTTTGGTGAAGAGGCGTAGCCATGTGGGTTGCATGGAAGTTTTAAGACTATATAAAGTCTAGAATTTTGGCTGAAGTCAGTTCCTGCAGGCTGTTCTAACTCCTGATAACTCCTTCATGTGTGTGAACTCTCACCATCAAAGAATAAAAATATAAGATTATATTTTGATATATACATGTTTCTTGTTGTTTGTCAAGATCCAGTGGTAATATACTACACAGTTTCAGTATATAAGTAATTGATAGTGAATAAATTTTGATGTAATTGTTAAACAAATCCTACCTGTGATTTCACAAATTATAAACAATTTGTACAAGTATAAATCTTCCATCTTTTGACAAGATTTTTTTATCAATGAAAATTCAACCACCAGACAATTAAAGATTTTGAAGTTACCCAGTGATATTCATCCTTTGTCCTACGGACAAGGATATGATATATTGATTAAGTTCCAGATTTTTTAGGGTTCTTTCACATAGAAATAAATTTTTGTTACTGTTAATCTGCTACTACTCAGATAAAAAGAAGCTCCAGAATAAGAGTAAACAATGTGTGCATATTTCAGATAAGCTAAATCCTATATAGCTTATCAAAACAACATTTTTGAAACAGACTTACAGTTTAACTTTGTAAGATTTATCACTTTTGAAGTTCTTGATTCTTTATAAACATATACAATAAGCATAAATCAAGTTTGCCCAGTCAGCTGGGGCTGTAGAATACAATGACTGCACCTCTGCAGACCCCACCTCCCAACAAGTGTCCTGGATCTGATGGTGAGGTTCCAGTGATGTCGGAACTTTGGGGGAATGTGGAGCACCCCTTCATTGCCATCACTCCCAGGTCCACTCTGGCCCCGGAATAGTAGCATCTGATAGGGCCCTATCTGTGGGTTAAATAGAACTAAACTGTGTACTTATGCTAAACTAAATTACTTGAAATAGAACTGTTTTGATACTTAAACTGCGTACTTATGCTGAACTGAATTGTTTGAATTAGAACTGTTTGACTAAACTGAATAGCTTGAAATAGAAATGTTTTGACAATTAAACTGTGTACTCATGCTAAACTGAATTGTTTGAAATAGAACTGATTATTCATATAAAAATGGATTTGGCATTAAATAACCTGCAAAGGTTGATATACCATAAAACCCAACCAACCAGAAATCAAGTGATAATGACAACAATTACCTGGAAAAAAAAGAACTTTTTGACTGCTACTAAAGGAAATTTTTTTCTGAAATCAAAATTCAGCTTTCACATCACATTTTTAAGTTATATACATTTAAATGTTATATTCACAATGTTACTTCTCATATCATCACATTGGAAAGCAAACTTAAATACTCACCTACCCTGAGACTGTATCTGCAAGTTTTACCTGGAATTTATTAGATTATTAAAAGCTTATATTTTTTTCATCAGCTACTCAGACTTGATTTTTGTAAATTCATAAAGAATCAATGGCTTAGCACTTCTATTCTTTTTAAATTTGTATTTTTTTATATTTCACTTTAATTCCAGATGTCGAAGAATGATTGCTGTTATATCACAGAATTTCCTTAAAAGTCCTGAATGTGATTTTCAGTTAAAATTTGCACATAGCATATCACCAGGTAATTTCTTTGAGAATTATTTATTGATACAAACTGTATGATCTATCATTTTTATTTGATTAAATTTTATAAATGCAGTTTTAAAAACTTGCTTGAATTGTATGTTCCCACTTAAGATGTGCAGAATTTAATGTTACAAATCTAAAACTTGAATTTTTAAATTTCTTAAATTGTTCAGAGTATATAAATTAGATTCAGGATATTAAAAGAAATAACAGTTCTAAAATGATCACTGTCATAAAATTGAGAAACTAAGAAACTTAATTATGGAATTATGAAACTAATTTAGATGTATCCTTAGAAAAGCAATCAAACATTACTCTTTATGTTGATGGTCAAACCAAATAATAAAACAGGCTACATAGTGTCCTTAGAGGTGTTTGTGGTGTAATGAATGATGTCATAGGAAATTGACACAATGACACAAATTCAAATCCTGGATTGAGACGATTTCCATTTCACATAACACTAATACCTTTGGGAAAGGTATGAATCCCATTATTCTCCTTCCAGCTATGGGTAAATAGTAGGGCAGACTGAGCTCTTCAACCTTGGTATAGTAACTAGTCTAGGACAACTCTGACTTCAAACTTGTTAAACTCCACTTAAACTTGACTGTGTTGCATCCTACTCATGCAAAGGGATAGGTAAATATATACATAGTGACCTTTAAAAAATCAAAATCCAAAATCTGATTTTGGTTATAGGTGTCTTGAGCAGGAATAGCCTGGCAAAAACCATCCCTCTCCAGGTCTAGTTAGAATTCAGTTTTCCTTCTCCTTGAGCAGTTGCCATAGCAAGGTTAAAGAACCCAACTGCCCTACTATTTTCCCATAGCTTGAGGGAGAATAGTTGGATTCATGCCTTTCTCCAGAGTATTAGTGCTGCATTAAAAAATGCAACCAGCCTCAATCAGGATTTGAACTTAGGTAGCTACTTCCTAGAATAATAACCATTACACTACAAGCACTTTAGTACTCAGTAAATGCCATCAAAGTATTAATTCCTTAATGGTAAAAGATAGATATTCCCAATAGGGATCTTTCTGTGCTGAAACTATTATACCAAATTTAATATAGCATAAAATTCTATGTAACCAGAATTGTCTATATTATAACAAAAATATTTCTTATTATTCTGAGGTGAAACAAGGTCAATTCACCAATAAAAAGAAATATATTTCACAATATACTTTATATATAAGTAGATTATTATAATTACTTGCATATTTTGTCAGCAGGACTTAAATAAAATACACTGACTGTATCCTTTGCAGAGTGCTAAAACCCCTCTCAAAGTGGTGTCCTAGGCATAGCACTAAACTGCATCTGATATTGTGGATCAAGTTCTGGACAGTGTGGAGTATTTGTGGTACAATGGGCATCCGTGTGTGTGTGTGTGTGGCCAAGGAAGGGATCTTATCTTCAATAACTTTGACCAACATCAGAGTGTCTAGGAGGTCTCTTTTTTTTTTTTTTTTTTTTTTTTTTTTTTTTTTTTTTTTTTTTTTTTTTGTCTATTTTGGCATGAAGACCATACAAAGACCTGGCCTGCATAAACCTACAAGACCAGAATTAAGAAGTGAAAAGGACGAAGGATGTCAGTCAATTAGAAGTAAGACTCTGGCAGTAGAGAGATGCACACTCAGGCCCCAGGATGCAAAGCCAGACAGTCAAGTCAGAAACAGGAAATGGAGCAGCGAAGGCAATGACCAGAGATGAGTCAGCATTTTTGGTAGCTGTTGGAAGTTTCATAATGCACTTATAATAGCCAAACACATACATACAGACAGAGTGCAAAAAAAGTGCCTGATTTCACCTTGTGTTTTGCTGTTCTGAATCTGTGTTTTGCCTTTTCTTCCTTCCACCCTCTGTTTGTTATTGTTAATTAAGCCGAGTATGAGAAGCAATAATGAGGTCCATACTACTAGACAATTGAACAGCCAACCAAGCCCACCATGTGGGTTATTTCATATATCCATTCATTGTCATTACGCCAAGGTCCACTTTGGTCCAAAGTGTTTGTACCTGTTAGGTTCTCATGTATCAGACAAATAGATCTGTTTAAAAATGATTCATATTTGATAGGACTGGGTGATAAAAATAAACTCTCTTAAAAAAACATTTACATAAAAAATATGAACAGCATTCCCTAACCTCTTGGCATAAAATAATCCTAGATGGGTTGACATGCCATTAAAATCTATCAATCATATAATTACTAGCTAAACCTGTGAACATTCTGTGGTTTAATAAGAGAAACAACCACCAAAGATGAAAGCACAGTATGAAATTTTAATGCATTATTTTTTATTTGCATTTTAATCCAAATAATATGTACAATACTACCAAATGAATTATTAAATAAATAGAACTACTGAAAAGAATATTTTACTTATTTATGACTTCATAAAAAGACATTTCATAAAAGGAATTCTTTTATAGGATTACTGCTAGACTATCAGTTTTCTTTTGGTAATCCAAATAATAAAAAGATAAATGTTTGAAGGAAACAAAGGCAGGATTGTAAATTTGAATATATTTACAATTTATTGAAATTCAGACAAAAGTAATGACACAAGTGAAATTATTAGTCAAGTCATTTTCAGTGATAGAGAAAAGTAGAGCTTCCATCACAATGCAACAAGAGGGAGTCGCTGTGGTGTAGTGGCTAGCAGGCTGGACTGTAACATCATAGCAAGCAAGTTCAAACTCCAGTCGCACTATTATGTTCACTTTCAGGGAGGTGCCTGTGGTGTAATAGTTATCGTCATAGGAAATGGACATGGTGACATGAGTTCAAATCCAGGACAAAGCTAATTGCATTTCACATAGCACTAATACCCTTGGGAAATAGTATGAATCCAATTATTCTCCCTCCAGGTATGGATAAATAGGGCAGAATAGGTTCTTTAGCCTTGGTTAGGCAACCAGTCAAGTAGAAGGAAAACTCTGACTTCAAACCTGTTAAACTCCACTTAAAAATTGCCCTTGTATCACATCCTGCCCATGTGGAGGGGTTGGATTGATAAATGCATACATTAACTTTTAGACAAATACAATTGGGAAAGGTATGAATTCCCTTATCCCCCCATCCCAGTTGACTGGGACTGTAGAACAGAGGGGTAAGACCTGCCTGCCCCAACAAATGTCCTGAGTATGATACTAAACTAGATCTGATGGTGAGGCTTCAGTTTTGGAAAATGTGGTGTACCCCTTCATTGCCATTACTCCAAGGTCCACTCTGACCCAGAATGTTAGTACCTGTTAGGGTCCCATCTATGGATCAAATAGAACTGTTCAATCTTTTACTAGGGATTTATAATTCTGATTACTATCAATAATAGTGTTGAAGAGCAATACTTGAAATCATTTAACTGTATGAAAATAGAACTACTAGTGCTAGATAGCAATACTACAAGGGTTGATATGCCATAAAACACAACCAACAAACCATCATTTTGCATTTTCATTGTAACCCACATTTTTTTAATTCAAAGCATTAGAATAAAATTGGTGAATTTCAGTCTAGATATAAATGAATTGGTACTTTTTATCTACTGACTGTCTCCTTAGCAGAGGGGTTAGACCCTTCTCCCCAACAAAAATGGGTGTCCTGAGTATGATACTAAACTGCAGGATCTGAAGTATCTCTTCATTGCTATTACTCTCAGTTCCACTCTGATATCGTAGTACCTGTTAGGGTCTCATCTATGGCTCAGATAGAACTGTTTAAAGATTATTTGTATTTAATTGGACCATGATTAAAAATCCTTTTAAGAAACAACTACACAAAAAACGTGCAATTAAAATTAATAAATAACTCAATTAATCAAAACCTGACTCTCAGGATGTTGGCAATAGAAGGTGGGAGAGTTGGATATTTGGTGAAGAATATAGAAAGGCATTCTTTCTTTTATATATCATTCTCTCCTTTCCTTGTATCACATAAGAATCACAGGTGCAATTATTAATATATAGATAAAAAGCATTTTGATTAAGTAAAAATAAAGGATGATCCACATCATATAATTGTTTTCTTTGTGTACTGATAGAATCAATACAACCAAATATGTTTGAGATTTGAGGCTGGTTCAAAAAGTTTTAAGCTTCACCCAGACAGAAGAACGATAGCTGAACATTTTTCTTGTGGAAAGACACTACCGCTCCTTATAAAACTAGAAAAACTGATTTAGATTTGTCTTAATTTCTGTACAGGTGAGATCCATACAAAGGTGAGTGGTATATGACAAATCTAAAAATGGACAAAACAGAGGCCCAAGTGGACATAAAATATCTACCAAAGAAAGGTATGACTCCCAAGAAAATCCACGAAAACATAATACACATACTTGCTGAGGACTCCCCTTCCTATGCAATTAAAGGAGTAGACTGTGGAATTTAAGTAGGACAGGAACATCAGAGAAGACGATCCTTGGTCATGCTGTTCAAAAAACCTCAATCACTGATAAACAACAATGCCTATACTGTATGGTTTTAGACGACAGACATCTTACTATCCTGCAGATAGTTAAGTCTATAGAAATTCTTGTTCAGTCCACATTGTTTTAACTGACTTCTTGGGAATTAACTATCTGCAAGGTGGATCCCTAGACTGCTGAGGCTAGAGCACAAGCTGAAAAGGTGTGACATTTTCAGGACAATTCTGACTCACTTCCAGGCTAACCTTAAGAATTTCTATTGCAGACGAGTTACTCAAGATGGAACTTGAATCAAAGATTCAAAGTAAATGGGGGAAGCATTATGGTTCTTTACCTACAAAGAATTTCATACCTTCAAGTACACGTGAACCAATCAGTGGTCCTATCAAACTGTACTATTTAAGGGACAAAGGTATTGCCTGACCTGCATGGGGTTTGGTCTCAATGTGGCACCATTCTTCATGCAGACAATTGTTGATGCTATCTTGACAAAGGACAAGCGCAGCATCTGTCTATATTGATGATGTGTATGTGGACGAGAGTATTGTGCCTGCGGCATGTGTGAAGGAGCATCTCTACAGCTTCAGCCTCTTCAGCAAGGAGCCAGAGAGGCTATAGGATGGTGCACAAGTGCTTGGTTTACAGGTCTGGGGAGAGGATAACTCTCTGTATTGGAGAAGAGGTAACAAAATCCCAGACATGCCTTGTGTCGTCACGTGACAGAACATATTTTCACCATGTGGCAAATTGGTTGGGCACCTTCCTGTGGTGTTCATCAAGCGGAGAGCATCTGATGTCACCATTGGATGGGATGACAAAATTGACTACGCCCCTCTCAACACCATGATTAAAGAGGTTCTCACCAGAATGCACAAGGAAGACCCAGCGTGGGGCAGAGGGTGTGTCAACAGCCAAGCCCTTAGCATATAGGTCGACACAAGCTCTCTTGCTACCAGCGTGTTGCTTGTATATGATCGGGCAGTAGTAGAGGATGCTTGTTGGTTATGTCCAGAAAAGGACTCCCAACATATTAACCTCGCAGAACTCGATGCCATTATTAAAGGAATAAACTTGGCAATCCTCTGGAAGACGACCACCTTGCATTTGTTCACTGATTCTGCTTGTGTCCATAAATGGATCTCAGACACCCTTACCGGCAAGGCCAGGATACAAACCAAAGCCGCAAGCGAGATGCTCATTCGACGGCGGCTTGACACAATAATAAAACTGGTGAAAGAATACGCGCTGTTGATGAAGGTGTCTTTGGTCAAATCTAACCAAAATAAGGCAGATTGATTGACGAGAGTGCCTCAGAGGTGGCTTGATGCAATTAAAAGGAACACTGGGCCTGTGCAACCTGCCTGCACTGCATCTGTGAGCTCAGTTGGGCTTAACCAGATCAAGATTGTTCACTAACAAAGCAGTCATCCTGGTGTGCGACGGACACTTTATTTTGTGAAACAGATTGCCCCTGGGGTTTCTAAGGCCACTGTGAAAACTGTCGTCAGAGAATGTGAAGAGTGTCAGTCGATTGATCCGGTACCCGTGCACTGGTCAAAGGGGGCTTCGGATGTTAAACAAACATGGCACTGGGTAGGATGGATATTACCCATTGTAACAGGGCCCATTTTTTTACGGTGATCGACTGCGGCCCCGCTTGGTTTGCCATCCGGTAACATCTTCCTTGACAAGATGCGACAAGTGTAATCAACCAGCTGAAAGCACTCTTCTATGAGCAGGGCCTACCGACAGAGATTCTGACAGATAATGACAGTGCCTTTCGGAGCAGCCTGTTTAAAACCTTCCTAGATGAGTGGAGAGTCTAACTTCAATTCCACTGTGCATCTGTCCCCTCCGGTAACAGCATTATCGAGCGATGTCACAGAACTGTAAAAAGGATCGCCGCCAGAAAACAGTGTACTATACCGGAAGCAATATACTGGTACAACATCACGCCAAAGGATGATGTGTCCTCTGCTACAGCACTAGCCAATATGGTCTATTGGTACCGAATATGGCTGAAAGGAATCAATCGAACATCGGCGCCGACACACAATCAAACCGGGTGACTGAGTGTGGGTAAAAACTCCACATGGACGATGTACCACAAAATATAAAGTGGGATGTGTGACCGGAATTACCAGTGCACAGAACATAACGGTCAACGGAATGTCACGCCATGTGAAAGATCTGCAACCCATAGTGGGATCAGGCCAGCCGACAGTCTGTTCTGACATGGCTTTAGAGAATGCGAGTGAAAGATTTGTAACCATTAGAGAGAGACCGCATGAACAGGCACCCAGCACAAATGCAGGTGATGCCTCTTCCAATAACGCTTCTAATGAAGACCTAGTAACTGTACTGCCGCGAAGAAGCACACGGCACAAAAGACTACTTCCCGAATGTTTCATGTGTGGTCATAAGATCAGGAGGGAGTGTAGTAGTAATGCCACAAACAATCTTACCTCAAAGAAACAGAAGGTGTGCTCTCTCTGCTACTGGCATGCGGGAACCAGAAGAAGAAAAGGACGCATGAGGTGTGACTTGTTTTATGGAGGAGAACGTGATAAGCCCACATGAAGTGGCGAGATTTAATGAACATAAAAGTTTGAAATGGAAGAGAGCAGCATTTTGCTGATGTCTGATTGGTGAACATCCATCAGTTCATTTTGCAAGTTAGGTAAGTTGACTAGTGCCCAATAGGTTGATTCCACTTCAACTAGACTTCTGAAACCACCAAGACTGATATATGACATTCCTTTGCAAAAAGAATATCATTTGAATCACTCTTTATCATCAATATTTATTAAATGATAATGATCAGAATTGTCAAAATATTATTAATAAAATTCTGTAATGTTTTACCTATTTAAACAGAGTTGTGTGTGTATGCTTTTGTATTCAAATTTTTTTTATTTTTCTCTTTTTAGGTTCTCGAAGTAAAAAACTTATTCCAGCTATTATTGAATATTGTCATTATCCACAAATATTAAAACAAATTACAGCGTGTGATTTTACCAAAACTCTTGTACAAGATTGGACTTGGAATCGACTTGCACATGCCATAGTTGCACCATTTGACTTTTCTGATTATTCTTCTGATAAAAACGAAATGAAAAACATCAACATGAAATTACCACTTGTTCGTCGTATTTCAAGAGAAGGCCAAGAGTCCTGCGAATAATAGTTTTGCCACAAACATTTTTAAAAACTTTTTTATATAGACTTATTTTCTTAAAGCAATATTGATCTGTAAATACTGCTCGAGTTGTAAAACAAAGAAGAAATGAAAATATCTTTAATAATTATGTAAAACTACTTGACAATTAAATTTTAATTTTTCATATTTGTTAGCCAATTTCAAGGGGTTTATTTTTGTTTTCAGTAAGTAAATCATTTTTATTTTGCTGTTGTTTTTTAATACTTTTTTGAAAAGCCAAATGTTTTTAGACCTTATTTTTCTGATGCAGGTATCATTGGGGAAAGAGAAATTTAATTCAAGAAATCAAATTAGTTTCCTAAAACTTTTCTCACTCCTCAATGATACATGTGTTTGAAAAATAAGGTCTAAAATGTTTGTCTTTGGGTTATCCTTACAATGCTTTTAATATGGATTAAAAGGTTTCTAAAAAAATCCTCTTCCTAATAAATGTTTTATATATATATATATATATATAATGTTAAGATAGCATAGACACAATCAATGGTACTTAGTGACTGGCATTCTCGACTATACAATCATTGTTGACTGTGTCTACACTATTCTGACTTTAATATATATGCACTATCACTGTTATCAAACACTATTTATAAATATAGCAAATTATATTATTACTATTTTATATATATATATATATATATATATATATATATATATATATATATATATATATATATTCATATTCCTCTTAAAGGATATAGAAATTAGTTCATGAATGTGATTATGTATCTAATTTTTATATAAAATCTAATGGTTTTTACAAAGATCAGATTGATATAAATTTTTTTTTTTTTTTTTTTTTTTTTTTTTAATACAAAAATAAAAATATTTTTTCTTATAACATTCGAAATTTACTGCTCAGATTACTCAAATTTAAATAAGAAAATATGTTATTTTTTTACACTGCCTTTAAAAATTCAAAAGTACATTGCCTTAGAGAATGTTGTTGACATATAATGCATCAATACTGCTATATGTGATCAATTGATAAGATAAACTGTTGAAATTAATCATGGACACTCTTATTTCTCACTGTTGATTTAAAAAAAAATTTTAAATGGTTTACATCCATATTTTTAAACATTTTATATAAGATATTAATTTAAATATCCTAGTTATAATTTTTTACTTGTCAGAACTTTGAAAAAAATTATTTTGTAATGTTTTTATTTTTCTTGATTAAAGAAGAAAACTTGTTTCACATTTAAAGGTTTTTTTGTTTTCTTTTTTGGGGTTTTTTTTTTTTTTTTTTTTTTTTGTCTGGTAAATTTAATTCCTCTTTGTGTTTGACTCAAAATTGCTTTTATAATTAACTATTTAATTTCATCTTCATTTACAAAGAGAATTTGGAAGTATGGAATACCCTCTTTATTGTTGTTACTCCCTAGTCCACTCTAACTCGGAGTGGTAGTACCTTTTAAAGTCCTATCTATGAGTCACAGATGTTATATTCTGAGTTGTTGATATCTGTGATATGAATGTTGTGGGCGAGAAATGCGTATGGTTGCAAAACAAAGAACATATAGATACTCACAATAACACAGTAAAGATGTTGTAGAAAATTTTTATAAATAAATTAAGCACAGAGAACAGAATGGAGAAATATGTTGATAGTTAAAGAATGAGTTCGGGGTGATAGTTACAAAGTTCATGTACTGTACTTGTCTTGTGGTGAAGGGATGGTTTTCTTGGAAACAAGGGCAGCGTTCCTAACGGCGGCGATCGTTTGAAGTATCGGATGACAGGCGCCGGACGGTGGTGTAGAATCTTTAACACGAGTCGTGTGAAGGAGCAGTTCTGTGTGATAATTATTTGGTCCGTCTATTTATATATTTTTTGTAGGCTCAGAAACGGCAATTTTTGTGCCCCGCGGGAAGCGTTCCGATTGGATATTTATTAATGTATTTTTTTTTTTTTTTTAATTTATTGCAAACGGAAGTTCTGCGCGGAGCCGATGCATGAACGACTAACTTTTCATTTTGAGTTGAGAACTCGAAGTGGTAACTTCCGTTTTTTTTTCTTTTCTTCTTTCTTTTTGTTTTTTCAAATCAAGGCAAGATCTCGTCTTGTAACACAGATCTGTTTAAAAATTATTCATATTTGATAGGACCATAAGCAAAAAAAAAAAACTTCAGTCTTCGCTTCTTACTTGACATTGATGCACATGCTCACACACTCAAAATATAGCAAAAAAGCATATATTTAGTAGTTACTTATTTTTTCCCCCCAACATAAAAATGCTCAATTTCCATTTACTAATCTTTTGCACATGACACTTTAAAGTTCTCTCCACTCTGCCCCATTGTGGTAGTACCCATGAGGTTTCTTATCAATATGTTAAACAGATCTGTTTAAAAAATTATTTATATTTGATAGGAGTGTGTGTGTGTGTGTGTGTGTGTGTGTTTTGAAAAAAAAAAGTAAGAAACAACTCAACAAAAAATGTAAATATGAATGTACTATGAAGATGATTCCTTAACCTCTAGGCACTCCCAGAAAATTATTTGCCTCCTCCATCTGTGATGTGAACTATTTTTAATGTGAGAAAATACACTTCTACCAATAGGCCCCACTTTAGCTTTGATACCCCACTCCACTGAACTTGATGTCCCTAACTGCATTAGTAATACCCTGGCAATGATGATGATCAGTATTGGTTATAAGAGAAAATAATCATCATCATCAACATCAAGTCATGCTGACAGCATGGATTTCTCTGATTCTCTCTCTTTCCATCTGTCCTTATCAACCATCGCTCCTGGCAGATCTTCCAAACTACATCCAGTATCTGCACAAAGCTGTTGTAGATAAGTTCTTGCTGGTTAGCCAATACTGACATGTCCATGTGTAGGGGTCCATTGAAGAATATGACTTATGAGTTAGTCCTTGCTTCTCCAGCAATGTCCCTCATGTCTTGTTCATCTTACTTGGATGGTTTTTGAGATGGTAAGAAAGTGGCTGTACAGCTGTTGTTTCATGGAGTGTTGCTTCTTGGATTTATTCAAAATAGCTTGTAGCATTCTTGAGTAGTTCCTCTCTAGCTTTCTCTCTATGCATTTTCTTAGTGTCCATGTGGTGCATCCATACTATAATATTGGCACAGCCACAGCTTGAAAGAAATCCCATTTTATTCTATCGGATAGATCAGACTTCCATGTGATCAATAACCTATCAAAAGCAGTCCACACCTTCACTAGGTATATATTAACTTCACTTTCAGTTGATGAGACATTGCTGCTGAGGTACATGAACTTGTCTACTAATTTCAGAGGCCTGCTATTTAGAGTGAAGATGGCTACTTCTTTTTTAAAACATTTACTGTTTTATTTGTGTTCACATGGAGGTCAATGCCTCTTTCTGGCTGCTCCAGGGATTTTATATAAATTAACAAAGAAATATTCCTATTCATCTTATCTTTTGTTCATCATTATATATACATATATATATATATATATATATATATATAAAATGATGAACAAAAGATAAAATGAATAGGAATATTTCTTTGTTAATTATTTTTTGGTTGTTTTTAACTAGTTTTAACTGGCCCAGTCAGATGGGGCTCCAGTATACACCAACTACATCTCTACACAGAGGTAAGACTTCCCCAGTGAGTGTCTTGGAATGAAAAGAAAATAAACTAAACAAATAAATAAAAAAGTTAAATTACCGTAATTATGACTGACAGAGAAATTTGAAAAATTAAAATAAAACGGAAATTCAATAAAACAAGCAGGTAACTCCTAAATCTCCCCCCTACACCCCACGTGTTTATTCTGGTTTAATTTTAATTTTAATTTTAATTAATTATCCATTGGGTCTGAAGAAGTCCTGTATTAATTTTTTCTTCATGTTTTTGGTTCACATCAGAAACTGAAAATACGGGATGGAAATAAATTTATAATCCTGAATTAACCGGTCTTTGGTTTTTTCTTAAAGAAATATATATATATATATATATATCAGTTAAAATCTCATTCTAAAAGTGATTCTAAATCTTAAAATCTTTACAGTGCTTAATAAACAAAATTGTTGAGTAATATCACAATGTATCATCAATTATTCCACACTATTGTTAAAATCCATACATCTATGAATTACCAGCTCACCTGACAATTGTAGCTATGAAACTTGGTCATGAGTTTTTATCCTGACTTACTTTTACATTTTTTATAATTGATAACATATTGTTATAGAGTTATAGATATATTTGGATGCAAGTACATACGAGTCATTCAAAGGGTTTAAGCCTCACCCAGAATGAAGAGTTCAACTGAACATTTTGTTGTGGCAACACACAACCACTTTTTATAAAACTAGAAAAATCTGAATCAGAATTTATAATTTTTTGAGAAATGGTAGTGTTTTTCCACAACAAAAATGTTCAACTATAGCTCTTTTTTCTGGGTGAGGCTTGAAACTTTTCAAATGACTTTTGTATATGTGATATACTTATGTAAGATTGAAGTAAGAGGATAACTACAAAGTGCCTTCAATAAGTTTCCAGACTTTTTTCGTATGGGCACTTTTATTGATTGTACACACATGAAACTCTAGTTCCCTTCGAGGTAATCTCCTTCAGCTGCAATGCACTTGTTGTACTGTTCCAACAACTGGAAGGCCCCATGGAAGTCCTCTTGTGTGAGCGTGTCAATGACCTTCGTCACAGCCTCTTTCATCTCCTCAATTGTCTCATAACGACAGCCTCTGAGTTTTTCCTTGAGCTTAGGGAATAACCAAAAGTCACAGGGAGCAAGGTCTGGACTATAGGGAGAGTGAGGAACTGTTTTGATGCCCATCTTGGTCAAATAGTCTGTGACAACAATGGAGTTATGGACTGGTGCATTGTCCTGGTGGAAATGCCACTGACCCGATTTGAAGAGTGCGGGCCTCTTCCGGCGGAATCTCTTCCTGAACTCCCTTAAAACCTCAACATAGTATTCCTTGTTGACTGTCTGTCCAGTGGGAACTCAGTGCATGTAGATCATGCCAGTGCTGTCAAAAAAAGGGATCATCATTTTATATAAATTAACAAAGAAATATTCCTATTCATCTTATCTTTTGTTCATCATTTTATATATATATATATATATATAAAATGATGAACAAAAGATAAGATGAATAGGAATTTGTGGGTGGATTTGCTCTGTCTGGCCTTCTTGGGTCTGGGAGAGCCAGCATGCTTCCACTGGGAACTCTGTCTCTTGGTCTCTGGGTCATAGCAGTAGATCCAGCTTTCATCACAGGTCACCAGAGCATCAAGAACTGCGAGATCTGAATTGATCAGCTTGACCATCTCCCTGCTGTCATGACAACATCTTTCTTTCTGATCTTCTCTGAGCACCCTTGGGACAAACTTTGCGCAAATCTTCTGCATCTTCAGTTCCTCTCAAATAATTGTGTGTACAGTTCCCACACTGACATCAAACTGTGCACTTATTGTCTCTTTAGACATACGACGGTCCTTATCCATGAAATTCTTTATTTGGCCAATCAACTCTGGTGTTCTGACTTACTCCTCCCACACCTCTCATCATCCCTCACAGACTCCCTGCCTTCCTTGAATCTCTTATGCCACTCAGAAACTGATGCTCAATTCATGCAAGATGCTCCAAAAGCAGTCTGAAGCATTCCATACGTTTCTGTGGCATTTTTTCCAAGTTTAAAGCAGAATTTTATTGCATATCACTCTTTTAAAGTGTCCCCACATCCAGATTGCATTTTTGAAATTCACCAGCTGTGACAATCAGTCTTTAGTAGGATGTATTCCAATTGCTGCTGTAGCTGTTCATTTGAACCTGAAATCATAAAAATTGGTCAGCCATCTTATAAGATGTATAGCAATAACATAGTGAATTTTCAAGAGTCTACAACAATTTTAAATGCCTGTACAAAAATGTCTGGAAACTTATTGAAGACACCTTGTAACTTTGCAATATTTTTATTGGTCCAGCTGGTTGATATTTATTCTGTTCATTCTACAACTTTATTACGATACTGAATTAGTGTATTTAGGCTAAATCTCATGTGATAATGGCCCTGTCAGCTCAGACTGCAAAATACACTAACTGCATCTCTATAGAAGGGTAAGACTACCCCAATGAGTGTCCTGGATTTGAAAAACTGATGGTGAGGTTCCAGTAATACTGGAGCTTGGGAAATACAGAGTACTCCTTCATTGCCATCGCTCACAGGTCCACTCTGGCCCAGAGTGGTAGCACCTGATAAGGTCCTATTTATGGGTCAAATAGAACTAAACTGTATTTATGCTAAACTGAATAATTTGAAATAAAACTGTTTATACATATAAAAATGGATATAGCATTAAATAACTTACAAAAGTTGATGTACTATAAAACCAAACCAAACCAAACAGGGGATAAAAATCCACTTCTTATTCAGTAAACTCATGAATAGCTGTGTTGATTGGTGTTATCACCAAAGTTCTGTGACAATTACTGCTTCTTGCTGGTGGCTGCTGCTGATTACTTTCAGAGTATCAGTGAATCTGCTCAGGTTACAGTCTAATAAAGCTGTGTTTAAGGCAATCCTTCAAGGAGGAGTAAAGTCAAAATTCAAAATTGGAGAAGGAAGGTATCCTCTGACAGGAAAAGTCTAAGAAAAGATACTCTGAAATAAAACCTATAGTTTGCAAAGTCACCAGTTATCTTGCTATAATTGTCATTGAACTTTAGCTATGTAGACCCTGAGAGTAGGACAAATGTTGTTCAAGCATAAGTAAAGTTGACGACCTTAGTCGAGAGTGACACAAAGGCTCCTTTTCAATAGCTACCACATTGAGATGTAGGGGAAGGCGCTACTCCATTCCCTGGATTGGTCCACTTTACCCTAGATTCTCATTTTATAATACTGAGTGTTAAACAAGGCGGCATCAAGTACCATTTTTTGAGTCTTTGGTATGACTCGACCTGAGATTGAACCTTGGTCTCCCGGACCATTGGCAAACACTCTATTCATTAGGCCAATGGCCTGGCAAACCATATGTTACTTTAACCCAACAACATACAGATTTTGTATTACCTCACCATCTTAAGCATCTTATATAGTTTTCAAAGGTTGAATTTGTTATTAATCAAAATGTCTGAGTCATAATTTTGATAGTAAACATGGCTATCATCTATCATAATGTGGCCCGACCAGCTCATTGGCCTAATGAGTAGAGTGTTCACCAATGGTCCAGGAGACCTGGGTCCAATCCCAAGTCGCATCATACCAAAGACTTTAAAAATGGTACTTGATACCTCCTTGCTTAACACTCAGCGATATAAGGTACGTATCAAGGATAAAGTGAAGCAATCCAGCGAAAGGAGTAGTGCCCTCCCCTACACCTCAGTGTAGTAGCTATTTAGCCTTCTGGTCACCCTCGACTACAGTCGCCAACAACTTTATATATATACACATATATATATACACATACATACATATATATATATATACACACATATAAATACATATATATACGCATATATATATATATATATATATATATATATTTACATACACATATAGATACATTCATATATATAGAGAGACAGATATACATACATATATACATATGCACATATATATACATGTGTATATATATATATATATATATACACACACACACATATATCATAACTGTGCTTAAAGTTTGTGGCATCTATAAAATCTCTTGTCCAATATATTCCTTCAGAATATAACATTTGCTTGATGGTTATGATGATTATATAAACATGGAACTATTAGCAGAAATCTGTGTGGTTTTGATTTATTGTGTGTTTTACTGTCTGCGTGTGTGCATATTATATGAATACATTTATGTATTTTTGCTTAAATATGTGAGGTGCTACTGAAATGTCCATAAAAAAAGAAAAACGGATAGAAAATGAACTTCTTTATTTTCTGGTCGAGTGATTTTGAGAAATATATGAAAATCCTTGCAATTCATGGGAAATACTTAGTTTGATAGATGAACAGATTGATTCATTCATTCATTGATTTTAACTGCATATCAACCCATTAAGAGTTACTTTATGCCTGTAGGTTAGTAAATCACATTCACTGTATATTCATATTTACATTTTTTGTGTAACTGTTTCTTAAGGTTTTTTTCACAAAATAATTTTTTGGAATAATTTTTAAACAGATCTATTTGACCCGTAGATAGGACCCTAACAGGAACTACTAATCCGGATCAGAGTGAACCGGGGAGTAACAGCAATGAAGAAGTACTCTACACTCCTCAGATTTCCAAAACTGAAGTCTCACCAACAGATGCAGTTTAGTGTCATACCCTGGACACCCCTTTTTGGGAGGAGTAATCCTCAGCAGAGGATACAGTCAAGGCATTCTATGCCCTATCAACAGAGTACTACTCGTTGGGTTTTCTTTGTCAGCCTTTTCCTGTTACAACCCAGCCTGATCAGCTGGGGCAGTAGAATATGTCAACTGCATCTCTGTCCATACCTGATATGACACTAAATCTAATTGTGAAGCTCCAGTCCTGGAACTCTGAGGAATGTGGTGTACCCCTTATTGCCATAGTTCCCAGGTCTACTCTGACCCAGAGTGATAGTACCTGATAGGGTCCTATCTATGGGTCATTTGATATTTAAACTGTGCACAAACAAAATGACTTGTTAAATTGAATTGCTAGAAATAGAACTCTCTGACCATTTAACTGTGTGTAAACAAATGACAGTCAAATTGAATTGTTAGTGATTCATAGCAATACTTTGAATCATTTAACTGTGTGCAAACAAATAATTAATGTTGTATAGAATTATTAGTATTAAATTGTAATACTTGAAAATATTTAACTGTGTGCCTAAATTGAATTATTAGTTTTACATAGCAATACTTGTAACCATTTAACTGTGTACAAACAAATGATTAGTAATAAACAGGATTAATCATGTTAGATAGAAATACTTGAAACCATTTGTATGCAAAAATATGAGCTCAGGCTCATTTAAAAACATTATTAACAAAATATGTTTACAAATCATATATATCTAATATATATGTATAAACAGGATTTGACATTAAATAACCTACAATGGTTGATATGCCATAAAACCAAACCAAACCAAACCTGTTGCAACTGATCTCTTAAGCTGTTGTTTTAGATAAATGATTAAATTTGTAAAAGGTTCACCAAGAATGACTTTCTGTTGTGTTTCCTGTTCCATCCCAATATTTTAGTTACAGCTAGCTAGCACTATATGTATCAGACCTGTCTTTAGAAATCACACATGTACATCCTAAATCACAAAATGATTAAGCCTCATGCAAACTAGATCTTCAAGACAGTCTCAAAATAGAAAGACTATAGGTATGGAACTTGTTGACGGGGATTAAAATATGCTGAGGTGCCCGTGGTGTAACGGTTATCATCGTAGAAAATGGACACGACGACATGAGTTCAAATCCTGGACGAGACTGATTGCATTTCACATAGCACTAATACCCTTGGGAAAGGTATGAATCCAATTATTCTCCCTCCAGCTATGGGTAAATAGCAGGGCGGACTATGTTCTTCAGCCTTGGTGAGGCAACTAGTCTAGGAGAAGGAAAACTCTGAATTCAAACCTGTTAAACTTCGCTTAAAAATTGACCTTGTGTCATATCCTGCCCGAGCGGAGGGGTTGGGTAAATATGATTAAAATATGCTGATTGTATCCTCTAAAGAGAAGTTACACCTTCACCCAAAAGGGGTGTCCTGGGCATAACACTAAACTGCATCTGATGGTGAGACTACAGTTCTGGAGGTATGGAGTCACCTCTTCATTACCATTACTCCCCTGTCCACTTTCACCTGGAGTAGTAGAATCTGTTAGCATCCTATCTAATAGATCAGTTTGAAAATTTTTGTATTAGATAGGAATACTTGATATTATATAACTGTGTACAAAACCTTAAGAAATGATACAAAAATGTAAATATAAACATACAATGTACTCGATTTCCTAACCTCTAGGCATAAAATAACCCCTAAATAATTTGCCATGCCATTAAAATCAATCAATCTCAGGAGGCATTCATGGTGTAATTCTTACTGTTGAACGAAATAGACATGGTGACATGAGTTCAAATCCTGGACAAAATTGTTTGCATTTCACATAGCTCTAAGAGACTTGGTAATGGTTTGAATCCAGTTATTCTCTCTACAGTTATGAGTCAATAGTAGGGCAGACAAGGCCCTTTAACCTTTGTATGGCAACTAGTCTAGGAGAAGGAAGACTTTGAATTCCAACCTGTTAAACTCCCCTAAAAAATTGAGCTTGTGTCACATTCCGCTCATGCAGAGAGGAAGGTAAATATATTGACTTACTGACACAAAAACAACCTGGATGTTGAAGGATTAGTACGTGCTGTGCCACACATAACACCAGTATCTGTATTGTGCTGATCATATAGGTAGGACAATACAGTAACTGGAGGTATGGGCTTCACAACACATACTATGTGGAATGTGTGGGGAGCCTAAATTTTCAACATCCGGGTTATTTTCATAATCACAAGAATCCGCCATCAATAGTCATCTGTGAGATTCCAATTCATGTCAGACTGGCTACTCAGACAATTGTTTCTCTGCTGTATGCAAGGCTGAAAGTGGAACACACTTAGCTGTATCAGAGACCTTGGTGATTATAGAATGTCACCCTAGCCTGTGTAGGCAGGGAAAATTTATAAGACCATTAAGATTATTTGAGGAATCTGGAGAGTATTGTATTTTTTGCGTGTGTGTTGTCCTTCCTCTCCAGGTTTTTACTTATTGTTTTACTTTTTATGGTTTTATAGTTTTAGTAATTTACTGGTTGTAAGGGGAACTTTAGTTTCTTTTTTTTTAGTTGGGTTTTAATCATGTATATATATATATATAATCTAATCATACCATTGGCTATTGGGTAGAGTATTCGCCAATGGGCCAGGAGACTGGAGTTCAATCTCAGGTCGAGTCATACCAAAGACTCAAAAATTGGTACTTGATACCTCCTTGCTTAACACTCAGCATTATAAGGTATGTTTCAAGGGTAAAGTGGAGCAATCGAGGGAAAGGAGTAGCGCCCTCCTCTACACTTCGGTGTACTTGCTATCGAAAAGGGAGCTTTCAGGTAACCCTTGACTATGGTCACCAACTTTACTGACTATATATACATATATATATCAGCTATATGATTTGTAAACAAATAGTTTGTAGGAACATTTCTAAAGAAGGTAGAGCTCATTTGTTTGTACAGAGTCAAATGGTTCCAAGTATTGCTATCAAACACTTATAATTCTAGTCAACATTATTCATTTGTTTGCCTACAGTTAAATGGTTTCATGTATTGCTATCAAATAGTAATAATTCAATTTGATATTAATCATTTTTCTGCACTTATTTAAATGCCTTAAAATATAGTAAATGATTAAATTGATCTATTTGATCCATAGATAGGTCCCTAACAGGTAATACCACTCTGAATCAAAGTGGACCAATGAGTAATGGCAATGAAAGGGTACTTTACATATCCAAAAGTTCCAAAACTGGTGCCTTGCTATCAGATGGTTTTGTGTCATATCTAGGACACTCATTGTAAGGTGGGTCTTATTCCTCTGCATAGATGCAGTTGGCATATTCTATTGCTCCAGCCAACTGGGTTGTGAATATTACAGGTAAATACTGTTGAGAGCTTGGTGATTATTGGATACCTCATTTGTATACAATGGAAAACTTTCAGGTGTTTCCTTATTTTTCATAAACAACTTTCACCAAATGCCAGAATAAAACATTTCTTGACATACATCAATATCTTTTTATTAAGAACTTTTTATGAGCTAAAATTAATGTCATAAATAAATCTCCAACATTTAGTGAGATCTGTTATTAGTCCAGATTAAAACTGCAGTAAAGATAACTCCAAACCAGACTTTTTTAGGCCTTATTTTTCTAATGCGAGTATCATTGGGGAAAAATATATTATATAAATATATATATTTGGCAAAAAAAGTTTTGCTGTTCTTTGGAAAGAGCTTTAGAATGTGCTGTCTGTACCTCTGCAGATGGGTAAGAACCTCCTGCCCCCAACAATGAGGCCACCTGTTGTTGTGGATGGCAACCTGTAATGCTAGAAAACAAGATCCTGGAAGCTCACCAGGCTGTGACCTATGAACTGAAGTGGTCATGTGACTTGCGATGCTCCACTTTGGCTTTTATTGTGCAAGATGAACATTTGGAGAGGCCTGATCTGATCAAAAAGCTGGTTATGTCAAGCCCAAGCACCTATATGATTGTCCCAACTATATTCTTCAAATTACTATAATAAGAAACAAACACTCAATCCTTTTTAACTTAAACATGATAGAAAGTGGTGACTGAGGATCAATCATATTGAGAAAAACAGACTTTGAGTGTCCTGAGTATGACTTTGAGTGTCCAGATGGTCTGGCTACAAATAAATGATTAATATTAAAAAGAATTATTAGTGTTACATAGCAATTCTTGAAACTATTCAACTGTATGTAAGCAAATGAGCTCAAACTCATTTCAAAATAAAGTTACCTACAAACTATTCACTTACAAATCATATATATATATATATACATATATATAAACAGGATTTGGCATTAAATAACCTACAAGGGTTGATATGCCATTGTTGTGGGACCAATAAATACATTGATCCTGCAAACTGTTATAAAAAGGAAGGAATAACATGACAGAGACAAGGTAAGGAAATGACAACGATAAGAAGGTAATGTTTGTAATGCCGAGTGTTTATTTGGCAAATCATACACAAAGAATTTGGTGTGCAGAGTCCCTGCTGTTAAATGGAGTCCATGCTTTAGTATAAAGTCCTTGCAGTGTCAAAAGTCCATGCCATTGAATACAGTCCATGTTGTGTTAAAAGTAGTGTAGATTTGGCTGTCTAATAGTTCTTGATAACAGTGAGTCTAGAGGAGCTGGAATAGGTTTTGATCCTCTGGACAGGTTGTAATTGAAGCTGTGTGGCCAGGTATCTGTAGATGGTCAGAGAATCAGACATATTGGGTCACAGAAGCAGGATGATTTATGTCACAATTGTTGACTTGGTGGTTAACTGGGGGTGTAGTCAATGTTGGCTTTGAAGAGTTGGGGATAGTTCAAGCATTGTTGTCTTCTTGTGAACTGGTCCTTTGCTCCAAATGTCTGCTACATCTGGCTAGCTGCTACATCATTGTCCAAGTGGTGCTGATGAGATAAGACCTGCAGAAAGTTCTTAAAAGGACTGAAGTGGAGAAGTAAGACATATTCCTGAAAAGGACTGTAAAAAACTTTCAAGGTTTAGTCCTGAAAAGGACTGGAAAAAAGGAAAGGCTAAACTTCTGCTGGCTAGTGGACAGGCATCTGCTGCTCATTGCTGGATTAAGGCTTTTGGTTATCTGTGTGTTGGTATCAGTGAAAAGGGTTCCGTTGACTCAGCAAGACTGCTGAGTGGCCACTGGTTTCCGAATCCATTCACTTGGTCCGCAGTACTAAGACACGGCTAAGTCTTAGTCACCACGCTTGCCCGGCTCTACATGACCAAGCTGCCAAAATCAACTTCGACCACAATGCTTCAGCAATGCAGCAACCAGTCCATGTACGACACACTGTACAGACTGCCCTAGCATTGCAACAACTAACCCTTGTACGACTCACTGTACGGGCTAGCAACCAGATCGACACCCCCCCCAGTTAACCCAACATACTGTCAAAACTGGGATATCGATTTACCAACCTCAACCAACATTAGCTACCCGAAACACTCATCCAGCTGCACCTATCTACAACTCGATCAAACCCACAACAATCGTCTAGCTGCACTTCAACGACTCGACTGACCTCAGCTACCTGCAACGATCGTCCTGCTGCATTCAAGAACTCGACTGACCTCAGCTTCCTGCAACAATCATCCAGCTTTATTCTACAACTCGACCATACCAGCTACCGACATCATCCATCTAGCTGAAGACACAAATACTACTACCACGAACTTTACACACGCGCTTGTAAACACGACAATAATCATCTTTGTTATGTTTGTTACCTCGCCTTTGTTTCCTTCATTGTCTTTGGCTGTCATTGCTCACACGCTGAAACTTAAATCATTTGCAGAGCCGATAAGCATGTCGACCCCGCAACAAATGGTCCTTAAGAGGACCTTTTGGCATATGTAGGTGATGGAAGGTGAATACGACCACGAAATGTAGGATTCAGCATTGAGAGCTCTGCTATGAAAAGCGTGCTGATATTTGTCATATGCCCCACCATCGTACGAGAGTGGCACAAGGCCGTTTTTTAGGTGGGTCTGGTCGCAGGTCTGGCAGTTCCAAAAATGCCTCAAAAAAAGGTTTGTTGATATCCAGCAGGAGTAGTGACAGCATAACAAGTCTGCTTAAGCATAAAGTTCATCTGTGGAGGTGCCCGCGGTGTAATGGTTATCATTGCAGAAAATGGACACGGCGACACGAGTTCAAATCCTGGACGAGACTGATTGCATTTCACATAGCACTAATACCCTTGGGAAAGGTATGAATCCAATTATTCTCCCTCCAGCTATGGGTAAATAGTAGGGCAGACTGAGTTCTTCAGCCTTGGTGAGGCAACTAGTCTAGGAGAATGAAAACTCTGAATTCAAACCTGTTAAACTCTGCTTAAAAAATTGACCTTGTGTCATATCCTGCCCGAGCGGAGGGGGTGGTAAATATGGTAAAGCTCATCTTTTAAAAAATAGGAGTGGAAGTACAGTTCTTCTTTAGCTAGGAATAGGCTTTGGAAGATAATCCACTTTATTTGGATAGAGTTACATTTGACAGAGGATCCTTAT
Organism: Sepioteuthis lessoniana; assembly: GCA_963585895.1. Taxonomy (NCBI): domain Eukaryota; kingdom Metazoa; phylum Mollusca; class Cephalopoda; order Myopsida; family Loliginidae; genus Sepioteuthis; species Sepioteuthis lessoniana. The sequence goes on along the minus strand of OY757932.1, from coordinate 30,558,650 downwards.
TAATGATGTAAATGTCATTCATTTCCTTTTTTTCTAGTTGTAGCGGCAGGTCAGCGTTATATAAGGTTTCATATCCGGTCGTAGCCGGATGTAATGTTTAAGGTTTGAGTGATCCGGATTGTTTACGTTTTTAGGCGGGTCACGACATATTTACTGGGTTTGCACATGTTCAACCTTGGACAGGAAGCATCTCTTTAATTATGTGCAATAGTGAAATAAATCATTATACCGTTAAGAGAAGCTTGCATACTATCTGCTATGCTCAACAGTTAGAAAATACTTCAAGATGGATTGTAGAATTAATTTATCTCAAAAATAGTCTGGGTTGGTTAACAGAAAATTTCACTCACTGACGAACATGGCAATGTTATCAGAATTCGATACCAGGGTTCGCTTCCGTTAGTGGTGAAAAATTCTTTTTGCTAACAACATTGCCACTAACAATCCTCTTTATATAATAAAGCCAATATTTATTCAAAAGAAATTAGAGTATAAAGATTATCAGGCTTTTGATAGACTTGCAAAACAATAAAATAAATAAATAAATAAATAAATAAATAACCTCACAAACAAACAACAATAAAAAATAATTGTGAATATATAAATTTTTGGTAAAATAAAAATATGTAAGTGATTATTTTATAAGGAAAGTGTTTACAGACAGAGGCAAATTATTTTTCTCATGGCCAACTTGTAAATACGGCCCTGTATGTCACATTTCAAAAGTTATCAGGCGGAAGTTAAGTAATCAAAAAAACATTCATGGCTACACATGAAATTCACCTAAAAAGAGAATTATCTTTAAAAATTGAACAGAGAAAATAATATAATTATGTTGGTAGAATTTATCTTACGTTATTCTTATTCCTTTCCACATTAAAATACATTTTTACACTTTGTCTTTTAATAATTCCCGAATTATAAATGTCTGTGAGTTACCTTGCTTTTATGATTATCAATCGCCTATACGGCCTGTTTTGGTTACAGACGCTGTTTGGTAAATTTGCTAAATTGCATTTCAACATTGAATTTAAAAAGTTTTTCGTGATATTTTGTTTAACAAAAAGGGTTAACAAGTGTGTTGCCTTTGGCTGTTGAGGTGAATATCATACCAATAGAGAAAAAGTATCGACATTTTCTTTTCCTCTTGGAAAGTCTAATCTCCTTGAGAAATGGGTGAAATTTGTAACCCATATTGAGTGGTTTCCTACGAAAAATTCAGTTCTCTGTATGAAACATTTTGATGAAAAATTTATTTTAAAGTGGAAGGCGAAACAAACTGAATTCCTACCATCCATTCAGAAAAAAAAAAAAAAAAGAATTAAAGCCTCCGAAACTCCGACGGATTATTCACCAACCAAATGAATTACGATAGTTTCTTTCAGGTGACACGATAAAGGATTTTAATCATTTGGAAGAAGAAAAGTTTTGTCTTAACGGTTTTGAATTTTTAAAAAACTAAAGATTATATTCCAATTTATAGAACAGTCTTTGACCCCGAAACACATTTTCTATCTACAAAACAATGTATTTGCATCAATTGAAATCTTCAAGTTCCGCTCCAGTGTGATGGGAACCCCATACCTTTACCACAGTGATTTATACAGGGACACACTGTTAAGCTTACAAGATTTAGCATATTTGAAAAATTTCCAAACAATATACAAAATGTGGAAGAACAACTATACTCAATTCTAAAAGAGTTACAAAAAAGACAACATTACAAAGCTTATATGTTATGCCTTACTACTGCGTTATACGTCTAAACAAACCTACAAATTACTTCTGAAAACGTTTCCATTACTATCTTTTTCTTTATTAGAAAAAATTCAAAAAGGTGGCGTAGAATCAATTACAGCTGCAAAGTCGCTCTTTTCTCAAGACAGTGTCTTAATGGTCGATGAAATGTACCTTAAAAAAGGAACACTATTTCATAGTGGAGAGTACATTGGTGTAAATGAAGATGAACTTTATAAAGAAATACTGGTATTTATGATCACTGGTCTTTAAAATACAGTACCATTGATCATTAAAGCCTGCCCCAGAAGTAACAGTTAATGGTGAGTGGCTTTCTCAAGAGATTCTGAAATGTATTTTTCAAGTTATAAATACTGGATTTTTTTTTATTATGGCTATTGTTACAATCATTCAGCCAATGTGAATGCATTTAACATTTTACTTCATAAGTTTGAGGGGGACAAAAAGTACTACATATCTATTCCCAATTCTCCCCCAACAAAAAAAATTGTTTGTTGACTCTGTGCATATATTAAAAGATATTCGGAATAGTTTACTGAGCAGAAAGAAGATTGTATTTCCTAGTTTTACTATTGAAATATCAAATATTCACATTTCTTCCGAGAATGGATACATAGCTTGGTCTGATATACACAAAATATACCACAAGGAAAACATTCTAGATGTTGAATTGCGTAAGACCTCAAAGCTAACATTCAAAGCACTTAATGACAAATAAAATGTTAATTTGGCTATTGCCATTTTTCATGATACAACTATTGCAGCTCGTGAGAGCTACTTTCCTGATCGAACTGACATATCAAACTTCCTGGACAATAGCAAATTCAAGAAAAAAAATACACATCTATTTTTTTTTAACAATGCAGTAAATTTACATGGGAAAATTAATTTCCTCAAAAAATTATCTGATTGGGTTGAGTCTTGGGTACAGATTTTAGATTTCTGTCTAATAAAGCAAACTTCCAAAGCTTTTGTAACTTTGAGAGCACCTGTAGATTATAAAGTGATCCACTTGAAAATAGATTTTCTCAGCATCAACAGATGAGTGGTGGTAGGTTTGAGGTGAGCCTCCGTGAATACTGATCTGTTGGCCTCTTTTAAAAGAAAACATTAACTTTCGGGAGGAAGGCCTCAAACCAGTGCAAAATAATAACTCAATACTTCTTGACATTTTGGCTCAGCATGAATCGGAAATACATGAACTCTTTGTCAATAGACAGCAAAGAAATGGCATACACAATTTCAGGTTATGTCACAAAAAATCAATTAAACGTGTTCAATGTGAAATGTGTTCCCTGTTCATAGGAGGCAATTATAGTGATGATACTAATGAGAAGCAGTATTTTGACTTACTTTCTCAAGGAGGACTTACGGTTCTATCTCGCCAAACGGCAGAGTTTGTCTGTGCTTGTTTTGCTATACTTGATTATGCAGATAAATCTATTGCAAGATATAATGAATAGGCTATAAGAGAGTGCCGAAAAAAATTTGGGAAACTTATTCTCCAAAATATGTTTTTACTTATGAAAAACACTGAAAAGGTACTTAACTTTGCAGCAAAAGTTGTTGTGAATATATTTTACAACAACAAACAAAGGCATGTTTCGAATGAAGTATAAAAAAATAAATAAATAAAATAAAATTGACTTATAGAGAGATTGTTGGTACGTTTTTTTACACTAGTATTTGTTTTGTATTGCAGCAAAATATTTTAATAACTTTTTTTTTTTTTGTTTGTTTAAAATCTTTTATTATTACATTTCTGAAGAAAAAAACAGTTGTGGCGGAGTTGGCTAGGTATCAGGTTAAACATGAAAGAGGGCGGAGGCTGAAGTGAGAGTGAATTTATCTTTTGCGCATGGATGGTTCCTTTTCCAGGTATGCGTCGTTCCAACTTCTTGTCAGGGGCCTTTAGGAACTTCTGCACTCCTTGAACTTATTTTATTTTATCAACTACACTCCACAAATGCCTGCGAAAGCAAGAGAATTAGGACCGAAGGGACCGTCAATTTGATTTTGCCGCGCCGTTTTATGTACAACTTTGATTACGCAGTTAGTGACCATTTGAAGTACTATTTGGAAAGTAAGGGACGTAACCCAACTAAACGAAAAAGGCTTTTAACCAGGAGTATATTGTATAATGTAAGTGATCGAAATACAATAGATGAACCACTATTATAATTTTTTTGCTATCTCTCTATTTGAGGCCCACCGTTAGAGGTCTTCCTAAGACAACACATTTTACATTACGTTCAAAATATCTGAAAATTATGAATCTTTAATCTAAATAATATACATTTTATTTTATTTTAGATTTATTTCAGATTTAATAAGTTTCGAATTTTTCAGCTTTACTTGAAAAATTCGAAACTTCCGAGATATTCGATAAAGTAAATTATTAACTACAACAACAACAGGACTGCAAAGTATTTGCAGTAAAAAGAACTCCGGATTAAAAAAAAAAAAAAAAAAAAAAAGGTTTATCTTTTAATCTTATTTGATGTTATAAAATTGCTAATAAGTAATTTTAAAATATTGAAACCGTTTATTGTTTCTACATACCGAAAAAGATCATAAAGATTTAAACATATATTTGTTGTAAGAACTTAACTTGTGTATAAAAGAAATTTGAATTTGATTCACTGAAATAATTTTATCTATTCGTACTGCAAATTTAATCTTTAATTTAGATTAAATTTATTGAATTAAATGAAATTGGTCATTGTTTTTGAAACTTTTCTTCGTTAAAGTCTAATATTAAAAAAGTTAAACAAAATCATAAAAGCAGATAATTTGGACTTGAAAATGTTTTTAAAAACTCAACTTTTTTTCTATCAATTATTAATATATAGTATCGTATTGTTAAAGTTAATTTTTTGTGTATTCAACTGTTGCTGATTATGCCTTCTACGTATTTATTTTTTATAAAATGTGCTTTTTTTACCTTGCAATTTTATAAATTGTCGAGCCGCTGAGACGTGTTAAAAAAAACTAGTGGTTGAATTTATCCTAAAATAAATCTCATGAAGTGGACTGATCTGTTGAAATTAGTATATAATACATATTATCACTTATAAAAATTTAGTATAATTTGAACGATTCTGTCCAGTGATTTTTGGTTGTTCCGGCTCAGATCTTTGCAAATATCTTTACCTCGTATGAACAGAATCATAGCTCTCCGTCTTTTCAAAAAGTCAGATAGTTTTCACTAAGCTCTTCCTTTTATTTTTTATTTTTTGTGGTTGATTTTTTTCTTTTTTTAAATATTTTTGTTTGTTATTGCGCATAATTTTATTATTTGAATTGATAGTTAATATTGTCTACACGAAACTATATGAAGATTCATTTTCGTCTAAAACTTGAAAAAAAGTAATAATTATAACAAAAACAAACAACCCTCTTTTTTACCGCGAAATATCCTCAACATTGTGAATTTTGTTTCTTGGCATTTCTTAATCTGACAAAATACTTTTTTTTTCAGCAAAACGCTATGAACTTTATTTTTACTAGAATAAAACTTTTTGTTGAATTTTTAAAAAAATCACTCCTTGCTCTACCTTCTACCACGATACTCTAAATAGGTGTTAGTTCTATGCAGAAATAAATAAATAAAATTTATAAAATGTTATCTATTTTAAATTCATGTATAGAAGTTGTGACGAATTTTTTCCCCTTGTGATGATGAGATAACATTAAATTATAAATTTTGAAACTAAAACATAAAGGAATGCATCTGAACCACATGGTCTTGTTAAATAAAAAAAAAAAAATTTGCGACCGTTCTCTACCCAGGCAATTTGTTAGATTTGAAAAATATTGATTTGTGTGTGTGTCATGGAGAAATCTCGGACTTTCCGACGTGCCTGAGTTATCTTATTTGAGTAGAGTGTTCGCCAATGATCCGGAAAACCGAGGTTCAATCCTTGGTCGAGTCAAACCAAAGACTAAAAAAAAAAGGCTACTTGATTCTTCCTTGCTTAACACCTTAACACTCAGTATTATAAGGTGCAGATCAAGGGTAAGGGGACCAATCCAAGGAAAGGAGTAGCGCACTCCTCTATACTTTGGTTTAGTAGCTATTGAAAAGGGAGCCTTCGGGTCGTCCACCTTGCTTATTTGTATTACAAACAGGAACCCTGCTCCCATCTGAAACCATAGAAAATCAATATATTCAAAATCTTGCAAATTTCCTGGGTAGAATAAGATCTTTCTGAATGCTAAACAATGAAAACTGATCTCCAAAAATTAAAAAAAAAAAAAACATTTTTTAGACGGACTGGTTCAGATGTGTTATGGAGCTGAAGAGGTAAAGTTGGGTTTATTTATTTTGTTGGTTTTGGATTTAAGTATCTGACTACTTTGTTCTTGTTTGCTTTTTTGTCTGTGGAAGGCTGCAAGAGAATATAGAAAGAAGGAAAGAGACAAAGATGCCTTTTAACTGAAAACTTAATATCTTGATTTAAAACAGCTATTCTCTAGCGTGGAATATTTTCCTGGGCTAGTAGAAATATGTCACGTTTCTCAGACAAGGTGTTAAAAATACATTAAGAGACATTTTCGGTGGTTTTATGAAGTTACAGTTTGTGGTATGTCTAGTAGATGTTTTCAATTGAGGTTACTGCGAGAGAAGACACAACCTTCCCCCCCTCAGTCCAAGTCTGGGTGAACACATGCACTATCGGTTAGCAGCTAAGAGGTGGAGGTCTATTCAGTATCAAGAATAAAGCTGAAGTTAGGCAGAATTTCTCTTTAGCACTTAGAAGGTAATTTTTTTAGGTACATAATGCTCATACTTTCTGTCAGAGGTCTTCAGGGAACTGCTACACTTTTTGAATTTATTTTATTTCATTTATTTATTCATTTTCTTTTTTCTTTTCTAACCCCCACAGTGTCCATAAAGATAAATATTGTTAATTGCAATAAAGTTAATGCTGAAAAAAAAACCCTTTTTACTTAGGAAATTGATTTATTTTGTCTACTTTGTGATTGTATAAAATATGAAAAAACATTTTTAATCTCCATCAAAGGAAGGACCCATTTATTCTGTACATTATAGTTTTTTAATTTGTCATCAGTGGTATTATTTTATTAAATTCTAAAGAAAACTCTATCACTTTAATTTAGTTCTTTCATCTTTAAGAAGAAATATTGGAAATCGAGTACACGTATATTATTAAGGAAACCTTTATCATCACGATGTCATGCTGCTCACACGGATTTCCCTAACACTCTCTGGCCATCCATCTCTATCATCCATCATTTCCAGCTGGTCTTCCAGGCTACATGCTGTGTCCATACCGAGCTGTTGTTAAGTTCTAGCTGGTGGTCCTATATTTATGCATCTGTCGCTTACCTTAACTATTTTGCATGGTTTTGTTTCGTTTCATTTTTTACTAATGAATTATAGAAAGAATTGTTTTTACTAAGCTTTGCCTAGATATGACACACAGGCCCCAGGTGGATCACAGTCCCTATTGTTACTTTAATAATCACCCATTTAAGTATTGAACAAGCTCAATCTTGGAATTATAGTGTTAGAATTTCATTTTTCATATTTAATAGTGATATGAAAAGTTATCACTGCTGCATGATTTAAGTGTGTTTTTTTTTGGGGGGGGGTCATGAATTTGGATAATGTTTACACGGAAATATTTGTTGGCTAAAAGAAAATATCTTTCATATTAATGAATATGTTTTTATTAAGAATGAATAAAATATCTGAGGTGTAACTTCTAATTTCCTATTTCATAATAATAAAGTAATTATCAGTTGGGCAAAAATCAACATGTATGTATGAAGAGTTATAGAAAAAGACTGAACCTTTATTTTTATTACTGCAACAAATTCTAACGAAGCTTATGCACACATAGGTAGTGATTATTTTCATTGATTATTGTTGTCAAAGTTCCTTTAGTAGTTCCAAAAAATCATAATTCTCAGAAATATCAAAAAATCAGAAATTTCTTAATTTTTTTTCCCTTAATCTGATATCTTAATTTGTCATTAGTCCTTTGCTTATGGCTAGTAAGCAGTTGTTTGAGTTAGAAAAAGATCAAATTGTTGAGTGTCATTCCAAAAAAAATTGAATCACCATAATTCATTAATTGATGTTTTTCTCAAAAATTATAAGGAAACTGGAAATTATGAAGCAGAAAGTTGTGGCTACAAAAGAAAAAATATTGCACAGATAACCTACCTATTAAGTGGTCATAAATTGTCCTAACTTATCCTAAACTACATCAATTGTCTTCATAACATTTTTATGTCAGCTGTCTTTTTTCTTTTTTTTTTTTTTTTAATAATGTAAACTTATAAAAAGCTAACCCGAATTTTTTATAAATTGTAATTGCATTGAATCATTTCTTTTTAAGTATCATAAACAAAAAGTAAATGTATAGTTATACATTAAAATTAGCATATATATTCTTATCTGTTGTTGATCCATTGTCTATTTCAATATAGTTATAACAAGTGATGAACAGTGTCAAGGCTTGTGGTCCAGAGGCAAAAATTGCAATGGGGGTCAACTTGGATACCAGTCAAGTAAAAAATGGTCAAAATAAAAAAAGTAAGTGAAAGCTTTGGTACTAAAGGGATTTTTTTAATTTTTAATTTTTTTTCTTGCGAGATTTTTTAAGTTTTAGACTTGTTTATTTTATTATATTTTTATTCTTTATCATGAAAAATTAAAAATTGATTCTTTAATGTTTCAGGTTGTACAAAGATTTTCATTGGTAATATACAAAGAGAAGCATCAATGGTAAGTTTATAAGTTTATCTTTTCTCTCTTTCAAAGTTCAGTGATGAATAGACTGTTATGTTATTGCAGTATTTGTAGCTTAAAAATATGTTTACTCAACCCCTCTATCATGGCCAGGATGTAATAAAGTATTTTTTAAGCCGAATACTGCTGGTTTGAATTCAGAGTTTTCCTTCTAGATTGCTGTACTAAGGCTAAAGTACTTGACCTACTCTTTTATGTAACCATAGCTGGAGGGAAAAAATTAGATGCATTTGTGTCTCTTCCAAGGGCATTAGTACAAAGTAAAATGAAAGCAGCCTCATCCAAGGTTTGAACTTGGGTCACTGTTTCCATTTCCTATGATTATAACCATTATGTCTAGAGCACTTCTTTATAGCTTAAGAAATTAACTGATGAAAAGTTTAATTTTGGTGAAATGTTTCTTTTTTCTGACAAAATACACATTGTATATCCTTACTTACTGTAAGGAGGTATTCTTTGCATAATAGTTGTCGTGGGAAATTTACTCCATGACTCAAGTTCAAATCCTGGATGAGGCTATTTGTGTTTCACTTTATCTTAATGTCCTTGGGAAGGCATTAATTGACCTGTTTTCCCATTAGGGGGAAATATTAGGTCAGTTGGGTTTTTTAACCTTGGTTAGGCAACCAGTCTAGGAGAAGGAAAACTCTGAATTCAAACCAGCTTTACTCTATTGACCATATCACATCCTGCCCATGATGGAGGGTTGGGTAAATAGATACTTGTGCAAGGTGTTAAAAAGAAATTAAAAACCAAAGAACAAACTTCAAAAACAAATTTATTTCTTTATCTGCAACTGGATGGAACTTATCTCCTTGAAAATAATGAGTGCCAATGTTGTTGTTTTATTTATCTATTTATTTTCAACACTAGAATGTGTTTTGAAAGATAAAGTACATTTCCTCTTGAAACCAACAATCATTAAAAAGGTGGATTTCACCTTTTTGGAAGAATGACTACAGGAGCCAAATCTGGAGAATAAGGCAGTTTGGAGATAAAAATGACTTCACATGATCATCAGTCATTAACTTAAGGACTGATTTATTTTAATCGCATGTCAACTTGCTTAAGGTTATTTTATGCCTAGAGGTTAGGTAATCACATTCATTGTAAATTCATATTTACATTTTTGTGTTATTTCTTAAATTTTTTTTGTTTTTGTACACAGTCCAATCAAATATAAACAATTTTTAAACGGATCTATTTGACCCCATAGATTGGACTCTAACAGGTACTATCATTCCAAGTCAGAGTAGATTTAGGAGTAATAGCAATAAAGAGGTACTCCTCACTCCTAGATCTCTAGAACTGAAGCCTCACCATCAGATCTAGTTTAGTGTCATACTTTGGACACCCTTTGGTGGGAGATATAGCCAACATATTCTAAGTCTTGCTAACAGGATGACATGAAAACTCAGCCAAAATTTGGATTGTTTTCTGAGATTGTTCCTATCAGTCTGAAATTCTGGCACTGTTATTGGCTCAGACAACCCCTTTTCTTCATAGTCCTATTGAAACATAAAGATTTTTCCTAATTTTAAACAGAATGTCACACAAAGGTCCTTCATTGTTTAACTTGTGGGAAAAAATGACAATTGCATTTATACACTTGTTATGTCTCCCATCTATAGTTCAATATTAACCTAGCCCTGTTGACAGAGCTTAGAAAATGCTGACTGTATTCCCTGCAGAGAAGTAAGATACCCCAAAAAGATGTCTTGTGCATGACACTAAACTGTATCTGATGGTGAGGCTCCAGTTCTAGGGAATCTGGAACACCCCTTCATTAGTATTACTCCCAGGTCCACTTGACCTGAAGTAATAGTACTTGTTAAGGTCCCATCTATGGTTCAAATAGATCTGTTTTAAAATAATTTGTATTCTATAGGACAATGTTTAAAAAAACTCTTCAAAAACAAGTACACAAAAATGTAAATATAAATGTACAATAAACATGGTTCCCTAACCTCAAGGTATGAAATAACCAAGTTGACATGCCATTATAATCAATCAGTCCAGGCATAAGATAACCCTAGACAGGTTGACATGATCTTAAAATGAATAAATCAAGCAATACTAACTAACCAATGTGATATGATGCTTCTTTTTGTTTTGTTTTACACAAAAAATCAAAGCCACTGATACTGTTTTAAAAATTTTGTTTCTTTTTGGTTACACCTCATATGTTTGACATGTGAATAGTAATGTCCTTTAAATAAAGTTTATTCGGGTGATTAAAAGATATTTTTAATATTCTTATGGAAGTATCTTTATGATATAATTTAAAACACTCCACATGTTCACCATCCCTATTAAGCACATTCTTGGAATCTCTTACAAGTGATTTAAAAAATTGTTAATATTTCTATGGAAGTATCTTTATTTGAAAAGCAGAACTGATATCACAGACCATCTTGGAAGATTTCAATAATGTGTTGACAAGAATGGTGAATAGGTGGAGACTTTAAAATCATAAAGGAACTCCTATAGAAATGTTAAAATTTCTTTTAAATACCCTGCATAATTTTAGAAGTAAATTGTTTTCTATATCAGTTATGGATGATCTTATTTTTTGTTTTTGATTTAGTCTTTTTAGATTTATATTGTCTGCTAATGGTAAGAATTTGGTTTAAAATGTCTAAGCAAGGGTAAAATTAATTTTGATATAAACAACTTTGAGTTAATATCTGTCTATATTTCTGCATTGAGAGATTGTTATTATTCTCTACACATTACAGACTGCTATACTCTTCTTGGTTGCTATACTCGCGTTTCAGCTGCTGTACTATCCAGTCTTCTTGAGGTGTCTTTTATCATACTCAGTAACCTTCTGGGAATTCCTTGTGATTATAGAAACTAAGATAAGTGTAGCAGCCTGCAGTGTGTAGAGAAAAACTTTCAGTTATGTCATTTTCTTTTAAGCTTTATTTTTGGAAATTTAAAAAAAAAATGTTAGATAAAACTTTTTTTTTTTTTTTGCTACTGGATGTATCTTATAAAAGTTAACATTCTTAAGAATTTATTTTATTTTCAGGAGAAAATTGAGAAGTTCCTTGGTGAAGTAGACATTATTAGTTTTAAACTAATGAACAAGAAAAATCAAAGGTAAATATTTATTTTCATTCTTTTTTTGAGTTAATACAATCATATAACCAAATATATTTGTAAGAGAACTTAATTAAAAAGTCTTGCTAATGAACAGTTTTGTCTAGACATCTCTAAAAACTAATTTTATAAAAAACAAGGTTATGTTGATCATTTCTACTGGTTACAAGTTCCATGCCCTAAATAGCTCATATGCCACAAAGCAATCCACTGCAAATTTAGTGTACAGTGCATACTTGGTCTGATTGCATAATATTTCTCCTCTTTGCTCAATGACTGGGATATTGCAAATTTTCCACCAGTCAGTTGGAGAGGAAGATCTTACTCAACTCACTTCTCTCCACAGAGGCTGCATGTCAACTTTACCTTCTAAGTTGAAAAAGTATCATTATTATACACTTGTATCCTCATTTTGGTGGTTGTATTTTTTTTAATCATTTTACTATAATTTGCCATTTGTGCTAATTCCTTAGGAAAAGTATAAATCCATCACTTCTGTCTCCAGCTATGTGTAAATAGTAGGGCAGATTGGGTGTTTTAGTTTTGGTTGAACAACCTGTCTAGGAAAAGGAAAACTCTGAATTCAAACCAACAATACTATATATAGTTCACGAAATATCTTTTGTCCATCTGTCTGTCATATAACTCAAGGTCAGTTAGAGCAATGATCACCAAATATTCTATGGTTACTAATGAGACCCAAACTACAGGGAATGTTTTTAACAAATCAGTTTTTGAAAGTTTGAAAAAGTTTTAGCTAGGGTTTCAATTTATAGTCTAATGCTAAATTGGACTCTTGTGTCAAAGTTAGCTAAACTGAATCTTCTTTTTTAGCCATATAAAGTAGACATCTAACTGAAAGTTTCTTTGCTAAAAACCAAAGTTATTTTTTACATTACTTTTTTTTTCAGTTACCTGAAAATCAGAAATTAAAAAAATTGTTGTAAATATTTGTAGTATGAGGGAGCTATGATGTTAATTGCAATGACAGTTGTCAGATTATAATTTCTCACACAAACATACTTTGGTGTTATGTTTTGGTTTACTTAACTTAAAATTCTATCTATAGGGTAGGTTTTCAGATACTTCAAGGGTGAGTCAAAAGTTTTGCAATATTTTGCTAACTTATTTGTTTTATTCAAGTTATAACAAAAGCAGCCAAGCATTCAAAGTAGACCATTGTGTTCTACCATCTAAGGCCACTTTTCTGCCAGTTCTTTGAACCTATACTGATATCAGTTCTTGTCCTTTGGAGCAACCAACCTTGTCAAGCTGGGGCTGCAGAATATGCCAACTCCATCTCTCCATCACAGAGGTAAAACCCACCCCCACTCCAATGAGTGTCCTGGATATGACATTAAACTATCTGATGGTAAGGTTTCCATTTTTGGAGCTTTAAGGAATGTGGAGTACCTCTTCTTTGCCATTATCCCAGGTTCACTTTGACCCAGAGTGGTATTACCTGTTAGGGTCCCATCTATGGATCAAATAGAACTGTTTAACTGTATGCAAACAAATGACTGATGTTAAATTGAATTGTTAGTGTTACATAGCAATACTTGGAACCATTTAACCGTATGGAAACAATAGCAGAACTTGAAACCATTTGTGTGCAAACAAATTAGCTCTAACTTATCTAAAAATAAAATTACTTATAAACTATTCACTTACAAATCCTATATATGTATAAACAGGATTTGGCGTTAAATAACCATCAAGAGTTGGTTGTCTAAATTTTTGAGACGAAGCTTGATGATTATCATTAAGGATTTTCAGACTATTGTCTTCATCTTTATTGTTATTTCCACAATGTTTTGGCCGATATGTCCTCCAAACTTCTTTGAAGGATTTTCGCACTATTGTCTTCATCTTTATTGTTATTTCCACAATGTTTTGGCTGATATGTCCTCCAGTCTTCTTTGAACTTGGGAACCATCACGGAACTTTGAACTATGTCTTTTACTGACTCCACAGAGGCTGTCTGTTCTGATTCCATTAGCCATAACTGGGTACAAGTGTTAACCTCCAGATGATTGTCTCCTTAGAAGCTTAGGGAACCAACACCTATAACCGTTACACTATGTGTCCTGCTGGACAATTCAGAGTGAATTTTTTGGTCTTATAAACTTAATGTTCTTACTTGACTAGGATTACTACAATTATGTATGATTTTTTACCTGTGCTCATATTCAGATTTTTTTTCCTTAATGATAATCATCAAGAGTTGAAATGCCATTAAACCGAATAACCTAAATAAATGACAGTTAAATTGAATTGTTAGTGTTATATAACAATATTTAAAACTATTTAACTGTATGCATACAAATGAGCTCTGACTAGTTTTAAAATGTTTCCTACAAACTACTCTTTTACAATTCATATATTTAGTTCATATGAAGAAACAGGATTTGGCATTAAATAACCTACATGGGTGGTCATGCCATAAAACCCAACCAACCTAATCTAACCTGGAAGCAAAGAACTCCTTCACTGAAGTTTCCACTTTCTTTTAATTGATGAAGCATTGCGAGTGCAGGAAGTGAGCCATGGATTGGAACAAGTAATAATCTGGGAGAGGTAGGTCTTGTCTATATGCTGGGTGTGGCATCAGTTTGATTCCCTCAAGTTCCTGGGTCATTCGGGTGTTTTCTTGCTGCAGAAGAGCTTGCTTTCTGTTAAGCTATGCTGGTTTTTTTGTCACACAATGGCATACATTGACTTCTAGCTGTTTAGAGTACAGATTGATATCGAGGGTTTGACTGTCCAGAACAAACTTGTAATGAATTACCCCCTCGTAATTCCTCTAGACACAGAGCATCACCTTGTGTTTGAAATGCTAATATTACAAAACTTTTGATTCACCTTCATATTGGTTGCAATGCCACCTTAGAGTTTTTTTAATGTTTTTAAATAATAGATTTGTTGGTTGAAAAGGATGTCAAATTAAGGGTTTAGATTTGAAGTTTGGGGGTTTTTTGGGGGTTTTTTCATCAAAATTTCAAATTTTGTTTTTCGAATTTGGGATAAGTATTTTTCTTCTTTTAATTGGTTCTACTTTGAATGCATTTCAGTTTTGCTTTGGTCAATTTACCTAATGCACTTGAAGCTGAGAAAGCTGTGAAAATATATAACAACAAAGAGTTTATGGGTCATAAATTGGTTGTAAGTCTTGTCAATAATCAAAGTAAGTATTTACATTTTTTTTTTTTTTAATATATGACTTGCTTGTCTAAATCAGGGGTCCCCAACATATATTTTTGGCTTGCAAGCTGCTTTTAAAATGACCAGATCAAAATAATATACTTGTATTAAAAAATGCTAAATATATATATATATATAATACATTTGCATACCTTGCATCACTGCATGAACTCTTACAACACAATACAATTTACTCTGATGATTTGTACTGAATGGAGTCAGCCAAGGTTGCATGCTGTAATTGCTGGAAGCCAGCTTGAGGCTGGCTACCAAATGATCATTAATCATGGTAGAATGGTACTTTATATGGGAAAAGGCTGACTCACATAAATAAACAGGATATATAAGGAAAATAAATTAGAAAGAGAGATAAGATCTAAAAAAAAATTTTTTTGAAAGGCATGCAATCTACCCATACTATTTTAATAATCTGCCAGTTAATTATGACCAACATATTAGGCACTCCTGGATTAAATCATGTTTTCATGATGCCAGTATACTGAAAATATTTTCAGGGAAAAAAGACTAAGTATTTAGTTTATGATAATATGGCTGCTGGTCAGTTTATGTTTAAAATTTAGAAAATGTAATAATTTTGTTCTGAAAAAGTATTTTAGGGGGAGTCCCTGTGGTGTAGAAGCTAACATGCTAAACTGCAACATCATAGTAAGTAAGTTCAAACTCTAGTTGTGCTATTATATTCACTTTCGGACTACCTTATCCTCACCCCAGCTATGAGTTAAATAGTACCACTACTGTACTTCTACATGGATGTCTTTGGCATTAAATAACCTTGGAAGGTTGATATGACATTAAACAAACCAAATCAAAAAGTATATGTCTCAACTACTCTAAGTATATAATTAGATTTTACTGTCAATGTGTATTCTTTACTTTTTAGATTTTACATGCAATGCATGGTTTTAAACAGTTTTCCAACTTTTGTTAAATTAAAACTGTTATAAGCATTTGTTTGTACTTTGATATAATGCATATTTTGATGCTTCTAGAGTATGTATTTACCTAACCCTTCTGCTATGAACAAGATGTGACACTAGGTCAATTTTTAAGCTGAGTAAAGTGAGTTTGAATTTAGATTTTTTTCTTCTCCTAAACTGGTTGCCTAACTAAGGCTAGAGAACCCTGTCTATTCTTCTATTTACCCCTAGCTGGAGGAAAACGGAGTAATTCATACTTTTCCCAAGAGCATTAGCAAAAAGTGAAACACAAGCAGCCTCATTCAGGATTTGAACTTGGGTCACTAATTTAATTTCTCATGGAGATAACTGTTACATCAAACACACTAATGCTTCGATCATATAGTATTCATTTGATGGGAACTAATCAATATATTCAGGAAAATGTGCTTGAAGATTTAGTGTCTCTTAATTGTTGAGAATTACATAGAAAAACAGACATGGTATGGGATACTATAGTTTTAAACTCTTTTAAAAGTGGGTAATCTGTGTTGTAATGGCTAAAGTGCTTGATTGCAGTCTCTAAGTGAGTGAGTTTGAATTCTGGTTGCATTATTATGTTCTCTTTCAAACTAATACCCTTTTAGGAAAAGTATGAACTCCCTTATCTGCTCAGCTATGGGTTGAATAGTACCACTACTGTTCTACAAGGATGGCTTGTATTAAATAACCCACAAAAGTTTATGTCATTAAATAAACCAAACCTTTTGAAAGCTTTATCTCAAAAGATAATTTTATTTAAAGACAGTATTTTTAAAAGTTTTATGGATGAACTATTTAATAGAAACATTCCCATTTTTTCCTTTTTATGTTAAATCATTCCAACAATTACAAGAAATAAATTTGATAATTTTCTTATCAATATTAATAGAATGTTTTTGTACACTTGAGTGAAGTTTATTGTAATGTATAAAAACAATACATTTAAAAACCCACATATGCCATGGTTTCCAGAAATAACTTTTCTATTTTGCTGCCCAAGAGCTAGTTTGAATCAACTAAATCCCCTGTATTAGTCAGTAGCAGTCCAGCAGTCACAGAATACAAAGGTTAGGTTCTATTCACCAAACTAAAAATATCAGTGACAAAATTTCACAATGGTAAATAAGTTTTATCCTTAAAGGAATTTCAGCATTTAAAAAGAATACTAAAACATTTGTATACACTGTACACATACCAAAATTAATACTCACACAACATATCTTTTATAAACTATTGCTCATTACCAAAAATAATACATAAAAAGACAACATCTGTTTCAACTCAACCCCCTATTGTTTTATTTGTAATTCATTTCAGCATTAACTTTTGTATTACAGTACCCGGAAAACAACTCAGCTACAATATTAAGCAACATTTTGTTACAAACTCACTATGCATAATTTGCTACAACATCTACACTACTCTTGTAACACAGTCTTTTTGGATAGAATGATAGGGTAGTTTTAAAACAAAGATGTCTACACTCTGAAATGTGGTTTGAATGTGTCTTATGCTTGATTTTTTTTTTTTTTTTTTTTTTTTTGTGTGTGTGTGTGTGTGTGTGTGAATTTTGAGAGTTCAGATACAAACCAAAGAGCTAAGGGTTCAACGATACAAGACTTCTTTCTCAGGCTTTGAAAATATTTGTCTGATTAATCATATTCAAATGTTTCAATATAATTTTTGTTTAAAAAATTTTTTCTTTCTGGTTTGTTAAAAAGGTTTTTGACATTGTTTCTTCAGAAAAAAATTGGGAAATTCTTTCTGAAATGCCTAAACTGGAGGATATAGATGATGATGAAATTACATCTCAGTGTGACAGCATAATGAACATGACTTGTGCAGATAAAAAAATATGTAAATAATCTTGATATCGTTTTTTTTTTTTTTTTTTTTAACTGAATTAATTTCATGTTTTGTATATATATATATATATATTTTACAGTTTGTACAGTATCTTTTACAATGTTTAAATCGAATATGCAGACACTTTTCAAATAAGGTAATTAAGTTTTTGAAGCAGAATATTGAAAGAGAAGAGCAAAAAATCAATCTAAAAGACTAATTTTTTTTCTAAATATTTGAAAAGAGGAATTGTCATTATTATATACTGAGTTACTCAAACTAGTATATAATCTTGTCGGTGGGGTTTAGAATATGCTGACTGTATCCTCTGCAGAAGGGTAAAATCCCCTGACACTAAATTGCATCTGATGTTGATGGCATAAAGTAACTCTAGATGAGTTGACATGCCATTAAAATCAATCACTCTGACTAGGATTCTCATCTTGATTGATATTGTTATAATAATGTTTTGATTGTTTTATTCTCTGGCCTCTTTTAGATGTCTGTTGTAGTCAGTACCAACTATAAGAGACACCTAAAAAGGCCAGACAAGAAGTGTCTGTGGCATAGTGCAAAATATTGTGGACTGTGACATCGTAGTAAAGAAAGCCTGTAAGTAAAACAGCTGAAACATTGTGACTGTAATAACAACTAAGATGATACTAGTCTGCATTCATCATCATCATCATCATCAAGTTGCACTGACTCTCTCTTACATCATCTGTCTCTATCATCCATCACTCCTGGTTGGTCATTAAGACTGCATCCAGTATCTGCACTGATATACATAAGTCTTTGCTGGTCAGCCAACACTGATATGTCCATATGTAGAGGTCCATAAGAGAACATTAATTGTGAGTTCGTACTTACTTCACCAGTAATGTCCCTCATGTCTTGTTCAACTTACTTGGATGGTTTGTTAATTGGGGGTGTAGGTGGCCATACAACTGCTGTTTGTATAGTTCCCATCAAGCTTTTTCTGTGTTTTATTAGCATCCATTTGGTAGCATTGACACAACTACAACTTGGAAGAAATCCCGTTTTATTTTATCAGCTAGATCAGATTTCCATAAGATCAATAATCTCTCAATTGCATTCCATGTCTTTGCTAGGCATATGTTGACATCACTTTCAGTTGATGGGGTATGTGAACTGGTCTGCTAATTTTAGAGGTTTGTCACTTAAGAGTAGAGATTGCGTTTTCTTGTTTAGAATATATGAACTTTGTTTTATTTGCATTCACATAGAGACTAATACTTCCTGCTACTTGCTCTAGGCTCTGGAGTAGGGATTCAGTTTGGGTTGGTGTATTTGCAAGAAGTGCTAGATTATCTACACAGTCTGTATCTTATAGTTTCTGCAAGATATTTTCTGGTTCTTGTCTTTTTAAGTGTGAAACCATTTTTTTTTTCTTTTAGATCTATTGACATTCAAAGTATGTAGTCTAGGCAAATTATAGACAAATATAGTGTCAAAGAAAGTCAGTGTTGCCATCTGATGAGCAAACCATTTTTTTTTTGTGTAACATCATTATAATTATAACACTTTCTTTGGAGAGACTGTGTTAGCCATATTTACTCTACCTTTCCCCTGTGTATGGAATTGAATACTTTAGAAAAATCTATTAACAGTAGTGTTGTCTTGAGATTTTTTGCATGTACTCTTTGATTTAGTGAATAATCAGAATCCATCAAGTTGTGGATCAACTCATCTGAAATCTATTCTGATTTTTCCTAAGAATTATCTCAATTTCAGATTGGATACAATTAAGAAGCAGGGCATTATAAATCTTTGCAGCTATAGCAGTGAAAGTTCTACTTCTATAGATCTTAGTGATTCCAAGGTTGCCTATCTTGGGGAAGGAGAGGATGCAACTTTTTATTCATTTCTCTATTGTGTTTTGTTAATAAAGTGTTGTGTAATCGGAAGAGTATGTTGTCAAATTTCTTTGTCTTCCATACTTCAGGATGTATTTCATCAAGGCCTGCAGCTTTTCTGCTTTTAATTTTTTTCAATACTGCTTCAAGTTCTTCCTCCATGAACTGTCCTAGTTTGATGTCTTGTTGGCTATTAATATTTTTTTAGATAGGTTTGTCAGTGATTTCAGGAGGATTTCTGAGTAGATTCTTGAAATGTTCTTCCACTTCTGAAGTCTTCTTGGCTGGCAGCTTTTAGTTTTGCTCTACCTTCTACCAACTTCATTTACTGTCTGCCATGAGAATCATTGATGTCTATTTTCTACTGGATTTTTGATTTTATTGATTTAGCCTTGAATGTATTATAGTTGTTCTTTTTGGTATGTGTTAATTCTCTCTGGACTTTTAAAATTCTTCATGTTGGCATTTGTTGGGTTTCTTTTGAGTAAGGATGCTTTTTCATGTTATCTTGTTTTTTTTTTTTCTAACTACTATTGTCTCCCATGGAACTCTACATTGATTTGGTTGGTATGCACTTGGCTGTTGCTTCTATATGGGTGGTAACAAAGTTTTCATATTCTTTATTCAGAGTATGTCTTTCAGATATCTCCTGAAGAATATCAAACTTGTTTCTTGCAGTTACCATATATTTATTGCTTATATCACTATTGGTAAGTGAGAACCAGTCATAATGTGATGCTTTAAGTGCTTGTTTGTTATTTCTGTGTAGGTTGAGGCATATCTTTGCTGAGATAATTCTATGATTGGAAGATACTCTTTCAAAAAAGGACTGTTTTTCACAGTTCAGAGCTCTATCTATCCACTTCTTGTTTATGAATATATAATCTAGCTGTGCATTAGCATTATTTGGGTAGGTGTAGGTCCATAGGTTTTTCTGTCTTTTTGGGAATTTAGTGTTTAAGCACGCAAGACTGTTCTTGAGTGAAAAATTTGGCAAGATGTGTAAGCAAAATTTATTTCCATCTTTGCCCATTTGAGTATTCATGTCTCTACTGATAATTAGAACATTGTGTTTGGGAATGTATCGAGCCTGTCGTAGAAGGTGGTGATATCCATTTCATCACTGTCATTGGTGGGACTATAGCCAGCGACAATTGTTATGCAGGTGTTGCTATTAAATGTAGCACACATAATTCTTGATTGGATTCTCTCTACACTGTTTAATGATTTTAAGGCACGAGGATTGAGAAGCATTCCTACATCTATCGCAGCATCAACAGTTTTTCCATGCAGATGCCAAAAGTCTGTAAGCTCAGGTAGCTGTTTTATTGTGTTTATAACAAAATATTGGTTGTTTGTTTCTTTTTTTAAAGGAATACAACAAATACAAGAATGTTGCTTTGAGCTTTCTAAAAATGAAACTTATTATACATGGTGTTTCAGAAAAACTGATATAGTTTCAAAATCTTATAACTTGACCAATTCTGGTTCAAATAACCTCAAATTTTAACAGTATGTGTAGGAACAACTCAAAATTTTAAGTTTAATGTTTTTCCCTTTTCAGGTATAAAAATGCCATTTTCTGGGAGGTGGGGGAAGGTATTTGAACATTAATCATAGAATTTTAGGTTGATTCTGTACATGCTTTGAAAATTTGACATCATTTGAATTGTAATAGAGCAGATTGGGGCCAGAGTCCAGCATACTAGATTTAATACTTTAAAAAAATTATTTGGCATGGATTTTACAAGATTTTGTTTTTTTTAAGGAGTGATGCAGTGTATTGTCACCATGAGAAGGAAGAGAAAAATAGTGTTTAATTTTTGGCTAGCAGAAAAATTACAAAAGCATTGAAATTGATTTTTCTAACCAGGAAAGAAAGAAAGAAAAGCTGGAATCAGAAATCACTTGTCAAAATAAATGTGAGCAGGAAATAGGGGGTTATGGGAGGTCAGCCCAAGTGCAAGCTACTAGCCTGAGAAAAAAATCAACCTTGGAGAAATGGAAAGTTTTGTGCTAATTTTGGAAGTAATGACGTCTGAATAATGTGATGAGAAAGGGGCCGTCTCCTTGCGGAGGAAGGGGATAGAAAGCATACGTGATGCAAGAGGAGGGAGGACAAACCTTATGGTAGTAGTTGCACCAGAAGTTGTATAGAGGCAACCAACCCCCTCCTCCTAGTAGCAGGCACAGAGATTCACTGTTGGGGTAGCAGAAAGCAACAGTGAATGGAATTAGTTGTTGAAGATTTAATTAAAGGCCGTTGATATACACCCACTTGGAAACAGAATACCCAATGGATTTGTGCTGACAGTTGGCAGAGTGTAGTGAGAGACCTTGCAGACTTGACTTGAGGCTCCTATCGAAAAGGCCTTGCACCAGACTCGGAGATAACCAAATCCGCTCACATCTGTTGTTTCAACAAGCTGAAGTTAAGATTAACGTAACACACTCAGAATACATAATGTGTCTGAGAAAAACTGACTGTAAACTTGGACTGACTGCCACGAAATAGAGGCTAGATTCTGAAACTTTCTGCTTGTATTTATGGGAAAAGGAACATCAAAATAACAATTATTTCGTGTTTGTTAACTTTTTAATTTTTATTTTTTAATTTTTTACTAAAAACATTTCATTATTCAACCTCGTATTTGTTCATTCTTTGGACTTCATTTATTTTTTTTTATTATTGAATGATCAACTGGTTTGGCTATTTTGGCTTTCAGCATGAACACTGAATCTAGTTGTTTGGATCTAAAATTCACAACATGGGCAGACAGCTGATTTGGCTGAGATTTGATCCCCCCCCTCCCTGGGAAGGTCAGACATCGAGTGGTCAAGTGAACTCCATGGCAGACATTTTCATATTTGTTTGCTGTGACCAGGTTGACCCTGAGTAAGCTAGCCGGGTGACCTGTTCATAGAATTAGAATGAGTCAAGTTATTAGATTACAAAATGATATCAATTTTTCTGAAACGCTGTGAACATTAAGCATTTTTATAACTCTAGCAAAGTAAAGAATTAAAATAAAGTACTGAAATTAATCTTTTGATATTTCATTATTTTGACAATTATATCAAAAATTTCCTAAATGAATAATTGGTATTTAAATTTTTATTCTGAATCTTTTCTTTGTCTGAATTTTTGAGATGAGGCTTAATAATTTATATTATTTAGAGTATACAGACTACTGTCCTCTTCTTTATTGTTATATACACAACATTTTAGCCAATGTGCCCTTCAGCCTTCTTCAGATGTTTTTTGTTGAACTTGAGAATCTTTACAGAACATCAAACTGAACCCTTTATTTAATTCACAGGAGTAGTGTTTTAATTCCATTAACCATGAACAAGTGCAAGTGTTAAACTATGTTAAGTATTTCTTGTTATTTTAACCTGTTGTCAGGATTGAACCTGCAACCTCCAGATGATTTCACTTAAAAGTAAAAAAGAATACTTAACATAGGTTAACACTTGTACTAATCATGGTTAATGGAATTAGAACAGTCTACTCTCATGAATTAAAAAAAGATTTGGTTTGAAGTTTTATAAAGGTTCCCAAATTTGTCATGAAAGCTCCTGAGTTCAACAAAAAACACTGGAAGATAGCCGAAGGGCACATTAGCCAAAACATTATGTATATAACAATAAAAATGAGGTCTATAGTCTGAATATTCTAAATAATATGAATCTTTTCTAATTAAAGGTTTTGAAGATTCTTTAAATATTCAGCCGGATTCCAATGGATTGTTTTCTTTACGTATAAATAAAAAGAATTCTTTTATATCGGAAAAGGTAAGAATTTTTCTGAGTTTTAAAAACTTTTCTCCTATATTTTTGCATCTGTACAGTCAATCTGATGAAATCAAAAAAGACATCTCCAAAAAGATTTGTTTTTATAATTAATTTTTTTATACTACAGTGAGTCAAAATTTATGCTAAATTTTGGTAATGTGATGTACAATTCAGCAGCTCCAGGTTGCTTTTGCCAAGGTTGTGAAAGTGATCCTATTTACCCATACCTCCGCTCGGGCAGGATATGACACAAGGTCAATTTTTTTAAGCGGAGTTTAAGAGGTTTGAATTCAAGAGTTTTCCTTCTCCTAGACTAGTTGCCTCACCAAGGCTGAAGAACCTAGTCTGCCCTACTATTTATCCATAGCTGGAGGGAGAATAATTGGATTCATACCTTTTCCAAGGGTATTAGTGGTTGTGAAAGTGATGAACTACACTGGACTGTGAGATACTCTATGAATGCTACACACTGCATTTGCCTCTATGCTTTAGACCACGGCCTCAGAATCCACACAGATTTAGGCCTACCTGATCTTTCCTGATCATTGAGGGTCTTGCAACCCGAATGAAATTTTTTATTAACCATCTGGTTACTGTTCTGTGATTAACTGTGCTTTTACTTTTCACACAACAAAGGTTTTTGATTGCTTCCATGATGTTATGGCTCAGTTTGAACTCTTAAAGCATAAGATCCCAAATTAGACTACGTTGCATATTCATCTGTGGCTTTCAAGTCCCACATGAAGTGAACCAATGCACAATGTGTCAGCACACCAACTACCACAATACTACCAACCACAGCATATACCTTTCATGACTTGAATTGCATCAGTCACCTGGTATACATGCCGAAAACTATCTTGTATCAAAATATTCCAAAATTTTTGCCTCATTCTAGTAGTATAGAAAATTTTTTTTTACTTGTTACTTATTCTGCAATAGCTGAAGTCTCTGTCTATCCTGGATAAGAGGGGAATACTTAGATCAAAGCTGGTTATAGTGGTTTGGTTTGCTTTCTTTGTTTAATGGCATATCAACCTATGAAGGTTGATATGCCAAAGCTATCCTTATAGAAGTATCCTAATGTCTTCAACTGACCTTTATATATTTTGTGTCAGGACATTTGGCAAATGATTTGGTTTGTTCACTCTGAGGATTCTAGCTTTCCTAAGGGTATTAGTCCAAAAGTGAATGTTATAGTGTAACTGGAATTTGAATTTTGTTTATTATGATGTCACAGTCCAGCATGTTAACTACTATTCCACCAGGCCTCTCCCTGATTAATGACAGTAAAATTATTTCTTCTAACAGCTGATGAAACATGCATATTTACAGTCAAACACACAGCAAATCTAACAGATATGAGAGTGGACTGAAAAGTTCATGAGTTGATAACATATCTGCTGTTGATGACTCTTTTGACCAATAGGATCCAAGTGCTGCTATACTAATGGAAGAAGTGCGTGGACCCCAATGAGGACTGTTAGAAAATAAACCTCATTTGGTCATATTACATGAGAGTATCTTGGTCGGCTTATGAAGTTTTCAACCAACACTTGTAAATGCCAAAAATCTCTTCCATGAATTTCATTTTTGCAAAGTATATTTTACAGTCTTTGTTGTCAATTAAAAATTTGTGCCCAATGTTTATAAAAAGTAATTGTGACTGTAAAAGATAAATCCACATAATTGACCAATGTTTTTATATTATCTGAAGAAATTGATATTGTTGTGTGAAAAAATTAAATTTTCTAGAAA
This sequence comes from Sepioteuthis lessoniana, assembly GCA_963585895.1. Taxonomy (NCBI): domain Eukaryota; kingdom Metazoa; phylum Mollusca; class Cephalopoda; order Myopsida; family Loliginidae; genus Sepioteuthis; species Sepioteuthis lessoniana. Next base: position 30,533,568 of record OY757932.1, on the reverse strand, counting down.
AATATTTTTAAAGTTTTAATTGATAAAGTTATATTGCTATTTGCTGTCTTTTTGGAGACAATGCATTTGTTAAACATTCACAGTCAAAGGACTTCATGTTACTATTTTGAATACAATCACTATGAGTTTGATAAACTTTTACTCCAACAAATTGTTTTAATATAGATGTTTTAGCAAAGGCTTGTGATCTTTTCGTATTTAGTAGTAGAAAAGTCCTTTGATTATAAACATTTAAAATTATCAAAATTCCCCGTGATTTTTACTAATTTTGCATTTTTAAAATTATTTTTCAGGAGGTCATGGAAAAACTCAGTCCATTTGGTCCAATTTCAAATATCTATTTTTCATCAAAGTGAGTAGATTTATATTTTCAATTGTCAAATTTCTTAACTATATCATTTTTATCAAAAAAAAAAAAAAAAAAAAAAAGATTTCTATAATCTTAAAAAAATATTGAAATCTGTGATAATGAACTTTCAAGTTGACATATCAAAATGGTGGAATTTTCATGTGAATGTAAAGATTTTCTATTGCAGATTTTAAATTGAAAACTTGGTCATGATTTTTTATCTTCTTAGCTGCAAATGGCATATGAATTTCAATGAGTTTTATGATTGACTTAAAAATCTATGATGATTTAAGTATTAATATAGTTAATTTGGTATTTATCTGAATTTTTATGAATTTAATCAAATTTTTTAAAGGAACTTTCAAGAAATTAAATAGTATTATAGCATGTAAAAATATTTTAGTGTATTGATATATCAAATATTTTCTTTATTGAATATGTTGATTAAAATAACTAAATTTTAGTCACCATCAAATAAAATTTTGGCTTTTAAAATGATTTAATTTTGTGAAAAGATTTTTTTTTAAATTTAATAATTTTTGTTTTTCTTACTGGTTTCTTTGTGTTTCTAGATTTTAATAAATGTTTAAATGAAAATCAAATTTTATTTTTTCTCTTTTCATTTTTCTTCTAAGAAACCAAATTGATAATCTTGAAGAAAATTGAAATTAACTTAACTTGAATATGCTTTTTTTTAACAGAAATTTGTTGATTTTTTTTTCTGCTTTCTTAAGTCTTTTATATCTGATCTTTAGAAGTTTTTTCTCTTTTTCAAAAGTATTAAATGACTTATGGAATAAAACGATTTTTCACATAGAAAGCAATTTTCATGAATCTATAAAATGCTCAGTCTTACTTTATCATCATTCAATAATATTTTTTTGGGTTTTGCTACTTTATTTGTTCTTGGCTATATCAAAAGTAAGTTAATATTCACAATTTTTCATAACCATCACCATAAATTTCTTAGATATGTCTGGGGATTTCAATTGGCAGTGAAACCTTCTATTACTGATATTTACTTTACACTTAAATTGGGACTTATCAAAAAGCAAAGCTACAAATAAAGTCAAAACCTTTCATTTTGTGTAAGTTGATATATGCATTATTTTATTCCAGTTCAGTTGTTGTGAAAATGCCTTCAAAACAACAAGTAATCAACTGTTTCAAGGTTTTGAGTAAAGAACTAAATATGTCCATAGGAGACAATTCAGTGAAGAGGAATGACAACAAAATGAGTGAGTTGAACTTTTGGTCAAAAATAGTATTTTGTTTTAAGTATATGATGGTTGATTGATAAATATCATATATACTAATGTAATGAACAACTTTTTAAGACCAATTTTTCACCTAAAAAATAAAGGGGGGATTGTTCATTACAGGAGATATGTTTTTGAAACATAAAAACTTACCTTTACTCTAGGTCTAGCTTTACTTCAGTCTAAAATGTCCCCACATGGTCTATAACTAAAAAAAAGGCTATTAGTTAAAATAATGCCTCTCAAGTGTGCTTAATCAATTACTTATGTAATTATTATTTATCAATGGTATTGCATATCAGTGGAGTTTTAGTATGTTTGGAATATCCAAGTAAACACATTAGGCTACATCAAAGCCTTGGCTACCTTATTTATAGTATTGCATTGATTTTGATTGTATTACAGTAGTTTCATTACCTTTTAATTTTGGCAACAATCAGAAGTCTTGATGGTACCAAATCAGATCTGTATGGAGAGTGTGCAACATGTACCATAATTATTTGTTAATAACATAAACTCATGTATAATATGCAGCTCTAACTTTCAATAAGGAAATTTTGGGGAGAAAAAAATTTTCATGTATAATATGCACTGACTTTTTAGAATTTTGTAGCACCTAAATTTAGCAATTGTTCAATTTTTTATTGGTTCATACTGACTAAAAATAAGAATTCAAATAGCTTACATCATGTTTTGAAACACAAAATGTACATAGTATTTAGAGCCAATACATGGATATATTCATACAAAAATATAACAAATTAGCATTGAAAATAAGCTCACATTAGGAGAAACAAATACACATTTCAGTGGATTCTTCTCTATAATGGTATAAAAAAAACATCAGTTTAAACTATAGATATAACTTACTTTTGGTCATCCCATTTCAAATATGTTGAGGCATGTAGCTGGAAAAAAATTGATGATATAGTTCTTATGTATATGACTCCTTAACTTTGGGTCTGGAAAATCTGGAGAAATAGTGCTTCCATTACACAAATAATTATGATGTGAATTTTAGGCATCTTACTGTTTGTACTCTTTGTTGATTGGCACCCACCAGCTCACATTTTTCATAACTGCCACCATAAATTTCTTTAATATGTCAGTGAATTTTCATTGGCTGTGAAAACTAGCACTGATCACTGCTTTATACTTAGATGTTGTATTGATGACTATTACTTAGTGTCATCACACAGCAAACTGTCACTAAACATATCTAACACTTTTGCAGGCTGATCATTTTTTAAATCTTTATGGAGTAGGTGAATTACTTAAAATTTACAAAATAGAGAATATATTCAAACAATTCAATCATATATTAAAATAACTAACAAAACATGATAATTTGATCAGCAATTGTGTGTCATGAAAACAGTAAACACTCACTTTTAATTATATTTTGCTAAACAACCTTTACACAGTCATATACCACAATGAAGCATCCTTGTGATGTTTCTATATATTAACATTGAATTGGTCAATAAGCAGCCAGGTTAGTTTAGTTGAGTTTTTTTATATATCAACCCTTCTAGGTTAATTAAGGCCAAATCTTGTTTATACATATATGATTTGTAAACATACCTTGTAGATAACACTTTTAAATGAGCCTGATCTAATTTTTTTTGCACAGTTAAATGGTTTCAAATATTGCTATGTAACACTAATAATTCAATTTAACATCAGTCATTTGTTTGCACACATTTAGATATGATTTGTACGTAATTTTATTTTTAAATGACTTAGAACTAACTTTTTTTGCACATAAGTATTTTTATTGTTTCTACACGGTTTCAATTATTGCTATCTAACACTAATAATTCTATTTAATATTCATTTGTTTGCACACAGTGAAGTGGGTACAAGTATTGCTATTTGATACTATTTATTCATTTACTCACTGCCAAATGGTTCCATGTATAGTTATGTAATACCAATAATTCAATTCAGGCGCTCAGTTAAAGACTTTCAACGACTACTATTCAATACTAATGATTCTATTCAACATTACTCATTTATTTGCATACAGTTAAATGGGTTCTAGTATTGCTATGTATCACTAACAATTCAAATGAAACATCTGTCATTTGTTTACACACAATTAAATGGTCAAAGAGCTCTAACAATTCAATTTAACACCAGTCATTTGTTTGCACACAGTTTAAATGTCAAACAGTTCTATTTGACTCATAGATTGGACACTATCAAGTGCTACCACTCTAGATCAGAGTGGACCTGAGAGTAATGACAATTAAGGGGTACTCCACATTTCCTAGAGTTCCAGAACTAGAGCCTCACCATCAGATTGTTTTGTGTCATATCCAGGACACTTATTGGAAGAGTCTTACTCCTCTGCAGAGATGCAGTTAGTGTATTCTACAGCCCCAGTCAACTGGGCTGTGTACAGTTGGTTAAAAAAGGTATTGCTCAGGCTGCAAAAGGGTTAAACTAGGTATTATGTACAACTGACTAGATATTCAAACATATTTCTATCTACTCTTAGCAAAGCCACAAGTTATAAGATGATATTTATCAATAAACATTATTTTTACAATTAAACTTTTTTTTTTCATTTGTTCTAAAATTCATGTTGCCATTTATTTGAGAGAAAATAAAAATGATCATTTGTACTTTCAGGTTCTGCAAAAATCTATATTGGCAACATAGCAACAGAAGCATCACGAGTAAGTTTTTTTGTTTTGTTTTTTTTCTATCATCAGTAAAATTTTATTTTTCAATTATTATACATTGGAGAAAGCTTCTTTTGAAGGTTTTGAAAATATTACTAGCTTCTGTCCTATAATAATTCTTACATTTGCATATAAATTTTATACACTAAATGTAACAACTGGCTACAATTATAGTTATTTATATTAGTCCAAGTTTTTATTTACTTATATAAACCAATTTATCTTTAAAGTCCATATACCATTTACATTTGACCTCCATCTTGCACAAAAAATACAGTAAATATGCATAGAAGTACCATGATTATTTATGTATAACATGTACCTCTAACTTTTGGCTATGAAATTCTGGAAAAAAAGGGCAATATATCTTGCATATGATACACACTGACATTTTAGTATTTGTGGTAACTAAATTTAACATTTATTCAATTTTTTAACTAATTTATATAGACTAAAAATAAAAATTCATATGGTTTTTGAAACAAAACATTTACACTATTTTTTGAGAAAACACATATACATATACATAAAAAGGCAACAAATTTGTGGTAAAAATAAGCTCCCTCTTGGAGAAAGAAAATTATAAACAAACACATTACAGTGGTTATTTCTGTTTGTTACATATTAGTTTTGATCATAGATAAGATTCATACTGTCTTGAATATGGTGATGCATTTAGCCAGATAAGCTCTTGTGTATAATAAATACTCCTAACTTTTAGGCTTTAAAATATGGGGAAAACATGTGTATTATACACAATTATGATAAATGTCTATTATAATAATCTTGTTGCATCTTCCAAAAAATTACTAAATCAATAATGAAAAAAAATTATTTATTTCTAGGAAAACATACTCCGATTCTTAGGTGATGTAAAAATTATATCATTTAAGCTCATAAACAAGAAAACCAAAGTGTAAGTATTGATTTTTTTTTTAATATATATATATATATATTTTTTTATCTATCAACTTGGCTAAAATAATATTAAGAGATGATATAATTGCTTGGTATTTTCTTTAAATTAAGCACAAAAACTTTTCATGAAAGTAATTATTTTAAGGAAAATTTATTTTAAAATTTCTATATTCTACTGTTATGATTTCATTTTATAGCTTCATTGTTGTTTATTATTTTATACCAAGAAGAAAATTATGAACTACAGGATTTAAAATTTAGAACAAAGATTTTGTTTATCATTAAAATGATTCTACTTTCAATCTATTTCAGTTTTGCTTTTGCTGATTTATTAAACATACAAGAAGCTGAGAAAGCCATCGAATTGTACAACAATATAATTTTTATGGGTCATAAATTGGTTATAAGACTTGCTGATAATCAGAGTAAGGATTTTAATTTTTTTTCTTTACTTTTGATATCTTTTTAAAAATCTACTTACTGTATTCTAGAATCTCAGGATGCAGTATTTTCATTATACTATACTTTTTGATATATGTATTCATCTTTGTTATTTTTAACATTGTTTCAGTTGATTAATCTATTTTATTTTTTCAAGTCTCATATACTGGTTCTCTGAAACTAGTGGACAAGTTCACCTACCTCAGAAATAGCGTCTCATCAATATGCCACTAGTGAAGGCATCAATAGGTTATCAGTCATATGGAAGTCAGACCTTTGATAAAATAAAATGTAATTTTTTTCCAAGCAGCTGTCATGTCAATACTACTATATTGATGCACCACATGGATGCTGACTAAGCATATAGAGAAAAAGCTTAATTGCACAAGAATGCTATGAGCTATATTGAACAAATCCTGGAAGAAACATCCCACAAAACAGCAGCTGTACAGCTACCTTCCTCCCATCTCTAAAACCATCCAAATAAGATAAACAAGACATGCGGGACACTGTTGGAGAAGTAACAACTTATGTTATGAAATAGCCGAGGGATTTCGGTTCATGCCTTTGAGTTTAGTTAGGCTGAGAACCTTTCGGCTCAGCACATGAGTTGGTTGGGAGTAAGATTGAAGCAGGTGTTAACGCGGGTGCGCGCGGGCGGATGAAGGTGTCACTCAGATGTCATAACAGTCCAAGACGATACTGGGTGACAAGGTGCAGGTGATGTCACGCACCGGAAGCACGTGGAAGTTTGTGTGAGAATTTGAAGAAAATAAGAGTCGGGTTTTAGACACCAAACGAGAAGGATCGATTTTGGAGCTCGCAGGAGCAAGGTGAACGTGCGCCCGATGGGGGCCGCTCGAGTTGGGGGCCAAATGAATAAGACAGCATAGAAGATTGTGTCTCTCCTCCTTACGTCGAAACCTTTAACTCAAAGTTAATAAAAAGGTTTCGTACCTGAACAAGAAGTAGTTACGTGTTTTTGAGATTCCTGTTCTTTATATATTCTATCGTTATGAACATTACATGTCTATTTTGCACATGGCCATATTCGTGTATATGGCTACGCAACACTTACTCATAAGTGACATTCTTCAATGGACCCTTTCACACAGACATGCAGGTGCTGGATAATTAGCTAGAACTTATCTATAACAGCTCTGTATGGACCCAGGATGTAGGTGCTAGAAGGTGGTACCTGAAAGTCAATTGTGTTGAGTGAATAGGAACTTGACCAGTGTTGAGAACCTGAAATTAGCAATAGCTCAGAAACCTACCTTCAACTCGAGTATACCAGTCACATATCCCCCATCTCAACCAAGGTGAATGGGTTTCTCTCTTGGTTCATTCCCAATACAAGTTGGACACTGTGGTAGATGGTGGAGCACAGGGCCAGTGAAATATATACTGCATATATGGCGTCTTCAAATAAAAAAAATAAACAAAACCTGTCAGAATCAGACTTGGAGAATGGGGCAGCAGACACTTCCCCAGATTCATTTTTGAGGTGGATAGCTGGAGGCAGGCAGAAAGCATATTAAAAATGAAAACCTTTCATATGACGAAATGCAGTACCTACCCACATAAGAAACTCAACACTTCCAAGGGAGTTATCAGGAGTAGTGAGTTGGTATTGGCTACAGAAGAGGAGATAGCATCAGCCCTGGGAAAACAGGGAGTTACAAATATAAAAAGAATCTCCATTAGAAAAGGCAAAGAATGAATCCAGACCAACACTTACATCCTGACATTTAATCAGCTCTGTACTCCCAAGGTGGTGAAGATCAGCTATTGTCTTGAGAGAGTTGAACAGTATGTCCCAGCTCCTTTAAGGTGTTTCTAATGCCAAAAATATGGACACTATAGGGAAGCCTGTAGAGGATGACAGACATGTGCCAAATGCGGTGAAAAGGACCAAGACCACTTATAGGAAGATTGCTTGAAAGAAATTAGATGTGCAAACTGCCAACAAGATCATCCGGCTTACGCAAGATCTTGTGATGTTTACAAAAAAGAAAAGGTGAAACAAAAGAGAAATGTGTCCTTCCTGAAAGCAAGGAAAATTGTAGGGACCTACATGAGAGAAAGCAGCTACGCCTCTGTTGCACGGAGGGCGAATACAACTAATCAAGACAACAAATATAGAACACTCGTGGAGAAATTGATCCAGTTGGAAGCCACCTGAAAAAACTACACTCAGCCGAATTTTACCAAGCACCAGCTCAGCAACTTGTTGGGAATGGGGAGAGATCCAATGTTGTAGTCCAAACAAAAACACACATAGGATCTACCACTCCAACACGAACTACTTCTAAAAGTGCAAAATCTCCAGCAAAACAGCTGTTACATAAGTCACTAATCCGTCCACCAAAAAACATCAAATGCAGACTAAAAAACTTGTCTCCCATAAGACCTGAACAACTTAAATAAAAATTACCAACTCCCATTAGCCAAGCTGGGAAAATACTGAACACCAAAGTGAACTAGGAAAGACCAGGAAGCACATTCAAAGTGCCCTCAAGAACAAAGTTTCCTATAAGAATCAAACAGTACAATGCTCAGGGATCAACAAAACCCCTACAAAGAACCTATAGTATAGAAAGTATGGATAGCAACACAGACAACATAGTGCCAGCCTTAATCTTGAAGAAATAATCAATAACTACAATACTTGAAACCATTTGATTGTGGACAAACTTATTAGCTCACTCACCTTTTTAAATATTAATCTCTTACATATCATACGTATTTATTTAAATGTGTGCAAACAAATTGATGTTGAATTTTTACTGTTACATAGCAACTCTTGTAATTTAACTGTGTGCAAACAAATGAAGAAAAGTAAATAGAATGATTTGTATTGGATAGAAATACTTGAAATCATTTAACTGTGAAAGAAAATGAGCAAAGGTTTGTTTAAAATGTTATTAGAACAATGATCACAAACCATGTGTATTTAATATATAAATCTAGACAGGGTTTGTCATTAAACAATTTGCAATGTTTGATATGACATAAAAACAAACCAACTTGCAAAGAACTGCTTTTGACATTTGAACTGCGTACTTATGTTAAACTAAATTGTTTGAAATAGAACTATTTTTACATTTTACTGAGTGTAAACAAAAACTGTACTTATGCTAAGTTGTACTGTTGTTTATATGTATAAAATTGATTTGGCATTAAATAACCTAAAATGGTTGATATGCCATAAAACCAAACTAGATCAATTATCTTTTTTATATTATCTTGTGTCTTTGGTTGAAATATTTAAATAGTGATCTATACATTTAAACATTTTTGTTTTTCCAACAAAATAATAAAGCTATGTAATTTATTTTACATTTCCAACTTGAAGAACTATATATGAACCTAATTAGTAATTGACAAAAAAAAACTTTTGAAGGTTGGCAATTTACTTACTATATTATTTATGTCTCTCAACCTGATGGCTTCTTGCCGATCATGGTTTATTATTAAAGACCTTCCCTCTTTTCCCAAAGTAGAACTTTTTTTCTTTAAAACCTTCTCCTGAGGGAAATAAGTATGTGTTATGTAATCTCGAGTTCATGTCTTTCTTCCTGACCTTTTACTGGTCCACAACAGTATGTATACCAAATTTGGTAGCTCTATATTAAACTGTTTGGCTATCTATTGGGGACAAACAAACTTTTCTCAGTTATTGATATAGATTGAATAAATAGTTTATAATCATTTGCTTTTTACCAGATTCAAGAACATTATGCTGCAATGTATGTTAGCTGTGTAAGCAGCCATTTGCAATGTCATCTCAATGCTTGTATATGTTTGAGTCTATAATATTACAATTGCATATATATTCATAAGTTAGTGTATGTATATAAGCGACATGCTACAATCTTGAAGAGAGACACATTGGAAAAGAATCAGAATAAAAAAAAAAGTAATGTTACCTTATAAATACAAGGTGTTTCAAAAAATTTAATATCATTTGAGATGTACAGTGTGTTTCAGAAAATTGATATCATTTTGTAATCTTATAACTTGACCACTTCTCATTCAAATAATCTCAAATTTTAACAGCATGTTTTGAAACAAGTTAAAATTCTATGTTTAATGTTTAAACACCTTTTCTTTTCCAGTGAATGGCATTTCTATACATGAAAAGAAGAACATTAACCATCAAAAATAGAATTTTGAGTTGTTTCTACATATGCTTTTAAAATTTGAGATTATTTGAATGAGAATTTGTGTTGTATACTCATATGCAGATGCATGCAAACGACACAATAAAGACGAGCGACACAGTTCTTTGAAAAATATACCTCTCACTTTATTTGAAAGGGTTGTGTGTGAGAGGGAGTTGGAGACCGAACAGAACTGCAACATATTGACCCCCACTCTATTGGCCATAACCGAGTTTCTTTCCCATTCTCCTGGGCTGCTCAACCGGGGGCCTAGGCTCTCTGGGTACTGGTTTTCTCTACTGCATCTTATCTCCAACTCGTCTGATCCCCAACTGATCTGATCTCCAAACTGATTAATCGGGGGCCTGAGGGCTCCCTTTGCTGGGTGCTGGCTTTGTCTACCACAACTTGTCTCCAACTGGTCTGGTCTCCAAACTAACTGACTTCCTGGTTTCACCGAGTTATATAATAGTTCAATGCCCACCTTCTTCTTGTGGGCATCACAATTTTGCACTCATTCAACCTGTCCATGGTCAAGGTTATAATATCCTGATCGACCGGATGCACCTGTTATTTACACAGGTGCATTTTCTATTTTGACAGCCCGGCTGGGTCGTAGGTCAATATACAACATTTGTCAAGCTATTAAATTACAAAATGATATCATTTTTTCTAAAACTCTGTATAATGAAAATGTTTTTTTTTCTTCTTACACTGAAATAAATGTTTTAAATTGTTCATATTTTAGTGTTCCATTTCTATGAATCGCTAATCAAATTTTTTTCAATTTTTTTTCCAGATAACAAAGTTTCATCGATTCTTGGTGAAATGCCTCAACTGGAAGATATTGAAGATGACTATAATGACAGTGTGAATGCTTTTAACAGTGATGATAATTTGAGTAGTAAATCTTGCAACAGTAAAAGGATGTTTACTCTCATGCCAAACTTAGAAGATATTGAACCAGAAAAAATTGATTCTTCCTCAAATAGCAAAAATAGTAAGTCATTTTGTTCATCATTTTATGATTTACAATGTTGAGTGTAATAACAACATTCTAGATATGACATTTACCAGACCATTGGCCTAATGAGTAAAGTGTTTGCCAAAGGTCCAGGAGACTGAGTTTGAATCCCAGGTCAAGTCATACCAAAGACTCAAAAAGTGGTATTTGATGCCACTTTGTTTACTACTCAGCTTTACAAGGTAAGGATCAAGGGTAAAGTTGAGCAATCCAGGGAATGAAGTAGTGCCCTCCCCTCCCCTACACCTCAGTGTGGTAGCTATTGAAAAGGGAGCTTTTAGGTCACTCTCAACTACGGTTGCCAACTTTTACTTTTAGATATGAAATAATTCATGTGTTGTATATCGTTATATTGGATAGAAAGTATAAAGATTTATTTTCTTGTATACAAAAAAATATTGCAATTGTTCTCTTGAAATATTTTCAGTAGTTTTGCTCTCAAAGTGTTCCAATTTTTTAAGAATATTTTGGCACCTTTGAATTATTCTAACACTTAATATTTTGGGTGGGTTTTTTTTCTCAAGAGACAACTGATAATTGTTTGTCTATGAAAGTTAAATGTTCTGACCAGGAGTGGTAGTATCTGTTAGGGTCCCACCTGTAGGTTAGATGGATCTGCTTAAAAATTATTCATATTAGATAAAATACTTGATATATTACTGTGTGCAAATTATTTACATTAAGAATGATTACTTGAAGTGATAATTGTTTTCTAATGATGATTTTTGATATTAGTCACTTGAAGCCATATAACTGTGCAAACACACAATTATTATTAAATAATAACAGTTAATTCAAACCATATAATTGTGTATAAATTATTAGAATTAGATAGTATCACTTTATACCAGATAACTGTGCAAACGAATAATTATTATTATTATTATTATTATTATTATTATTATTATTATAAACAAATAGTGCAGTTGAAAAGAAAAATGATTTCAATTGAACATTGATAATATAAAAGTTATGATTTATATTCAAACATTCACATTGAATAACACATAGGTGTTGATATACCATTTAACAAATAAACAAAAACAAAGTTATATCTATATCAAATTTTTTTGCTAGTAGATGTCAGTGTTGGATATTGACTTGAAGACCTATGACATCTGTTGATGCAGCAGTGGAAGTCAGACCCTGGTTAAATGAAAATAACAAGAAATACACCTGGTTCCTAAAGTAAACAGGTGTTCTCGACAGAAAAACAGTGTAAATTGTATGGATGGCATGCTAGAAGAAAGTATGTCCACATGCATTGTGTTGGTGGCAGGCTGGAGGAGGTGTTATCATGAGAATTTGGGTGGGTGGCATGCTAGGAGGAAGCCTGTCCATGTGCATTGTGAGAATTTATGTGGGTGTCTGGGATGTTATGTAACCAGGAAGTTTTTAACCCAACAGCAGAAGGAAGTAAAAAGGGCTCACTGAAGATTTGTACCCCTGCCCCTGTGTGTGCAGCTCAGCCATCTTCAACTCTCTCTTTCTTTACCCATATGTACATTTTGGATAATAAAAGGAAAAGAAAAGAAGCAAATTATATTTTTATACATCAGTGTTGTTGTCTTTCTCTGCTATACAACATTAGTTCCTTTGTTTTGACTGTAAATATGTATTTTATTACACTCAAATTATCAGTTTAAATCTTTTCTATTTTAAGGTTTTGAAGATTCCTTAAATATTCAGCCGGATTCCAATGGATTGTTTTCTTTATGTATAAACAAAACGGATTCTTATTTAAAATCAAAAGCTGTAAGATTTATTTCTCATTTTTATATGTTTTTTTTTAGATATGCACTTTGAATGTTGATTTAAAGTATAATATTTGATAGAATATTTGTTTTTCTGTTAATATTACAGCTGGTGTGCTTCCGTGTGTGTATGTATGTATGTGTGTGTGTGTGTGTGTGTGTATATAATATATATATATATATATATATATATATATACATATATATACACACACACCAACCAACAATTTATTTTCCATAGACTGATTCAAATTGAAAAATACATGTATTTTTGTTATACTGAGAATAGTTGATTAGGTTTTTGCACTATTATGTGTTACTTACCCAACAGTTTCTTATTTCTACTGTACTGTTCCCAAAACACAACAGACACCTATGTGGTTTATTTTGCAGTGTATTTAGTCATTCATTTTCCAACATAATCCTTCCATTGCAAAATCGTAGCCCTATCAGCAGGGGGAATATGCTGACTATATCCTCTGCCGAGGAGTAATGTGTAATGACATTAAACTGTTTCTGATGATGAGGTTCTAGTTCTGGAGAGTGTGAAGTACCGCTCCATCACTATTAATCCCGGGACCACTGAACCAGACCTATAGTACATTTTAGGAACACATTTATGAGTCAAATAGATCTGTTTAAAGATTATTTATATTTGATCGGAGTGTTTGTTATACAAAAATAATCACAGTTTGTAATGTGTGTCAGTTTGTTACCATACAGCAAAAAATGTTATATTTTTTGCACTCAAGTATGATGCTAGCTTCTAATTTTGATGCTGTTTTTTATATTATATTTCTTGCATGATATATGAGTTAGCAATAGATTATCTGCCTCTACTTCTGATATGCAACTATAAAAAATTATTTTACAGATGTTTATAAGAATCAGATCTAAATAAATTCTAAATAAAGCTAGTTATTTCGTACCTTTCATGTATGATTTTAAATTTTCATCCTCTTTTTTTTTTTTCTTAATTCTATTACAGGTTATTGAACAAATTTTCAGTCAGTATGGAACTATTTCAAGTGTGTCTTTTAGTGATGAGTAAGTAAAATTCATATTTTATCTAAATTTCAGAAGTTATTTTATTCTGTTTACTGTTTATGAATGGTAAAAAGATGAGAAATTGACAAAACCTCCAAGTATTCTGTTTTAAGCTTATAAATGAAAACAAATTTTCATTTAGTAAGGAATATTCAAAAAAGCTATAAAAATATTAATTAGATAAGATATTGACAAAAGCTCCCAATTTTTTTATTCTTTTTATGAGTGACAAATTTTCTTTCAGCAAGGAATATTTCTGAATACTATGAAAAATATCATTTAAGGGCAAGCCAATGACAAAACCTTTCAGATTATGATTTAATACCAACTTGAAATCTTTAACCAAATAACTTTTTAACTTTTACTCAAAAATGAAAATATCTAATATTTGATAATTAATTTTTTTCCCCCCAATTTTTTATAGCGCAATTGTCATAAAAATGCCTTCAAGACAGCAAGCAATAAACAGCTTCAAAGATTTGGGTCAAGAATTAAACATGTCTATTGGAAATAATTCTGTTGTTACCAACACAGAGGAAAACCATCAAAACGGATGTGAGTTTTTATTTATTTATTTATTTTTTTTTTTTGATACTCAATAAAATTAGGAAAGTCCCCCTAGCATAGTGGCTAATATGCTAAACTGTGACATCATAGTCAGTTTAAACTCCAGTTGTGCAATTACATTCACTTTCAGACTAATGCCCTTGGGAAAGTTATTAACCGTTTTATCCCCCTCCAACTATGGGTTAAATAGTATCACTACTGCTCTTCTACAGCAATGGCTTTGGCATTAGATAACCCTCAAAGGTTGATATGCCATTAAACAACAAAAAAAACTAAACCAAACCTAACTAACCAAATAAAATTCAAACTGAATCCCTATTCTTGTGTGTGTGTGTGTGTGTGTGTGTGCTGAAATGATAAATTGTGGGGAATCTGACAATATAGAAATATGTGGAAAGTTGGATAAATCAAACACTTTAAACCAGTTTAGAGGCATGTTCTTTTATTTCATTTTTAAGAACTTTCTCAAACTTAACTGCTTTCTGAGTTTTTCTATTTATAAGCAAATGAGAAACATGATAAAATGATAGAGGATAAAGGTGTAGCAGGAAGAAGGAGAAGGTTTAGAGTCAAATGTATCAGGTTTCATTAAAGATTTTTGATTGTACGAAAGTGGAAATAATTTTAGTGAGCTGATGGGAAAGAAATAGGGGAAGGGGTGGAGGGGAAAGGGGTTTCAGCATATTCTGTTTCATCGAAAGACATTGACTATAATGTGATGTCTAAGTGGAAAAGGAGCAAAAAAGGGGAGAGAGAAAGTGATAAGGAAAGAATCTTCAAAAGTATGGTGGCTCAGAGTGGAGAAATTGCCCCTTTTTTATCTATTTTCTATTTTGATATGGTTTTCATGTAGTACATTTGACTCTAAGCCCTCTCCTTCTTCCTGCTACACCTTTATCCTCTCCATCATCTTACCATGTTCCTCGTTTGCTTATAAACAGAAAAACTCAAACGGTTCAGTTTGAGAAAGTTCCTAAAATTTAAAAATGAAATAAAAGAACGATCTAAATTGATTTTAAGTGTTTGATTTATCCAACTTTCCACATATGTATGATACACAATTTCAGTTTCAATCAGTCTATGAAAAAGAAAGCATGATAATCTGTATATATTTGAATATTCTATGGAAAGTTATACTAGGCTAAGTCAAGTTTTGCAATATTTCGGTATATATTAGTTTACAGCACATATATCACATGACTGAAGCAGTTCACACTATGGAAAGTACTCACTGTAGTTGGTAATATCATGGTAGTTGGTGCCCTGACACGTGCATTGCTTCAGTTCATGTGTGATTTGAAAATCACATAGATGAATGTGCAACATAGTTTAATTCAGAGACTTTTGCTTTATGAGTCTAAACTGGGCTATAACACTATGGAAGCAACCAAAAACATTCGTTGTGTAAAAGGTAAAGGCACAGTTAAGCACAGTACAGTAACCAGAAAGTTGAAGAAATTTTGTTCAGATTGCAAGAACTTTGATGATCAGGCAAGGTCAGGTAGGCCTAAAATTGTGGATTCTGAGGCCATTCTCTAAGCTATAGAGGCAATTGTGGGGAGTATCACTCAGAAAGTATCAAACAAGCTCAGTATCTTACAGTCTATTGTGGTGTGTCACTTTCACAACCTTGGCAAAAGTAGCCAAAGCTGCCTAATTGGGTTTCACATTACCAAAATAGGGAAAATTTTACTTTAAGCTAGCATTATCCTTCAAGTGTACATTTGTCTTCAAAAGAAGACAAATGAATGAAGAAACAGAAGAAAATCACACTGTTCATTATACCAAAAAATCAGGGTAAAATTTTTAATGTTGCAACAATTCAAGTTCAAATCTTGGATGAGGCTGTTTACATTTCACATAACACTAACACTTTTGGGAAAGGTATGTATCCAACTATTCTACTTTCATCTATGGATAAAGACTCGGGCAGACTAGGCTCTTTAACTTTGATATGGCAACTAATCTAAGAGAATAAAAATTGAATTCAAACCTGTTAAACTCTGTTTGAAAATTGACCTTGTGTCAAGTCCTGCTTGTGATGGAGGGGTTGGGTAAATATATACAGAAACAAAATGTAATATGTATAAAAGCCAAGAAGGTATTTGACCTCACACCTTTTCAGTATTTTTCATCAAAGAATATTTGTTATTTATAGTATACTGGCAGAGTCCATGTTATTTCTGACATGATTCTTTCTATACAGATCAACACTTCTGCTAAAGATGTGTATATATGGGCAACACTTAGATCATAAGTAAGGTATCCAGATACTATACTTTTTTCCTAGGCTGAAGTTATTAACCAACAAATTATAAAAGTCAGCTGTTAGTTAGGGCCAAAAATAGAGTAAATTTTTATACCCAAAACAATTCATATGTATATAAAATCAGTTGTTAGACTGTCATACTCTTTTCAATGTTTTTTCTTATATATGTATTTTTTTAAATTAAAAATCATAAAAAGTAAATATAGAGTGCATCAGAAATACCTCCCACATTATCAACTGTTACCTATATGGTGCAAGTATATTCAGGAAAAGTCGTAATGTTCATTCCATTTATCTAATGTCTCCCCCCTACTTTTTTTTTTCAGAAACATTCATGGCTTGGACTGGTGCACACCATACATTTGGTGTTGAAATATTTTTTTAAGAATGGTGAATTTGTAATTTCTATACAGAGAGCTTTTTGTGCTCATTTCATTTTATATTGAAATGATGGTATTTTGGATAGAAAATTGATATTGCTATGGGTTGAAAATTCTATCTAGAACAGCATAATTTTGACCTAAAATGAAATGAAAAGTTCTCTGTGTAGCAATTACAGTTTCTCCACTCATAAAAAAACATATGGTGTGTACTAGTCAGTTTAAAATGTGGGCTGTATTTTTGCTGCACTGTGTGTGTGTGTGTGTGTGTGTGTGTGTGTTCTTTTAACACACTTCTACAACTTTTTAATTGACCAAATTTGGGCCAAACATTTATAATAATGCAAAAATATAAGAACCAAATTAATCTTGTAATAAGATTCTTTTGTTTTTTGTATTGTAAATTAGTGGAGGTGCTCATGGCATAATGGTTATCATTGTACAAAATGGACTTGCCTACCCAAGTTTAAATCCTGGAAGAGGCTATTTGCATTTTATATACTGCTAATACCCTTGGGAAAAGTAGACTATTCTCTCTCCAGTTATTATCAGCTGGGTAAACTGGGTTCTTTTAACCTTGGTATAGCAACTCTGAATTTAAACCAGTTATAGATCTGGAGAAGTATGTCTTCTGCCGAACTATTCCTGGTTAAGACATGCTGCATGATTAACACCCCAACAATCAAACTTGGTTACAGGACCAATGAAGTTTGTAAAAATATTTGGTCAGAATTATGTTAGTTTTGAAACGGAAACTTTTTACAATATATGAAGAACTACAGGGTAATAGGAAATTCTGTTATGGTAACACAAGTTATGTTTGCTATCAAATAATGCCTTGCATTACCATAAAAACAGGATTTCTCATTGCTCTATAGTGTGATCATGTTATATAAGTTAGATTGTGTTTTTTATATGACTGTATTTTCTAATTGGTAATTTATTAAACAGTCTTATATGCAATTTCAGGTTATGCAAAAATCTACATTGGCAATATAGCTGTAAAAGCACCAAAGGTAAGTTTAAATTTCTTTTGCTCTAATTCATTATATACGAGATATTGTTTACAATTATTGAGTATCTGAGAAGACTTGTGAGTTTCACCTAGATGAAAATATTTTAAGAACAAAAGTATTTCTGGCAAATAAGATTAAATGATTGAAAAAAAATAAAGATTAATGTAAAATCCATTTTATCTTTTGGATTGGAGTTAAGTGTTTTATATGTCCATCTTCTTTACTGCTGTATATGAAAGTTTTTTTTAGTGGGTGGGGGGTTCCACTGAGAATTAAAATAAATTTTTTTTCTGTAATAGTTGAAGCAATAAATAAATACATGAAAAAATGGATAATTTGATTTATTTAACTCATTTCTTATTGAAAGAACGGAATTATTCATTTTTTAAATTCCTGATATGTAGCAACCGGAAATGAGAAAACACCCATGGTGTAACAGTTATCATCATAGGAAGTAGATTCAGCTATCCAAGTTCAAATCCTGAATGAAGTTGTTTGTATTTTACATAGCTCAATTGATTGATTTTAATGGCATATCAACCCATTTAGGGTTATTATATGCCTAGAAGTAAAGAAATCATGTTCATTGCATATTCATATTTACATTTATTATGTAGTTGTTTTAGGGGGGCACATAGTCCTATTAAATGCAAATGATTTTCAAAAAGATCTATTTGATTGATAGATGGGATCCTGGCCGATATTAATACTGTGGATCTGGGAGTAATAATACATTCTCCAGATCTCCAAAACTGAAGCCTCACTATTAGATACAGTTTAGTGTTATACTCCGGCCACATCTTTTTGGGGGGTTGGGTATTACCCATCTGCAGAAGATACAGTCAGCATTTTCTAAGCCCTACTGACAGGGAATTCTTCTTTTTGGATAATTATAAAATACTCACACTTCATATAGTATGTTTGTTTTGTTTTGGGTTTTTTTGGAGGAGGGGGGGGTATAAGAAATAATACTATTATTAAAAACCAGATATTGAAGAGAATGATTTCTCTTTATTTTTGTTTGCATATATATTTTTATAGCAAATAGTAACTGATTATATTATAAAGATTGCCTTCAAAACAAGTTTTCTTGATAATTCCTTTGATCTTGGGGGAAAAATAAAGTCATTAAAACTTCAGATTAAAATGATTTTAGCTATATACCAATTCCAAACAATGCAGATTTAAGGAAAAAAATTTTTTTTTCGGGGGGGAGGATGCTATTTTTTAAAAAAAATTGCTCCTAATTATTGAATGACCCTTGTATGTGTGTAGTATAATATATATAGTCATCCACAGATTGTTTCGTTGTATCACAACTCTTCAGTGTGGCTAGACACATAGGATGCTTCAAGCTGGGATCGAAACCCACTTAACTTTATGCTAGACTTAGTATCTTACCACTCAGCCATTAGGCAACCTATGTCAGCTTGGGAATTATAACGCATTATGTATTGGCTTTCATTTAACATTTTGTGCTACCAGATACCAGAGTGTTCAATTCTTAAGAGCTTTGCATTATGCGGGTGGCAGCCATTAATTCCTTCGCTAGAGTGCTCAACCCTTAGAAGGGGAGCATATATATTGTCATCCACAGACTTTTTTGTTGTATCACAACTCTTCAGTGTGGCTAGACTCCTAGGATGCTTTAAGCTATATATATATATATATATATATATATATGATTTGGAAAAATAATTCCTATCATGGCATTTGAATATGATTTTAAACTTTAGTTAAGCTTTTGTAGATTATGGTTTTAAAATTGCACATGAAAATGAAACTATCAATTTTTATCGAAATTCCTAAAACTGAAAATTTTCCATTAAAAATAATAAATTATCAATTTATAAATTTGCAAATAATATCAGATGTTTCTAAACTTGTTTTATTGGTGTCTGTTTTTAAAAATATTTTTTGCTATTCATTCACTTAAGTTTTGTTAGACAAGCCAAATATATAATTCATAATGTATGTAAAAAGAAGTAATTCAATAAAAAACTTAGTTGAAAATAAAAGAATGTTGATATAGACCCTGTTAGGGTTCTACCTATGGCTCTGATAGATCCATTTGAAAATTATTTCTAATCAATAAGACCCTATGCAAAAAATTAAGCAACAGCACAAAAATTGTAACTATGAATGTAATTCCCTTACCTTTAGGTCTAAAATAACTATAGACAGGTTGACATGCCATTAAACTCAATCAATCATTCCTTTAAAATGTTTCAAATTTAAGAAGGAATAAAGTTTTTTTTTAAATGCCAATGTGCATGCCTTTGTTGCTTTGTTATTTTTAGAGATATAATGCTAATTTGATGACATTTATTAAATGATATAATTAAGTCTGTTTAATTTCCAGGCAAAAATACTCAAGTTCTTAGGTGATGTAAAAATTATATCATTTAAGCTAATAAACAAGAAAACCAAGGCGTAAGTAGTGATTTTTATTCATTTTATATTTTTATCTATCAACTTGACTAATATAATTTTAAGAGATGATTACTTGGTATTTTCTTTAAATCAAGAACAAAGGTTTTTCATGAATTTCAAAAATGAAAATAGTTATTTTAAGGAAAATTTATATTAAAATTTCTATTTTTTTACTGTTATTTCATTTTATAGCTTCATTGTTGTTTTGATATTTTATACCAAGAATATTATGAACTAAGGAATTTAAAATTTAGGACAAAGATTTTTTTATCATTAAGGGTTTTCAGACTATTGTCTTCATCTTTACTGTTATTTCCACAACGTTTCGGACGATATGTCCTCTGGCCTTCTTCAGGTGTTTGTCGAACTCGGGAACCTTCACGGAACTTCAAACTATGTCCTTTATTGAACCTACAGGGGTCACCTGTTCTGATCCTATTATGCATAACTGGGTACAAGTGTTAAGTATTCCTGTATTGTTACTTGCCTGCAGTCAGAATTGAACCTGCAACCTCCAGATGATTGTCTCCTTAGAAGCTTAGGGAACCAACATTATGGAAATAACAATAAAGATGAAGACAATAGTCCGAAAACCCTTAATAATAAAAATCACTAAGCTTCATCTCAGAAATATAGACATCTAAAGATTTTTTTTATTATTCTACTTTTAATCTATTTCAGTTTTGCTTTTGCCGATTTATTCAACATACAAGAAGCAGAGAAAGCTATAAAATTGTACAACAATATAATTTTTATGGGTCATAAATTGGTTGTTAGATTTGCAAATGATCAGAGTAAGTATTTAAATTTTTTTCTTTTCACTGATTTAAGAAATTTTAGATAAGAAATCACTCAATAATTCCATAGCTCTGCTCCAAGCCATTGAGGCAAATTCAGTGAGTAGCATTCAGGGAGTATCAGGCGAGTTTGAAATCTCACAGTTCCATATGGTTTGTCACTTTCGTGTCCTTGGCAAAAGTATCTGGAATGGATACCTTCCATGGCTTGAAAACTAGCACATACTAAAATATTGCGAAACTTTTGACTCACCCTAGTAAAATATAACTTTATTATTATGGTATAATTTTTACTTTTTATTGCCCTGTCAGCAGGGCTTATAATATGCCAACTGCATCCCCCTGCAGAGGAATAAAATTTCCTTCTTCACCCCAGGGTATTCTGGGTATGTTACTAAACTATATCCAGTTGTGAGGTCCGCACTGATCTGGAGTGGTAGTACCTGTTAATGTCCTATTAAGGGGTCAAATAGATCTTTTTGAAAATTATTACCACTTGATGGGAATACTTGTTGCTATATAACTGTGTTAAGAAAATTTACTTGAAACTTTAATTGGGGAGATTCCCCGTGTTGTAATGGTTAGTGTTGGGCTGCAACTTCGAAGTAAGCAGGTTCAAACTCCAGTTGCACTTTCAGACTAATACCCTTGAGAAAGGTATGAACCACATTATCCCCCAGTCAGCTATGGGTTAAATAGTATCACTGCTGTTCTTCTACAAAGATGGCTTTGGTATTAAATAACCCATAATGGTTAATAGGCTATTAAACAAAGAAACCAAACCCATGAAATTATAATTGTTTATTAATGATCATTCTTATTAGTTACTTGAAACCATATAATTGCTTACAAATTATTGGTATTAGATAAGAATACTTGATATGATATAACTGTGAATATTATGATTATTATTAAATTGAAATTGATACTTTAACTTATATAATTAGTAGCATAATGAGTAGAGTGTTCGCCAATAGTCCGGGAGACCGGAGTTCAATCCTAGGTCATATCATACCAAAGACTTAAAAAATGGTACTTGATGCCTCCTTGCTTAACACTCAGTATTATGAGGTAAGGATCAAGAGTAAAGTGGAGCAATCCAGGGAAGGAGTAGTGCTCTCCCTTACACCTCGGTGTAATAGCTATTAAAAAGGGAGCCTTCAGGTCACCCTCAACTATGGTCACCAGCAACACTATCAGTATTAGATAGGAGTTCTTGTTATTATATCACTGTGCAAACAGATTTATTAAAAAGTGCAATTTAAAAAAAATATAGTCATGATTGTAATTAAACATTTACAAGTGAATCAAATTTTGTCATTAAATAATCCATTACAAGTTGATGTGCCATTAAACTAATAAACTAAACCAAACCATCCTCTGGAAGTTGTGAATTCAATACCTGGGCCAGGTGGTGAAGAAACATGCATTGTCTCAGTGGAGGAACAAAACAGTATCATAAGGAAAAATGATGGTTAGGAGTTCTGTAGGATTGTAAACAAATGGTACCAGGGTGTGAATAGATAAATTATAAAAAAAATTCAACATCTCTTCCACTGGGCTAGGTGTAACAAGATATGCTTTATCTAGCCTCCTGGACCAGAAAATCTTACACATCCAAGGCAGAAGCTAGGGTGGTATGTTCTGTGAACCCCAGTATGTACTCTCACACACACACACACACACATATATATATAATGCATTTCTTGATTCAGTCTCTTTCTCTTTTATGGCTGAGGTGCAAGGAGACTAACATTTGAATAAGTGCAACAAGGAACAAATCAAAACTACAAAAGTCTTCTTTCTAGAAGAATCAAGAAACTGTCCCACACTTAGTGTTTGTTATCAATTTCTTCCTGCTTCCATGGCCTCAAAGACTGAATGTTGAGAATAAAGTAATGATGTCTTGATGCTTAGACAAGTTGTGTTTTTGTTTTTTCTTATCCAATGATTTGCCATCACTGACATTGCAGTCATTGGTAACTATGCCACAACTCTTAAATTTTCAGGGAAGAAATATGAACATTATACTCTATGGATCAAATAAAGTTTTTTTTTTGGGGGGGGGGGGTTTAGTTTCTGGAATATTATTGAATGCAGCAGATACCTAAGAAAGATTGATAATGACAACTTAAATTTTATGATAAAGGCAATAAAAATGAGGAAACTTATAAAAATAGAATCATAATCAAAGTTTTATACTACACAAATATTATTTCATTTCTATGCATTGATTTGTGTTAACTAATTTTTCAACTGTTTTCCAGATAAGGTTTCATCAATTCTTGGTGAAATGCCTCAACTGGAAGATATTGAAGATGACTATGATGACAGTGTGAATGCTTTTAACAGTGATGGTAGTTTAAGCAGTAAATCTTGCAACAGTAAAAGGATGTTTACTCTCATGCCAAACTTAGAAGATATTGAACCAGAAAAAATTGATTCTTCTACAAATGGCAAAAATTGTAAGTCATTTTGTTTTATTATTATTATTGTATGATTTACAATGTTGAGCATAATAACATTCTAGATCTGAAATGATAAACCTATAAAAAAAATTATTAATAGCTGATTAGATATCAAACTAAGTTTACGGAGAAAGAACTTGACATAGTACTGAAAGAAATTAAAAGCTGATAAGCTGCAGGCTTTGACAAAATACATCCTGAGTTATGAAAGACAAGGAAATTTGATGGTATATTTTCTTTGTTCATTTCTCTATTGTGATTTGCAAAGAGCTACATCCTCCCCTTTTGCCAAAAAGGTAATCTTGTAATCACCTACAGAAAGATAGCTTTAATTGCTATAGTTCCTAAGGTTTATAAAGCTCTGCTTCTTAGCCATATCATCATCATCATGTCGTGCTGGTAGCACGTATATCCCTGATCCTCTCTCGCCACTTTTCCCTATCATTCATCGCCTTAGGCAGGTCTTCCGGACAACATCCCGTATCCTCACATAGTTGCTGAATGTATGTTCGTGCTGGCCATCCTGCTTTTGCCCGGCCATGTGTGGGGGTCCACAAGAGTACATCACTTATGAGTTCGTCCCTGCTTCTCCAGCAGTGTCCTGCATGTCTGGTTCGTCTAACTTGAATAGTTTTCGTGATAGGAGGCAGGTGGCCGTACAGTTGGTGTCTTGTGGGGTGTTGCTGCCAGGACTTGTTCAAGATTGCATGCAGCATTCTTGTGTAATTGCCGTCTAGCTTCTTCTCCAGCTGTTTTGTTAGAGTCCATGTTGTGCATCCATATAGAAGTATTGATGCGACCGCTGCCTGGAAGAAACTGCGTTTCATTTTATTGATCAGGTCTGACTTCTATATAATCGATAGCCTATTGATAGCTGTCCAAGCTTTCGTTAACCTCGTGTCGATGTCCTTTTCGGTTGATGCGACGCTGCTTCCTAGGTAAATGAATTTGTCTACTAGTTTAAGAGGGGTTCCATCTAGAGTGTTGTGTGCATTGACATAGAGGCCTATGCCTGTGGCTGCTCGTTCCAAACTATGCAGTAGTGTTTCGGCTTGGTTGGGTGTATTTGCCAGTATCGCTATGTCATCGGCGTAGTCGGCGTCAGTAATTATTTTTGCAGGGTACCTTCTGCTTCTTTTCTTTGTCAGCTCAAAGCCATTCTCTCTGATTTTGTCAATTGATGTTCTAAGTGCGTAGTCTAGACAAATGATAAAGAGGTACGGAGCCAGCGTGTCCCCTTATAGTACTCCTGCTACAATGTCGAAGTATTCTGTGTCTCTATCTGGTGATCGTACTTTTACTTTGGTGTTTCTATAGAGAATCGTTATTGCTGCTACGGTTTCTTTAGGTATGCCGTACGCTAGTAGGATTTGTTCCATCTTTCCTCTGTGAATGGAATCGAAGGCCTTGGTAAAGTCGACAAATATTAATGTCGCTTGTAGGTTTTTTGCCCGTACACCTTCAAGGATTCTACGGATGGTTAATATTTGTGAGGTCGTGGATCTATTTCTTCGGAAGCCATTTTGGTTTTTCTTAAGTATGTTGTCGATTAGCCATATCAAACCTGGTAATTCTTAAGGAAAATAGGAATGATTTTCAGAGAAATCAATCCACAACTTCACATATTCTGACTATCCACTAAATCATTGAAGGTGTATGTACAAAAAATTTCAAAACAATACTATTGTTCACAGATTTTTCAAAAGCATTTGATTCCATTCACAGAGGAAAGATGGAGACAATACTTCGAGCTAATGGTCTCCCAAAAGAAACTGTTACCACCATAATGATGCTTTATAAAAACCTGAAAGCAGTGGTTCACTCTCCTGACTTCTTCGACATTGTTGCTGGAGTATTGCAAAGAGATACATTCGTACCATATTTATTTATAATTTATCTTGACTATGTACTTTGAACATTGATAGATCTAATAAAAGGAAATAGTGTTAAACAAAAAAGATAAGAAGCAGACAATATCCTACAGAAACTATAACAGATGCAAACTGTACAGATGATCTAGCGCTTCTCACAAATACACCTGCCCAAACTGAATCCCTGCTACATAGCCTGGAAAAGGCAGCAGGAAGCATTGGCCTCTATATGAATGCAAAAAAAACAAAACAAAGTTCATGTGTTTTAGAAAAAGAACCATTTTCACTTTAAGTGGCAGGCCTCTAAGATTAGTAGACAAGTTCACATACCTCGACAGCAATATCTCATCTACTGAAAGTGATGTCAAAGGTGTGGACTGCTATTGAGAGGTTATTGATCATATGGAAATTTGATGTTTCTAAACTTTACCCAAAATAAATGGCAATTAAGATGGAACAACACCCCACACAACAAACTCCAGACTATAAAAGCTGAAATAGGAGAATGGAACACAGACATTGGACACACAGACATCACCCACTCATATCTACTCAAACAAGAACAACCACCATGGTGTGTGAGATGTCACACTTCATATTCAGTAAAATACCTATAGATAGATTGCATCGACCTAACACCAAAAAGACAATATTTCTACACTGTAAACAATATGAAAACTATTTGAACATGTCAAAGTAGACAAAATACTAGCATTTCTAAAAGCAGTTGGTCTATATAAAAGAATTTAAACCTTCAATCATTTATGTGCATGATGCAAACACTAGACAACCAAACCAACAGAAATTGGCATTAAATAACCTGAAAAAAGGTTGATATGCCATAAAACAAAACAATCAATCTGATCCTTCTGATAAAATGAAAAAGGATTTCTTCCAAGATGTGGCTGTGTCAATACTACTGTATGGCTGCACGACATAGATAGTAACAAAAAGTGTGGAGGAAAGGCTATCTAAGAACTACACAAGAATGCTATGTGGTGTTTTGAACAAATCCTGGAAGCACCACCCCACAAAAGAGCAGTTGTATGGCCAATTATCTCCCATCTCAAAAACCATCCAAGTTAGACAAAAAAGACAATCATGTCACTGCCGTAGAAGCAAGGAAAAACTCATAAGCAACGTTTTTCTATGGACCCTTATACAAGGATGTGCCAACAAGAACTTACATCAGTTCTGTGCAGATACTAGATGTAGTTTGGAGTATCTGCTAGGAGCAATGAATGATAGAGAGGGAGTCAGGGAAATTCATGCTGTCAGCATAACTTGTGTTTGTTGTGTATCTTTTATAATGGATATAAAGTATAAAGATTTATTTTATTGCAATTGTTCTGTTGAAATATTTTCAGTTATTTTGCTT
Organism: Sepioteuthis lessoniana; assembly: GCA_963585895.1. Lineage (NCBI taxonomy): Eukaryota > Metazoa > Mollusca > Cephalopoda > Myopsida > Loliginidae > Sepioteuthis > Sepioteuthis lessoniana. The sequence continues at coordinate 30,506,741 of OY757932.1, read as the reverse complement.
TCAAAGTGTTTATATTTTTCAGCAATATTTTGGAATTTCTAAATTATTGTAACACTTTAAAATTTCTCTTTTTGTTAATATGCAACTTACTGTAATTATTCATGTATAACGCACACACTTAACTCTAAAGTACAAAATTCTGGGGAAGAAAAAAAATGTTTCTGTATAATATGCACTGATTTTTTTTGAATTTGTAGCATTTAAGCTAAACTTTTATTCAACTTTTTATTAGTTCATAATGACTAGAAATAAGAATTTATATAGTTTACATTGTTTTGAAACACAAAAATAGAACAAGTTTGTGGAGAAAATAATCTCATATTAGGAAAAAACAAAATCATAAACAAACTCGCATTCCAATTGATATTTCCCTGTAGTGGCACAAAACATTAGTTTTGAGTATAGATATAGCTTACTTTTGGTCATCCCATCCCAAATATGTTAAGGCATGTGGCCAGAAATAAAGTTAATTATATAGTTCTCACATATAGTACACACCACTAACTTTTAGACTGAAAAATCTGAAAAAATAGTGCATTTTATATCCAAATAATCATGGTATAATTGTTTATCAGTTATTTGTCAATATTAAATTTGAACAGAAGATTTAAAGTAATTTTATCACTTTAAACACTTGCTCTTTCAGCTTATACATTCTCTGGATCTTACAACAATAAAATAACTAGCAGTATATTAGTGAATGATTTAACCGCTAACCATGATAATTGTACTTTAAAACAAAATGGCCACTCAACAGAACAAGTCACATTATTTGTTGGCAATTTTCCTATTGGAATGTCTCAGGTGAGTGATCTTTATTTTAGAACCATATTTTTCATTTTCATGTATACATGTAAAGTTGGAACAAATGTAACGTCTGATTTTAGAGTATATATCATAAATGAAAAAAATTATACCAGCAAAAATCATTAACATCAGCTTTATTGCTTCCTACAACCTCATCCCATCTGTTAACTAGCTTATAGATGCTATGCTTGTCAAATTCTTTAGGTTTTGATGCAAAATATGAGATTAACTTGTATTCAACTTCTTCTCTTGATGTCAACCTAAGACCATTCAAATTATTTTGTAATCCAGTAAACAAATGATCTTCAGATAGACCAAGGTCAAGAGAATATAGTGGATGAATAATTTTTTCACTACTGATCTCCTAAGAGATCTTTAGTCAATTTGTGTGAGGATGGGCATTATCATGATGGAGGATACCTCCTTTTCTGTTGACTAAGGAGACTCATTCATCTCGAATGAAATCCCCACTTAAGAAATTGAGAAACCACCTCCTGTAACTTCTTTTATTCAATGTATTATCCCCCCCCCATAAGTTCTCTGAATGGATTTTGCTGCTGTACTTGCATTGGCAACTTTATGAAACTCCTAGAGTAAAACACGTCTAATGTGTTCTACAGTTGAGACAAACACAGAAGTGAATACTGAAGATTACATTCAATATTCTTTATGATCATAAAGAAAAAGATAAATGATATTAGTTGTATCATTCCTAAACAATAACAAAAAGCAATAATTTGATAAATGTTGTCTAAAACATTAATGTAGAAAATCAGGTATTACACCTTTTTTTTATGAATGCCTATTTGTTTAAAAAGAAGATATAATGAAGACAGTACAAATCAAATTTTCATATATATATATATATATATATATATATATATATAGGCTGCAGTTTTTTTTATTAATTCATGTTTGGTTAAGAAGAAGATACAAGGAAGAATATGCAAATTAAATTTATGTGTGTGTGTATATATATATATATATATATATATATATGGGCTGCATCATGTTTGGTTAAAAAGAAAATACAAGGAAAAATGTACAAATTAAATTTTATATATATATATATATATATATATATATATATATATATATATATATATATGAGCAGCAGTTTTTTGTTAATTCATATTTGTTTAAAAAGAATGAATGTCTTGTTTATGAAGAAGTGAATGTAAATTTGGATCAAATGAATGTAGAAATCATCTGAAAGAATTAAGTTTTTGAGCAGTTTTGATTGTGTCTGGCCATTTTTAAGAATGGTACAATTTATTTTTTAATCAAAAATGAATATTAACTTTGTTTAAATTCTATAAAAACAAATTGTACCTTTTTTTGAAAATGGTGCTTGAAATTCTGAATCTTTTTAACAATTTTTACATTCAATCAATTTAGATTCACATTCTTTTATTTTTAAATAAGACAAACTTTTTAAAAATTTGTATTTAAAAAAAAAACAAAAAAACAATGAACATATATTAGTCAGGCTTAGAATATACCGACTGTATCCTCTACAGAAAGGTAACCCCACCCCCATAAAGGGGTATATGACACTAGATTGCATCTGAAGATGCTCTGACCTGGATTGGTAGTACCTGGTAGGGTCACGTCTAGTGGTCAAATAGATCTGTTTGTATTGGATGTAATACTTGAAACCGTACGTCTTTGAAAACAAATGACTATTATAAACAAATATAAGTACACATGCTCTTTTTTTTTTTTTTTCTTTTTTTTTATAGAGGAATTATATATTATAAATTGAATTATTGCCAGATTTTCTGTTCATGGTAATTCAGTTTATAAACATGGACCGTTTAAATGATTGTAATGGAATGTTGAAAATATAGTTATGATTACAATCAAATATTCATAAATGAATCAAATTTCAGTATTAAATAACCCATGAGGAATTGATATACCATTAAACAAATAAGCTAAACCAAACACACACACACACACATATATATATATATATATATATATATATATATATATATATATATATAGAGAGAGAGAGAGAGATTTTTCATGTGTTTTAAATTGAAGTTTAATCTTTTTAAAATTGTACAACTATTTAAATTTATTTCTTTTATCACCATTGCAGGGGCAGCTACTTTCTTTATTCAAAGATTTTCATCCTTCAAGTGTTCATATCATCAATAACCAGAACTCAAAACGCAGGTAATTGAGTCTAAAAGCAAAATAATTAGGGGAATCAAAAGTTTTACATATTTTTGCAACATGAAGTACAATTTGGCAGCCCCAAATGCTTTTGCTGACATCATGAAAATGACAAACCACACTAGTCTGTGAGATGCTGAGCTCACCTGATAGTTTGTAGCACAGCCTTGAAATACACAGTTTAAAAGTTTTAGGCCTGCTTGATCATCAAGGTTTTTGGAAGCAAACAAAATTTTAGCCACCTGATTAGTGTACTTTGAACAGCTGCATATCTTCACCTTTTCCACTACAAATGTTTTTGGTTGCTTCTGTAGCTTTATAGCCCAATTTGAACTTGTAAAGCATAATTTCCTGAATTAGACTACATTGCAACTTCATCTTTATACCTTTCTAATCAAGCATGGAGTTGAAGCAATGCATGTCAGCACACCAACTATAACAATACTAGCTTCAACTCCTTTGATTATATGATATATGTGCTTCAAACTAGTACATACAAAAATATTACAAAACTTTTGACTCGCCTGAGTATATAAATGATTACTTGTCTCATTTTTAACAAGACATTTTTTGTACTATTTAAAGTCATTACTTTTGTAAAAAAGATTTTTTTTGTATTATTGTTCTTTCAGCACACAAGCTTTGGTGTATTTTCCGAATCAAAAAGAATCACAAAAAGCCATTTATAAGTTTGATAAAGCTTCATACGAAAACAGCATTCTGCTGGTGACCTCCATTGGATTTTGTCCATGTCTTGGTAACCAGAAATCAGAAAGAATAAATAAAGGTAGTTTCTGTTTTTTTTGTTTTTTTTAATTTTCTATTAATTCTAATTAAGGCTAATGTTTATCATTTTAACAAGAAGTGAATTTTACAAATTACAATTTTTTTGAGAGAGAGAAAGGAATTCTTCCAAGCTGTAACCATGACAAATATTATTGTATGGTTGCACTACCTTGACTCAACCCATAATAAACAGACTGTATCTCTGCGGAGGGGTAAGACCCCACCCAACAAGTGTTCTGATATGATATTAAATAATCTGATGGTAAGGCTTTTATATCATTATATTAAATAATCTTAAATTAAATAAATTTTTATTTTATCATATTAAATAATCTGATGGTGATGAAGCTTTGGGAATGCAGAGTACTCCTTCGTTGCCATTGCTCCCAGGTCCACTCTGGCCCAAAGTGGTAGCACCTGATAGCACCTATCTATGGATTAAATAGAACTGTTTGATGTTTAAACTGAGTGCAAACACGTGACTTATTCTAAATTGAATTGTTTGAAATAGAACTGTTTGATTATTTAACTGTGTAAACAAGTGACTGATATTTAATTGAATTGTTAGTTATACATAGCAATACTTGGAACCATTTAACTTCATTGACTTCAGCTAAATTAAATTGTGAGAAATAGAACTGTTAGATCATTTAACTGTGTGTATCTATGAAATGTGTTTGCAAATCATATATTCAATATATATATGTAAAAACATGATTTGGCACTAAATAACCAACCATGGTTGATATACCATAAAACCAAACCAAACCACTTGGACTTGGATGAAACAACTTGAGAAATAACTAAGTGGGAACTACACAAGGATCTTATATGCTGTTTTGAACAAATCCTGGAAGCAGCACCTTAAAAACAGCAGTTGTACAGCCACTTACCTCTCATCTTACAAACCATTCAAGTAAGATGAGCAAGACATGCTTGAGAAATAAGGACAAACACATAAGCGATGTTTTCCTATAGACTCCTATACATGGATGCACCAGTGTTGGCCGACAAACAAAAACTTACATCTCTCCACTCTGTGCAGACATTGGATGCTATCTCGAGAATTTGCCAAGAGTGATGGCTTATAGAGACAGATGGTAAGTGAGAATCAAGGGAATCCATGTTGTCAACTTGCCTTGTTTATCATATTGAAAAAGAATGGACTAAATAAAGATACAATGCTTATTTACTTCTGTACAAAACCATTTTCAAATTGATGTCTTGGCTATGACAGTAAACTTCATCTGATGGTTAGACATAAATTCTAGAGCTCTAGCAAATATGAAGTTACCCCTTCATTGCCATTACTCCCAAGTCCACTCTGACTCGGAGTGGTAGTACCTATTAGAATCCCATCTATGGATCAAATAGATAATGTTTAACAATTATGACAAATATTGTTAAAACCATTTCTAATTTGTAGTAAAATGATTTACCTCAGAGTTCAAAGCGGAGTGCTGACAGTAAGAAACATGGTTGTTCTTGGAGGTGCAATTTATAGGACACCTGTCTTGCAGCAGTGGTTCAATATGATGAAGAAGAGCAACGAACCCAGGCCACTGATCAGTGCTGTCCATGTGAATGAGCTGGACATGGACCAAATCATGTCCATCCACAAGCAGTAGACATCTGGGAGTGTAGTGCACCCCCTACTTTGTCAAGCAAATCTGGCCAACCATTAAGTCAGCCATACGGAGATGCGAGGAATGCCAGTCTATAGACCCAGCACTGACTCCTTGAGAGAAAAGGAAAGCTAGCGGTAAACAGGTACTGGCAGAGGCTAGGAATGAACATCATGCACTATGGTGCTCACTATTTTCAACGCTCACAGGCTGTTGCTCATTGCATTTCTCAATTTGGATGCAATGGGCGAGACAAGACTTGGCAAGCATGATTTGCTAGCTAGAGGCGGTGTTCTTTGAGTATTCCCCCCACACACACGCACACAAACTCCTTACAGACAATGGCACAGCCTTCTGCAGCAGAAAGTTTAGAACTTTTGCACATGATTGGGGAGTTAACTTGCAGTTTCATTGCTCATACACTCCAGCTGGGAATGTTATGGTGAAGCAATGTCACTGCATGGTGAAGTGGATAGCAGGCAGGATGTGCTGTTCCAACCTGGAGACTGTCTACTGGCACAGTGTCACACCAAAAGATAATGTATCAGGTCCTGGGCACAATTCTTACTAGGTTGGAGATCGCATGTGTGTCAAGGTGCCACAGCACCAAGTTCAGTATGGGCCAGGTGACCAAAATAATCAGCCCACAGTCCTTCTTAGTGGATGGGATACCCTGTAACATGAAGGATTTGCACCCACACCTCTGTGTCACAATGTCTTCTGAGATCAGGTCGGAAAGTCTGCTGCATGACAATGAAGATGTAGAATTAGGCAAATCACTTAAGGAGGGAGCCCACCCGCACTCTTGCTTTTGTGAAGAAGCACTTGTCAAAAATGACAGCCATCAGGCTTCTACCTTTGTGATCATGAGATCGGTGGGTGGTACCAAAGGAAATGATTTACTTCAGAGTTTAAAGCAAGCGCAAACATGTCTTGTATGCAGAGTGCCAACAGTAAGAAACAAGGTTTTTCTGGGAGGTGTAATTTATAAGGTACCTGTCTCATCTCTGGCAACATATTATATGTAACATATGCTAATTTCGACTGACCAGAATTTGCATAAAAGGAGGGATGTCAGTAGCTGAGTGTGTTACTGTTTTGTGGACTGCTAGTTTGACTGACAGACTGACTGAATAAAGGAATGAACAAATTGAAGTGGCAAGTGAATAGGAAAATCTTGGTTTCTACAATCCCCAATTGTGACTCAACAAGGACTGCTGAGAAAGCAAATACTTAAATCTATTTCCTTCAATCCTACAAAATTTCAAGTTTGCATTTCATATACTGCTAATACCCTAGAGAAAGATATGAATACAACTGTTCTCTCTCCAGCTATAGATAAACAGGACAGATGGGCTCTTTAACTTTGGTATGGTAACTGGTGTAAGAGAAGGAAAACTGAATTCGAACCAGTTATAAATCTGGAGCAGGGTGGTCTTCAGGCTTATACCCTTGTGAAAGGTATGAATCCAGCTATTCCCTCTCCAACTATGTATAAATAGTATGTCAAACTGGACTCTTTAATCTTGGTATGGCAACCAGTCTAAGAGAAGGAAAACTCAGGATTCAAACCAGTTCTTAACCTGGAAAGGGATGGGTCATACCAAGTTCTTCCTACCCAAGATGCACTATATAAGTAGCACCCCAACAACCTAAACCAGTTACAGGTCTAGTGAGTGAATTTCAAATTGAATAAGCAATGAGAATAAATGAGTAAAGTAGGTTCTATTACATCTGTATTTAACTATAGAGAGACTGTTAAATGAATTCTTGAAAATTTATTTATTTATTTATTTTTTTATTTTTTTTTAATAGTTTAAAAATTTCATGTTTTAACTTTTATTTTAGCCTCTTCTTTCAACACTTCAACACCTGAGTCCCTCTGCAATGGATCAAGTTCACCAAACAAGAAACCTGAGTATCAAATTTCCCCTACTGTAAATCATCATTATCATCATCATCACCAACAACAACAGGGAAATAATTCTCAGCCTACAAATTCATTAACTAATGGAAATACAAATCAAAAGTCTTCCATCAAATTCCCACAGAAGAACAGTTTGAGAATGAAGATGCTATTGGATCAGATGAAAGAAGAAAACCAGCAATTAACAATTTCTCCAATTGGTAAGTAGTTTGTTTCTTTGTTTTTAATGGCATGGGTCATTTAATGCCAAAGCCATTCTTGTAGAAGACCAGTTGTGGTACTATTTAACCCATGGCTGTGGTTATTAGGGGGTTCAAACTTTTCCTTAGGGTATTAGTCCAAAAGTGAATACAATAGTGTGACTTGAGTTCAAATTCAGTTTGAAGTCTCAGTTTAGCACTGTAGCCATTAAACCACGATGTCTTACCTTGGTAAGTAGTTTTGAAAATATGTTTATATAATGTTTAAAAAAGGTTTGAATTTTTTTTTCCAAAGAGAAATTTTAACACTTTCTAAAACTGTTCTTTGAAGAAATTTTTTTCTACAATTTGATATAAATCTATGTTGCATCACTGTTTGAAAGTTTGGTCAATGAATTTTGATGAAATATGAGCAATTGATGGACAATTTTTTAAAAATGTTTGGATTAATATTTTTGTTAGTTCCAAAATTTAAGCTCTTTACTTGTCCTCTGCTAGTTACTGACTGAACCTTTTAAGAAATTCAACTCTCTGGTGGCTGTTTCTTGCACTTACCATGAGAGTTCTCATTAGTCACCAGGTTCCTAAAGGCTATTACTATATTACATATTCTTATGAATGAATAAATGATTTTAACGGCATGTTAAACTATCTTGTGTTATTTAATGCTTATAGGTTAGGGAATTTCATTCATGTACGTTTGTATTTAGATTTTTGTAGAGTTGTTTCTTAAAAGGGTTTTTTTTTTGTTTTTCCATATGGGTCTATCAAATATGAATAATTTTTTAAACAGATCAATTTGACCCAGCCCAATTGACTGCGGCTGTAGAATACACCAACTGCATCTTTGCAGAGGGGTAACACCTCATCTAACAAGTGTCCTGATATGACATTAAGCCATCTGATGGTGAAGCTCCACTCAGTGGAGCTCTGGGAAATATGGAGTACCCCACTCAGATCCATTTTGACCTGGAGTGATGGCACCTGATAAGGTCCTATCTATGGGTTAAAGAGAACTATTTGACATTGAAACTGTGTGCAAACAATTGAGTTATGCTAAATTGAATTGTTTGAAATAGAACTGTTTGATCATTTAACCGTGTGTAAAGAAATAACTGTTTAATTGAATTGTTAATGATACATAGCAATATTTGGAACCATTTAGCTATGAGCAAACAAATGATAAATAATAAATAGAAAAATTCAAAACCATTTGACTGTACAAAAGAATGAGCTCAGGCTTGTTTAAAAAATTGTATCTACCAAATAAATAAAGGGAGTTAATCTATCATTAGCATTTACTAGTTATTCTTCTTGAGAAATTTAGCTTGGTTTGCATGAATACTCACTCCTCACAATTATTAAGTTGCAAATTGGATTGGAAATTGCTTTATTCTCTAAATTGGAGCATTTCAACAATATTGTGCTAATAAAAGTGGAAGTACTTGTGGCATAAGTTATTGCTGTAGGAAGTAAACTCTGTTACCCGAGTTCAAATCCTAAAGAAGGCTGTTTACATTTCAAATAGAGCTAATACTTTTGGGAAAGCTATGGATCCATCTATTTTCCCTCCAGATATGAGTAAATAGTTGGGTAGACTGCATTCTTTAAACTTGGTATAGATAATTGAAATTTTGGGGCTTTTTCATTGATCCATTCATGTGTGAATTATTAATTTCCACCGTTTATGATAATTTGGGTCTGGTTTGAATAAATGAAAAACACCCATATTGCTAATATTTTCTTATTTTAAAGGTAATAGACTCTTCTTAAGACAAAACAGCAAAAATCTGTCAACTTAACTAAAATGATATACAAATATTTGGGAGAAAAGTAGAAATGTTTTAATTCTCCAAATTGCTGTCAAAATATAATCCCAAATTTGCGCCACAAACTGAGTTTCTTGTTTGTGGAAAAAAGAAAACAACTTGACCTTTTTCTTTTTTTCTTTTAAGACTTCAGTACTTTAAAATTTTGGGTATTAGGTTTTGGTGTAAACTAATGAATATGCTCCAAATTTTCAACTATTTGAAAGTCTGTGAAAGGTACTTAGAATAGCTCTTTGCTGAGAAAGATGTAAAGTTTTTGGAGGATAGAATTATAAAATTGCCCAAAAGATTGGCATTCTTCTATCAAAACTGTAAATATGTTGTTCAATAAAATTGATGTTGCTATTTAAAAACTTGTTTTTATTTAAGTTTACTTTTTAGAAGAAATCTACTGGTCAGCATTTTTTGTTATTTTGTAAACTTTTGAATCTTAATATAATTGAATTGAACATTTTCAAAGAAAAGTTTAAAAAAAAAAAACATTGTCTTTTTTTTTCCTCTTTTATTTCAGATGAATCTTTTAAATCAGAAGCTGTAAAAATGGCTATTCTTATAAAAAAATTTCAAATTCCACCAAACTTGAGTTCTTCAGATACATTTCAAGTGATGGTTACATCAGTTATCAACAATGAATTATTTTGGGGCAACATTTTTTATTCTGTAAGTAAGAATTGATTTTTAAATGTAAAAATGTCAAAATTACAAAGATTAACTGTTGATTAACCCTTTCACAGGTATGTATGTATGTATATATATATATATATATATATATATATATATATATATATATATATTATTTTTTTAATTTTTTTTTTAATCCTTGTAAAATGGGCAAATTATTTTCAGAAAATTTGCAAAGTAGAAGTCAATCATATATCTAAAAAAGATTTTTAAAAAAACAAAACAATTATTGATCAGCAATTGTGTGTCATAGTATAATAGTATGAAAACAATAAAGCGTTCAATTTTAATTATGATATTTTGTAATACAACCTTTTTGCCCAGCTGGCTGGGGCTGTAGAATACACTGACTGCACCTCTACAGAGGAGTAAGACCCCCCCTCCCACGAGTGTCCTGGATATGACCCTAAACAGTCTGATGGTGAGGCCCTAGTAATGCTGGGGCCTTGGGGAATACGGAGCACCCCTTCATTACCATTGCTCCCAGGTCCACTCTGACCTGATGTGGTAGCACCTGATAGGGCCCTATCTATAGGTTGAATAGAACTAACGGCATACTTATGCTAAACTGAATTGTTTAATTAAACTGAATAGCTTGAAATAGAAATGCTTTTGACAAACCGTACTGACATTTAACTGCGTACTTATGATAAACTGAATTATTTCAAATAGAACTGTTTTTTGACATTGAAACTGTATTTATACTAAACTGATTTGCTGAATTAGAACTGCTTGACTAAACTGAATAGCTAGAAATAGAAATGTTTTTCACAATTAAACTATACTTACATTTAAACTGTGTGCTTATGCTAAACTGAATTATTTGCAATTGAACTGTTTTTGACATTTAAACTGTACTTACACTAAAATGAATTGTTATATATAACTGCTTGAATAGTTTGAAATAGAAATGTTTTAGACAATTAAACAGCGTACTTATGCTAAACTGAATTGTTTTAAATAGAACTGATTATTTACATAAAAATGGATTTGGCATTAAATAACCTACAAAGGTTGATATGCCATAAAACCCAACAAACCAAACCAAAACAACCTTTACCTAATCCTACATAACAGTTGGAGCCTCCTTGCAATGTTTCTCTACATTTAACATTGAATTGGTCAATGAGCTACAGCAATAACAACAAAAATGTTGCTCTGCTTACAAAAAGTTTAATGGAAGAAATTTAAATTGAAGCATTGAAAAAATTCATTATAACTGGTTTTGTCTTTTATGTTTGTATATGAATTTTTTACTGTTGTATTTTCCTCTTAAGAAATAATTGAATTTTTACCTTGTATAGTTAAAGCTCCATATTTATTTAAACAATTCTTTGTATTGGTGATGCTATTACTATAGTAACATTGGTTGATACTTTTTCTATAAAGAGAAGAGTCTTTTTTTTTTTTTTTACAAGAAATTGAAATATCAGTCCTAAATTTATTCAAGGCAATTTTGACACAAAATATTTTCCTTATTACTTTTTAGGTTTCATCTTTCTCCATTTTGACATATGCACAAGGGTATTTCAATAAAGTGAATTTTGCCTAAAAGGTTGGCAATAGAAAGCACTGTTTGCAGTTGCACCTTTTTCAAGGGAGTTATTAATGATGGGTCCTTTAATGTTCCAGATAACTGTCAGCATGATCTTCTTTATTAACTGCTATACCCAGAACTTTTCCTTACTAGAGAGTCACTCCATGAATTGGTTTTTGTTTGGGTTTTTTTACTCAAGTTCATAGTGCCAAAGCCATGCTTATCCTATTTGTAAACATTTTTTTGGGCTAAAATATGCTTCTCTATACATATTTTTCTATAAATTTCACATGGTTTCCACTTCTCAGCCACCAAAAATTTAATGACAGACCTCTGTTCAAGCCTATTTGATTTGCTGCATTTTGAATAGCTTGAAAACAAAAATTTTTGTGTAATTACTCTGATTTTTGCTAATAACTAATTCCAAATAATGCTATGTTTATATTTATGGAAAAAATTCTGTAAAAAAAAATTTTTGATTTTTGAAAAAAAAATCTGCTTCTTTATTGAATGACCCTTATGTATGAGGTGTGTCTGAAAATTAACAGAACTTGTCACAAACAATTTATCTCAATTTCAGATAACTACACGGTTTCCACTTCAAAGTAATACCCCTCAAGTCTAATGCACTTTCCCGTCCTTCTCTACCATGCTTCTATGCACTGCTGGAAGGGTTTTTCTGGGATGTCCTTCTTCTCCGTCATTACAGCTCTCTTACATGCCTCCATTCCCAGCCAGAGCTGAATCCAACTGCAACAGCATCCACCTTCAACCTCTTCATGGTGCCTCACCTGTTTATTTATGGGTTTATGATGAGCAAATTAGGCTTTATTTAGCTGTTTATGAAAAGTATCTCCCAGTTTGTTGAGTGACCAAAAAACAATTATCTTGGGGCGGGGGACATTCTAGAGTCATTTAAATCTTTTTTCCTAGAAGCTTCTTTGACCCCTTGACCTCAAAAGTAGGACTGCATGGGCTGACTGTTGACCTTAAAGAGTCTACTTCCTCCTTTTCTCCTTATATAGCTTTAACAAAGAAATAGGAGTGGGTCTCTTTAACCTTAGTTTCATAAATTTTTATAATTAGCCAATGAATTGATTTATATTGCTGCTTTCAATTTTTTCAATATTTAGTAGTGTTCCTTTTCAATTATGTAGACCTTATCCCAAAGAAGGTAACATGTATGTTTTTCTATGCAGATATGATCAGATTTTCTACTTAGAATTTGAATGTGGCTTTCTTATGGGGTTTCTTTTGGTGGAGATGAAACTCTTGATATATTAGCCACCATTTTTTATTCACCATCTTGTTTTTTTGAAATGACCTTTTCTTTTCCATACAAAATATATGCCTTAAGAAGACTGTAGAATGGGTTGGTTGAAATGTAACAGTATCAGCAATACAAAGTATGAATTAATTTTTTGGACATATCTTGAAATAATTAAATTTTTCTTTAACCTTTTTTATTTGAAAGTGGCTAAAATCACTTTTGACATTTTCATAGAATTCATTAACTTTTATTACTTCTATTCAAATCTGTCAAAAGATTTCAAAACCCTTCTTTATGTATTGATCTTATTCAATTATTGTTTCTTGGATAAGAGTATTTCAATTTTGTCACTCAGATTTTTCATTACTTTTTCATTCTTTTTATTAGGACAAAGACTTGAGAGAGTTTATGGTTTTGCACAACGAATTACAGACTTCTGCTTTAGGGTGGCCAAAATATGTTTTGTTAAAGAAAGAAATGAAATGCATTGCTTTGTATCAAGGTGAATGGTACCGGTAAGTTTCAATGTCAGTTTTTGTTATTTTTTATTTCACTTTAGTTTTATCAGTTGACTTTTTTCAGACAAAAGGACATATTTGTAAAACTTTGAATCCATTAAGTGTTCATGTGTATGAACATCAGCCCAACTTCCCTATTTCCTTTTCATCAATAAAATAAGTTTTTCCTTTATTCATGGGACCTTCAAATCAATCTGGTGTAATTCATCAAAAATATCTTTTTACTTAGTTGTTTTTAATTTTGAAACATTTTTTTTTAAATACAGATGTTTCACAATTTTTTAAATGAAATGATCGGCCATAAATCAAGGGCTACAAAGTAATAGAATTTATATTTATAGAAAGGTAAAAGGATAACACATTAGGATTTGCTATCATTTAGTCTCAAACAAGAACCAAAAATATCAAGAGGAGCCCAAGAGTACATGCTTCAGATATTCACTGTTCAGTTGAAGGTACTGTTGAATGTGACCTGCAAAGTTGTTGATAATGTATGCAAATTCCTTCTGGGTGATCACTTGAATCTTCTCAGTGATGGTTGTCTTCAATGCAACAATGGTGTGAGGGTTGCCTTAGTAGATGCCATCCTTAAAGAACCCCTACAAGAAGAAATCTAGCGGGTTCAGGTCTGGCAAGGAAGATACCTATTCCATTTGAGTTTTGCAGCTGATAAAATGCTCCCCTAATTTTTCATGGTACCATGCCATGCTAGTATGAGGAGGAGCACCATCTTGTTGGAACCACTGTTCGTCTTCATGAAGGTCCTTACACTCTTTAAACTCTACTCAGAACTGCTCAAACACTGGAATGGTATGCTCTTTTGTCACTGTGAGTGCATTATCCCAATCATCTTCAAAGAAAAATAGTCCAGTGGTGCTATGGTTTGAGATAGCAACCTATGCTATGCACTTTTTTGAAGGGTTCTTGCTTCCAAAAAAAAATCAGTTCTTGGAGTTAGAATGACCATTCAAGAGAAAGTGGGCTTCATTTGAAAACCAGACATCATTCAAGAATTCTTTGTCATTGTTGCTCTTTTGGAAAACCACTGGCACATAGCTACTCTCTTCTATATCAGCCTGGGTCATTTGGTACTTGATCTGAATCTGGTAGGGATAACGTTTGAGATACTTAATGAGAATGTGCTGATAAGAAGATATTGAGATTCCAAGTTCTTGGGTATTCTGTTGCAAAGATCTGGATGAACTCTGGTGGCATTCTTGGGTGTTCAGATTGTTTTCAGAGGCTCCACTAAAGAGGAACCTCTCACCCTAAGATCTTGACAAGTACTATAAGTTTTAAAGTTCTTGAACAACTTTAAAATCTGATTCTTGTTTTGGAAATATGTTGAAATTGAACTTCCTTCTCTATCTTGCTTGAACAATCTTGGAAGATTTGGTTTTGTAATATGTCTTCACACAAAAGATCTTCTGCATCATCCAAGGCATGATTTCTCTATATTTGATTGAATATATCTAAATGTTAACTATTTCCCAGCAATAATCTGAAAAGAGACTAAAGTCAACAGGGAAGATCTGAGAGGCCACTGCTTTGTTTCAACAATTGTGAAACCCCTTATAAATTTACTGCAAGTCTATCAATCAAGTATCAATAAAAGAGGCTGACATCGTATTAAAATAAATAGAATAATGTTTTCTGATTTATTTGTTTGTTTGGTTTTTAATTAATATTTTATCTGTTTTTCTCTTGGGGGGAAAAAATCATGATGTAGTTGCATATCTTTATGTTGTCGCACAATATTGCTGATTTTATTTTGTACAAGTTTTGCAGTATTTTGGTATATGCATCATGTGACCAAAGCAGTTCAAGCCATGGATTGTACACACTATAGTTAATAGTATCGTGGTAATTGGTGTCCTGACATGTTGTGCACTGCTTCACAGTGTGTGTGATTTGAAAGATAAAATGCAATGTAGTCTAATTTGGGAACTTGTGTTTTCTGAGTTCAAACTGTGCATGATATAACAGATGTCACCAAGAAAATTTGTTGTATAAAAAATGAAAGTGCAGTTGATCACAGTACAATAATCAGATTGCTCAAGAAATTTCACTCAGGTTGCAAGTACCTTAAAGATCATGCAAGCTCAAATATCATAAATTCCAAGATCATTCTCCAAACCAGAGAGGCAAATCTAGCAAATAGCACTTGAAAAGTGTCAGTTGAGCTTGACATCTCCCAGTTCAGTGAAGTTCATCACCTTCACAACAAATATGTTTCTTATGGATTTAACTTTTTTTCTTTTTTTTAATCTATAAAATTGTAAATTATATTTGAGTTTTTTTTTTTTTTTTTTTTTTTTTTTAGGGCTTGGGTCCTTGATTCAATTGAGGAAGATGTGGTTGAAGTTTTCTTTTTGGATTACGGAAATGTTTCCCAGGTTAAATTAGAA
Source organism: Sepioteuthis lessoniana (assembly GCA_963585895.1). Classification (NCBI taxonomy): domain Eukaryota; kingdom Metazoa; phylum Mollusca; class Cephalopoda; order Myopsida; family Loliginidae; genus Sepioteuthis; species Sepioteuthis lessoniana. The sequence continues at coordinate 30,490,969 of OY757932.1, read as the reverse complement.
GATGTCAAATCTCCCAGTGAATCAATATGGAAGTTACTTCCCAAAGCAAGAGTCTTCAAAATAGCCAGTAAGTATTTTATTTTTCCTAAAATAGTGTTAGATTTTTTATGTATGAAAGGAAACTGACTTCAGATGAATTTGATGATTATTTTGATTTTTAAAATTAAATGATTATCAAATTGTTTCTTTCTTCAGTAAAGGTATAGAATTGCAACCCCATAGTGAAAATGTTTTCTTTTCCATTTTTTTCCAAAAACTTATTTTGATTACTATTGATTAAATACCAAAGAAATCAATTTTCAAAAAAATTGGATTTGGGGTCAACTTATGAGGAGGATCCAATTTGTCATGGATATGCCTTGTAAAATGCACCCTGACTGAAGTCATTTAACTGTGTGCAAACAAATGAGCTTTTACTCTTTTAAAAATAAAGTTACCTATGAACTATTCATATATATATATATATATATATAAAACAGGACTTAGCATTAAATAACCATCAAGTGTTGATATGCCATTAAACCAAATAACCTAACTTCATCATGGGGTCTCACAACCTTGTACCTATACACTCTATTTTTCAATTTTTTTTTCTTTTACAATTCTAAACTGCTTTTTTCTTTTCTCTTAGGTAATTCCAAAAAGCTCCCACCAAATGCTGAGAATCAACTATTTGATATCAAAATTTGTCATCCTGGAAACATGACCAATGTGAGTATTTACAGTTTATGTACACACACACACTTACCTGTTAGTCATATGCAAGTATTTTTAATGTTTATTTACATTTAATTATCAAAATCTTTTAATTAGAAAAAAAAATTAAATTAGTATATATTAAAAGGAGACACTTCATGTGGTGTAATGGTTAGCAAGCTAGATTAGCAGATTATTATTAGTGAGTTTAATTCTCACTAGGTGGCACTTCTGACCGAAAGTAAGCTTAGTAAATAACTATATGTTAAAACAAATATTTTTGTGGAAAATTACATTTTCATGTTGAGTAAGAATACTCTTTTAATTGTATAATATTTTGCCCTGTTGACATATCTTAAAATTCACTAGTTGTATCCTCTGCAGAGAGGTAAGACTCCTCCAAAAAAGGGGAGTCCTGTGTATGACACTAAACTGTATCTGATGGTGAAACTCCAGTTCTGGGAATATGAGAAGTGTGGAGTACCCCTTCCTTGGCATTACTCCCAGGTTTGCTCTGACTCAAAGTGGTTGTACCTGTTAGCATCTCATTTTTAGGTCAAATAGATTTTTTTTAAAAATTATTCATATTCAATAAAACTGAAAAAAAAAAACTCTTGAGAAATGACTACACAAAAAATGCTAATAGGAACATGATTCCCCAACTTCTAGGCATAAAATAATCCAAGACAGGTTGACATGCCATTAAAATCACTCAGTCATAGCATAGTATACTCAGAAAATAATGAGTGGACTGTTTCAAGTACATTCTTCAAAAAATACACATATTAAGGGGGAAAAAAAATGACCTTTACTGAAAGTAACTTATCTTGAAATAAGTTCAGTTGTGATCAAATTTTATTTGTTTCTCTTTTTGTCTTTTAGGATTACATTGCTGTTGCTTCATTGGTTTCCCACTGACAAGTTGAAATTTCATGTATAAATTGTTAAATTTTTTTATATCATAATGATTTTATCTTAAATAAAAAAAACCTATTGATAATCCCTCGCTGAGAGATTTGTATTTCTTAAACAATAAGAAATTTGCAAAAAAAATTGATTTTGATAATTTGAACAGCTTAACTGTGTTACAGCAAAATTTCTCATGTGGTTTATGATGAATGCATTATGAATGCATGTGTTCTGAAAATTTTAAATGAGGTATTTTTGTTTTTATTACAAGTTCTAACACATCCTTGATTAAGTTATTTTAATCAATGTTGTTTACTTTATCACTTCAAGTGTTTATAAACCCAGCATGTTGCAATAAAAAGAATCAACAATAAGAAAAATATTATTTGATCACATACTAAAAGAAAAGATTTCAGAGAGAAAGTACTATGGATTATCAAACATGGTTTGCAAAGTTTAGTGGTAGTGATTTCTCATTGAGCAGTGTTCCATGGTCAGAAAGACCAGTTGAGATTGAAAGCCATCAAATCAAGATCTCTCTCTCCCTCTCACTGGTCCTGTAAAGTGGTTTGGTTGTGAGTGCTAATCATGTAATGTGTCTTGGGCAGGAATAGCCTGGTAAAGTCCATCTCTCTCTCTCTCTCTCTCTCTCTCTCTCTCCAGGTCTACAAGTGGTTTGAATTCAGTTTTTCTTCTAGACCAATTGCCATACTAAAGTTAAAGAATCCAGTCTGCCCTACTATTTACCTGTAGCTAGATAGAAAATAGTTGGATTCTCACCTTTTCCAAGAGTATTAGCACTATCGTCAGTAAAGCCTTGGACTATCATGTTTGAGTGACCTTTATTAGGGAAGCTGTGAATTCATTGGATGGAGCCAGTTCAACTGGTCCAAGGTGATTATCATCCCAGAAAAAAAAAATTAATAAAATAAAAATTAGCACTATGTGAAATGCAAACTGCCTCATTCAGGATTTGAATTTGGGCAGCCAAGTTCACTTTCTGTAGCAATAACTCTTATGCCACAAGCACCTACTACAAATCAAGATATAACATGGCAAATACCCAACATATTCAAAATATTCACTTGAAATGTTGAAAATCATTTGCGCCTATTTAGTTATGTGAGTCACTTTGATGTGTGGCTTCCTCACAATTGAAGAAAACTAGTTGGACTCTATTTGAATATTCTGTTGTTTTTTTTTAAACAGATTGTGACAAGCAATGAAAAGTGAATTTTTTTTTTTACAACAAATTGGAATATAAAAAATTGTGGAACAAGGAAAATGAACAGCTACTAACTGTACATTTAGTAGTGGTTCATTTTCCTTGTTCCACAATCTCTTGGATGCCAGTTTGTTGTAAAGAATTCACTTTTCATTGCTTGTCATAATTTGTTTCTGCTGGACTCTCTATGTTAAGGCAAAATTTCTCATTGGGGTTTATAATTTGGTTCAGATTATTTTCTAAGCTGAAGAAATCTTAATGTTTACATTTTAAAACTTTTTGGAGCTTAGACCATGAAATAGAAAGGGTCCATCTTATGGATCCACATATGAATAAAAATGAATTCTCATGAATCCCCATATAAATATATCAAAAATAAATGATGAAAATCATATTCAATATTTGCACTTAGTAAATGACATTTAGTTTGAGGAATGTGCTTGCCTTGCTTAGTACAAATTGTAAATTCTTGGTAATATTTTAGACAAATGTCCTGCAATTCACTTTGCACAAGAAGTCTATATCTGTATTTGGTCATCATATTGGTAAGTACTGAAAATATTGTTTTGCATAGATATGTTGACGCAAAAAGGTATCAGCATTTTTACTGCCTTGTCAAACAACAATGGATACTCAGAAGCCACACTAAGCCAAAATTTTGATAGTAGTTGCTATTTATTTAAACTGAATTTTTATTAGGTGTGTAGTAAAGTTGTTGGCAACCGTAAGGCTTTCTTTTCAACAGCTACTACACCAAGGTATAGGGGAGGGTGTTACTCCTTTCTCTGGATTACTCCACTTTACCCTTGATACATGCCTTATAATGCTGCGTGTTAAACAAGGAGGTATCAAGTACCATTTTTTGAGTTTTTGGTATGACTTGACCTGGGATTGTATCCTGGTCTCTTGAGCTATTGGCGAACACTCTACCAACTGGGCCAAAAGCGCGTATTAGTAACTAAAAATACAATTTTATGGTTCTATCACTAGTTGGATGATATAAATTTTCAAGACATTCATGCTGAGTCTGGACCCCCTACTGTTGACATTAAGGACCCCTATGGTCCCAAGACCCCAGTTTAAAATGCAGTTCTAAAATATTTACAGTTAATGAAATTTTTCTTAAAATTTATATCAACAGCTTTTAATTTACATAACGAAAAGCCCAATCAGCTGGAGCTGTAGAATGCAATGACTACATCTCTTCAGAAGAGTAAGACCTCTCTCTGATGGTGAGGCTCCAGTTCATTACCATTACTCCCAGGTCTACTCTGTCTCAGAGTGATAGTACCTGTTAGGGTCCCAACTAGGGGCCAAATGAATCTATTTAATCATTTACTCGACTTGAAACTATTTTGTCTTTATTGAGAATTCTTTTTGAGATGAGGCTTCTTCATCTGAGTATTAATTTCATTGTGGACTTTTATCCTCATCTTGGTAGTTTTTTTGTTGTTTTTCTCACTATGTTTCGACCAAATTTCACCTCTGACCTTCTTCAGGTGATTTTACCGCGACCTCGGATAGGAATGCTGAGTCTTGTAACCGTATCCCCAGTAATTACTGCCTTCCATAGTTGTTGTCTATCACACCACGTTTTTGACCAAGTAAACCTCTGGCCGGCTTGGGTAGGAATTGAAACTGCTATCTTCTGACAATGCTCACATGGAACCGTAGATACTCAACGCCTCTATCCACTGTGCCACGGGCCCCAAAGGGTGATCAAGGTTAGATTTTTTGGTCTTATAAATCCAATTATTTGTTCTTATCTGGTCTTCCATACGTAGTAAGAAAAACAACAAAAACTACCAAGATGAGGACAAAAGTCTGCAATAAGATTAATACTCAGATTAAGAAACCACATCTCAAAAAGGATTCCCAATAAAGACAATTACAAATTCGGTACGGACCTAATTTATAAGACCAAAAAATCCAACCTTGATCGCCTTTCGGGGCCTGTGGCACAGCGGATAAAGGCTTTGAGTCTCTACGGTTCCAGGTGAGCATTGTCAGAAGATAGCAGTTTCAATTCCTACCCAAGCCAGCCAGAGGGTTACTTGGTCAAAAACATGGTGCAATAGACTACTATGGAAGGCAGTAATTACTGGGGATACAGTTACAAGACTCCGCATTCCTCTCCAAGGTCACGATTAATCACCTGAAGACGGCCAGAGGTGAAATTTGGCTGAAACATAGTGAGAAAAACAACAAAAAAACTACCAAGATGAGGACAAAAGTCCGCAATAAAATTAATACTCAGATTGAAACTATTTGTACATAAATAGTACTGTTAGTGTTAGATAGCAATACTTGAAACCATGTAACTGTGCACAAACAAATGAGCTCTGGTTTGTTTTAAAAAATGTTACCTATAAACTATTTGCTTACAATCATACTACATATGTATAAACAGGATTTGGCATTAAATAACCCACAAGGGTTGATATGCCACATAAACAACCTAACCAAACCAAACCAAACCAACCTTCACACAGCTAAAGGGTGTAATATTTCATTAGGATAATACTTGATCATATGTTTCTTTGATGACCAAGCAAACACCATTACAGATAGGCTGTGAGAATTTTTACTCTTCTATTGCATTTAAAGGACATTGCACTTTTTGGATTAACATTTTGTTCTCGTCTTTTTCTTTTTCTTTTTTTTTTTTTTTTTTTTTTTTTAATTTCTGTTCTCTGTGAGAAGGCAAAAGTGACAGAAATTTTGGCTCTGAAAGATAAAGATTTCTGAGAAGAAATGTCGCTTACCTGAAAGATGGCAGAATATATGAAAACAAAATGGCGAATATGTTGCTCAGTAAAGTTAATTAATGGTTGGTTGGTTTTTATGGCATATCAACCCTTATAGATTATTTGATGCCAAATCTTGTTTATACATAAATATATATTAAATATGTATGCTTTGTTAATAGATAGTTTGTTGATCAAATTCTCAACCAGTCAGAGCTCATTTGTTTGTATATAGGAATATTTGAAACCATTTAACTAACAGGATTAATTCTATTTAGTATTAATCATTTGTTTACACACTGTCAAATGATTTCAAGTATTGCTATCTAATACTAATAGTTCTATTTGGAGACATTTAAATGATTTCAAGTATCACTATCCAACACTAACAATTTAATTTAACGTCAGTCATCTGTTTGCACAATGTTCTATTTGACCTATAGATGGAACTCTTACTACCACTTTGTGTCAGAGTGAACCTGGGAGTAATACTAATGAAGAGGTACTCAACATCCTCCAAAGCTCCAGGACTGGAGCCTCACCATCAGATACAGTTTAGTGTCATATCTAGGATAATCATTGGAGAGGGTCTTACTCCTTCTGCAGTAATGCAGTCAGCATATTCTATAGTGCCAGCTTACTGGACTGTTAAGTTAATGGCAAAATTTTTTAAATTCTCTTATTTTTACTTAATAAATATCAATGCAGCTAAGTATTGTTTCACACTAGCCATATTGATAGAGATTTTAGTCAAAAGGACTGGGGCTGTGGAATACACCAACTGCATCTCTGTAGAGGGGTAAGACACCCTCCCCCTAACAAGTGTCCTGGATATGACATTAAACCATCTGATGGCGAGGCTCCAGCTTTAGAGATTCAAGGAATATACCATTGATTCCTGGTCCACTCTGACCCGGAGTGGTAGCACCTGATAGGGTCTTATTTATAGGTCAAATAGAACAAACTGTGTGCAAACTAATGACGAATGTTAAATTGTGACTGTTATATCACAATACTTGAAAACATTTAACTGTATGCAAAAAAGAGCTCAGGTTTGTTTAAGAATTTTATCTACAGAATGTCTTTACAAATCATAAAAAGGATTTGGCATTAAATAACCTACAATGGTTGATATGACATAAAACCCAACCAAACTACAACTTCAGTCAAAAGATTTTCTGGTTGTTATTTACTTATAGCAATAAACATCAATGAGTAAGAGGTACCTTTTATTACTGGCATTGTAATTTTATTCATATTAACCAAGATATAATTAAATGAATAACTTCTACTCCCCCACCTAAATTTGGCGATTAAACCTCAATAAAAATTCATTGTTATTCACTCAGTCTCTACACCCCTAGCATTATCATATAATGAACAAACTGGATAACTGCTCATCATAGTGTTGTAATTCGACTGAGATGAAAATGATTGAGTCAGTGTAGATAGACCATTTGAAAAGAAAGGATCATAAGCAAGAAATGCTTTATAGCCATTCTGTTGTTCATGTGGATAGTGATGAAGATCTCTCCTTTGAGTATATTTCTGTAGTTGTGAAAAATACATGGCTTGAACATCAACAAAGGAAGAAGTGATGCCATTATTAATAGTCGATAAATTTGATCTTTTAAAATTAGTTGTAGATATTTTATCAACTTCACTATTATTCCCGTATTGTATTTTAGGGGTTGTTGCCACTGCAGCAAGCCTTGGATACATACCACTGTCGTTTGTTGCTGAGGATTGCCACAAACGACAAATATGGTTCTTCATAGATGATGAGGAAGATATTGAAGATGCTGATAGAGAGCTGTGATTTGAAGTAGACGCTGCAAAACACAATTGACTTGGCAAAGGAAAGAGTGAATTTGCAGATGCGCTGACTGTTGTTGGTTGCATCCAGGGGTAAGTATAAGAAGCAGCAACTGGGGTCAAAAAGGCTTGGGTCTGAGGGTCATAACTATACGGCCAACTGATAGATATCCGCTCACGTTTCAACTTCATCCGACGGTTTTGAAACCACACCTGATAAATTGGAATAAATATTTTATATTTTAATGGAACTTTCATTTGTTAATAAACTGGAATGTTAAATAGTTATGGAAAATAAATATAAACAAAAAAATTTATGACTCAAATTAGGAAATTAAAATATGTTGCAATGAAGAACATTTTACTTAGTTCAGCTCTGGACAAATGGCAAGTGTCGAAAAAGATACTTCCAAAGTTGAAAGCCCTAAATAAAGGGTCTTAAACCTAAAGAAGCCATTACATCCTGGGGAAGAGGTATCGCAGGCCAAAAGTGAGAAAAGGGGGGCATGATTTCTACTTGTTAGAACTCTTGAATGCTAATCTGCAATGCAGCTGAATCTGCAATTTTCATGACTCGTATTTTCCTAAATCTTGGTAATTTGTCCCTAGCTCTTGACTATGTTTCTCTCCAGAGAAGTGTAAAAAAATACTTTGATATTTCAGTCACTTTCACTTCAAGATCAGAAGATGAAAAGTAGAAATAAGACAAGTTTATATACTTCTAAAAAAATTCAAAATAAGAATGTTAGTGAAATCTTCATTGACTTGTTTCAAAGACATAGTGTAATTTATTAAGTTTATTATAGAAGTCTATTAAAATAAGAAGTCTATAAAAGTCAGCAGTCTATTAAAGTAAAAAAATCTAATAAAGTTAGAAATCTACATTGACATGTTTCAAAGACTTAGTGTATTGGAGGAGATTATAGAAAAATAACAGGATTTTTTGGTTCATAATGTGAGAACGAGTAGATTTTTTTTTATCATATTGGCATATAGAAGAGATAACACACACCAATAGAAAACCCTGAAAAAAGTTTGAGGGCGAATTGTTAAATAAGCAAATCATGTTTATTATTTCTTTAAATGTGATAAAATTTTGATTTTTGCTTATGTTTTCTTTAATCTTCCTGGGTCGAACCTGATCACAGCAACCAGTAATGTAATCCTCTTGATGAGGACATCGTGTTGTTAGACACAATTTCACTTTGGTTGACTGTGTTAGTATTCTTCACAACTGTCCACAATCCAGCCCATGTGTTTTGATCACAGAAGGTCGCTTGATGAGGTCACTGAAATTATGAACAATTTAACAGCCATTCGACTGGGGCTGTAGAATACACCGACTGCATCTTTGCAAAGGGGTAACCCCCCTTAACGAATGTCCTGTTTATGACACAAAACAATCTGATGGTGAGGTTGCAGTAATGCTAGAGCTTTGGAGAAGGTGGAGTACCCCTCCATTGCCATCACTCCCAGGTCTGCTCTGGCCTGGAGTGGTAGCACCTAATAGGCTCCTATCTATGGGTCAAATAGAACTAAACTGCATGCTTATGCTAAACTGAATTTTTTTAAATAGAACTGTTTATATGCATAAAAATGGATTTAGCATTAAATAACATACAAAGGTTGATATACCATAAAACCAAAACAAATATAAAAATGTAACAACTCTTTGTTTATATCATTTGTTGTGTAGAGCAGTTTTAACCCTTGCCATTACTAAGTCAAGTAACACTGGAATTTGCTATACAGTTGTAAACAGTCTCATAGAAAAATCAAGTCTTTAGTATTCAGAATCTGGCTCAAGATCTCAGATTCAAGTCTCCCAAAGTGGTGAGGATTCCAACAGTAGCATTGGTAGACTGCTGAGGTGTCAAAATTCTTAATTTATTTTGAATCTGGTGTTCAACCAGCGTAAGGATTGACTGGGATATGGCGGCTCAGTTATCCCTCCATCTTTAATGTCAATTTCCTATTATTCCAGTTTTCTTTAAAACAGCTTTTCCAAATTTGAGGAATTGTCAAACCTCTTTTTAATGATCAGAGAGCTGGATCCACCCTCTCAACTGCAACCTACTTTAACTTGTATCTCTCACCCATACTTGGTACCATCAGGGTCTTAGAGCTCACTTATTTCATCCACTCTATTCTGCCTAGCTGTCATCCTTGGGTGAGCACAACTGTCTTTTGTGACAAATCTGATTTTCAAAATACTTAAGTGGAGAGAAGGTGCCAAAAGTTATCAGCGATCGATATTTCCCAATCAAATTGACTACCCAGACATTCTAGTGCAAAGTCTTTTATGATAATTTCATAAACCGACCAGATTGTCCCATCTGCTTGACAAAGTCATTTTTAACCTCCTTTTTTTCCAAGTATTTTCTTTTGTCAAGAAAATACCAAGCAATTAAGATTTTCTCATCAGACCTTCCTGGTCCTTTTTTAATGCAAACAAATTTGTTCCTTTTAAGACAATCTTAGAAATAATCCAGACATTTTTTTTTCTGAACCTGGATGTTTGTCTAAGTCATTTTATATTTTGATTTTCCAAATGTTTTTTTTTTGTCCAGTACCTTAGATTTTCACTAGAGTAAAACTCTTTTCACTTACTCTGCTTGTTCTCAACTAAACCCCTTCCCGGCTCTAATGTCACATAAGTCATTCTATCTCTTGGGTTTCCAAACATTTTCTCTATTCAAATAATATTAAGCAATTCAGATTTTCTTAAGAGTACATCAAGAGATGCACCTGGGTAAATAAGCGGAAGAACAGTAGAAGCAGGTGGGCATTAAACAATAACATAACCAGGGCACAGACGGCTTGAGTCAGTTGGAGACAAGATGCCGAATTAAGAGCCAGCGGCAAACAGTGGGCTTTGAGCCCTCAGTGACCCACGGTTGAGCAACCCAGCCAAGATGAGAAAGAAGTACTGCTGGGTCAATATAGCAGTCTGCCCCCGTCTCCAGCTCATCTCTCACACACAACAATATCACCCTTTCAAGAATAAAGTGTGAGAGATTATATTTTTATAAAGAAGTGTGTTCGTTTGTTCATTCATTGAAGTCGTCATTATGTTTGATTATGTTTCTGCTTATATTTATAGTTGTATATGTATTATGGCTATGGTTGTGAGTATACAACATTCATACGATTTGGTGGCCTAAGGCCAGTTCATGTCCACATGGCATGATTTTGGACCTAGATGATCAAGGAAGCAGCCGATATCAACACATCAAGAAAATTAGAAATGAAAAGCTGAAATGAATCTGAAAAAAAAAAGAAAAAGCAAGAACAAAACAGAACAAACGAGACACAAAAAGAAAGAAAAAATGGAGAGATAGAGGAAAAGAACAAAGAAAAATGCAACAGACTGGGAGAAAGAAGAAAACCAGAACAGACCAACAACGAAAAACAGAAAAGATGAAAAAGAAAAAGAGAAACACTCCAAGACTAAGTAAATTACTCATTCGAATATTGTTCTCTCTGTCAATTCATATTAGGGTTTTGTGCCGAAAGAATTTAAAATGATTATAAAAAAAGACTAATAATGACAAGTGGGAAGTAAAAATGAGTCTTGTTGGCTTATATATTAATGTTATTTGGCCTTTCTAAAAGATAAAATGGAAATAATTTTAGAAAAAAAAAAAACGATTGAGCCCTACATATAAAGCATAGAAAAATGATGAAAACTACTATATGTAATTTTGAATCATAACAAAGGAGAGAGAAAGAAAGAGAGTAAGAGAGAAACATACAAGCAGGTTGCTGTGAAAAGAAAAGAAAGATGGCCCCTGTGGACAGATATACTGTTCCTGTGTTAAAATGATTGACGGGTCATAATGTAAACTTCCACTTGGGTTTTGAGTTTTAATTTTTATGAATGAATTTGATAGTAAACAAAATTTTAATGAATGAAATTTTGTAGTAACTTGTGAATGCTGTCCTGGCGCATGGTAATTTGAAATTAGGATTTTAATCAGAGATCTGGGAGGATTTGGAGGCATCAATGATGTTGTCTGGAGAATGCTCATATACCTTTGGATCCGTAGTTAAGGCTGTGGGACGGGTTCGATGTTTGGAAAAGTTGTGGATATTGGAAGTATTCTGTGAAGTCTCACTAGAATAGGATCGATATCTTGGGTACTGGTAGAAGCATATCAGATTTTGTGAAGGTCTCCCCCTAGAGAGGAGTTGAGAATCTGTGAGACTGAATTGTGAAGGTCCCCCTGGGATGGGGTTTAAGAATCTTATTGAAGTACTGACTGGTTAGTGGCCAGACTGAGTTGTGAAGGTCCCCCTGGATTGGGGTTTGAAATTTGAAACGGGATGGGAGATTAGAGAATTAAGTATATGTGTAATCTTGACGATCTCGTTGATGTGCCGGAAGATTTGTGAACTCGGTTTTGGATTGTTCTTGAGGGGAAATGTTGGCCGAATGGATAAAAGTTTGGGTTGTTTGGGAAAGACCCCCCGGGATTTTTTTAACTCATATTTGGAAGTAAGGAAGAAACTAGTATTGTGTTGTCGTGTTCGGAACAAGTAAAAATGAAGAAATGATGGCTGGATACGAGCCATGCTTTTGTAGAGATATTTGCTAAAAGAAGAAAGGATATTACTGAAAAAGTTTGATTAACGAACCATGCTTGTTTTATGGAAATACTTGTTAGAAATTGAATAAACGGGAATGCACAAACCTTTAGTTATTATATTAAGGTAAAGACAGAGAGAAGCAGATATAAGGTTTAAAGAATATATAGTGAATGAGCAATTTATGATTTTAAAAAAAGGGTGGGGGACGACAGGACAATAGAAAAAGACGAGGGGAAAGAAAAGAAGAAAAGAAACTTGAACACTTGTTGTTGTTTTTTTTTTTGGAATATTGGGTTTTCGTGAAATAAAAAATACTTTTGGGGGGGGGTCTGTTTTTGAGCGAATCACGGGCTGACTCGAGATTAGGACAGAGATTCATCCAAGTTGTGTTACAGATTGTTTTGGCAATACGGTAAGAAGTAATTCTATTGAGGAATTCACCGTCCCATGGATTTGTTAAAGGCTTGTGGTGGCCAGTATTTTCAGATTGGAGTTCCAAGTTGATGGAATAAAGGAAAGAAAGGCGTGGCCTGCTCCCATATTTTGTGGATGATGTCTGAATCTTTCATCCCGATGATTCTTTTGGATTCGTGCGTGATTTGGCGAAGTGAAACGAATCTGGAAAAGGCGAGGTGCCTATATCTTGGTAGCCACGAGGGTTCCTGATTAAATTGAAAAGCAACACGGCGTGGGTGTGATCAGGTAAAGCATGTTCCTCAAGGGCTTACAGACCAATAGGCACGGTAACAGAAACTTAATAATGAAAAGAATGAGTAACACATTGCTAATAAATATTTTTGCGTAGTCTATTTTAGGTGGTTTACTGCATGCATGTCAGATTGTGGTACATTTGGATGTATTGTTATTTTATAGAATTGGGATGCATTGTTTTGGGCCATGATTTTTGTGGATTTATGAGGAATATTTTTGGCCTTGAAGATATGGTTTTTTAGTTGGTGGAATTCTCAAGGTAGGAAACTGTTGAACGAAGCACGAAGCACTGGAGCGTGGTCATCCAGGCGAAATGTATTACTGGAATGATCAGGGTCACAAGGTTTGTGACCAGGATCTGGGACCAGAGTATGGTCTTTTAGGGTTTTGAGATTCTTCAAGGAATTGCGGAGGGCTCTATTGTGTTGGGAGGATAAAAGATCCATCCGTATTGTACTTTGATGCACGCATGTCAAGATAGCCAACCGCGCAAAGAATAGTAGGAGATAAATTTAGATGATAATTAGCCTGGGCAATTGTTACATAGTGAGAAGGTCGCCTTATAATTAAGATTTTTGTTTTTTTGCGGTGGTTCAAATAATTTCTTTTTGTATTTTAAGTGTTGTTGTCCTTGAGCATCATTTGTAAAATGTGTGTGTTAGGGGGATGGAGACGGACGTGAAGGAAAATTCCACATGTGGAATTTTGAAAAATATGAATGGGATGATTGTTATATATTGACCCTCGACCGAGCCGTCAATCAAGAGATGCACCTGGGTAAATAAGCGGAAGAACAGCGGAAGCAGGTGTACGTTAAACAATAATATAACCAGGGCACTGACGGCTTGAGTCAGTTGGAGACAAGATGCCGAATTGAGAGCCAGCGGCAGACAGAGGGCTTTGGGCCCTCAGTGACCCATGGTTGAGCAACCCAGCCAAGATGAGAAAGAAGTACTGCTGGGTCAATATATCAGTCTGCCCCCGTCTCCAGCTCATCTCTCACACACAACAACATCACCCTTTCAAGAATAAAGTGTGAGAGTTTATATTTTTATAAAGAAGTGTGTTTGTTCGTTCGTTCATTGAAGTCGTCATTATGTTTGATTATGTTTCTGCTTATACTTATAGTTGTATATGTATTATGGCTATGGTTGTGAGTATACAACATACAATTCTACCTTTTTTATTTATTCTGCTTGCCTGCAATTGACTAAACCCCTCCAAATTCCAGTGTCACATCCTGTTAGGATAATATTTATTGTACAAGTTATTGAAATTTGCCTATGAAATACAATAAACTGGAAAAAACGGAATTTATCAAAAGTTAAAACAAGATTAAGGAAAAAGTGGAAATGGAAATTTTGCCTCCCGGTATATTCTCCTTATTCACACTTTCCACTTATTATCATATGCGTATTCATTTTCACAAAGGAAAAAAAGCAGCCTATTAGCTGTATCGCAGATTAGCTTTATTTGAATTAACTACATTTACATACATAGATGATTTGGAGCACAATGCCCCATATTACAGATTAGTATTGTAAGTGGTTGTAGGAAAAAATTCAAGAAAAGAAACTAATATTTACATGTATTTATTGTCTGAGTTTTATCAATTTTTTGTTGTAATGCTAACACGAAGTTTCCTCGCTTCGATTGACATTGAGTGAGTATTGTATAACCATAACAATGAATTTTCTCGTTACATTTCTTTGTAATGAACATTATAGAGGTATATGAAAGTGTTACAGAGGCACACTTAGCAAAATGATCATTGTTGTAGAAAATTGGAATTGACGACCTGAGTTCAAATCCTGGAGACAGCTCTTTGCGTTTCACTTCATACCAATGCCACAGGAAATGCAACTGTTCTTTAGCCTTGGTTAGGCAACCAGTCTAGAAGAAGGAAAACTGAATTCAAATCTGCTGTACTCTGCTTTAAAAAAATTAACCTTGTTTCACATCCTGCCTGTGATGCAGGGGTTGGGTGAATACATACAAAAACATTACAGATAAATTGTGTTTAGTATATGTGAATATTATTTATATTTTATTGTTACTGAATAAGAAGAAAAAATACTTCGTTACCTTAATAGTATTTTCAGGTAGATTAAGTTTAATGGCCAACTCGCAGCGTTTCTGGCGAGAAACATATTTTTCCCGGTAAAATTCTTCCTCGAGTCTTTGGAGCTGTTCAAGTGTGAATATTGTTCGATTACGTCTTGAAGAATTGTCAGCAACAGTTTTAGTTTCACTAGAAACTTAAGAAAAGAAAAAGTTTAGTAGCATTTACTTTAACATTCTTTTTGTGCCGTATTTTTAATTATACATCTATATATTACTAGAATTCTCATTACAAGGAGATTCAATACTGAATCGCTGGTCTGAACACCTTGGCGCAAATCAGGCAGCCCAAGAGCACAAACCAGTAAAGATAGACAAACCATCCACTCTGCTAGAAATCAAAAGGATCTGTAAACAATTGAAAAGAGGAAAAATTGCTGGCATTGGTGTTATCCCCAGTTTAGAACGGTTAGGTCTTTTGCACAATCTAGCGGTTGTTAAGAAAGGGAGAGATGATATCAGAAAAGTAGACGTAGAAAGAAGCTAGCCTCCTTGCTTATCATGAAGGATCAAGTTCTGATTGGATTAAATTAAATAGAATGTCTTTTGGGTCAACGACTATGGCATATGAGCTGCATATGAAATAACTTAAAAAACAAGACCAATCGACGCATATATAACTATAAACGAAAGAATTTCTGGATTACCTTACTGATTTTATAATGGTGTAAGTCATAAATCAGTCCGTTTCGTTTCGTTTCGTTTCGTTTTATAGCATATCAACCTTTGTTGGTTATTCAATGTCAAATTTTTTTTTATACAAATGAACAGTTCTATTTCAAACAATTCAGTTTAGCATAAATACAGTTTAATGGTCAAAAACATTTCTATTTCAAGTTATTCAGTTTAGTCAAATAGTTCTTTATCAAACAATTTAGTTTAGTATAATTATAGTTTTTGTTTGCACACAGTTAAATGTAAAAACAGTTCTATTTCAAACAATTCAGTTTAGCATACATAAACTGTTCCATTTCAGACAATTTAGTTTAGCATAAGTATGCAGTTTAGTTTTATTTGACCCATAGATAGGACCCTATCAGATGCTACCACTCCAGGTCAGAGTGGATCTGGGAGTGATAGCAATGAAGGGGTACTCTGTATTCCCCAAAGCTCCAGCGTTACTGGAACCTCACCATCTGATTGTTTAGTGTCATAATCAGGACACTCGTTGGTGGGGGGGGGGTCTTACTCCTCTGCAGAGATGCAGTCGGTGTATTCAACAGCCCCAGTTGACAGGGCAAATAAATCGGTCCAAGTGAAGTTACTACTCAGTTAACTTTGTATTGGGGAATGGGAATTAAATATATTTCGAACAAATATAAGAAGCAAAAATTTTACAATGATTCGAGCAAGCTGCAAAAATTTTCACTGGCTAGCAATCAACCAGCTTAACAGGTTGCATAACAATTTTAAAAAGTTGGAAAATTATTAAAGTCATTTACTTCAAGACAATTCTCCTACTGAAAAGAAATGATTAAGAAAATCCGATTTTAAATATACTTTTTTTTTCTTTTTTTGAAGTCCTTCATAAATTCACAAAGGTTTAAGGCTTCTCCTTTTGTTGCTGAAAAAAGGAAAGGAGTCTTCATTAGAGAGTTGAAAACCTTGGTAAATTATTGTACTGGAAAAAAGAATTTTTAGTCTCAAAGCTGAATAAATCAAATAGATTTCTGGAAATCTCCAAAGCTAAATCTTACAGTCACCAACATTCATCTGGCAACACCAAATTGCCTATCTTCGTAATTTTTTGCTTAAGAAAAGGCATGTTTATCTTGTTTGAACAAGCTGTGTCAAATAATCATTTTTTTTGTTGTCATTATTTGAAATTGCCCAGTCGGCCGAGGCTGTAGAATACACTGACTGCATCTCTGCAGAAGGGTAAGACCCACCCAACCCCAAACGAGTGTCCTGGTATGACACTAAACAATCTGATGATGAGGTTCCAGTGATGCTGGGTCTTTGAGAAATGCGGAGCACCCCTTCATTGCCATTACTCGGAGTGGTAGCACCTGATAGGGCCCTATCTATGGGTTAAATAGAACTAACGGCATACTTATGTTAATCTGAATTGTTTGACTAAACTGAATTGCTTGAAATAGAAATGTTTTTGACAATTAAACCGTACTTACATTTAAACTGCGTGCTTATGCTAAACTGAATTATTTGAAATGGGACTGTTTTTGACATTGAAACAATACTTACTCTAAACTGATTTGTTTAATATAGAACTGTTTTGACATTTAACTGTGTGTAAACAAAATCCGTACTTATACTAAACTGAATTAATTGAATTAGAACTGCTTGACTAAACTGAATAGCTCGAAATAGAAATGTTTTTCACAATTAAACTGTACTTACTTTTAAACTGCGTACTTATTCTAAACTGAATTGTTTGAAATAGGACTATTATCATAAAAATGGATTTGGCGTTAAATAACCTACAAAGGTTGATATGCCATAAAACCCAACCAACCAACCAACATTAATTGAAAATAACGAAAGAATTTCACATAACAAAACACATAAAAATTTATATACTTGCATGTGAAAAATAAACCGACATAAAGACAAGGTATATATACTCTCTGGGTACAATTGACATGTTTGTAGAAATAATTTTCCACTAGGCATATGCTGCCATCATGACATAGAAATAAGAGTTGTGTCTACCTTTACGTACAGACAACTTTTACTAGCAATGACATAAAAAATACTATATATCTATTGTACTACGCAGCTCTTTTATACGGCACAGAAATTTGGACAGTATGGGGAATATTAATTATTCCCCATCTAGAGAACTGGCATTGTCTCTCCTGTGGTAACTCTTGTAGAAGAGTAAAAGAACTGCTCGTTTATGCCAACGACATGCAATATGAATATGCTGTAAATTAACTCATTAAAGCTACTTAATTAATATGAAATATTTTGTTTTCATTACAATTTAGTGAGCTAGTTTTTCACAGTTGTTCTTGGTAAATGCAATGTCATGCCTGTCAACACGGAGAAAATATTTAAACCTCCCAAACTAGACGTAGACCCGAATTCCCCTACAGTGACAAAAGAATGGAAACATTGAATTAAAATGTTAAACAACTTTTTTAAAGAATTTGGTGACACCGCTCCTAACAAATTAAGAACGGTAATCGGCTATATTTCATTCAAGGTTTATGAGTATATAGAGGACTTTACTACGTACGAATCAGCTATTAACCCGTTGGAATAGTTATACGTTGAAGCACCAAACGATATTTTAGCTAGTCACCTCTTATCTGCTCGTCGACAGACACATAGCGAACTTCTAGACGAGTTCTTACAAGAACTCTATAAACTAAGTAAGAACAGTGATTTTAAAGCAGACCGTTGAATAGTACCAAGAAGAATGCGTAAAGGACACATTTATCAACAGACTAGCATATTCTTACATATGACAGAGACTACTTGAAAAAATGCTTGACTTACAATCAGCCTACAGACAAGCTTTGTCCCTTGACCTGACCCATAAAAACTTGTATTCTTCAACAAAATAGCCACCAGCCGCGTCGCTACTACTACTAAAGACCCTACGGAGGAACGCAAAAATGTAAGTAGCCCTCTTGATACGTCATTTAGTCGGAAGAAGTCGTTCACTCTTTCTAATAAAAAGAGCTAGGTTTTTTTTTTTTTGGTGGACAGCTACACAAAAGGAATATATGTCCGGATAAAGAACTCACCGGCCTTGTGGAAGGATAGACCATTATTCTAAGGTGTGCAAATCTAAAAGTAGAAATGTAACGGCCCTAATGAGTCAAATCTATGTACCAGTTCCTGAAAGTCTCTTGTCTAAAGAGTCCATTAATGGTCATACAGTAAATTCATTACTGGACACGGGTAATTCAAGAAGTTTTATTGACGGAAGAGTTACGTCAAAATTACAAATTAAAATCTGACCACCCAAAAAAATCTGACCACCCAATGGCTCTGACAACAATGAATACCCTGACTTGTTGTTTTTGTGCGGTTGACTTACAGATAAATTGTAATTGTAAACCAATTGCAATAAAATCGTGGCGGTTTGAGAAGACCCCACCAATAGACTTAAAAAAGAGGTTATGTGTTGATTACTCACAATTCATAACCAATATACTGAACTTGATGCCTATCCTCTTCCACGTATGGAGAAAATTCTCAACAAACTTGCAGAATACACAGTCTTTTTAACCTTTGATCTGAAATGAGCCTATCACCAAATTTCCCTTCAGCAAAACGAAAAGAAATTTATGGCCATTGAAGCTAAAGGGAAACTCTACCAGTACCGTAGAATTCCGTTTGGTGTGACAAATGGGATAGCTGTTTTTCAACGAGAAATGGACAAACTTATTCAGGAACAGATATTAAAAGATACGTTTTCATCTTGATAACTGCGACAGTTAATCGCAGGGAGAAATCAAGAAGAGCATAACTAGATAATCCAGATAGACTTTGACCACTTCAAGTGCTATTCGTGCCAATAACCCTGAATTCCTTGAGGAGAGCTGTTGGTATGTCTGCATATTATGCTAAATGAATACTCAGGTTCTTTGACTGGATACAACTGTTAATTAAAAACAAGATCTTTGCACTGAATTTAACAGCTATTCAAGCATTTAAAACTCTTAAAAAACAACTAACGAATGCTATGCTGTAAAACATAGATGAAGAATTACCTTTTGTTGTTGAGTGTGATGCTTCAGATGTAGCAATGTCAGCTACTCTGAATCAGAGAGGTGAACCAGTAGATTTTATGGCACGTACACTGCAATATAATGAATTAAATTGTCCATACATAGAAAAAGAAGTTACAGCTATGATTGAGGCTGTTAGGAAATAGAATCACCTTGCAAGGTAGCAATTTACTTTGATTACAGACCAACGTTCCCTATCATTTATGCTCGTGAATAGAAGACTTAAATCAAAAACAATAAAATTTTAGAATGGCGAATGCAGCTGGCTGCACCTGATACACTTATTCTTCATTGAATACACCAACACTTAGAGACCTTTACTATGAACTATGCCATCTTAGAATTGCATGAATGCTTCAATTCATACATGCTAAAAATCTACCAATCGCAACTGAAGAAGTGAAGAAAGTATGTTCTTCATGTCGACCTTGTGCAGAACTCAAGTCAAAATTCTTTCACATGGAAATTGGAACTTTGATTAAGACCACTCAGTCATTGGACGCTTGGGGACTGATTTTAAAGGTCCTGTACGTTCAATCTCAAAAAATCTTTATATCCTCACAATTGTCGATGAATACTCCAGATTTCCATTTCCTTTTCCTTGATTGCCCAGTTGGCGGTGGGGGGGCGTAGAATACACCGACTGCTTCTCTGCAAAGGGGTACCCCCCCAACAAGTATCCTGGATATGATACTAAACAATCTGATGGTGAGGTTCCAGTAATGCTGGAGCTTTGAGGAATGCCATCACTCTCAGGTTCACTCTGGCCCGAAGTGGTAACACCTGATAGTCCTATCTATGGGTCAAATAGAAGTAAACCGTGGTTTCTTGAGTTTACTGTTTTTGCATTTAAACTGCGTATTTATGCTAAACTGAATTGTTTAAACTAGAAATGTTTTGACATTTAAACTGCATTCTTATACTAAACTAAATTACTCAAAATAGAACTGTTTTGACATGTAAACTGCGTACTTATGCTAAACTGAATTGCTTGAAATAGAACTGTTTTGACATGTAAACTGAGTACTTATGCTAAACTGAATTGCTTGAAATAGAACTGTTTTGACATGTAAACTGCGTACTTATGCTAAACTGAATTGCTTGAAATAGAACTGTTTTGACATGTAAACTGAGTACTTATGCTAAACTGAATTATCTGAAACAAAACTGCTTTTACATTTAACTCTGTAAATTGCCCAGTCGGCTGGGGCTATAGAATACACCGACTGCACCGACTGTAGGGAGGTAAAAAAAAACACCAAACAAGTGTCCTAGATAGGACACTAAACAATCTGATGGTGAGGTTCCAGTAATACTGGAGGTTTGGGGAATGCGGAGCACCCCTTTATTACCATCGCTCCCAGGTCCACTCTGGCCTGGTGCGGTAGCACTTGATAGGGTCCTATCTATAGGTTAAATAGAACTAAAATGTGTACTTATGCTTAAGTGAATTGTTTGAAATAGAACTGTTTGACTAAACTGAATAGCTTGAAATTGAAATGTTTTTGACAATTAAACTGTGTACTTACATTTAAACTACGTACTTATGCTAAACTGAATTGTTTCAAATGGAACTGTTCTTGACATTGAAACTGTACTTACGCGAAACTAAATTTTTTAATATAGAACTGTTTTGACATTTAACTGTGTGTAAACAAAATCTATACTTATACTAAACTAAAAAATTTGAATGAGAACTGTTTGACTAAACTGAATAGCTTGAAATATAAATATTTTAACACTTAAACTGTGTACTCATGTTAAACTGAATTGATTGAAATAGAAGTGATTATTTGTATAAAAATGGATTTGGCATTAAATAACCTACAAAGGTTGATATTCCATAAAACCCAAACAGGCAAACCAACCAAATTTTTTCCTTGCTCCAATATGCATGCATGAACGATGATCAAATATCTTTGTATTTACTGGCCTCCTGAGTTATATACACTCTGACAGAGGTACCTCCTTTCTATCAAAAAAGAAATGAAGGCTTATTTATTAAACAGAGGCATTGCCGCAAGTAAAACAACACCCTACCACTCTGGTGGCAATGGACAGGTGGAAAGGTCATAAAAATTTATTTCTAAGAAAAAAATCAAACCGACCACGCGCGGCACTTGATTTGGCAAGAGTGGAAAAAAGAGAAGTAATCCCAGACAATACGGCACCAAAAAGCTACCTCCCACTAATTGTCGAGAACTACTATTGGGACCCTCAGTACGGATTCGGGGACCAAACTGAAAGACAGGAAAAATAACCAGCGGGAGGGTTTCGTCACTCGCTTCTTGAATAGCCGATAAGTATTTATACAGGCAAAAAGCTTCCCAAGAAATAAAAGTAAAATAAACGAAAATCGACTACTGAAATTCTACCAAGTTAAATACCCGAAAGAAAATTCAGCCGAGAATTCTGCTGAAAAAAACTTCAAGACTTGCAATTTAATGAACTTTGAAACATTTCGACAAAAAAAAAAAAAAAAAAAAAAAGAAAAGAAAAGAAAAATACTCAAATTCAAAGAACTTTGTTTTTCGGACACTCTCTCTGGTAAGTTCAGCAAATGGCATAAAAAATTTGCAACACTTTTATCGTTTCTAGTACCGGCTCATTGGTCTAGTGGATAGAGTGTTCGCCAATGGTCCGGGAGACCGGGGTTCAATCCCAGGTCGGGTCATACCATAGATTTTTAAAATGGTACTTGATACCTACTTGCTTAACACTCAGCATTATAAGGTACGTATCAAGGGTAAAGTGGAGCAATCCAGGGAAAGGACTAGCGCCCTCTTCACCTCGGTGTAGTAGCTATTGAAAAGGGAGCCTTCCGGTCGCCCTCGACTATGGTCACCAACTTTATTTTTATTTTTTCTATCCCTTTATTTCTTGTTTCTTTTGTATAGAATTCCTTTTTAAAAACTTTATTGTCTGTGTTATCTTTTCAAATCAGTCTGGTATGACTCGACCTGGGATTGAACCCCGGTCTTCCGCACCATTGGCGAACGCTCTCCTCATTAGGCCAATGGCCCGGTCAAATAACGAAATATATACCAATAAAAAATAGATACTCACTTAAAAAATCTTCAAAATAGATACTCAATGAAAAGAAAATTAAGAATAAAATATCTATTAAAGAGAATAGATACTCCCTCAAAAAAGGTTAGAAAATAGATACCTAATTAAAAAAACAAAAAGTTATCAAATTGCAAAAAAACCAACAAACACCCAATGTTTTATCTTATTTGTTCATTCAGGGCTTTTTCACTCACGACACGGAAAAAACATCTGTTCGATTAAACCATTTAATAACTAAATGTCAGAATAAACAACAACAAAAACAAGGGGACACAACTCGTAATATATGAATGTAACAAGAATCAGTAATGAACCTATTAATGCTTATCATCTTCCTTGGGAATATCTATTGGTCTGTTTCAGTTTTCTTTCTTAAGGACGTCTTCAGTGTCTCTTGTGAAAGGTAGTTCACATCTTTCTTTCCATCTCCGTCTCTGTGTGTGTGTGTCTCTCTACTTTCCCTATTTTCTTTTTTCTTTTTACTTTTTTCTTTTTTGTTCATGGTTTAGAATGATCCTTTTTGTAACTCAATTAAATTTCTCGAAGGCCCAAACTGCGGCGAGAATTTTTTTTCTTTTTGGACATAATTTCTTTGATCAGTCGTAAGGGTACGCAACGCGAACGCTATAGGCTCCCTTTCCCCTCCGATTTCTTGATACAATATCGCTTCCAGCTTATAGCGGAAACTACAACTGATTTGATGGGATCATAAAATGTAAGGACAAGAAACTTAGTTAATGCTTTTCTTCGTAATTTGTCTCAATTCCTTTTTTTAGTAAGTCCAACATTTGCTGCATTGGATAACATAAATTTCCCGTCTGAACACGAGGTTGAGTCTTTCTACGTCAACATATAAACGCTTACGACATTTTTTTCTTTACTGTAGCAATTAGTACGCACCAGTCTGTCGGTTGGATGAGTTGTTTTTTTAAATTATGTCCCAACCTTCTAGACATTCCAGATCGGTTTTTACTTTTGCTATAATGGAAACAGTCTCTGTCTCACTGTCGTGAGACAGTATATCTTCACATCTTAGATGAATTTTCATCAGTTCAATCGGCCTCTTTGGTCGAATATGTTCTGAACTTGGTCGCCTTTAATAACCATTGCTATCGAATGGGCAGCCTCTCTGGACCGTAAATTTCTTATGTCCCGACCATTCAGTATATATAACTTATATGTGTAAATCTTTCGTGAAATATGTGTAAATCTTTAAGTGCCGTGAAAGTTCAGAATTTTCCTTTGCACAATAATGTACCGCCTAGACTTCTGAATCTTCCTTCTGTCGGTCTTAAAGGCAGTCTGTTTTGTATGTTTTGTAGCTTATTACAGTAACGCCCCCTTCTGTGTCTATTTTAAATTTCTGATGGCTACCGCAAATCTTCAAATTAGCGAATCACGGGCCGAGCGTTTTATTTTCCTATTTGAGTGAACTTAAAAATATTCCGCTATGTTGCTGTGTTTTATTCCCGGATGTTGTTTATTTTCTTCCAGCAAGATATAACGAAGTGATTAGAGCAGTTGCATTTTTTACAAGTTTGTCCCTTGGCTGGACATCGGCTCCAGTCACAGAGCCGGTTGCATCTGCTGCCTTTGTTTCTGGATATCTTTTCTTCTGGTTTCGGTCTGAGAGTGTTGCTGAAATTCACCTCCTTTCGATCAGACCTCATCGACGTTTTTTGTCGGTCTTCCTCCATTAGTGTTCTGATTTGTTCATAACTTCTCTTCGAATTACCCTGTGCGTGTTACCCCATGGAGAGGAAGGAGGTTAACAAACCCTCGAATGTTGCCGTATACGATAGAAGTAAACTGAGAACCTTCGCAGGGTAGAAAAGAGAAAGAAAAGTAGTAAAAAAGGCGTGTAAGAACAGGCGAAGGGGAGGAGTAATTCAACGATTAATTGACAAAACAAAAGACCCCCACCAAAAAAAAAAAACGAAAACAAAAAAAAAAACAACTATATTTCCGAGACAAACAAAAACTTATCCCATCACATACAATTTATTTCGAAAGAAATAAATTTAACAAATCCATTTCCAACGAAATTGCTCAAATTTTGCCGTGCATAGTTAAGAAAAAACACATTTGATGTAACACACACGCACGCGCACACATACACACACAAAATAAAATAAATAGAATAAAACAAAAGGACTGAATTGGAAAATCAAATGGACTTGCTCGACGTTGAACCGAAACGAATATAGCGATACACAGCAAAACAATTTTTTTTATAGAAATACCAACACTGAGTCTGAATTCAAAGTTCTCTTTTCTTTTATCTTTTTTTTGTTTCAAATTTCTGGCGTGTACTTTTCACAGGCTGGTATAATTTTCTTCTCTCTTCCAGTTAGCTGTATCTTTTTCTCCGGGGTTTCTTGGCATTTTTAGGATGGTGCTCTGCGGAATTTAACGTTTTTTCGATAAATCTCTTCCACTGTCCTTTCTTTTTGAAAAAAAAATGATACTTTCTCGCATTGAGTTGGGAGAGTACAGCAACTTTTTTGTTTCCTACGGAAAGAAACCACTTCTAGGCTTCCCTTCTACCGTGGGAACCAATTAATTCTTTCTACTTGAAAAATGTCTCCCAAGACTTACTTTCATTACGTAGGGAGAACTCTGCAACGGAAAGAAACCACTCATAGGCTTTCTTTCTACTGCGGAAACTAATAAACTCTCACTTATTTAATTGTAAATTTTACACCGTTCCTGGTGCACGGTAGAATCTGTAAAAATTTCAGACCTTGCTTTTAATCCCTCACAACTGGCTGGCTGACTGGCTGGCAGACTAGCTTCAACTTCCCACTGACAGACTAACAGGCAGACTAGCAGTCTAACAGTCAGTTTGTTCACTTCCAGACTTCTGCCCGGTTGTTTAACTCCCCACAAAGGGACTGTCATGGTCCAACTTTTAAAATAAACCAATGACATTGGAGCTATTTTAAACTGCAGATTCGCAAATTCCAAAACTTCTCTATTTCTTAGGCCTTGTCGTTGTCCAAATCTAGGGTGTTTCAATAATCCTTTATCATAAAGTCCGATAATGAATCTGTTTTTTTATTTCTTCGTTCTTGTTAGCGAACTTACAACCATCGGCAAGTTAGTATAATACTATCACAAATATTGTAACACAATCTTCGGGACGTTGTGCTCTCTAGTAAAACATAGCCTTTTCATGCGTGTCATTCTTGAGCATGAAATGAGCTTAGAATTTTATTATTAGTTTCGAAATTATTTTCGTCTTCCTACTTAGAAAATGTAAATATTTTAAAAACATTTAATGCTTCTTTTTCTTTAAAATATATTAGGGTACTGATTTGAATTGGCCCAGTTTCCAAATGCAACTTTGACGCAATCCGAAATCTTTCGAATCTTTGGCGCCTAGTCGGCCACATAGAGAAATTCCAAAAGTCGAATGCTTCTGGCGATTGAAGATTAATTTTTTTTAAGAACCTCAGCTTTTTAGTTGGGTTCGTTTATTTTGGACTTTCTCTCTCACGACACGGGAACACGTCTGTTCGGTTTAGCCATTTATTACGAAGCATCAGAATATACAATACAAACAAAGAGACACAACTTGTGATATACGAATGTAAAAAGAATCGGTAATGAACCTATAAGTGCTTATAGCACATCCAATAAAAAAAGATACCAGATAAAAAGATGTAAAAATAAATAGTTAATAACAAACAAAAAAATGTAAAAATAAATACCGAATAACAAAGAAAACGATACCCAGTAACAAAAATAAATATACACAATACCAAAAAATAGATACCCGATTAAAAAATAGATACCCAATTTTTAAAAAAATGATAAATAACAGTATTATTCAATTAACTGATATACTTACCTGATTTCTGTTCAAAGCTTCCTTTTTTGCTCTCCTTTGTGGCTTGGGTCGATTCAGATACAAATAATTTATAATGTCGTTGCGGAAACTTCTCCATATCAAATAACCAGTTAATGTTTTCTGTTGTTGTTTTTTTTTTTTTTTTTTTTTTAGAATCACTGATTTTAGCAATGAACGATTCTATGTAAATTCCTCTTTTCAAGAAAAATCAAGCATCACATTATTTATTCTGATCTTTCTAAACACAGTTGACAATAGTACTCTGTCTCTGTCTCTCTCTCTTTCAAAATTTAATTTTCATCTAGTGAATGATTTCTTACAACAAAAGAAACAATATTCAGACGACACTCTTTTCTACCTAATTAAGGATCAAAACATTCACACTGAACACAATATTTGATCTAAAACGAAAATTGTGATAAGTGGTGACCAGAGCTGCCAGTGAACAATCTGAAGGTAACTCTAAGTTACTTCCCTTAAAAGAAAATAAATGACGGTTCCCTAAAGACATAAAAAAATTGAGTAGGTATAGGAAGGACACATACAAATATGATTAAATAATAATGATCTGTCAGTAATTTTCCACTCATCTTGTCAAAGTATTTATTTATTTATTTATTTTGCAAAAGATTGATTCGGAGTGTTATATGAAAGTAATTGACTGATTTTAACGGCATGTCATCCCACCCAGGACTATTTCATGTCTAGTGGTGAAGGAATCGCGTTCATTGTACGTTTATATTTACATTTTTTATGCTAGTTTGTTTGTTGTTGTTTTTTTTTTGTTTTTTGTTTTTTTTGCATTCGGTCATATCGAATGAGAATAATTTCTAAATAGATCTCTTGAAACCATAGATGGGGCGGGGCCCTGACAGATATTACCACTCCGGATCAAAGTGGACCTGGGAACAATAACATTGATGGAGTATCCTACGCTTTCTAGATATCTGTAGTGGGTACATGTAATTGTTTAGTGGATATGTTACTCTCAAATTTGTTATAAGTGAGTGTGAGTGAGTTCCCGTCCGTATTTTACGGGTATTAATTTCACGTTTAGTTCCACCACAAATACAACACAAATTTTACAAGCACGTAAACAAATGGAATATGACAACAACGAACATTAAGAAACAAACAATTTAATAATCATAATAAACAGGATAAAAATAATTAGGAATATAATGTTCATGTCATGTACGAGCGGTCTTTGTAGAAAATACAGTTGTGGCCAGTTGAATGAAAATAGGATTGTTCGCCCGTGTGTGTTTACATGTTAGTAAAGTCTACTAAATAAATGGGTCCATAGTTGACCGAAGTAAAGAAGATAAAAATTTGACTTTACTTACATACATGGGTATGTGTGTGTATATAAGTGATGGGCCGTAAGTATGGGTCTTTGTTTTCTTAAATCCGCACGTGCGTTTTCTAATGATCTTGGCGACAACGTGTCGCATTGGTAAAAGAAGGTTGCATGTTTCTTTACCATGTCCTGTGTTTGATGGGTAGTCAAAGGAATGAACTTTTGGCAGTGGAATGGCTGGCCTTTTGGTTGTAGAAGGAATGAATGACCTGGTTGATTAAATTCTTCGTTATTTATACTTTTTAAGGTCACTAAAGTAGATCAAAAATAGTTTTATTGCGGGTCCAAAAATTCAAGCGCGCAGACATTTCTTGACCAATCAGATTCGTATATTCACTTATTTGTTTTGGATCCTAAAAATTTTCTGTTAATTTGTTTCTGAGCCGGATTTTCTAGAATGTTCTTATTTTGTGTTTTTAGCTGAATGGTTGAAAAATATAAAAAATGTAACTTCAATGTTAATGCGATTTTGATCCGAAATTTCTAGAATGTTCTTATGTATGTTTTTGGGGTTAATTATTTTAAGGCTAAAAAATGTGTATTCTATATATCCACCATCACCATATGATTCAGTTTAGTATCATACCAAGATAACCCTTTTTTGGAGGGGGCCTTACTCTTCTGCAAGAGATAGTCAACGGTATTCTTAACTGTTTATGCAAATGACAATAAGATCCCAAGGTTTTGTGCTAGATTAAGAAATACAGAATTTAAAAAATGTGAAGTAAAATCTTAAACTTTTTCATGTTTCTGAAAATATTGGATGTGTTAAGAAAAATAACGGTTCACAAATATTTTTTCATAGTCTTGTATTTTTAAACTAAATCAGATCATCGTTGTCTGATTGGGGGTGTGTACAAGGTATCATTTGTTCTTACACTCACAGATCAACAAATTATTTGGAACCCCCTGGATCTGAGCTTCTTATCGCAGGTAATGTAGACTAGAAGTAGGACGTTACAGAGGACGAAAATTAAGAGGTTGCTATGAACAGTGATACATCAGCTCTGCGTAGACAGCACATGTCGTCTAGAAGACCTACAAAGAGCGATGGCCGATACAGACAGATGGGGAGACTAAGTTAAAGGAACCTGTACTGTCGGCATGCCTTAATTATTATGTCGATGATAATGAATAGTGCAGCATTTTCACGAGTGGAATGTTTTAAGTGTAACAGGGTTGCTAATATAGGGAAACAATAAATAATCATCTCCCTTAGAGAATGGATGTGTTAGCTAGGTGTCTCATAGGGTGTCACATGACAATTTAGAAACCCATTTTCGGCCTCTTTTTTCCTCTATTCTTTCCACGGTACAGACCTTGTTCCTGTCCCTACCGTGGAACAGTAAAGACACGTGACTATCATCACTTTACTTTGTGTCATCAAGTAAACTTTTAAAACTTTTTATCCCTTGCACACACTGATTATTCATAGAACAATATATATATATATATAACTGTTGGCATACGTTCGTATATTTTTTAGTACTACTTAATATATATATCATGTATATATCTAATGTTTCTGTTTGTGTAGATGAGTTTATCTTGTTTTTCTTCCGTTTATTGCATGTTAGAATATCACGAATAAATTAAAGTTAATATTGGTCCTTAGTGAGTGGGGACCTGACTAAATATCTTCCCTACCTCCAAGATATTCAATAACATAATAGAAAACATCTCTTCGAATCAATATCGAAATCGTTCTTTTATGATGGAATCCACACTTTAGTTGAAAATATAGGCAACGAAGAAACAACGAAGATTGGAAATAATAAAGAGTAAGTTCTTGTTGTCATAGATTAACAAACCGAGGGAGTTGTTTTGTTACATTTGCATAAACGTATTTGTTTATTTTTCATCATTATCAAGTAAGACTTTTTCCGTTTTTATACCCTTTTCACATATTAATTAATAATAATTTTGTAAGTATACTCGAATACGTTTGGAGAACATTATGAACAGTTAATACAGTTAAACAAATATTGGAAAATATATACGTTGTAATATTTTTAATTTATTTCGATTATGATTGACATGTCAAACCGTCTAATGTTATTTTGTGCTTGGAAGTTAGGGAAAACCTCTAAAGAAATAAGTACATACAATGAAAATTTGAAAGTACAATGGAGGTGCCTTTGGTGTAATGGTTATCGTCGTAGGAAAT
The DNA here is from genome assembly GCA_963585895.1 of Sepioteuthis lessoniana. Classification (NCBI taxonomy): domain Eukaryota; kingdom Metazoa; phylum Mollusca; class Cephalopoda; order Myopsida; family Loliginidae; genus Sepioteuthis; species Sepioteuthis lessoniana. The sequence goes on along the minus strand of OY757932.1, from coordinate 30,461,003 downwards.
GGACGCGACGACACAAGTTCAAATCGTGGACGAGACTGATTACATTTAATATAGCACTAATACCCTTGTGAAAGGTGTGAATACAATTATTTTCCTTCCAGCTATGGTTAAATAGTAATGCATATTGGGTTCTTCAGTCTTGATGAGACAACTTGTCTAGGAGAAGGAAAACTCTGAATTGGAACCTGTTAAACTCTGAATTGGAATCTCCCCTAAAAAATTGATCTTGTGTCATATCCTGCACGTGCGGAGGGGTTGGCAAATGTAAACGATGGACACGATTCCCCACCTCTGGACATAAGAAAAAAACCCTTTAGAAACAATGACAAAAAATGTAAATATGAATGTATAATGAATGCGAGTTGACAGGCTGTTGAAATGAATCAATCAATCAGTCTTTCCTCTCTCTTAAAGTAACATTTTCCACTGAATAACTTCTTTACAGTCTCACTCTTAAACTTGAATTTTTACTTCATTTTACATGGCTGATTTACGAATTTCGGCTTTAAAAGATGGGCAACTTTTTTTTTTTTCAATCGTTGGTAAGTGAAGATAAATGAAAATCTAAAGTGAAGACATCGCTCAGTTCTTTCAAGTGTGTTTTATTTTGTTAATGACCCCCCCTCCACCTTCACTCACAGACTTTACTTAGACTAAATGACCTTCATAGATGAACTCTTTGGCAGGCTTCTCTTGACTCACGTTTGTTAAAACAACTGCTGATTTCAGTTTTCGAATTCCATTTACTTAACCTCCGACTCCATATATTTTTTTTACTTTGCTATCAAATATACTTGTCTTCAACGTCGTTGAAATTCATTGATCAAACTCTTTTCACAGATTTGCCAGTGTGAATATTAATTTCACTTTGTTATCTTTGATTTTTATGGTCGATTGCAACACGTATTTAAATTCCAATATCATAATTTAACATTAATTAAGTCATATTTCAAAAATATTAAAATGAAACAAAATTTGAAAATAGAATTTTTTATCATCATCATCATTGACAGATACACCCGACTCTCTCTCTCTCTCTCTCTCTCTCTCTCTCTCTCTCTCTCTCTCTCTCTCTCTCTCCTCCCTTTCTCTCTGTTTCTCTCTCATTTATCACTCCCGGTAGGTCCTCTAGATCGCAGCCAGTGTCCGCACAGAGCTGATGCATGTAAATCTTTACTGATCAGCCAACACTGGCACGTCCACGTGTAGGAATCCATAATAGAACTTTTCTTTATGAGTTCGTCCTTACTTCACCAGCAGTGTCTTGGTCGTCTTACTCGGATGGTTTGTGATATGGGAGGTAAGTGGCCATACAGCAGCTGTTTTGTGGGGTGGTGCTTCCAGGATTTCTTCAAAACAGCACGTAGCATTCTTGTATAGTTCCTATCTAGCTTTTTCTCCGTGCGTTTCGTTATCGTCCAGGTGGTGCATCCATTCGGTAGTACTGACATAGCCACAGCTTGGAAGAAACCTGTTTTATTTTATCAAAAAGAACCGATTTCGATATGATTTATGACTTGTCAGTAGCAGTCCTTTTGCTGGACGGAGTTAAAAACACCTTTATACCATTTTTTTTTTAAATTATATATATATATGTACTAATTATAATATAGATTTCTATAAATAGGATGTGACTCAACACTGAACTTGATTTCCTGCTAGAAACTTAATTTGTTTAAAAATGACTCATTTAGAGTCATTTTTAAACAAAATAAGTTTCCTTCATTAAAAGCCTAAACTGACGCATGAAATATTTTGAGAGATTTGATATTTTTTCTTGGCGGCAGTTAAGGTTTGGCAATCATTTAAGTCCTCTGGCTTTGTGAGTCATTTAATGCTAAATCCTTTTTATACATGTATATTAAATATACGATTTCTGAACACATTTTTCCGATAACATCTTTAAACGAGACAGAGCTCTTTTTTTCACACAGTTAAATGGTTTCACTTATTTCTATCTAATACGAATAATTAAATCTACATTTTCATTTTTAAGTAGAGGAATTATATTGCGAATTGAATTACCATGGCCAGAAAATCAGGCGAACACCGACGCACAGAAACACTGGACAGCTGTTTTGACCTTATTAGGTCTCATCAGCAGTGTATACCGTGATCTCCACCACTGGAGATTCAACCAGCGACCACAGATTGCAGTGCCGAAACTCTACAACTGAGCCAGCAGTTCATATCGTACACAAGTGACGCCAAATTAACAAATCAGGGTAATTGCGCGGCCAAATAACCAGGACACTGGTTAATACACTGCTGATGAGACCTTAAAAGGTCGAAACAGCTGCCCAGTGTTTCCGTATGTCGTGCGTAAGTGTTCGCCGGATTTTCTGGTCATGGTAATTCAATTCACGAATAATTGATTATTAATCATTTGTTTGCACACAGTTTAATGTGTTCAAGTATTGCTATGTATAACAAACAAATCAATTAAACATCAGTTATTTGTTTATACAGTTGAATGATCAAACAGTTCTATTTCAAACAATTCAGTTTAGCATAAGTACACAGTTTGAGTGTCAAATAGTTCTATTTGACCCATAGATAGGACCCAACACTCCGGGTCGGGGTTGACCTGGGAGAGATGGCAATGAAGGAGTACTCCGCATTCCCCAAAGCTCCAGCATTACTGGAACCTCACCATCAGATTGTTTAGTGTCATATCCAGGACACTCGTTGGGAAAGTCTCCTCTGCAGAGATGCAATCAGTGTATTCTGGAGCCCCAACTGACAGTGCCAAGTATAATAATTAGTGTGAAATAGCAATACTTGTAACCACTTCACTGTTTGCAAACAAATAATATGGAATATAGTTTTATATGTTGGCAATATCATATTTACCAACCCCTCCGCTCGGGCAGGATATGACACAAGATCAATTTTTAAGCGGAGTTTAATAGGTTTGAATTAAGAGTTTTCCTTCTCCTAGACTAGTTGCCTCATCAAGGCTGAAGAACCTAGTCTGCCCTACTATTAACCCATAGCTGGAGGAAGAATTATTGGATTCATACCTTCCCAAGAGTATTAGTGCTATGTGAAATGTAATCAGTCTCGTCCAGGATTTGAACTCGTGTCGCCGTGTCCATTTCCTATGACAAAAACCATTACACACCATATGTTGGCAATAATTGAAACATTTAACTGTGTAGAAACAATAGCAATACTAGTGTGCAAATAAATTTGGTCTATAAACGGTTCTCTAGAAATTTTATGTTAATAAATCTTATCGTTTGAACTTCAGCTGTCAGTTTTCAGAAGATGAATTAGTTATAATCATCGCTATTAATTTTGGTAATGATATTATTGAATCATTCGTTTGACATCTCAAGTTTCTGTAAAACTAACGACCAAGAAGACAGTTATCAATTAGCCCGAGGTTGCTTAATGGACAGAATCTCCTTTGACCGAATCAAGAAAGTGGTTTATCAAGATATCCACCTGTATTTTTGACTCATAGCAAAGTTATCGTCATCTATCGAGAAGTCACAACCCCGATGCTCTCTCTCTCTCTCTCTCTCTCTCTCTCTCTCTCTCTCTCTCTCTCTCTCTCTCTATTTCATAAGTGTGGATAAGATGGTCATGGTACGAGAGTATAAAATTTTGTAGGAACAAAATTATAAGAGTTGTAATTGCTTTGGATTGGGTTGATTGATTTCAATAGCATGTTAATCCGTTTTGAGTTATTTTATGCCTTGAGCAGTCATAGTCAAACTGCGGCCCACGGGCCGTATATGGCCCACACGCCACGCACAGCCCGCTTGGCTTTTTGAGTAGCTTGCCTAAAACTTCAATTTTTTTTAAAGAGAAGGAGAGAAAGAGAGAGAGAACGAAAAAAAGAAAAGAAAAGACTTTTCCCTATTTTTACATATATGGCCTTCTATCGGGAAAATGGCTGAGCTCATTGACCAAGTGGGTAGACTGTTCGCCAATGGTCCGGAAGACTTGGGTTCAATCCTAGGTCGTGTCATACCAAAGACTTTAAAAATGGTACTTGATACCGCCTTGCTTAACACTCAGCAATATAAGGTACGTATCAAGGGTAAAGCGGAGCAATTCTGGGAAAGGAGTAGCGCCCTCCCCTACACTTCGGTGTAGTAGCTGTTGAAAAGGAGCTTTCTGGTCACCCTCGACTACGGTCAACAATTAACTTAATCTTTAACCTAAAATTTCCTTGATTTTTTTTATTTGTACAGCCTCCTAGATAATGAGCCATGTGTTATGCCATCTGTTTTCTCGAAAAATATTGACCATGCGTTGTCGAGAGGTTACGGAATCACGTTCATCGTACATTTATATTTATATTTTTTGTGTAGTTGTTTCTTTAGAGTTTTCTTTTTCTTTTCTTTTTTTTTCACGCGGTCCTATCGAATAGGAATCATTTTCAAACAGATATATTAGACTCATAGATAGGACCCTCACAGGTTCTACAGTAGACCTGGTAGTAATGACAATGAAGAAGTACTCCACACTCCTCAGATCTCAAAAAGTAGAGCCTAAACATCACAAATGTATATCTCCAGCATTAAAATGCCCGTGGTGTAATGGTTATTGTCGTAGGAAATGGACACGGTGACACGAGTTCAAATCCTGGACGAGACTGATTGTATATCACATAGCACTAATACCCTTGGAAAAGGTATGAATCCAATTATTTCTCCCTCCAGCTATGGGGAAATAGTAGGACAGACTAGGTTCTTTAGCCTTGGTGAGGTAACTAGTCTAGGAGAAGGAAAACTCTGAATTCAAACCTGTTAAACTCCGCTTAAAAATTGACCTTGTGTCATATCCTGCCCGAGCGGAGGGGTTGGTAAATATGATTAAAATGCTGTTACATGACTGGCAAAAGCCGTAACAGAATAAAAACAAATAAAACTAGCAATATCTTTCACTATATGTGGCAGTGTTTGATTAACAGAGACTTTTAAAGAGACCATTTTAAAGAGTTGAATTTTGAACTATAAGCTGGTATGAGATCAAGATGGTTCATATCGAAGAACTGAAGAAACCTTACGCGAGAGCTGCATTTACTCGCTTTGCTGTTCCAAACAATTCATGATATGAATTTTGGCAACTTTCACAAGGTGCAAATAAGTTTAATAAGGAATATTGAGAAACTATCATCTCTGAACCAACGTTATTCGCCCTGTCAGTAGGGATTAGAATATGTTTACTGTCTTTTCTGCAGAGGAGTAAGACCTCCGCACTCCGAGATGTCTTGAGTATGACATTAAACTGCATCAGGTGGTGAGGCTCCAGTCTTGGAGCTCTGGGTAATGTGGAGTACCCCTGCATTGCCACTACTTCTGGGGTCTCATCTATCGATCAAAGAGATCTGTTTAAAAATTATTCGTATTCAAAAGAACCGTATGCAAAAGCTTCTTGCAAATATTAAAAGAATTCAGAGAGAAGAAAATTTTAATATGAAGAAATTCAAAGTAAATTTTAATATGAAAAAAAATGACACTCAAGCCAAATTTATTATTTAACTTGATATGTTTTTAAGAGGCTTTAGTGTGTAATTTTAAACGGTAAGTTCCGCAGCTTTCTGCTTCGGACACTGATTTTAAAAAAATAACACAGACAATAACTTTTTTTAAAAAGGAATTTTATACAAAAGAAACAAGAAAGAAAGGGATAGAAAAGATAAAGTGTTGCAAATTTTAGTGTAATTTACGGGGACTTATCAGAGATAGTGTCCGGAAAACAATGTTCTTTGAATTTGAGCATTTTTTTCTTTTTAGTTTTGTCGAAATGTTTCAGTTTTCATTTAATTTTGAGTTCTAAAAGGTTGTTTTTTCAACAGAGTTCACGAGTTGAACTTTATCTTTCAGTTGCTTTTAATTGAGACGTTTTAATTTCCTTTTGATTTCAATTGAGTCTTCTGTAAAGTTATCTTTTCAGTAGAATTCTCGGGTTGAATTTTCTTTCAGTCATTTAACTTCGTAGAATTTCGGTCGTCAACTTTCGTTTCCCAAGAAATAAAACTAAATTTTATTTCTTAGAAACCTTCTTGCCTGTTTGATAGCTACTACACCAAGTTTACAGAACTTACCGGACACTGGCATAATGGTTAGAGTGTTCGCTAATGGCCCGGCACACCTGGGTTCAATCCCAGGTAGAGTTACACCAAAGACTCAAAAAATGGTACTTGATGCCTCCTTGCTTAACACGCAACACTATAAGGTATGGATCAAGGGTAAAGTGGATCAATCCAGGGAAAGGATTAGCGCCCTCCCCTACACCTTTAACATAATGGGATATTTTACATTCAACACTATTGTGACGTGGTATGCTACAGAGAGAGAGAGGGGGGAAAGGGGGTCAATACCCTTACCCCTCTTTCTTTGAATCAACAGGCATTAAGACTGACCGTTAAAATGGTAGGGGAAAGAAAGGGCAAGCTATCTGCACTCTATGCCCTTTAGTCTGTTGAACGAAAGAAGTCAAGGTCAATCCAGTGGCGTGACTCAGCTAGGTGGTGGAAGAAGAAAGTCGGATGATGGGTTCATAGGCTCTTCGCGCCAAAAAGGCCATCACGCGTTAAAGAAAATTGAAGGAGAATTTTAGTTTTGGACAGAAGCCAGTGTTAGAACAACATGCTGAATTCAGCCGACTCCAGGAAAAGTCACTCACTCGTAAAAAGGAGAGAAATAAATCTGAAACATTGAAAATCCGTCGAAGATAAGTACAGCTCAAACCGTTTTCCTTCTACAATTCTTAAGTATTGAAAAGTTGTATGCATTCAAAAAAGAGAGAAACTGTAAAGGTACTGTTTCATCAATAGTTAAATTTAGTGAATGAACATTGCTACACATCTCAGTCCGGCGGCTTAGACACTTTTACTCAAGTAAGAGAAAAAGAAAGAAAGAAAAAAGAGAAAGAAGAAAAAGGACTGTTGAGAGACATTTTTGTTTGATGTTTTCCCGTTGGTTTAATATTGCAGGTATTTTAAAAAAGAAAAGAGAAAAGAAAAAGGAACTGTTTCTTAAATCTCATCATTATTTGTTTAGTCGTCGCATATTAAAATTTTGTAATATTTTAAATGCACCCTTGCGTTGAAATCTTTTGGTTAGGTTATCTCCTCGGTCGATTTGACTTCTTTTGCATGTATCTTGTCTCAGCCTCGTACTGCTTTCATTAATTCTCCCGAACATCTTATTGCTTCCTTAAACATTACAAGAGGATTTGGAAATCTGCCTACAGTTAATATTATCTAACCTAGAAGTTCGTTCTTCCGTGATCTGAGGGGGTATGAAGACAAAGGACTTGGTGGTGTATGTGAAAGTGAATTGGCACCCCCTTACCAACGTCTGAGGTCAGTCTAGCCCTGACTTAGCCTCCAAATTATTTGTCTGTTTATCATACGCCTGAAATAGGAGTCTTGACCGGGATTTATTTTGTGGAGTGTCAAGCGCCAGATTGCCCTGGGCGATATACATTCTACGTAACAACCTTCTACAGAGGACAATGACCTAGATATCGATCTCTTCAGGTCAGAGTAGAATTCAACGTTACACTATTCATACACGCTTATAAAGGAAATTCTTTAAAATTATGTAAGACATAATATTCAACACACAAAATTATTCAAATCCATTAACATATTAGAGGGTTTTTTAAATTGAAAAAAAAAGAAAAAACAACAACCACATTGTAATGCTCATAAACTAAGTCATAACGAAGGTTAATTTTCTGACAAAACCTTAATTGTATTAAAAATCAATTTTTTTAAACTGGTCCCTTAACCTGGTTAAATTGTGGTTGGTTGGTTGGTGTTTTATGGCATATCAACCATTGAGGGTTATTTAATCTCAAATCCTGTTTATATATATAATATGACACTAATGGCATGTGGAGGGTTAACTAACTAACGAAAGTAAAAAAAGATGCCAACACTAGTGACATTCTGGAAGGCCATTTGGTTATTCTCCGTATAATTTGTGGAAACAAGTATCTCAGTAAGGAGAGTGCATATTCGGTCATTAGATAAAGGAATTATCGATTACTTTAGGATTCAGCCTGTTTTCTTTTCCTCTAAACTACATGGAGGAACGAATTCGTCCTGTAGTGGAAGGAAATTTCGTATTTTGGTTTGGCACGCGATTTAATTCGACGTATAATTTCACCCAATCAGGATGATTTTTTCCCGGATCTTATTTCCGGACAGCAAAAATTGGGTAAGCTGCCAAACACACTCTTTTTGGTTGAACAACGCCGTCCAGTGCAGATGTCCCTCTGGCCGTTCTTCAACAGCAGCAGCAGCATGGACACATGAGGGAACCTATCTAATTTATGGATTCCTTGCGTCTATCATTTAGACCAAGGAATTCCAGTTGAACATGAATTAGATACATTCAATACGCCACCACAGGAACAACTTTATGTAACCCCCAAAATTGGCTATGTCGATACGATGCCTTATTCCGCTCTCGGCACTTAGCTCCCATTTCACCTCTGGGCCACTTTAATGGAGACAACGCACGCCTCTCCCCAAATCACCAGACATACAAAACTCAAGGTGACTCCAAAGTTTATTTCCTCCAACGGCAAACAAGACTTTCGCTAAACTACGGGGAACACAATCCCTCGCACGTCCAACGATACACGCTGCTTTTCTCAACTCTATCATATCTCAATTTGGTCTCTTTTCATCTTTCATTTTCCACGAGGCTTGCAGGATAAACACAAACTAAACATTCCATGCTGCAAATAAAAACTATTCCTAAAAACATTTCGATTCGACATCTTGGAACTTCTCTCCTTTACCTAACAACAATTAACGAGACACCTTACAAACTTAGCAAGGAAACAACTCAACATAAACACACACACACGCACGTTACAACATCTTCCTCGCTAACAATAACAAATATTCCTTTTCGCTAAAAATAGCAACAAAAACTATGGCTAAAGTCCCCACAGATGACCATTTTGGATAAAGAAGATACTCAACTTGAGAGAATTATAGTCGTAAGAGCGCTACACATATATACCTTGACGAAGCCCATATGACACTACTGCATTATTTACTAAGCTGACATTGGAAGAGAAGAAAAAGAAAAGAAAAATACCCAAGGCCACCCGGAGAGTGGTTCACTTGATAATGACCAGTAAATGAATATCTTAAGTGCAGATGACCGGCTCTGATAAGGTTGAGAAAAGAGTGCAAATTAGCCAGAGATCCGTTTCGGCCACACTTGAAAGAGTTAAAATTTTATTATCATCCTTATGAGACATAATCTGGAAATATTTTCGACTTGCTTGGTGGTCAATCGTGGGAAGACTTCGTCTCAGGAACCACTTAAATTCTTTTGCAGGTTGATTAGTTGAGCTGCGGCACAACGGCGCTGATCTGGTCGGGTGTGTCTTGTCTCTGGTGACGGTCACTCGGTCGAAGCAGCCTGTCGTGGGTGCTGAGGAGGCCCACCATTCGCATCATACATCTGAAACTGACATAGTCCTTGAATTTCAGAGGCCCGTTCCCCCTAGACTCAAATTATCACGTCTGTATTCCAAAGGGTATGCATATTGCAAAAGCCTATAAAATTATCGTAATTTATTGAACGGATCAAAATAAAAATATGTAGACAAAAGACGTCTGTACTATCTAACCAAATATGTCTCAACGAAAAAATGCTGCCTACATACACATATTTCAAATTCCATGATCCTGCAGCTTACCCATATAACAGCACTTTGGAATACAGACGTGATCTCGTGATACTTGCAAAGGTTGTATTGCTTTTGCAATATACATACACTCCAATAGCCCTAGATGGGTCCGAAAGTACTTGGGAACGAATTAATTACGGAAAATTTATTAGTTAATTCCGGCTGGATATCATAACATCCATACGGCGACTTGAACGGATCGAAATAAAAAATATGTAGCCAAAAGAAGTCTATGCTATTTAACCAAATATATATAAACGAGGAAATGCTTCCCAAACACACACACACACACACACACACACACACATATATATATATATATATTTAGAGAGAGAGAGAGAAAGAAAGAAATGAGTTGAATCTGACAGAATGTATGTAAAAAAGGTAAAACGGAAGAAAAATATGTTTGATGGTTTGTTTATTTGCCAACGCGTTTCGACTTCAATCTTTATTTGAATGCAAGAATGATTTAACAAATTTTTTTTAGTATGAGAAATAATTATGATAGATAAATTTCGATTCAATTAGAAGTCTTCATCAGGCTTTGTAGATCTTGCTATATGAAAAAATAATTTTGATAAAACATTATTGCATTCAAAAAAAGATTGAAGTCGAAAGAAAATAAACAGACTATCAAACATATTTTTCTTCCGTTTTACCTTTTCAATATGTGTGTGTGTTTGAAAACTGGAACTAAATCCGATAGTATGAAAATGCACTGATATGAAAAACACAAGGTCTTCAGAGGATGATTTTATTTATTGTGTAGGGGAAAGAAAAATTTCGTATTTTGGTTTGGCGCGCAATTTAATTCGACACTTAATTTCACCCAATCAGGATGACTTATCCTATTCAGCCCGGACCTTTCATTTCCGGCTAACAGATGGGTTAAGCTGCCAAACACACTCTCTTTGGCTGTAGAACGCCGCCCAGTGCAGACGTCTCACTGCGGCTCTAGAATAGCAGCAGCAGCATGGACACAAAGAGAGAACCCATCTAATTTATGGATTCCTTAGAAGGAATCCCAGTTGAATATGAATTAGATACATTCAACATGCCTCGCACAGGCACAACTTTATGTCACCCCAAAATTGGCTATGTCGATCTGACGCGTAATCCCGCTCTCGACACGTTAGCTCTCAATTCACCTCTGGGCCACCTTAATGGAGATAACGCATACTCTCCCCAAATACCAGACACGAAACCCACGGACTAGGTTCTTCAGCCTTGGTGAGGCAACTAGTCTAGGAGAAGGAAAACTCTGAATTCAAACCTGTTAAACTCCGCTTAAAAATTGACCTTGTGTCATATCCTGCCCGAGCGGAGGGGTTGGTAAATAGTAACCCACGGTGACATCCAAAGTTCAATTCCTACAACTGCAACATGTCTTTCGTCAAAATGCAACGAACACAATCCCTCACACATCCGACGACACACGCTGCCATCTCAACCTTCTCAACATCTCATAACTCAATTTCGTCTCAATACTTACAACCTTTCACGAGTCTTGCAGCACCAAAAGCAAACCCAATATTCCATGCTGCAAATAAAAACCTTATTCCAAAAATACCTTTCGACTATCGCCATCTTACTACTTCATCATCATCCCCCTTTTATTTCTTACAAACTTAGCGAAGGGAATTACACCCTTAGCGAGGGAACAACACAACGTAAACACACTTACGTTACAACCATCTTCCTCGCTAAACACAAACCTCCCTCTCGCTACCAACTACTAAACCCAGTACAATTGCTAATGTTAAACGTTTCGGTTTTTAAATGTGAAAACATTCAATTTTTGAATATGAAAACATTAAAGCGCGAGTTAATTTTTAAATGAAACGAGAAATGAGAAAGTCTTAAACATTCTATTTACGTTTATGGCGTTCTGTTTTAAATTTGTGTGATGTAATTAGAGTTCGAAAATTTATTTTAAAAATGCAACGTATTTCCTTTAAGAATTTTGATATCACATCTATATTCTTTTTCATTGAGCAAATGAGGTATTGTGGTGACTGTTGTGCGCAAGGAGACGCAAAAATGAATTTATTGTAAAGAGTTGCTGTTGATGATTGTGGCTAGCTAAGGCTCCCTAGAACAGCTATGAATTTTTTTCTGAATAGCAGTTTTCTCCCCTTCCCCTCCCCTCAAAACATTTCAGGCCTTGTGCCGTGGCCGTCGCTATAATACCATTATTATTATATTATATGGTATTATAGCGACGGCCACGCTTGTGCCCACTTTTTAAAAAATGTACATATTTTTAAAAAGGAAATAAAATCACATCTATATTCATTTTTATCTTATTTTATTCATAACTTTCTTAAATATTCATTAACTCATCTAACTATATCTATATCAGTCAGCTTCATTCTATATGTTCAGTCAATCGATTTTTCTAAATATATATAAACGATGAAGCTAAATCATTTTAAATAGGGGATTTTGTAATTTTTTCAGCATTAACCTGGCTAAATAAGTAGATAAATTGAAAAAACCGGGTCTCAGTTCTGTGGTGTTGCGGTTTGAAATGATTCAAGATTCAGCAATCTTCCGGCTTTTTCTTTATTATATATATAAAGGTTTTGGAATCTTTAAAATTATTGTGCTTAGTTTTTAAATTGTTTGACCAAACCGTTATTTGTTTCCTTTTTTCAAATTTCTAAAATGTTCATAAATTCATTTTTTTTTAACTTCTCATGACCTTAAAATATTCAAAATAATTTGGCTTCATCGTTTATATATATATATAGAGATAGATAAACAGATAGTTAAATGAAAGTTTAATATTTTCACATTTAAAAACCGAAAGGAATAACGTTAATAATTAAAATCATCCTCTGAAGACCTTGTGATATATATATATATATATATATATATATATATATATATATATATATATATATATATATATATATATAACCTCTCACGGTTTTTTTCTTGGCAAGTCTCAAAAGCAACCTTCTTTCTGAACATTAGTTTTTATTAGTCTTTCAGTCCTCTATCTTTTACACCACCAGTTGTCATGGGCGCCGATTACTGTATGACTTCTGTCATCAGCATAAATTTACCTGTGGCTTAAACCCCGAAGTTTGGGGCAGCTAGTGAGAATCGAACTCTCACAACGGTTTACTAATTCAGCTTGCTAACCATTACAGCACGTGAGGTGCCCAATTTGTCATCAGCTGAGCTCTTCAACCTTGCTATGACAACCGTTCAAGGAGAAAGAAAATTCAGAATTCAAACCTGTTAAAATTGACCTTGTGTTGTATCTTGCTCTTATGGAGGGGGAAGGTAAAAAAAATAAATAAAAAGTACTGATTGTCACTAATTTGCCTCTGCTTCAGCATTACACCATCTTTATAACACTATAAAATACCTTCTTGAGACAGATTGATTATAACATTTCAACCCGTCTGCCTAAGACATTGTACTTTTATATTTCTGTGTAGTTAAGAGTTTTATATATTCTTTAAATAATTCGAGGATTGTTTCCTAATAATTACTTTGTATGAACCTAATTATGTCAAGTTATAATTTTTAGTATTTCATTTCTCTCAAGAAAGACAAAATATCATCCTTGTTGATATTTTCAGTTGTATCATCACTATTGTGTCCTTCCTATTATTTGCATTGAAAAAAATGTTTACTGATTGGTTGGTTGGCTGTTTGGGTTTTATGGCATATCAACCTTTGTAGGTTATTTAACGCCAAATCCATTTTTATGCAAATAGTCGGTTCTATTTCAAACAATTCAGTTTAGCATGAATACACAGTTTATCAAAAACATTTCTATTTCAAGCTATTCAGTTTAGTCAAGCAGTTCTAATTCAGATAATTCAGTTTAGTATAAGTAAAGATTTTGTTTACACACAGTTAAATGTCAAAATACTTCTATATCGAACAATACAGTTTCATTGTCAAAAATGGTTCCATTTCAAATAATTCAGTTTAGCATAAGCACGCAGTTTAAATGTAAGTATGCAGTTTGTCAAAAATATTTCTATTTCAAGCTATTCAATTTAATCAGTTCTAATTCAAACAATTCAGTTTAGCATAAGTATGCAGTTAGTTCTATCTATTCCATAGATAAGGCCCTTTAAGGTGCTACCATTCCCGGCCAGAGTGGACCTGGGAGCAATGGCAATGAAGGGGTGCTACGCATTCCCCAAAGCTCCAGCATCACTGGAACCTCACCATTAGATTGTTTAGTGTCATATCCAAGACACTTGTTGGGGGGGAGGTGTCTTACCCCTCTGCAGAAATGCAGTTAGCATAGTCTACAGCCCCAGCCAATTGGGCAAAAATGTTTAATGAATTAAATCTTCACATTCAATGAGAAAATGTTTAACATCGTACAGTGTTTGAGGGTTTGGTTTGTTTAATGGCATATCAAGCTTCTTGGGTTATTTAATACCAAAGCTCTCTTTGTGGAAGAACAGTAGTGGTACAATTTAACCCATACCTCGAAGCAGGGATAAAAATATTCATACCTTTCCCAAGGGTATAAGTCCAAAAGAGAACGTAATAATGCGACTGGAATTTGAACTTGCTTACTATGATGTTGCAGCCCAGTACATGAATAACTATGCCTCGAGGATTTCCCCTGTAGAGTGTTTGATATGCTGTGGTTGTTCCTCTTGTTGAAACAGAGTTAAACTGTGGGTTTACCATGTATTGGAGTTGTCAGGGTGGTAGTACATTTCTTTTATCTTCCACTTGAGACATGATAAGCATGTAGCTAATGCTTCCCTAAGGCAAAGAGAACACGAGTTCAAAATCTCACTGAAAACTTTTTCTTCTTTAAAAAAAACAACAAAAAAAAACATTATCGATCTGCATCATTTTCTCGTTGATGTACATTGGCAGCCCAAGACGACTTGGATAAAAGGCAAGCAAATAAATAAATAAAATCAATATGACAAAAGAAAATACTAGTCAAAATTAATAATAGATAAAACCTTTAATCTAATATTAAAAAAATAAATAAATAAAAGTTCCAAATACAAATTTCTTTGTGGTGCATGGTTGACGACAACTCCAGAATGCTTTGACCTTGAATGGAGACCTCTTCACATCTTAGATGAAGTGTTACCAGCAAATGATCTGAGTACCATGACTAAAGTAGTTTCATCACCCTGTTGTGTCACAGATAAACTAGACCCTTATTTTGTGTTATCGGGCTAGTTAAACTAAATGTCAATTTTTTTTTTTTGTTTAACCATAAAAAGACAACATCTATAACTAAAAATTTCCACAGCAGAAACTAAAGTTATAACTTTTTTTCTCCAGTCACTGGAAAATCGAGACTTTGTAACAGTGCCTATAGGTGTCACTAAATTTAAAACTAGAAAAAGATCCACAAGCCATTGTTTCCAGAAATAACTTATCCCTATTTTGTCACCAAAATGCTAGTTTGTGTGTATATATATATATATATATATATATATATATATATATATATAGACCAAATCCACAGTAGTAGTCCAGCAATCTCAGAAAACTGATGAACCAAAAAATATCAATCACAAATTTCTTGATAGTAACTAAACCTTATCTTCTAAGGAATTTCAGGACTGACACACAAGTAAGCATTTTAAAAGAATACTGAAATATTTACACAGTATACATACAAAAATTCTCACACATCTTTTGTAAACTATTGCTCATATCTTAAATAATATATTAAGACCCATTTCAACTCAACCTCCTGTTAATTTAAAAAAAAACTATTTGCATGTTTTATCTATACTTCTTTTCAGTATTAACATTTTTTTATCACAGTACCAGGAAAACTTCCCATCACAACATTTGAGCAATATTTAATTCTGCATAATTTGCTACAACCTTCACAGTTCTCATGTAAAAACAACCTAAGATAAGTTGTCCTGTATTTACATTTTTAGTATGAGCAAATGGGGTGGGGGACCATAAATGTTAACCTCTTAACGTTTATTAACTTTTTTGCTGCAGAAAATGGATATTCCCAAGAGTTTTGAACCCTGCCCCCCAAAAGAAAAACAACAAAACTTTGTGCTGCAAGAAGCAGATACACCCTCAGTGACTTCTGAATACTGTGCCAACCCTTACCAATGTAGTATCAATTTTATAGCACATCAACCATTGTTGGTTATTTAATGCCAAATCATTTTTTAACATATATATTAAATATATATGATTTGTAAATACATTTTTAAACACACCTGAACTCATTTGTTTTGCTTTATTTTTGGTTAGATAATTCCTATCATTATTCAAGAATGACCATAAAATTTAATTACACAGTGAAAGGGTTAACTTATAAAACTTAGTACTGGTTTTATGCTTATTGGTTGACAACAATACAAGAATGCTTTAACCCAGAGCTCAGAGATCTCTCCAGGTCTTAAACACAACATGGATGGAGCATTACCAGCCAGTTGGCTAAAACTTGGTTCTAGTGTTATTGTTTGGTCGCTACAAAAAAAAAGTAGGATGGATAAATCTATGATCAGTTTATTTAGAGGATTTTCTGAAAGATATGGATGGCCAGAGAGAGTCAAGGGAGTCTGTGTTTCTAGCATGCTATTATAATTATTATAATTAATTTAAAATCTCATTCAAAAAGGAAGTTTTCAGCTAATTCAAAGAATGTATGTTCATATTTTTTGAAAGACTTACAAAAAAAATTAAAGATAAAAAGTTTGGTTTCTACCTAATGAATAAGCATGATTATCTTGGTCCATTAAATTAACAACAATAAAATAAATGAAAATGTTAATTAGAAAAATTACTAGTTGCTTTTCTGTTGTAAACAAAATATATCAATACACAAAAGCAGCAACTGATTCAATGAATTCAAACTTTGTAAACTAATAAAAACAAACAATTTCAAAATGATATTAAGAGTAAATTTTATATTGATGAATATTTGTTTCTTAGAAACAATAACAAAATTACAATTTATAGGAAATGAGTAGAATGACTAGCATTTAGTCATGCATATGGTCATGTGATGTTACTTTTGAACAATAAAAAATTTTAAAAAGACATTTACGGTCTTCTAGCAAATCAAGGAATTAATAAAACATAAAAGCTAAGAAACAGTACATTATAAACTTAGAATCCCACTGGCTTGTTTACCTGCCTAATCCAGTTTATCATATACCCCCACCCCACCCGTGACATTTTTACCGGCCAGGTGAATACCCTTCTGAATACTTGCCTAAACATTGCAAACTTGAGACACTCAGCATTGGCCTTACATTAAGCTCTTTGGCAAGAATACACACATTTCTGGGATATATAGTGACCTGAATTAGGCTGGTAAACTGGCCACTAAGGTTTTAAGGGTTAAATTTCTATCAAGTTTTGGTTACTTGACAAAAAAGAAAATAAGGAAACAATGATATTTTATTTGTACAATAATTTCATTGGTTCTGTAAATGCAAAGTCAAATAAGTTTTAAAGATTGACAATCAAATAAAGTGGAGATAATTTCAATCTTTAAAAAATTAATTAATATGACAAAAGTTCAAGGAAGATAAGAACCTATAGTATTTGTATGGTTATATTTAATTGACAAAAGAAAAGAACTTACATTTCAAAATTTATACACCCAAAATGCAGAAAAAAACCCTAAGAATTATTAAGTTTCATTGGTCGGCAGGGTAACATTTAACATGGAGAGATCAAGAAACATCTTGGTATCCTATCATAAAAATCAAACATTTTTTTCCCTTTCTTTTTTTTTCACAACAGTTTCTGCTTTCATAGAGAGAGAAAAAAAAAAGAAAACACCAAACTGCTATAATATCTGTCAAAGACAAAATTAGTAAATTAAAGAATTTATTGAACAAGCTTAGAATCAATTTCAATAAAAATTACAAAAATATTTTCCAGGATTTATTCACTTCAGATTAATATCAATATAAATTTGTTTTTTTAATTTAAAGACTAAGAAAATTTGTTGTCACTTGTATAAACCTTAATATACAGAGGGACAGTTTTCAATCTGATATGCAAAATTATCACAAAAGATTCTTTGGAGAGAAAAAAGTATCTTTGACACAACTTTCATGATGTTAATTTATTTGCACAAATTGTTTGCAGACCAACTTTTGATTGTTCTTTTTGTTTTTTCTTCAGATTTCCAGTTAATGGTCCCAACAAAACTTTTGAGCAATATATTTACAAGTAAAAATATTTTTTGATCATAGTTCTGAGTAATTCTGTAAATTGAGAATGTCAATATCCAGGTGATAATCAATAACAAATTAGTTTCTTTATTGTCAAAGAGCAAGAAATTAAGCAGATAACATTTTTTGTCATATATCTGAGCATATTTTGCAATGAGATATATATATATCACAAGTAACTCAGTTCAATGGCCATTTCATATATATCTTACATTGTCCAGATTAAAAATGCAGTAAGGATAATCTGAAGCCAAACTTTTTTAGATCTTATTTTTCAATGCACTTATTAGAGAACGAAAAAAGTTTTGGTAAACGACCTGTTTACCAAAACTTTTCTCATTTCTTAATAACTGCATTGAAAACATAAAATCTAATAAAGTTTGACTTCGGATTATCTTCATTGCACTTTTAACCTGGACTATATAAGTATTCAATAAAATTAAAAACAAATAACGCCAATGAAAACAGAGAAATCAATACAAGAAAAATCTAAATCTTACTAAGTTTGAACTTACAAATTATTCTAAAATGACATAATCTTTAAGAAACTAGACCAAATAATATTTGCGGGACACATCATTTACTCAGGTAATCTGAAGATAAAAGTAACAGTTGTCAAAAATCCATCTTAATTGATTGTCTGCAGAGATCTGAATAGAAATGTAAATTAACAAATCAGTTAAAATGGATTTGAAAAAAAAAAAAGAAAAAAAAAAAAAAAAACTGTATGAGATTTGCTCAAGGAGAGAAATTTTAAACAGACATAAGCAGTTTAGTTTTA
Source organism: Sepioteuthis lessoniana (assembly GCA_963585895.1). Taxonomy (NCBI): domain Eukaryota; kingdom Metazoa; phylum Mollusca; class Cephalopoda; order Myopsida; family Loliginidae; genus Sepioteuthis; species Sepioteuthis lessoniana. The sequence goes on along the minus strand of OY757932.1, from coordinate 30,442,361 downwards.
TATTTGAGAAGAAAGGAATAAATCTAAATGAGAGAAAACTGAATATAGAGATAAGATAGGTAATTAGGATCTATAAAATGTATCTACCAGAATTTATTGTAATGAATGAAAGAAAGAATAAAGGAAAAATTTAGGCAGTCAAATAAAAAAGATACATTAAAAAGACAGATATTCACACAGGAAAAAGGCAAATATTTTTTTGTTTTTTTAAAAATCAATTTATAACTCAATGAAAATCTCATCAACAAGGATTTTCCTTTCAACACTAGAAGTAAATAATAGCTTAGGATAACATTTCAAAGAGAGAGATATGAGTTAGCTTATATAAGGCATCATATCAAGCTTTCTGCATAAATTATATATATATATATATATATATATATATATATATATAAAGATTTTAGTTCATATTAGGTTTGAAGAGATTCAAAAACTCATCTGGAAGAAATAACAATGTATTATTCAAATAGGTTTGGTTTTTATACATTTTGTTGCAGTATTTTATGTCTTCTAATGCAATTGAAATTTAATATTTTCCAGAAAGAAGCAAATTTTATTTTTAAATTGTTTCTGATATAATCAAAAATTCTGATTCATAATGGAAGCAACAATTGTAAGATTTTAGCTCCAAATTCCAGAAGATATTCATTTCTGGCCAATTAGCTTTTCTCAACTGATATATAAATTTTCATTTACTTCATTCTTGTGTTTTCCCCTCAACTGACTTAAAAGAATACAAAGTTTTTAAATTATTTTTTTTAATACAAATTTCATTTAGGAAATTCTAAAACTGTAAATGTGCCTGTTGTGTACAAACATGTTTACCTTGCTACAAGAGCAATGATGGAAGTAACATCATTTGGAATTTTTTATTACATGAAACATTGGCAAGCATTATTAATTTTTGACTAGTATTTCTTTTATCTTAATTTAATAATGATTGAGAGCAATGATGGTCGTGGCAATTTATACAATGATGACAGTGTGATAAGAGCAAGAACCAAAAGGTGAAATTCTAAAAAAAAAAAAAAAAAAAAAAAAAAAAATATTAAAATCAAGTATGTCTGCATGCAGAATAGGCTGAAAAGGTGCAAAGAAAGTTTTGAAGATGCATTTAGATATTGTGCTTCACATTTGCATCAAAAATATTGTTATATTTTTGGTGCATGAGTATGTCTACATTTGATAGCGGAGATGAAAGAATTAGATCAATATCTACAACAATAAAGAAAATTTTAATATTCAAATGTTTAATCCTTCAAGTTTGGTCTGATCACTTATTCACCAAGATACTATTTCTTGTAAATGAGAAATTCCCAAAGTGTGCAGACACAAGCTATCACAAAATCAAACTTTTGCAGTGGCCATCATTGATGTTGTAACCATCCTCTTCTTCCATTGACAGGTAATACATTCTTCTCTCACCCTACTGGCATCAAAATATAGGTAGAAACTGCTTTCAAGAGAAAGGAAAGGAACAAATAAAGAAAAACAATGAAGAATGAAAGCAAGAAAACAAGGGGAAAAGAATTTGGGAGACAAGATCTTACAAAATAATAATAATAATAATAATAAAATGACTTGTTTCAAGTCTCCTGTTGCTCCTGTCGTTCACGTAGCATCCTACGACGTGCAGCCTGATATGCCAACTCTCTCATGTTAGTTGAGTTGCGATCTGAACTTGTTTGTTGATTTTCAGAGTCCATAAAATCAAAATTACTTGAACTGATGTCTGCTGACTGGCTAGCATTAGCATCTCTTTGGATACACAAAAATCGCCTGCAGATACAAAACAACATAGAAAGAATAGAAGAAATATTCTAAAAATAAGAAATTTAGTAGCTACAAGTATAGAAAGGTTATCTTATGTAACATTTGGAAGTTTCAATTCTATTCACATAATAAAAGATGTCAGTATTGGGTTCCATAGTTTATTACAGTCATAATAGACTCAAGTTCAAATCAGACATTAAAAAATATCAATACTTCAAAGCAAAAAAAAAAAAAAAACTGACTAAGTTATATGCTGAGTTCTCAACATGATCAGAATTGTCACAATTTATTTTCCAAGTAAATAAATTCATACAAATACCTATGATTTTTTAAATTATATTTATTATTATTATTATTATATCATTATAAGAATTCATTAAGAAATCCAACTGCTTTGTAATAATGAATATTCTAAATTAAGACCAAAAATGGTTGTTGATGTTTAATGGCATATAAACCCCTTGTGGGTAGTGAAAATGACACTAAAATGATGAAGAAACAAGACATACTCATTATTTTATTACTATTTACCTGCGTGCATTTTCCATCATGGTGTTCTTTCTTTGTTGCAGCATCATTTCTCTTTCAGAAGCTGATTTAGAAAAACGGCCACCTGTGCTGGTAATTGCTGGATAATCATCATAAGTCCTGAAAGAAATAAATAAGTACAATTATATACCTTTTTTTTTTTCTAGTGGTTTGTATCACTTCTGTATCTGTCTTTTCTCTAATAAAAAAAAGTTGAGAAGTTTTTTTACAATCACCATAAAAAATCTAATTATCATTAAAATCCACAATTAGAATAAAACTGATATAAGCAAAGTCAAACACAAAAATATTTCATTTTGTATTTCTTACCAAAAAACTGACAAAAAAAACTCTTCCTATAAAAAGTTAAATTATACAAAATTCTCTACACCAATTAAAACTAAATGACTACATATATCAGTATATGGATGTGCTCGTAGCATAACTATTATTGTCATAAGAAATGGACCCAGTAACCCAAGCTAAAATTCTGGATAAGGCTGTCAAAAATAATGCTAATACTCTTGGGAATCCAACAATTCTCTCACAGCTATAGGTAAATAGTAGGGCAGTTGATATGGTAACCAGTCTAGGAGAAGGAAAACTGATATCAAACCATTTGTAATTTGCTAAAAAATTGAACTTGCATTGCATCCTGTTCACAGCAGAGTAGTTGGATATATATATACATATATATATATATATATATAAATTAGTATATAATACAAACGAAAATGCTTTTATTCTTTTATTTAAAGAAACTTCAAATTCTTTTCAGACAAAATACCATAGAAATAAAAACCTTAACACTATTCAAACATAACTGCTGTTTGCACTCTAGAAATCTATATTACTCAAATTCTCATTATATTTGTATGTAACAGAAAAAAAACATAGCAAATTTCTTATTAGAGTAATAATACACTTAGAGAATAAAGCAATTTACAACTAAATAATAATTATGTGGAGGTTTGCATTCATGATCATTTTTTTAAATCATCCAAATTCTTAATGTAACAGAGACAATGAAGTGCAAATTAAAATACTTTACTCCTTCCTAAAAATCATCAATATTACCAAAGACTGCTGTTACAACAGGAATCTAATAAGTTTATGGTTCATCTAGCACTTTTGAAAATACAATATCCATGTCAAAAATTTTATTCATTTTCTTGCAATTTGTAATTTAAAATAAATATTAAAGACAGATTAGCAAGAATGCTAAAATACCATTCAAAATTGCATTTAGAAATGGAAGTTCAAAACTTTCAAAATTTAAATTCAACATTGTATACTTGAAATATCTTTGTGAAGAAAATTTTGATCAAATATTCAAAGGTAATTAGGAATTTTAATCTGCTATAACAATAAAAGAATAATACTAGGGCAAGTTGAAAGTCTTGAAATATCTGGTATGTGCTAGTTTGAGGTACATATATCACATGACTAAAATAGTTCAAGCTGTGAAAAGTACTTGCTGGGATTGTGGTAGTTGGTGTACTAACATGTTGTAGAATTTGAAAGAGAAACACAGATGAATGAGTAATGCAAGTCTAATTCAGAAACTTATGCTTTATGAGTTCAAATAATGCTATAATGCTTCAAAAGCAATCCAAAACATCTGCAGTGTAAAAGGTGAAGAGACAGTTAATCAAAGTACAGTAACCAGATGGTTCAAGAAATTTCGCAAGAAATCTTTACAATTAGAGATGCTTAGATTGGCCAGAGGCTGTGCTCCAAACCATAGAGGCAAATACAGTAAGTGGCAATTAGAGAGTATCAGGCAAGCTTTGCATCTTATAGTTTAGTGCGATTAGTTTCTTTCCCAACCTTGGCAAAAGCATGCAGAGAGGCTTAATTGTGCTTCATGTTACTTAAATATTGCAAAACTCTTCATTCACACTAGTATTTACAAAAGTAAGAAAAAAAATCTTCTTAAAAAGTTGATTTGAATGTCAAACTTGGAAAATAAAACCTGACAAACCTGCTTGGATGGTGGCTGAAAGTGGGAGTGTTTGAGTCACTTGTTGAAGATTCTGCTTGGTTTTCAAACAGGGGTGTGCTGTGATTCCTTTGGGGAGGTAAAGAAGAGGGAGGATCAATTTCAGGATTAGATGGATCAAGAGAAGGATTTGTCTGAGAAGTGTAATCTCCTGTGGCTGTTCCTGCCATCCCTGCAGCCATTGCCTGGGTCATCATTTGGAGAGCAGCAGCAGCCGTAGCAGCTGAAACTGTTGGTTGGTTTGTTGTTACATCTCGGGCAGTATCACCAGCCAGGGGGGCTGGACCAGATGTTGAGGTAGCACCAACAGAAAGAGATGGCTGAAATAACCAAAAAACCATTTCATTAAATTTCAAGTAATAGGAATGAAATTAGATTTAGAATTTTTATAATTTTGTAAAAACAACAGAATATTGTGAGGTTAACTGAGGTGACATTTGTTTTTGAGGGGTGGGGGTCTTCTCTACAAAACTGAATCTTAGTAAGTAGTAATCGTCAAGAGGCAGTGGTAAGACTGATGTCATTTTTTGCCCTTCTGTTGACAGTAGTTCTCTTAAAGTGAGATCTGCAAACTACCAAAAATAAAGTAATCATCAGTGGAAGGTGATTTAATGTAATTTTTACTATCTTTGAAATTTCATTTTAGTCCATATAAATTGTCTGCTTTTATTCAACAAATTGCAAGTTTCTTTGTCCAAAATGCCATAGAATTTATGGAAAATTTTTAAGTTCTATGTTGTTTTCACATTTAAGAAATTTTCAAATGAAAATATTTATGGTTCTTGAGTTTTAAAGAAAAAATTGCAATGCAGATATTTGATAGCAATGTTCAAAAGTTTTTAAATAAAATAAAAATATAAAAATAAATGAATAAATTAGTTAAGTATAGTTAATTTAACAAAAATTAAGTTTATGTAAGTTACATATTTTTTTTTACTTGATACTAAATATAATAGATAAATAAATAGAAAAATTATCAATTTCTATTATATGTGTTAAAGAAATTATTACTTTCTTAGAGCTTTGAAAATGATGTCCTTTTGGTTTGTATGTCAAGTGTTTTACTTAGTTGCCTCCCTTACAAATCATGGCTACTTTGTGATTATTTGATGTTTTATTGGTATAAGGAGTAGTTTCATTAAAAAGAGTAAAAAATCCAATAATCTTGGCAAAATACAGTTTAAAACCTTTTCAGGAATAACCTTAACAATTCCTGAAAACTTGGTTAAAATTGGATCAAAAATGATGGACTTAGTGTACAGACAGATATCTGGTGAATTATAAGCTTCTTGATGCAGATTTGTCAAGATTTATAGTTTTGTTTAACTACTGCTTGATATGTCAATATTTGAAAAATATATTTTAATTTTGCACATACCTTATCAAAAGTTGGTAATAAATCTTGCAATGCTTTATGAATTTGTTGGGGAAAACACTGGAGAAACATTATTACTTTACAATGCAAATCCAACACAAAATTATTAAGTCAAAAATAACAATTGAAATCTAAGATATTTAACTTAAAATTCTGAATAGAGTTATCAATTGAATGAAACCCTCAGCTTATTATTCATGCTAAGTTAAAGAAAAAATTTTAGCTTGCTTACCAAAACTTTCTAATTTCCCCATGATACTTGCATTGGAAAAATAAGGTCTGAAAAAGTTCAGATTACTCTTACCATGCTTTTAACCATCATGGGAAAAGAAATCTACATTGTGGTAATCCAGATAGTTTCAATCAATTGTAAAATTTAAATATTCTTAAACTATTGAGAAAAAAAAAAAAAAAGTTAAAAGTCTAAAATTTTAAAAGAAAACTTGATATATCTTATATTGCAAACCAAATCTTCAAGTATTCTCAATATAAGTAATTTGTTAAAAAAATCTTTTATGGCAATAAAATTACAGTATTGGATTTAAAAAAACAAAAAAAAAACAAAAAAAAACCTACCATTTTTTAAAAATATTGTTACAAATTTTAAAGTATGTACTGGACATTGGCATGATGGTTAGAAGGTTCGCCAATGGCCCGAGAGACCTGGGTTCAATCCCAGGTCAAGTCATACCAAAGACTCAAAAAAATGGTACTTGATGCCTCCTTGCTTAACACTCAGCATTATAAGGTACGGATCAAGGGTAAAGTGGAGCGCCCTCCCCTACACATTTGTGTAGTAGCTAAAAAGGGAGCCTTCAGGTCACCCTCGACTATGGTCGCCAACTTTACTTTCAAATTTTAATGAAAATTAAATAGCTTAGACACACACAGAGGAAATGATAATTTTTCTCCATTATTGTTGTCTAAGTTCTAATTAAAATTCAGTTCAATAAAGAATTGTAATTTGATTTCTTACAGTTGAAACTGCAACTCTCCCTTCTAAAATGTTATCAATGGTATGATCCACTGATCTGGTGGCACGTAGGTCATCGTTGATGATGTTCAGTGGGATGTTTGGAAAAACTTGGTGCACTTGTCGAGCCTGGAAAAAAACACAATAAACTTAAATAATTTTAAATAGACAAAAAATGGAAGAAAATGAATATTGACATAAGTAATATTCACAAAGTAAATAGTAACCAGTTAGCTATACAAGAAAAACTAAAAAGGAAAGCAGGAACAATAAAGTAAAGAGGGAAGCAGGTATGATTATCATCAAGGCATGCTAACAGCAGATTCCTTTGATTCTCTCTTGCCATCTGTCCATATTCTTTGTAAATTCTCTAGACAGCAGCCAGTGTTTGCACAGAGCTGATGATTGTAAGTTTTTGCTGGTCAACCATAAATGAGAACAGAATAATTAGGAGAAAAGTGTTTCAATATTGTGTCAAAAAGATTTATTTTTCAAAAATATACAACTAAGAATGATTTAAGTTTTCATTGTTTATTAGATAAAGAAAAAATAGATATAATTTTTTTTTATTGGAATATTCTAACAATTGAAAAATGCAAAAAATTATATTTTTCAAATGGTTTGAGAAAATAGAAGACTTATTCCATTTGTTCATGAGAGCCCTATTCATTTAGTATGTCTTGGACAAGAATAGCCAGCAGAGCCCATCCCTCTGCAGGCCTGGTTTGAATTCAGAGTTTTCTTTCTCTTAGAAGAGTTGCCATAACAGGGTTAAACAGCCTAGTCTGCCCTACTATTTACCAATAACTAAAGGGAGAATAATTGGATTCATACTTTTCCCAGGGGTATTAGTGCTATGTGAAATGCAAACAGCCTCAATCAGAATTTGATCTTGGATAGCCGAGCTCACTTCCCACAACAATAACAATTATGCAATGAGCAACTTTGAGAACTAGTTTCCTTTTCCAATTGACTCCAGTGGAGTCAATTGGAAAAGGAAACTAGTCAACTAGAATGTAAAATATTTTAAATTCTTTGTCCCAAATCACAAATTGTAGACAAAATCAACTTTGAAAAGATCAATTTAAAAAAAAAAAGTAATTTACTTTGCATGGAATTATGTTCAGATATACATAAGTGTTATCATTGAATATACATTTACTGCCTAACACAGAGACAGAACCTACAACCTCCAGTCAATTAATAACAATGGTTTGCTTTTTATCATTTAGGGTTTTCAAACTATTGTCTTCATCTTTATTGCTATATTCACAATGTTTTAGCTGGTATGTCCTCTTGCTTTCTTCAGGTGTCTATTGTCGAACTTGGGAGCCTACATCCTTTATTTAATCCACAGGGGTCTCTTGCTTTGATTCCATTAACCATAACCAGATACAAGTGTTAAGTATTTTTGTAGTGTTACTCGCCTGCAGTCAGGATTGAACCTGCAACCTCCAGATGATTGTCTTTTTAGAAGCTTAGGGAACCAATGCCTATAACTGTTATCCTATGTGTCCTGCTGGACAGTTCAGAGTGAATTTTTGGGACTTGGAAACTTCTTACATCATTATGGTTACTACTATTATGTATAATTTTTTTTACCTGAGCTCATATTAAACATTTTTTTTCTAACCCTTTTTTATTATTGGTCCATATATTGTATTCATCTCTATACTTGGTCTACTCAACAGGTCACTGTAGCCCAACATATGTGCTAATTCTTTAAGGCTTATATTCTCTATCAATTATTTTAACTTCATCCTATAAGGGTAAATAGTTTCCCTTTTCCTTCTATATATGATCCGCCATACCTGTCTTTTTAATTTCACCTCATACTACTGCTTTTCGATGTTGTTCTAGCCTTACTTTTAATGGGTGACATCTCACCTTTGTATACTTTACCACAACTACAAGGGATGGAGTACACACAGTTTTTGGTCATGTTGAATTCTGTTGGTGGCTTGACCTGGAAGAGATACCTCCAGAGAGTTGAGCCACTTGTGAATATTGTCCTGATGGACTACATATCTTTTGGATCCTTTCAGCTAGGCCTTTGACATAGGGCAGACATACTGTGGTGAGTTTTCGGGTATCATCCTCTATCCTCCGATGTTATGAGCTCTGGGTAGTTGTTGCAATGAAGGTTGTGTCTAACTAATCATTTCTTCTTGATATACATCAGTGTCACTACTGATGGCTTTTGCTTGATGTTGTAGACAATGGACAATTCCTTTCTTCACATTATATGGATGATGGGAATTGAAATTGAGGTACTATCTGGTGGAGGTGGACTTACCATGCACAGATAGCCTGAATCCTTGCTCTGTGCATGGTACTAATACATTGAGGAAGGGTAATTTATTATCTTGTTCTTACTCCATCGTGAACTGTATGGATGTTCAGATTGAGTTCACAGGATCAAGTAATATTTGAACATTTTCCTGATGTGACCAGAGAATGAATGTCATCTACATATCTGTTACGGTACCTACCTACATGGTAATGGACTATTCCTCCTCAATATAAACCGACTATTTGACACTTGGGGAGATAACCTTCAAGCTGCCTGACAGTAAAGGAAGGACATTCCTAACTGTTGCATAACACTTGTATTCTGTATATTTGTTCTGTTACTGTAATATATTTGTTTCAACCTACTTCTCTTGTCTGTGTGTCTTCATTTTGACCCCTAAATACCACAACAGTATCTAAGCCACATTGATGGCATTAGTGATGTAGATTCTAATACTCTCAATGATAAAATCATCAAGCTTTGTCCTAGAAATTCAGACAACTAATGGTTTGCTTGTTGTTTGTAATTGCCTATCATACCACCAGCTGGAATGGGCTCATCCTATGAAGCTAATAAAAGCTCCTAATGAATGTAGATTTAACAGTTGCCTGGAGAATCCTGATCAGTCAAATTTGTCGTAGGTTCATATTTTTCCAACAACCATTTTCATTCTAATGTAAACTGTAAATTTTGAATTGAGCAGTTTCTGTTTTGTTTGAAGTATTTTGGCATTCTATTGGGTGACTCAGTTAATTCATAAATGCACTACTAGATTTGTGGAACCCAAAAGAATAATAATCAGAGTTGTGGTTTTGTCTTGTTTGAAGATTATACCAAAAAAAATTGTAGATTTATAATGCTTGTAGACTTCCATACCAAAAACATCATCTAATGAAAACCCACACAGAAAAAAAAGAAAATTTATAAATAGTTGCAACAAATATTTTTTAACATATTAGTCATTTATTTATTCTGCATTGCTACATTTAAGTAACAAAAATCTAATGTCATTACAGTAAGTGAAAGAATTGAAACAAGAATTGTCAACTTAAAAAAAAAAATTAACATGAATGTGTTTTTCTCTTAAGAGATAAAAAAAAAATGAATGAATAAAAAGTTGCCAAAAAGAGAAATATTTACTTTATTTTCCATTTTTTTAAGTTTCAAAAGTAAATATTCACACTTTAGATAGACATTTTATTTCAAAAAAGTAAACAAAACTTATTCTGCCATGGAATTATCTTTTTAAAAAATGTAAAAATTATGATTACATTTTCTTTAACTAATAAAAAAAAAATTAAGAACTGTCTTTTATTATATAAGTACAAAAGGGTTTATTGAAATCCAATCAGTTGATTTTTTGGTGATTTAAAAAAAAAAATCAACACATTTGAGACGTAAAAACAAAATAATGCAAACAATTTAATAAGCACTGAACACCTCTTACTGTGTAATAGTTAGGTAGCAAGACCATTATACCTTAGTAGCAATATCTCATCTACTGAAAGCGATGTCAACATATATTTAGGAGACGCATGAACTGCTGTTGACAGATTAATGTCCATATGGAAATCTGACCTCTGATAAAATATGAACAGTCTTCAAAACTGTAGCAGTACCAGTACTACTGTATGGTTGCACCACTTAGACTAACAAAATACCTGGAGAAAAAAGCTAGATGGTAACTACAAAAGGATTGTGTGTACCATTTTGAATGAATTTGGAAGCAGTACTGTACAAAACAGCAGTTGTACAACCACTTACCTCTCATCTCCCAAACAATCCAAGTAAAATGAACCAGGCATGCTGGACACTGTAGAAGAAGTAATTGTTTGTTTGCTTGCGTTTATGGCATATCAACTCTTTGTGGGTTATTCAATGCCAAATCCTATATATATATATATATATATATATATATATAAAAATTAGCAAATAGTTTGTAGGTAATATTTTTAAATGAGCCAAAGCTCATTTGTTTGCACACAATTAAATGGTTTCAATTATTGTTATCTATTTGTAGATAGTTAAATGGTTTCAAGTATTGCTACTCAACATTAATAACTATCTAATAATAATAATCCTGAGTAAAAGATTGAACTGTTCTATTTGACCAATAGATGAGACCCTAATTGGTACAAGTCAGAGTGAACCTGAAAGCAATGGTAATGAAGGGGTACTTCATATTCCCTAAATACCAAATCTGGTGCCTCACCATCAGATGCAGTGTAGTGTCATAATTAGGACACTCATTGAGAGAGGGATCTTACTCCTCTGCAGAGGTGCAGTCAGTATAATCTACAAGCTTCAGTCAAGAGGCCAATGCTGTAGAAGTAAGGATGAACTCATAAGTGACAATCTTCTATAGATTCCTATATATAGACATACCAGTGTTGACCAACCAGCAAAAATTTATATGCATCAGCTCAGTGCAAACACTAGAGGACTTGCCAAGAGTGATGACCAATAGAAATAGTTAGGGAGAGAGTCAAAGGAATCTGTACTGTCGACACACTTTGATGATTATAAAGACCATTGTTAGTGAATTTAATTCTCACTAAGTGCCCCAGTAAGAATCAAATTCACTAACAATGTGTCAAACTAGGCTCAACTTAGTAAATGCTATCAATTTAACAAGCACTGCAGTACCATTTAAACATTTGGTAAATGATTTCTCATATTTTGGACAGATATTAAGAGACTAAAATCAAATTAATCATGTAATACTCACCATGCTGTCTAGTAAAGATGTCTGCATAGCTGGCTGCCTACCAGGTAACAATTGTGTATGAGTAACCTCAACAGAGAAACTAGGCAGCCAACTAACATATCGAGAGCCTAAAAGAAAAAACAAAATAAGTTTTTAGATTAATGTATGTCATCAAAATGTTTGGCATTAAAAGAATACAAGAAGTTTTAAAGAGAATGGAGGAAAAGTGAATAAATAGCAGATTTTCAAAAAAAGAAAAGACATGTATAATTCATAGAAACATATAAAGTATTATAATTTGATGATCTTTTTTATAGAATGAAAATCATCTGATTTTTATATGTATGTTACCATAACACATTTTAACTCAAATAAATTAAAATGAAGAAGCTAGGAAAAATTTCCCATCACTCCAATTTTGCATGGTAAATAAATGACTCCCCCACCCTACAAAAACTGAGGGAATATGGGAATATTGAATTTTTCAGGCAGACTAAAAGCAGAAAAAAAGGACACAGCTATGTTTTCAACCTGGTAAAGCGCCAACAATCACCAGATTAGAAAAGTTTAATTTTTGCAAAAAGATATTTTACCTAAAATGTTCATATAAAGCTAATGACAAGATTTTTGTTTCTTAATAGCTTTCTGTACATGGTCCTATCAAATATAAATAGTTTTTAAACAGATTTATTTGATCCACAGATGGGGCCCTCACAGGTAGTACAACTCAGAATAATGGCAATGAAGAGATACTTAATACTCCTCAGAACTGAAGCCTCACCATCAGATACGATTTAGTGACATACTCTGGACACCCCCTTTTTTTTTGCAGAGGAGGGTCTTACACTTCTGCAGAGGATACAGTCATTGTATTCTAAGCCTGGGCTAGATTCTTGTCAGGCTTCTGCCATATAAACTTGTTCCTACCATTGCAGAGGGTAACTTCTAAGAGACAGTGTGGCTTTTGGGTACAGCATAGAACAATTGACATAATCTTTGTCTGGTGCCAGATTCAAGAAAAATGAGAATAAAACAGAAGGTTGTATGCTATGTTCATCAACTTGATTTTAGATCCTGCAAAAGCTAGGCTGTCTTGTGAATAATCATATAAGTGTTCTGCTCCAGAAGGACCAGGTCAGATATGATGGTAACCTATCATAGCCATTTTAAAGAGCTGAATTAGGGTTGCATCTTTGCCTCCACTGTTTTCAGTGTTCTTTTGGCATGATAGTGAGACAGGGAACTAATGACAAGAATGATGAAGATAAAGTATACATCCATTTCTATACAGTGCAAGCTTCATCCAAACACCTAATATTGCAATATACATGACAAGCCTATGAAAATGTTTGGTATAAGAGTACTGGAGAAAAAAGGGTTAAATAACAAAAGTGAAAATAGAAATTTTCTCTGGTTATGGATAAAATTGAGGATGAGAAGAGAGAAGCAGTTATGAGTCACATCACTCAATGTAATAACAGAAATAGCAGCTTGAGAGACATTGAGCAAGAAAAAAAAAAGTAATTGAAGTAAAGTAATAGTTATAGAAAAGGTGGTATATCAAACATTCATAAGAGCAGACAAGTGAAAAAGGGACCAAGAAAGTGTCACATTATGTATGTGACTCAAAAACCTTTTGCATGTGATTGTTCTCATCAAAATGAGCATATTCACTACAATGACCAAAGCAAAACAAACAGTGAGCAGCTATTGAATGTTGTATATCACCTTGCTGAATTCAAAACCAGTAGAACAGAAGTTGCTGGTACATGAAAATTAGAAAAGGAGATCTAGATTCAGAATGTTTGAAAATAATTGCAGTACAAGTATGACTAGATGAGTGGCTCCATATACTCTCATCTAAGAGCAAAAAGGTAATTCAAGAGAAAACCAGCAAGTCTGCATTTCAATTTGGCGATGGAAAGATTAATTGATTGATTGATTTTAATGGCATGTCAACCTATCAAGGGTTATTTTATCCCTAGAGGATAGGGAATTGCATTCATTGTATGTTCATATTTACATATTGAGCATAGTTATTTCTTAAGAGGTTTTTTTTTGCAGTCCTATTGGATACAAATAATTTTTAAACAGATTTACTTGACCCATAGATCAGACCCTAACAGATATACAAATCTGGATCAGAGTAGACTCAGGAGTAATGGCAATGAAGAGGTAGTCAACACTTCCCAGATCTCCAGAACTGAAATGTCAATAACAAATGCAGTTTAGTGTCATACCCAAGACAACTCTTTTTTGGTGCAAATGAGAGGTCTTACCCCTCTTTATGGGATACAGTGAGGACGTTCTAAGCCCCACCAACAGGACATCCGATACAAAAAGAAAGGAATTTTTCTCAACTGGATTTCCATACTTTTTATCAGTTTGCAAATGAGGTTATGGAGGTGATGATTGAGAAGTTAAGAGTTGAAATTGCTGAGACACACAATGCTGTCTTTTGTGAAGACAGGTTTGGAACCAGATATGGTATTCGAATGATTGCTGAGTATAAAGAACTTTCAACAAAACCAAGGAGGATATTTACCAAATAACTTAGTTTTTGGTTACAACACAAATTTTTCATTAGTGTTCACTGATGCTCCACTTTAATTGGAAAGAACAATTTCAAGTGATATTGTGAAGTGAAAACTTAATGCCAGATATAATGCAAGGCAAAATTTTATCAAAGCAGAGTCAAATAAAAGGGTTTGTAGGGCACTGCAGTGAAAATCAAGAAGCTACACAAATTCATTATTCACATATGGTGAGATAGTATTCACAGGTAGAGGAAATAATAAGGGTGGAAGAACCCAGCTACAATGATTGATAAGTTGATTTTAAAAGCATATCAACATGTCTAGAGTTACAAGGTGCATACAATAAGTTTCCAGACTTTTTTCGTATGGGCACTTTTATTGATAATACACATATGAAACTCTAGTCCCCTTCAAAGTAATCTCCTCTGGCTGCAATGCACTTGTTGTACTGTTCCAACAATTTCTGGAAGGCCCCATGGAAGTCCTCTAGTGTGAGCATGTCAATGACCTTCGTCACAGACTCTTTCATCTCCTCAATTGTCTCATAACAACAGCCTCTGAGCTTAGGGAATAACCAAAAGTCACAGGGATCAAGGTCTGGACCATAGGCTGAGGAACTGTTTTGATGCCCATCTTGCTCAAATAGTCTGTGACAAGGATGGAGTTGTGGACTGGTGTATTGTCCTGGTGGAAATGCCACTAACTCGATTTGAAAAGTGCTGGCCTCTTCTGATGGAATCTCTTCCTGAACTTCCTTAAAACCTCAACATAGTAACCCTAACCGTTTGGCCAATCAACTCTGGTGTATTGACTTCCTTACTCCTCCCACACCTCTCATCATCCCTCACAGACTCCCTGCCTTCCTTGAATCTCTTATGCCGCTCAAAAACTGATGCTCAATTCATGCAAGATGCTCCAAAAGCAGTCTGAATCATTCCATACGTTTTTGTGGCATTTTTTCCAAGTTTAAAACAGAATTTTATTGCATATCGTTCTTCTAAAGTGTCAGATTGTATTTTTGAAATTCACCAGCTGTGACTATCAGGCTTTAGTAGGGTGTATTCCAATTCCTGCTGTAGCTGTTCATTTGAACCTGAAATCATAAAAATTGGTTGGTCATCTCATAAGATGTATAGCAATAACATAGTGAATTTTCAAGAGTCTATGACAATTTTAAATGCCCATACGAAAAAAAAGTCTGGAAACTTATTGTATGCACCTCATATTTTATGCCCAGAGGATAAGGAATCAGGTTCATTGTACATTTATATGTACATTTTTTGTGCACTTGTTTCTTAAAAGGTTTTTTTTGCTCATAGTCCAATTAAATATAAGTAATTTTCAAACAGACCTGACCTATAGATGGGACTAATAGTTACTATTATTCTGGATCAGAGTGTGATCCAACCCCTTTGCACAGGTAGGATGTGAAACAAGGTCAGTTTTTAAGTGGAGTTTAACAGGTCTGAAGTCAGAGTTTTCCTTTTCTTAGACCGGTTGCCTAACCAAGGCAAAAGAATACAGTCTGCCCAACTATTCATACCTTTCCCAAGGGTATTAGTACTATCTGAAATGCAAACAGCTCTGTCCAAGATTTGAACTCGTCACTGTGTCCATTTCCTATGACGATAACCATTACACCACGGGCATCTCTTGATCAGAGTGGACCTGAGAGTAATGGCAATTAAGGGGTATTCCACATCCTTCAGATCTCTGGGACTGACACCTCATAATCAGATGCAGTTTAGGGTTATACTCAAGGAATCTTACTCCTGCAGTTAGCATATTTTAATCCCTGCTGAAAGGGTGGCAAGCTACATTGCGAAGTTTTGGCTTCCTTGTTTAATGATATATCAACAATCATGGGTTATTTAATGCCAACACCATCCTTCAAGAACAACAGGAGTGGTTACTATTTAAGCCATAGCTGGGGCCAATAAAGGGATTCATACCTTTACAAAAGTATTAGTTTAAAAGTGAATGTAATAGTGTGACTGGAGTTCGAACTTGATTACTACATAGTCACAGTCCAGCATGTTAGCCATTATGCCATGGGGTCTCCCCTTACATTGAGAAGTCAGAAAGGAAAGATTGTCTTAATTTGTCATGGAACAGCATACAGTAGATGCCATCCATGTCATTTAATGAAATCAATACTAGTATCAGGGCAACTAAATGCTTGCCATGCTTCTTCAGCAGCAGACATAACAGGTAACAGACATGGCATTCAAACTCTACAGTCAGTAGCAACTAAAAGAGATGCAAGAGAGAAATCTGATGAAGATAAAACCATGGATGTCATGGCTAAAGAATAGGATGGCCCAGAGGAAGAAGTTAACAAAGCTTATAGAGGCAACAGAAATTGTCAGGTGAGAAGAATGAGAAGGACGAAAGTGAACCTAAAATAGTGTGTGGCAATGAGGCTCCAGGTGAATGTTATAAGAAGGGAAACCTAAACCAAAAATGCAGAATATGTACTAGACAATGATATAATGGCAAGAGTAAAGGTATTATCAACACACCCAAAATGAAGATCCAAGTACAAAAACTAGTTAAATGTACAAGTTGATGAAGAAGATGCCTCAAGTAGTGTGTGTTAGGATATTGTAACAAGATAAACTTCTTTCACTTGACATCAATTCAGTTTCAAGGAATTGAAATTGAATGAGAGCTGTATATATTTAGCCATAGGCAGAATGTGACACAAGGTTACTTTTTAAGTGGAGTATAGGTGGTTTCAATTCAGTTTTCTTTCTCCTAAATTGTTTGCTAAACCAAAACTAAAGAATCCAGTCTGTCCTACTATTTAGTCATAGTCAGGGAGAGAAAAAATGGATTCATGTTTTCCCCAAGGGCATTAATGCAAAGTGAAATGTAGCTTCATCCAGGATTTGATCTTGCATCACTGATTCCATTTCCTATAGTGATAACCATTATTTTAAGCATGCCTTTTTTTCATATGTACATCAATAAATTTGCTCTAGTTGAGAAGTTAAATTAACAATCTTTACAGCAGTATAATTAGTTTTCTGTAATAGTTGTTCACAGGCTCTAATGACTTAACTTTTTGTGTATGTCTGCTTAAAAATATAATAGTGATAAACTAGGACAGGATTTGAACTCATGTTGCATATTCCATTTTCTTATGACATTAACTGCACCTAAATATCTCAAAGCCATCAACTGGTCCTTTGAAAATGGGATATTAAGGAGGCTGAAGAGGGGCATCTACTGGTTGAATAACTTTCCTCACACCTTGGTATGAAGGTGTACAACTGGAACTGAGCAGATTGGGAAGTAAAAACAATATCTACAACAATATTCCTGTGGTGTGACAATTATGGTGCACTAAGAGGAGGCATTGTTGTTTCATATGTTGAGGATTTTGTATACTGCAATACTGTAGACTGGCATCAGTTTATGATAATGAAAAAATTTAGCATTAGCTCACAGGCACAGAGTTTGTTCAAGAATGTTGGACTGAATATCAGACAGTATGCTAATAGGTCAACATGACTCTACATACAAAACCAATAAAATTAAGTTCTGATTGATTAAAGCAGACTGAGGAATCTCTTATCACAGCTGAGAGAGCCTAACATTTATCATATAGACAGATTCTGTAGACAACACAAACCAGTCCAGATGTAACATACAGTTTTGAGTAAACCTGGCAAGAATCTCACAGTAAGGAATAAAATCAGGGTAAACATATCAATGTTAAATTCCATATGAATTATGGTCTGCTCTATCAACCAATGACAAGCAAACACTGGGTAGCTCTTCTGTGTGCAAAACATCAGATTTTTTTTTCACAGTAAAGGCAGGCACTAGCACAGAAGGAACAACCACAACAATTTAACAGATGTTAGCTTGTTTATAAATTAAGATGGCTGCAGGCTCATTCCAAGATGTTAGAACGTTTTGTCAAAACTGTTGTTCAATGACAATGATGATGCCCTTATTGCACATATAGAACCTGCATTGCAATACATCTTATCTTGCTTTGCAGAGGCCTCTAAATTTTTTAGCCATAAAGTAACCCTAAAGAAGACTGAGGTCCACCATCAGCTACCACCCTCCCATTATCTCCATTAGCCAAATACAGCTGAATAAAATTCAGAAGTTCACCTATCTGGATTATGTGATATCTTTGGATGCCATGATTGACAAAAAGGTAGATAAGTAACTTAGTAAGATGAAGTGCTTTCGACAGACTTTACAAGCATGCGCGTAAGTGCAACATCAAGAAGGACATCAAAGCAGCAGTCCTGTTCTGTCCATCCTCTTGTATGGTGCAGAGACCTGAATGACAACATCTTCAACATGAATTGGAGCAACTTTATCACAAAAATTGAAACTGTTGCTCAAAATATATCAGTCCTGGGCAGATTATGTAGACAAAATAGAAGACTACTGTCTCAAAGATTACACTTTTCAGAGAGCTGTCCAATGGCAGCCATGTCAAAAGAGCACCACAAAAGAGATACAAAGACACTATTAATAAGCTCTCATTTTATGTAAAATCAACTGCTAACAGACAAAAATAGCAGCAAACCATCACCAAAGTCACTTCATACTTTGAGAACAGCCATAGAGTTCAAATGGAAGAAAAGAGGCAGAACTGCAAAAACCAGTGTGCAACAGAAGCAACAACTTCTCACATCAGCCACTGTAGCAAGTCTGCCCATCTCACATGAGCCTTATCAGCTATCAGTGTAACTGCACGAGTTAAAGAACATCTTTATAAATCTTTGTTTGATAAAACCATAAACCATTACTAAAACACAGCAAAAATAGTACATTGTAGCTTGATTTATGTTAGTGCAACAGCAATAAAATGTTCAATAAAATAAAGTGCAATTTAATAATAATGATATAAGATCAACATTAATGCTCATAAGTTGTTGAATGAAATAACTATTAGATGCTTAATTATAGAGTATGACTCCCTCCTTATGTTTTTGCAATTTATTCTTAGCATCAAGGCATACTGACAGCATGGGTTCCTTTGACCCTCTCTCATCATTCATCCCTATTAGTCATCACTCCTGGCAAGTAATCTAGACAACATCTAGTGTCTGCACAGAGCTGATAAATAAATATAAGTTTTTACTGGTCCACCAACATTGGTGTGTTCATGTGTAGGAGTCCATAGCAGTGTGCAGCATGCCTGGTTTGTCTTATTTGGATGGCTGGTGAAATGGGAAGTAAGTGGCTGTACAACAGCAGCTTTCAGGATCTGTTAAAAACTGCAGATAGCAGCCTTGTGTAGTTCCCATCTAGCCTTTTCGCTAAGTGTTTTTTAAAGTCCAAGCGGTGCAACCCTAAAGTAGTACTGACACAGCTACAGTTTGAAAGAATTCCTATTAATTGCAATATAAATTCTATGACTAAGATGTAATTTAACACTGAGCTTAAAAGTGGCTAAGTGCAAAATAAAGTTTAAATCTAATAGCTTTGATCTTAAATGAAAAAAAGAAATTTCTTTAGAGCTAATAACTAATTTGGAGGTTTAAAGAAATTCTTTAAGAAGTTTGTTTCTCACAATGGTTATTAAAGGAGAGAGAGTCCTAATTGTTGAAATAGATGCTGTTTGAAATTTTTAAAAAAGCTGCAAAATACAGCAAGATTTTCTAAGGTCAGAAGAAAAAAATGGGAAATACGAGAGTTTCTCATGTGGTTTGATAGAAATTAAGAACTTTTTAGACACCATCAAAATATTTGGTTGAAGAGAAATCTTTAAAAAAAAATTCATACCACTTTAGTTTTTGCAAATTCCAGAAACTTATGAATTATTTTCTCCAGATTTAAGATTTAATTTTCAAATGATTAAGAGTAACTAGATCGTAAACTAGTGATCCATGACTTACCATCAAAATGGAAGAAATGATTTGTAGTTTGTTGATTAGTAGCTCCAGGTGAAGGCATATTATCTTGGGGTACTTCAGTTTCAGGAAGGTTGCCATTAGCATCACCATTTGGTCTATCATTTAGCATAGTACGGCATGTAGGACAGGATGTATCTTGTTCAAGCCAGGATCTTAAGCAAGAACTGAACATAAAAATAAATTCAGTAAATTGGATTAGGAAAAAAAATATATATAGTATTGAACAAAAGAAAAAGAAAAAAAAAAGAATCAGACATTGAAAAAAAAAGAAAAAATATTGCCACAAATTTTAGTGAAAATTCAATGGTTGAGACACACATAGATAGTTATTATTTTCCTTGATTATTGTTGTTAAAATTCACTTAAATGTACTGAAGAGTCTTAATTTTCTAAGATGAAAATTCTCAGAAATACAAAATAATAGGAAATTTCTAAAAATACTAACAGATATCCAACCAAATATTAAGTAGTCATAAATTGTGACAAACTACATCAGTTGTCATAACTTTTTTTATGTCAGCTATCTGTTTCTTTTTTTCCAATACTGCATATACACACACACACACACAGATGTTAATCAGTGAATTTCTTTCTTTTCATTTGTTTTTTAATAGACTAATATTGTTTAGAAACAAAATGATTTTTTATCAACATTAGTTCATTAAAGAATGATTCAACTCAAGAGAGTTTATAAATATTTCACTTGGAGAGGAAATAAAAATAATATTAACAAACTGTCTATTTATGCAATAATTGTGAACAGTTGATATGTATATTGTTGAACCCAGGAGAAGGCTTTAACATTAAAAAAGTTATTTCTCATGGAGAAAGAAGAAATTTCATCAAAAGGGAGGGAGGTTTCTATAAAAAAAAATCAGAGAGAAATGTTGCTGCAAGATATCATACAGAATTTAAAATCCTAATAAAAAAAAAACAAATCGTCTTATTAAAATAATTATATATATAAATAACTATCTTTAAAGCTAAACATTAGTAATTAGGTTTATTGATAATTTTTCAAGCTAGAGATGTACATAATAAACATCTATTACAAGGATTAAAAATTCAGACAAACAACAAAAATATTCAAATTTGATCTCTTGTCACTCATTTGAATTAATACTTTGAAAATTGAAAAAAATGTTTCAGTTTGTAGTTATATATTTTATTTGTTTTACCTTCAATATAAGTTATGAGATTACAGCCTAACTATGATCTTGAAAAATTGTCTGTTGGAGACCTTTACAATATATTTTGAAATCTTTAGTTATACTGAAAAATTTATCAAAAAGACATTATCTAAAGATGCCATCAGACCGTCTACAAACAATGATTTTTCAAAAAAAAAAAAAAAATTCTAATTCTTCAGGACTATATACAGGGATGAGTCAAAAGTTTTGCAATATTTTGGTACAAATTACTTTGTGGCACTCATATCGTGTTCCCATAGCAATCTCAGCTGTGACTGATAGTACTGTGGTAATTGGTGCATTGATATTGCTTCACAGTGTGTGTGATTTGAAAACTGTACAGATGAACATGTAACTTAGTCTAATTTGGGAACTTATGCTTCATGAGTTCAAACTGGGCCATAACGCTATCAAAGCAACCAAAAAAGTTTGTTATACAAAAGATAAAGGTGCAGTTATTCACAGTACAGTAACCAGATGGTTCAAGAAATTCTGCTCAATTTGCAAGAACCTCAACAATCAGGCAAGTTCAGGCAAGCCTAAAGCTGTTGATTCCAAGGTTGAGTGCCAAGTAATAGAGGCAAATCTGGGAAGTAACACTTGGAGAGTATCAGGTGAGCTTGGCATCTTACAATTTAGTGATTCAAATAATGCAAAACTTTTGACTCACACTCGAATATTTATATATATCCAGCAGTTTCACATAATTAGACTGACAGAAACATTACTTACTACCTTGCTATTATTACTAAGGAATAATTCTATTGTCATTATAATCAGTTTCCATCCAAGTCTTTACATCTTATCCAGCATAGATATGTATTTCAGCTGGGATATTATAAATTGGTATGGATAAACAGTATAACTGATTTTCAATTTGTATTTTTAAAACAGTATATAGAACTTACTGATGGAAGAAATGTCCACATGGAAGCTTTCGTGCATTTTCCATCTTCTCCCAACAAATAGCACAATCGTCATGGCAATTTTCAAGATCACTGGCAGTTGCCATTGGAAATCTGTAAATAGAAAGAGGAAACAATTAAAAATAATAAAAAACTTAGAGTTTTACCGAATGAAATGTTCAGAAAGAATTGAAGATAAAAAAAAATAGTGCAAATACCTGGCTTCCATATTTCGTACAACTCTGATATAGTTCTTATGTCGTTTAAGTCTTCTTTGAAATTCATAGAACAAATAACGCAACTGCATAAAGATCACCAAACTTGCCATACTCAGGAAAATGTTACCATACAGCTAAAAAGAAATAAGTAAAATAATGACAATACCAAAATAAATAAAATATGCTACAAATGTGAATTATACATAATTCACAAGAGATTTGCTCACACAATGACTGAATATTTAAAAATATAATTTTTAACATCTTTCCTTCATAAATATTTGAGATTCCTATTTTATTTAATTATTGGCTTTCTCAAAATAATGTATTAAAAACTTTATAAAAAATGTTTAAATTATTATCTCTGTTCCATAATGGTTATAACAATTCGTGTATGAAATATAAATATACTAATGTAACAACTATAAGACATAAATAGCATTTATTATTGTGAGATTTCTATATACAATTTATTTTTTTTTTTTTAAATGTCATAAAAACAAAATAGTTATTCAATTGTTGACTTGTTGAGAAAATCTGTCTCTTTCTCTCTATAAGTTATTGTCACTAAATTTGTTAGTCTGTTCACCCAAGTGAAAATATAAATATATAAAAAACAGAAGAAACATTTCTTACCAACATGTGCAAATGATGACAAAACTCCACAATAAGGGCAGACAACTGGAACAGCAGTTCAGAATAGTAGACATAGAGTGAACGCTTTTCCCAGATACCATCCATATTCAGATCCCACAGATGAATAGCATAACTACAAAACCAAAAATACACTTTTTCATTTAAGTCTTTTTGACATTTATACTTTTAATCTAAGATAAAATGCTAGCAGAATCTAAAACAAAATTAGTTCAGTTTGGGAAAGTCTAACTTGAATAAAGTAACTAATGCAAATTCTCAAGTACGTTTTCAAATATTTAAGAAAAAGAATCAAAATTCTTAACAAAGTGTCTTTAAGCAGATTAAATTTAGATGGAGTTCTTTATACTCAAAAAAAATGCTGAGATTTATTTTCTCTGATAACAAAAAGAAATTAATATTTATATACAAAAAAATTACTTGACAAATTTCTCATACAATAACAAACCAATTTATCATCAGTTTTTATAACTGATATCTAATACAGAAACAATATAGTTAATTAACAAGAATCTGATGGGACAATGTAATTTTTCTTTAAAAATTATACAGTGAACATATCAGATTAATAAATGGTGTATCTAACTCATTTCATAAAATGTAAGAAAAATGACTCACCGTGTCATCACATACAATATTTTTATTCCTAAGATCAGACACTGTAAAAGGAATAGAGAAAAAAAGTTTGCTTTATTTCATTTGCAAGATAAAATCTTCAAATCCATTTGTCATCAAGAGAGTTGTTAGAAAGTCTAGAATATTAGAATGGATGCAAGATTTGATATTTGGATATAAACATTTAAAATAAACATCATTTTGAAGAGAAAAATAAGATTCTTAAAATTTGGAAACTATGATTTATCAAAATAAAAGTTCCCATACAAATTTGTATTTTGACTTTTTTAAATTCACTATTTAATTCTGAAGTCAATATTTGATCTTTTAATTTTTTGACTTATTTTCTAGTCAGGTTTTTGAAAATGTGTTTTGACAAAATTATACTTGTCAATGTTTTATGAATACACACAATTTGACTTGGATTTTTACTTATAACAATGGAATTATGTCTTGTACTTGATATTTATACAGGAAATCAAATTTAGCAACTAAATATTAGCAATTTAAAGAAAGTTTTAATTATGTACGTTTTCCAAATTGCTGAGGAAATGAAATCACTTTAAAGAGAGTATATATGTTTAGTATGTTCATATCTTAGGTAGTGTGATAATGCATTGAATTAAGTTATGAGAATTTACTGAGTCAAAGTGATTGGTCTTTCAGTTAGTAAAAGCAATTTATACTTATTCAGATTATTCTATAACCAATGACATGGGAGGAGTGTTTAGTTAATTTTGTAAAGGCACGAAGTTTGCAACTCATCTGGCAGATACTGTTTAGTGAATGGAGAAATTTTTTTCCGTTGTGTTCTAAGTAAATCAAATGTAACATTAAAATAAGCAATAACTTGGTGAGAAATCATATGAAATTAGTTATTTTATATTGCTGAATATTTTCCTTATTATCCTGAGAATTAAGGTTGATTTTAGTAAGGGCTAGCAGTTCACTGTAATTCAAGCAGTTTGTTTTGTAAATTTCATCCCATTTTTCACTTGATTATTTGTATATTATGAAAAGTTAATATTAAAGCCTTTTAATGACACCAAGTTTACTCACACTCACGTTTTTAAAATAAGATATTGGAAAAAAAAAAAAAAAAAAAAAAAATCAAAATTCTGCATTCATAAACTGAACCTCTTTTTGTTTGTAGGTTTGGATTTTTCATCTGATGAAACAATTAATGCTACATAATTATTCTACCTCTCCAGCTTGAAGAGTTACACAAAAACCAAATGAGTAATGTTTAATTAAATGCGAATAACATTTTAGTAAGACAACCTGTTACTTTTTTCTTTAGAAGTTTTAAGTTTTTTGTCAATTAAAGATTTATGCTAACTTAATGTTACTACAAAAAATAAATCCACATAAAAAAGATTCACCAATTATATCTTTTATATGATGAAGTTAATATTCCTTTGTGAAAAAAGTCTGAGTAGTTTTGTAAAGGAATATTTTTCTTTGAGTACAACTTTGTTTATATTTTTGTTTTGATCTTGATTGGTTATGTCATACTATCCAGTTTATAAATATCAATGACAAGCCATATGTAATACAGATAAGTAGTACAGATTATTAATAATAATCTTTACTTTTTATTGAATTATTATCTTACATTTATTATGAACTGAAACATAAAATGTAAAAATTTGTTCACACCAACTTACTTCTGCCGCCATAAATGCAAAGATAGTAAAGCCAGCCTGCATGGCAACAATCCCAGAGACAACCAAAAGAGCCACACAGAAGAAAAGAATGACACAAAGCAAGGAGAGAAGTTTTATGTGGACCCAGTGGGCTGTGGCTGGAGAGAAAGAAAGCTGAAAAGAAAGAGGGAGATTGAAATATAATCAATCAAGTATATCATTCAATTAATTATCATCAAATCACTAACCTTTCTGTTTTTATTTTGGTTAAGAAAAGAAAACTGAAAATTGTTTGTAGCAAGAGATGTTTCCAAACAGTTCTAATATTGTATGGGGAAAAAAAAATGAATTCAAACCAGTTGTAGACCTGAAGAGTGATGGGCCCTGCTCAAGACACACAACCTGAGTAGTGCCCTCACAATCAAACTAGGTTAAAGGACCAGTAAGAGATAGTAGTTGTGGTAGATTATCTAAAAATCCTTGAAATAGATAAAAAAAAATTATTTTCTGTTTACAAAAGAATATAAAACAGGATTTTCCTAACTCACTGATAGGATAACTAAAAGTATTTTAATAGAGCTTTGAAAGTATTATTTTGAGTATATAGTTCAGCAGATAGATAATATACATTTTTCTTATTTGCACATAGCTACAATTATTAAGTACAACTAATGATTATACCTACAATGCAGAAGCAGGTTTAAATTAATAATCCCCTTTAACATTACTTTCCCTATTTGCCATTTTTTTTTTTTTAAAGAAATCACTTTTAGTGTATTTTATAGTTACTGCTTGGGTTAATCTTTCATCTTTTCAAATAGAGGGGGTTCAAACAAATGTCTATGCTGTTTTGCATACCAGTTTATGTACTCATTCGACACTTCATATTTTGTTTACCAACTTAAATTTCATTAAAACAATAAACTCTTAAACACTGAACATTCGTTTTTTAACATGTTAAGCCAGAAATTATATTTATAAATCATACAGATTTTATCACTTGAAATCATATAACAGGGAATATTGCAAAGTTTCATATTAAGTGAAACAACAGGATAAAAACAAAAACAAACAAAAAAAAAAACCTTTCTAAGAAATGTTAAAATCATGTCAACAAGAGACCATCATAATTTTAAAAATAATCAAGATGCTTGGTTCAGGTTTTGAAAAAGAAAAAAATGCTTTAAAGAATGTCAAATGAAATAAAACATTATAACAATTTGTTATTCAACAATGAGAAACATGACTGTATTATTGTAAGTTACTGCAGGTACAAATTTCAATTACTAGAGTGAGTCAAAAGTTTTGCAATATTTTGTTACATGTGACCAAAGCAGCTCAAGCCATAGAAGGTACCTGATATGGTTGGTAGTATTACAGTAGTTGGTGTGCTGACACGTACATTACTTCCTTCTACATGTGATCTAAAAGCTGCATAGATGAATGTGCAACAGAGTCTAATTAGACAACTCATGCTTTATGAGTTTGAACTGGACCATAACACTGAAGAAGCAGCCAAAAACATTTGGTGTGCAGAAGGTGAAGGCACAGATGATGACATTTCATTCAGGCTGCAAAAACCTTGATGATCAGATAGGCCAAAAAATTGGATTCTGAGGCTGTGCTCTAAGCTACAAAAGTAAATCCAGGGAGTAGTACTCTGAGAGTATCAGACTAGTTCAGCATCTTTCAGTTTCATGTGGGGTGTCACCTTCACCACCATGGTAAAACATCCAGAGATGCTGAATTGTGCCTAACATTAGCAAAATATTGCAAAACTTTTGATTCACCATAGTATAAGCAGATAAGAAGAATATAATGCAGAAAGTGTGAACTGAGTTTAATATACTTACATATTCAAATCTATCTTTACAAAGTTGTGTATGTAGGTTGAAAAATCCCAACACGGTGAACCATGCCACCCAGCAAATAACTTCATCCATAGTCTGAACATTCATCACTCCAAAGATGAAGATAAATTTATAGAAAACAAAATTCCAAAAATTATCCTTTAGATTCTGTAAGGAGAAAAAAAAAGAAAAAGGCAAATAAATAAATGCAATGTACACTGAATAAACGAAATTTAACATGTCCAATTATTAAATGGACAAAATTTGATATAATTATCCAAATCACATTCCCAGCAAAGCCTGGATTTTTTTTTTTTTTTTTTTTTTCAACATTTTGTTTCTGTGTACTACATGTATAGTTTACAGAGTTTCACTTTTTTCCTATTTCTGATGTGTCATGTTTTTGATTTATCGATCTTTGACATTTCTTAGTAACTGCATAGTATTCTTATTTGAATATCTGCATCTCTAGATAATTTAAAACCCAGTACAAAAATGAAACATTTGAACTGATCTTATATTAGTTCCTTTAACTTGACCCATTTGCATTCTCCATTTACTATACCAACATAAGTCATCATTAACACTTTTTAACTGTATATACATATACCCAACCCCTATGCTATGGGCAGGTATAACAAGGCCAGTTTTTACAAGGAGTAAAACTGGTTTGAATTAAGAATTTTCTTTCTCCTTGACTGGTTGCCATACCAAGGCTAAAGAGCCTAGTTCACTCAACTATTTACCCATAAGTGTGAGGGAGAACAGATGGCTTCATGTCTTTCCCTAGTTCATTAGTGTGAAGTGAAATGCAAATAGCCTTGTCCAGGATTTAAACTCTGGTCACCAAATCCACTCATTATGACGATAACCATTTCACCTCAAGTGCCTCCAATTCACATACTTTTTTAATTGTAGGAACCGATCTGGTATGAAATAAAGATGCTTATTCCCTAAAGATTTTGGTCAAAACATATAAAGTATTGTCTATATTCAAGTCACTAGATTTTTCAGGCGAGATGAAATTACAAAATTTGTTCTGTCATACAATACAAGTCTTACATTATCAAATATTTGAAATCATTTTTTAAAATTTCTTCATAGGGTTATATAACATATGCCATGGATTTTCGGTTCGTTCCTAGTGACCCCATGTGCTTTGACAAGCTGTCACGTTGTGATTAGTAAACAGGACAACATAATCAGGGCACTCGGGTACAACAGGTGTGTAACCGGAAGGAGACCACACGATGAGATCCACACAGTCAGATTTAGACAGAGGCAGAGAATCAGTCGAGTGTGGGACACACAGCCGATTAGACGCGTTAGAGGTTGTCTCTGACGAGCTTGCAAGGGAGTGCAAGTGTTGGCACCCCCTGGCTCCCAGTAGAAGATATGGGAAGAAGTCCTCTCTCTGAGTATATAATCTCTCCATCCATCTCCCAAACCAACAACAAACGATGGGCCCCTTTTGAGAATAAAATGAGAGATATATTTTTATAAAGAAGTGTGTTCGTTCGTTCATTGAAGTTCGTAGATTATGTTGGATTAGGTTTCCGCTTGTATTTGTATTACGGCTATACAACATATGAGTATTTGGTGCCGTGACCAGGATTGGGACCAGAGTATGGTCCTTTTATGGTTTTGAGATTCTTCAAGGAATTGCAGAGGGCCCTATTGTGTTTTTGGAGGATGAAAGATGCATCTGTATTGTACTTTGATGCATGCATGTCAGGATAGCCAACCATGCAAAGAATAGTATGAAATAAATTTAGATAATAATTATGTTTCCACTTGTATTTATATTACAGCTATACAATAATAGAACTTTACTATCACATCTACAGTAAAGGATGAGCAGGCAATCTGCGTCATTTGCTGGAAGATTCATTCTACCAGCTTCATTTGCTATTCCAAGACTTTTTGTTCAGCCATTTATTTTTCAAAATTAAATCAGTTCAACAAATGTTTCTTCTCTGTAGGTGTAGATCTTTGACATACAGACAGAAATATATTTCTATTACCACACAGTTTGTTGGACAAGACAGCACACAGCTGTTTAAATTTCTTAGGAGTTATTATTATTTACATGATTCAGACTATTGCCCTTATCTTGGTTGTTATATTCACAATGTTTTTGTAATTGTACTCTCTGCCCTTCTTCAGGTGTCCTTTGTTGTAGTTGGTGACATTCATGAAATTTCTACAATGTTCTCATTTCATTTTCCATTTCTTGGAATACCTTATATCTTAGTTATTTTAACTATGAAATATTACTTTACTTTCTGCTCAAGGATTGAACTCAGGTAAATTCCAACTAGGAGCTCTCAATCAATGCATTTATCATTTTTTCTATGTGACAATTCAGGGACTATTTTTAAGAGTCTTAAACCTAATATAATTTTGTTCAACTCATTTTTTTATTTTAATCAGTCATTATTACTGATTCTTGGGCCCAATGCTTTCCTTAATTAATGGCTTTTATTTTGTGTTGATCTTTATGCTTGGCCTACTTAAAAAGTCACTAGTACCTAGTATATTGTTGTATAGCTATCTCTACAAATTGTTGTTCTTTGGCTAATCCTTCTCGCTGCTCTATCTTCTTATCCTCTTTGTTGGGATATTCTTTTACTGGGACAAACTATAACAAAGTCTCTTTTGTGTGCACATATTTTTTAATCCAATTTCAGATATCATCTACATTACCAGTCATATGAACTGGGACTTAGTCACTAATGGAAATACAATCACACAAACTGTGAGTTTTGACTGCTCAGACTAAACTAACTGGAACTTAAAATATAATTTTTAATTTCTAGAATTTGTAGTCACATGACTTTAAAATCCTCCTGTGACACTATTGATGCTAGTATACAGACTTAGTTCTGTATATGTTTGCATGTATGTGTGTGTGGGTGTATATATGTGTATGATTGTGGGTTGACCATATGCGCAAACGTATGTATCTGTGTGTCCATACAGAGGTCAAGACATTTGTGGGGGAATCTCTGATTCAGCCTTGCTAGTATAAAATGAAGATGCCAGATAAAAGGGGATCAACGACTTTAAAAAATTTATTATCACACCTTTAAGGGTCTCCTGAAGTTTAGTTGTCTGCATGTGTGTTTATGTCCAGCTTTTTGAATGGCCAGGGGTCCAGAAGTGGGAATGTTAGCCTCTGCATTGGAGAGAAAGAGGGAGTCTGCCACTAGAAGGGGTAAGAGGGAAACATAGAAAAATACAGATAAAAAAGAAAAAAGGGGGGTACCAGAGAATGAAGAACTATCAGTCGGTTACTAGAAGCAGTAAGAGACAGATGCAGAGGTTCAACCAGAGGAAAGATAGCTGGGATCACTGATAGAGAGATGGGTTGAGATAACAGATACAGAAGAGATGGAGGGACCAGAAGATCAAGAACAGAGATGGTGAGAGGACCAGAGATACAGAGAACCAAAGATGTAGTAGTTTTTAGTTTTTAAGGGATCTAACATAGCCAAAACAGAGGACATTACAAACTGTCTTTTTGTCACACAAACTTCTTCCTCCTGTTTAAACATTTATTTAACTTTTTATTTTCACTTTGTTGTTTCCTGATGGAACTGTTTAACATGAATTTCAACTCTGCCAGGTGAGAATGTCAACATAATGAAGGGTCAAACAATCATGCAGCTGAAAATTTTAATTCTGCAAAGTTCATGGCCCATTCATATATTACCACACTCCAATGAAAACCTAACTCTCAACTGATCCCAAAGGTTACCATTTGTCAATGATACTGAGTTGACCTCAGCTGGATATAACAAATCCCTCTGAGTATTTTAATTCTCTTTAAACAATGTACATTTTGTTGTAAATAAAAGAATCAGCTAATCTACTATTCAACAACATGAGCTGATTCCTTTGTCTGTTCTCCTTTTTCGTTTTAACTTCATTCCACAGAGGTTGATGTGAATAAAACAACCAGGATCAAGACAATAGTCCTAACAGTCCGTTGGTTTATCAGTTTTTAAGAATCCCCCTACTCTTTTTAAGTAGATCTTTTATGACTCTATACTCTTGTGATTTCATAGGGCTAGTCCAACTGAGTAAGAGATGATACTGAACAATTTTTTTTACATCTTCCTAAAAAACATTCCTGGGACTCTTAAGTCAAATAATGTAGCATTTTCTTCATTAAAATAAACAATTTATAACAGAAGACATATTTTACCAATTGATTTTATGCTCTTCTAATTGAGTGCTGAATTGTTTACAATAAATTGTATCCAGTTTCTTATCTAAACAGTTTAAAACTCATGCTATTTTTTCCAAGTCCTTATCTATTCATTCCATGAATTTATAATTGTTTTTATGAATGTCTGAATCATGCTTGATGGCTATAAGATAGGTCATCTTATTCAAATGAAATACAGGAATAGCATCTAATTATTGAAATTTTACCAACAACATTAATGTAAAAGCAAACATTTTTCTAATAGAATACGATCATAGTATATGGAAACATTTGAGATAAATTGACATTATGTTATAGTGTTGAAATAGAAACAAAAATACAGGCACCATTTAAAAAGAAAAAAAAGATGCTTTACATCAAATACTAATTTCTCATACTTCAAATAATTATTTTGCATATCATTCAAAGATTTTTTTCTCACTGAATAAACCATGTCAGCTCACAATCCTATTAAGGACTTGAAGCACGTAATTAGCTTAATTCCAGGACACCTCTCCACTCCAGGAAGCACCTACCCTTTTATATAAAAGTGATAAAGGCTGGGTTTATTGTCCAGTTACTAAAGCACTCCAAAAGGGGAATGCCAATGAAACCAAGCAAATTTTAGCAACCTCCCCAACAGGCTTGCTTCCTGTGGAGTGCCTTACATTAAACCAACCTTGTGTCACATATTAGCACTGGGGAGGAGGGGGCTAGATAGCATAACTGATAAGTTGATATAATCTATTTTTTGGGTAATTCATTTACAGCTGAAGATAAACATTTTCTGATGATAGCTACTATCATAAGAAAATTAAAGATAAACAAATTCCTTCATTTTGAAAGTAATTTTGGAGTCATTTTTCTTTTTTGATAATTGACATCTATGTTATAAAGTAGTTAATTTTTTTTTAAAAACTCAGTCAAAGTGTAGAAATAGATGCCAACTATATCTTTAAAACTTTATATAACCTACAATGATTCAAAAGTTTTGCAATATTTTGGCATGTGATAGTTTGCAGTGTGTATATAACATGACTGAAGCAATTCAAGTTATGAAAGTTACCTGCTGTGGTTGGTAGTATTGTAGTAGTTGGTACACTGATATGAGTAGGATTTAAAAAACACACAGATGCAAACATGCAACATAGTCTAATTTGTGAACTTATGCTTCACAAGTTTTAATTAGGCAATAACGCTGTGGAAGCAACCCAAAACGTTTGTTGTGTAAAAGGTGAAAGCACAGTTGCTCACAGTACAGTAACCAGATGGTTCAAGAAATTTTGCTCAAGTTACAAGAACCTTGACAATGAGACAAGATCAGGTAAGCCTAAAAATGTGGATTCCAAAGCCATGTTCCTAGCCATGAAAGCAAATTCTATGAGTAGCACTCAGAATCCAGTGTGGTTTGTCACCTCCATGACCTAAGCAAAAGCATCAAGAGCTGCCAGATTATCTCCCATAACCAAAACATTGCAAAACTTTTGACTCATCCTAGTATTTCAACACTATAACAATATATCAACTATTTTAAAATGATTGTATTCTATTAGAGAAATATTTACCCTTTACAAAATTAGCTATATCCATCCACCATTAGGATTTCTTAGCAAGTTATCATTATTCCCATTAAAATATTTATTTAGTTTTGTTTTTGTTTTGTAATATTATATTTTTTAAATTTAATTGTAAGCACCAATAAACCATTTTATCTCAAAGTTCAATAATAGAATATTTTATCAATTTGTAAGAAGGAAAGAAACATTTTTTTTTTGTGGTATAAGAAAATCTATCGTATTAATACTTTTGGCCAGACCCAAGACTATATAGTATATGTATTGTGAAATTGTATAAAGAGAAAAAAGTTGGTAGTTTTACCTGATGTTCACTGACTCGAAGCTCACCAAACACAAGGTACTGAATAAGTTTGATTAGGAGCAGTAAGATACAGTAGATCGCATTGATGCAAATCTGAGAAAAAAATGAAATAAATTAGCAGGTACTTTTATGACAAATAATTGTTCAGAGTTTTAAAAAGCTGAAAGCAGCAGGAATCTGTAAAAAAATTTGGTAAGTATAAGGTCAATTTCTGAAAGAGATGAAATATAAAGACCAAAAACTGAAAAAAAATAAATGTATCTAAAAATTCCATTACTTATACAATTATTTAAGTACATATTTCATGTTATTATTATTAAACAAAGTAGGTCTTGTATTTTGCCGCACCCTATTTATATTTGTAAACAAGGTCTTAGTGGAAAGTAGAACAAACAATTTAGTTTATTTTTAACAATTGTCAATTATTTGGTTACTAAATATTCACATGCTTTAGGATTCTACAAAATAAAATTATAAGCAGTGATATCATTAGAGAATAAAGTAGAAGTTAAACAATAAATGGACTGAACTTATTCCACATACCACTTCATCAATATCCAAAGTTTAAAGATTGCTTACATATTTGAAGGTCTTTTTGTATTTCTACTTAATACTTGCAAACTTTTGACTGTTGTCATGACATTATGATCAATTTTAACAGCATGTCAACTCATCAAGGGTTTATTTTATGCTTAGAGGTTAAGGAATTGTATTCATTGTACATTTATATTTACATTTGTTGTGTAGTTATTTCTTAAGAGATTTTTGCAATTATATGATATATAGCATTCCTATTGAATACAAATGATTTACACAAATTCCTGTCAAATACTAATAATTATATTTCAAGTAATTATTTTTATATGATAATAGTTATTTGTACATAGTTATATGGTTTTAAGTAACTAATAACCTCAAGTAAACAATTATAGTTTCATGAAACTATTTTTAATTCAAATAATTTATATTTTTATGGTATCAAGTATTCCTATCAAATATAGTTTTTAAACATCTATTTGACCCATAAATGAGACCCTAACAGGTACTACCACAACTGGAATCAGAGTGTACCTGGGAACAATGTCAATGTTTGAGAAAGTCAAGTGGGTCACTTTAAAGGTTGAAATTAAAATTAAAAAAATAAATTATATTCTGCCAACTGACAATATCCAAGATAGTTATTTTTATCCAAAAAAAAAGAAAAAGTATTTTGTAATGCTAAAATTGCTAATGTATTTTTTTTTTTTTAATTTTTAAAAAAAAAAGGAAACATTTACAAATGTTGTATTTTATAGAATCCTTATTAAAAATGTTTTAAAACATGGTTAATTTAATATCATCTGCAAATGACTGGTTACTTTTCCCAAAACTTATATCCTAAACAGCTTCCGATGATGAGGCTCCAGTTCTGGAGATCTGAGGAGCATGAAGTACCCCTTCATTGTCATTATTCCCAGGTCCACTCTGACCTGGTGTGGTAATATCTGTTAGGGTTCCATTTATGGTTCAAAAAGATTAGTTTAAAAATTATTTAAATTTGATAGAATCATGTGCAAAAAAAATAATTTAAAAAAAAAACACTTAAAAAATAACTACACAAAAATGTAAATATGTGATTCCTTAAACACTAAGCATAAAAAATACAACATGGGTTGACATGCCATTGAAATCAATCATTTTTTTCTAAAACTCATACCAAGAAATAATAAAAAAGAATAGATGTATAAGGAAAAGTTAATTTGATGTGACTATAAAAAATCTATTTGATTTCTTGTCATTTCAAAATGAAATCAGAGATGATTTTATAAACAATAACAAAAATGATTTAATTAAAAGGAAAAGAATTATGTCTCAAAATTTTCAAAATATACTAAGTTGAGTCATAAGTTTTGCAATATTTTGATATGTGCTAGTTAGTGGTATTTATACTACATGACTGAAGCAGTTAAAGCCAAGGAAGCTACCTGCTGTGCATAGTAGTTGGTGCGCTGACATGTATGATTTGAAAGCAATGTAGTCTATTTTGGGAACACAACAGAAGCAACCAAAAACATTTCTTGTGTGAAAAGTAAAGGCACGGTTGATGGTTCAAGAAATTTCACTCAAGTTGTAAGAACTCTGACAATCAGGCAAGGTCAGGTAAGCCTAAAACTGTGGATTCTAAAGCTGTACTCCAAGCCACAGAAGCAAATTTAATACTGGCATCTCCTAGTTCAGTGTGGTTCATCACCTTCACAACCTCAGCAAAAGCATCAGGAGCTGCCAAATTAAGCCTCATGTTACCAAAATATTGCAAAACTTGTGACTAACTCTAGTAAAGGCAAAAGACGTTTAAATGATATTTGCTATTAATAATTTTGTCAATTCATTAATCACAATTGGCAATTATTTAAAGTTTTTTACTGATTAAATACAAGAATTTAAATTTATGTTCTTGACACATCAGAAAACCACTTTCCCACATTTGCATTTACATTAAAAACAAACAACATAAACTACTTATAAATTTATATCAAAATTAATAAGTCTCAACATGCAAATTTTAAAAGCAATTTCACTAAACAAAATCATTTCCATATTTAGTAAATTAGTGTTAATTTCTTGTCACAATGTTTTAAGAAAAAATCCCCATTCTTATTCATGATACACACCAGATGTTAGTGAGAAATATTTAGTTACTATTGCTACTATTGTTGCTAAATGCAACAACTGCAATTGAAACACTTGTTGGATTTAAGGTATAATGACAGCATAAGTTGTTTGGAAAGGTTTGTTGAGAAATCAAGAAAAATGATTCCTGGAAACCAATTTATGAATAAAACAGAGGGAACATATATAGCAAAAGGTATTTAAATACTTGTATTTTATCTTTAATTTCAATATCCTATGCTTAACAGAAAGAAAATAATATAGTTCAAAATAAGAATTTATCTAAAAATCTAATAAGAAATACAAACAATTTTTTTTTAATTCATCTGATTTGATTTAAATATATAACTCAAACAGTATTTTAAAAAGAAAATGTATATTCATATATAATCCTTCTTTGAGCATGTCAACCTCATAAGCTTTTATATCATTGATTTTAACAGCATGTCAACCCGTCTGGGGTTATTTTATGCCTAAAGATTAGAGAATTGCATTCATGTACATTTTTTACATATTTTTTTGTAGTTTAAGTTTTTTTGCACATGGTCATATGATAACAAATATTCCTATATAATATAAATAATTTTCACCAACAGATGGGACTGTAACAGGTACTACCACTCCAGGTCAGAGTGGACTTAAGAGTAATGGCTCCTCAGAACTGGAGCCTCACCATCAGATGCAGTTTTGTGTCATATCCAGGACACCTTTTTTTCAAGAGAGGGGGGGGTCTTACCCTTCTACAGGGGACACAATTAGTATATTCTAAGGCTTGTTGAAAAAGCATCATAGTTATTTTGAGGTTCATATAATAAATGCTGCAAGAGAAAATATTCAAAAATATTTCTTAATCTGGTTAGTTTCAAGTAAATTTAGCACAAGCTAACATAGTCAAGATTTACATTAACACCTAGATATTGATTTGGATGAAAAAAACTTTTAAAAAGATATTGCTAGTCAACTTAGCACATAAAAACATTTCAATATGAAAATGAAGCTTCTTTAAGAAATATCTACCACAGAGCAATAGTTAACAATCTTACTCGTCAGATATCACTTAGTACTTAACTACTGTGATACACTCATCTCAGCTTGGTAAATATCTCACAGTATTCTAAGCAAAGACAAGCCAATGATTAGTACAGAAAAATTAATCAATGGAAATTAATTAACTATTCAGTACAAGGAACTTAGTAAAATATTTAATGTCTCAGCTGGAGGCTTCTTTAAATACAGCCACAAACAGCATGTATGAAATTATTAGTATTTTTAGAAAGAATTATTCTAATTTCTGTAACTTTTTTCACTCACTGGTCACATAGACTGGTTTTGGTTGTGTGGGCACTACTCATATAGCATGTCTTGAGTGAGAATAGCCTGACATAGCTCATCCCTCTCCAGGTCTCCAACTGGTTTGAATTCAGTTTTCCTTCTCCTAGACCAGTCCCCACACCAAAGATAAAGAGTTCAGTCTGCCCTACTATTAACCCATAGCTGGAGGGAGAATAGTTGGATTCATACATTTCCAAAGGGTACTGGGCTATGTGAATTGCAAACAGCCTCATTCAAGATATGAACTTGGGTAGCTGATTTTACTTCCTATGACAACAATCATGAAGCCATGAGCACCTCCAGCTGTTTTAACATTTCTTTTTAATCACATATTCTTAAAATGAAAAACTAAAAGTTGTCCAACTGTAGGATGGGAGAATATTATGCAATCCAAAGTAAATAAGAATAAATATAACTATTTTCTCAAGGAATAATTTTAATATTTTAACTTGACCACAACTATACCCATGTTAAACATTTTCTTACTTAGCAACACACTCTTCATATTGTTACCCATGGAACTCTGAACTATTCCAGCTATCCCTTCTATTCAATTGGACTTCTCAGCAAATCCCTTGGCATTCTCAGTCATATTACATATATCCAGCAAGCATCCATCCACTCAGCATAACTGAGATCCTGATACAATTCTCTTATATGTCCATTTCTACGGATCAACTTTTACACTGCTACCTTCCAAGCTTACTCTAATGAGAAGATACCCTACTTCCAACCAAGGACCTTTCCAGTTCTCTTGACTGCCCTTGCTATTTCCATGCACATCTTTTGGCTTCTCCCCAGTTTTGTAAATCATTGTCTTATGTTTTTTGAGTCTCCTCCAAATTACCATCCACTCCTAGTCAAGCACCTTAGTGGCCCTACCCTCCTAACTGATGTAACAGCAGGAGCACTGCACATTTGACTATTAATGGAAATCAAACTAACTATTTCAATTAAACTAACTTTTTTTCACCGATTTTAACATCATTTGTTTTTATTTTCCAGAAAATGCCAAACAAATTCCAGTCTGTTGATTTTTGAAAAGCAGAGGGTTTTTTACAACCTTTTTACTTGATGTTTGTCGTTGTTTTTATTCGATTTATTGTGTGTGATAGGGAACAAGTGTGGGGTGATTGATTTTAACAGTATGTCAACAAATCTAGAGTTATTTTATGCCAAGAGGTTATGAAATCCCGTTTATTATATGTTCTTATTTACATTTTGTGCAGCCGGCTTTTAAGAATTTTTTTGTACACGGTCCTATTGAATACAAATAATTTTTAACAGATCTATTTTACTAACCATTTAACTCTGCACTCTCCAAGTCTCCAAAACTTGAGCCTCGCCATCAGATGCAATTTAGTACATATTCAAGTCCCCCTTTTTTTTTCTTTTTTTTTTTTAAAAGAGGAGTCTTACTCTTCTGCAGGGAATATAGCGAAGAGAGGTATGATAAAATCTTAACGGTTAGGGAAAAATACAGAAAATAATGGATAACGCAGAAATGAGTTTTCATTAATAACAAATAAATAAAAAAAAAAAACTCTCGGCCTTAAATTATACAACAAAATTATTATTCGCTAATCCTGAAAATCGGTACTTCCCCCCGCCCAAGGAAACACATTTGACTGTATTTTTTAACACAATAATCGAATGTTTATTTTTCCTATATTGCATACATTCAACGCTAAGATGTTTGAATGTATTTATTTACTCAATCCTTCTGCTATGAGTAGCAGGCGACACCAAGTAATTTTTTTAAGTGGAGTTTAGCTGGCTTGAATTCGGTTTACCTTTTTCCTAGACCAATTAAAGAGCCCAGTCTACTCTATTTTTCCCCATAGATAAGCGAAGAGTTGCCTTTTCAAAATCTGTTTACTGTTTTTAAAAATGTGACTATAATACAATGAGGAAATTTTGATTCATTTTGAAGCTTATTATAACTTTTGTTTTATTATATAAAATAATTTTACATTTCTATTTTTAGAGAAAAAAATTTTGAAAATTTTATTAAATCTTGACCTTCAACTTCATTCCGTGTGGCTAATCATATCAAAACAACTAAAGCATCGAAAGCTTAAGAAAAACAAACTTAGAAAATATTTTCTTAAAGATGTTCCATATTGTCAGATTTAAAATTAGGGCGTTGGAAGAGTTTTTTAAAACTTTACTTAGCCTTCAAAATTGTCTTAACTGTTTTGTAAGTAACTAAATCGGAAACCCTCTTACATAAAAACAATATTAACTAGATGTCTAATGTTATTCAATTATTAATTTTAGATACACAATAAAAAATGTATTTTCAATGAAGGAGAACTAATAAAAATTCTATTTTTTTCTTCTTTTTCTTTTATTTTTAATTGACATTACTGGGTGTTTTATAGCGTGAGAAAAAAAACGTTTTTCTACTTTAAATAAAGTTAGGTGATAAATTTCTATTTATTAAGTCGCGCCTGTAAAAGTCAAAACTTGAGTAGAGCTGAGTTTTATGCCATAAATAAATTACTGAAAGAATAGCAGAAATAAATAAATAAATAAAACGAAAAATATCCAGCGATCAATATTTAAAAACAAAACAAAAACAATACGCATTATTTGCTTTATTTGTTTCTATAAATTTAAAAATAGTTTCTTTTTAATTAATGAATATTAATTTTCATGAATACTGCGAAAAAAAGTTTATTTACTAACAAAAAATTCCCAAAAGTAAAAATAGAACTAAGTTAAATAGCATGTAAAAAAACATAAAATTTAAACAGTAAATATATGTTTCATTTCATTTTTATTTAGAATAAACGACGAATGTCAGTGAAAAAAAATGTGCAAGCTTACCCACAGACACCAGACTTGTTCAGTGAGGACATAAAACATATTCCAACCATAACTGTCATGTGTCCAATTGTTGTTGACAAGGTTTTTTTGATCGTCGTCGTCGTCGTCATTGGGACCAATAATCGGAATATTCTCATCGGAAGATGAACCACCAACAGATTCAATGGAAGAATCACCAACAGAATTACGATCAGGGTTTATACTGGTCACCATTCGATGGGCATAAAACAAGGCACAAAACAACAACAGGAAACTACCTGTCGTATAAGTCCTTAGACTTGGTAGAGGGATCCTCTCCAATAATATCATAGGCATGTCTATAATTTTTGTTTTGTAAATATCCAAATTATTATCAAATTTTACTTTGCCCTTTTCTGATGCAAAAGCTATAACATAAGCCAATCGTAAAAGTGCGTATTTACATTTATCAAGTGAATCGAAATCGAAGAGTAGTTAATTATTCTTGGTCAAATTTCTCTAAACGTTAAATGTCTCCTTTACGATTTTTTTCTGAAGGCAAGGCAAGGCATTAAAATTAAAACTCAAGATACTTCAGTGATTTATGTTAATTCCTTCTTTAGACATCATTTGTTTCGCTGTCTGTTGGTTGTTTAACTTAACATGATTTACCTTGTTACTATTATCCAAAAACTAAAACATCAATGATCAAAGTTAGATAAAACGAACCAGACACAACGATGCAACGCGACAAAACATTTGATGACGACGGATGCAAAGGTGGAAAAATAGACGTCTACACTTGTTGTTAAATAAGCAATACAATAAACAACCTTGCAATCTCCGAATGTAGCAAAGGCAGTACAGTAAAACTAATAAAAGGTAAAAATAGTAAAAATAACAGACGTCTATTTTGGTATTATTACTCTTCTAAAGTCACTACCAGGAGGCGGCACCAACACCTGTCTCTTTAACCACAACGCACCGATATTAATGTTAAAGAAGCGAAATGATTTTTTTTTTAAATACAATAATTATAAAGCAATATTAAGTTTTCAGGAGGTACTGAAAATGCACCTATCCTGGTTGGCTTATCATAAGACGTAGGAAAGTGACAGCTGCCATAATAGATACTACTGACAACGATGATGACAAAGGCAAAGAAGACTAACAGACAGACACGCACTAGAGAAACGCGCTGACCACGTGATCTGTTTTCGTCGACTTCCGCTTACTATGGATAACCGTAAATGAAATGATTAACCCTACCAGCAAAACAAACTCTCAAAAAATAAAAATAATAAATGAATAAATAAATGAAAAAAAAATTCCTCCTATTGTTTACAAATTCAGCTTCACCATTTGGAATATACATTTTGAAAAAGAAACGTTTTAAATTTAAAAGATGATTAAAAATAAAAACAGAGGAATTAACTAAAATAAAAGATATTATTTTTCGGGATATATGTTGAGTATATTTTATATAATTTTTAAGAGAAAGAAAATTATGATCGCAATTCCATGTTATCTTCCATATAGTGAAGTTAAGATTGCTCAATCCAGTCTCATTTTGTTATTTTGCTATGAACAGCAAGATGATTAGATTTTAGATACTGATTTTTTAGATTATTAATATACTTGTA
Source organism: Sepioteuthis lessoniana (assembly GCA_963585895.1). Classification (NCBI taxonomy): domain Eukaryota; kingdom Metazoa; phylum Mollusca; class Cephalopoda; order Myopsida; family Loliginidae; genus Sepioteuthis; species Sepioteuthis lessoniana. The sequence continues at coordinate 30,400,699 of OY757932.1, read as the reverse complement.
ACGTCTGAAATATGCAGAATTATTATATTAGATATTGTTGATATGGTAATTGTATTTTCCTTTATCATGATTAGCTTCAAAAACTAAGTTTTTGTTGAGGATATTGTAGCCGTCCTGTCTACGATACCCAAAATATCCGGTTTAGAAAAAAACGCTGAGTCACTCGTGACGTCAGACAGCAAAACATCGTACGTACGTCATGAGTGAACTTCAGTTATGAGCAACCGAACTATTTTTCGGAAGGAGTTAAATCAGCTAGCCTTTCAGAGACAAAATTTTTACCACAGGATAAAATATATTATATTTAAAAGTTTCTCTTCAAAGTATAATATAGTATTTCATTATCACTTATATCTTATAAGGGGTCTTCCTGTGTACTGAAATACTTCCTTAGACCAGCAGAGTAGCAGCGGCCAACACTATATAAACACACAGGAGGCAACCAAAAGTCAATGAGCCCACCGGGCCAGTTGCATCCCAGTTTACCGGGATACACTTTGATTGGCCGTGTTGGGCATACATGGATCTAGTGGAGTGTGTCCTGGTTCTGGAGGTAGTTGGTTGACGTGCGCCTTGACCAGCATCCTGGTGCCTGAGGCGCCCCTCTTTTGGGAAATGCCGACAGGGTCTGAGGCATTTTTGGGGCTCCCAGGCACATCTAGACTACAGCCCTGTGCCCGAACCAACCTAAAAAAAGGCCTTGTGCCACACTGGTCCAGTTGGTGGGACGGTTGACAAATACAACTCACTCACCAGGCATCCTCAAACTTAAGGGGACCGTCTCCTCAGGCTCTAACCCTCCTTGGAAGGTTTATTGCCTGGCGCCTGAGGCGCCTCTTTTTAAGGGAATACTGACAGGGTTTGAGGTATTTTTGGGGCCGCTAAGCATGTCTGGGCAACAGGCCTGCACCCGGACCCACCTTATAAAAGGTCTTGTGCTGCACTTGTCCAGTTGATGGGATGTACAACAAATACCAATGCACCCACCAGGGCAAGGCCCAGAACAGTGTTCAAAGTCAAGGACAGATTCAAGGTTGAAAGGCTTCTAGCTTTAGCTGGGCCACCTTCAGGTGGGCAATGATGGCCAGCATAGTCAAACAGGGTTCAAGTGTCAGCATGAGCCCAACCTCCCCCTTCCTCAACCCCACTATAATTGACCTTTAGGTCATTGACCTTGTGTCAAGTCCTGTCTGGTAGGAGGCGGAGACAAATAACATCAATGCAGCAGCCAGGTTTAGCTCAGAGGAGTGGAATCCATTACCTCTCCCAGCAGCATGGGGTCTGTGTTCTCACCACCAAACCAAGCTGCCAAACGTGGGGTCTTCGTCCTTACCACTAGCCAAAGCAGAAGACACAGAATCCAACCAACCACAGCAGCGGACACAGCACAGCCAACCAGACCAATCACAGCCTTTTATTTTTCTCATTCAGACAGCTCTTCTCGGGGCTAATCTCAAAAAGTCTCACCATCCTTAACAGTTCTTCTAAGAGCTAACTTCAGAAAGTCTTTCAAGATCACTCTTGGTCTCCTCACTGTACCTGCAAGCTACCAGCACCTGCACACCAGCTCCACATGAGACGACGACACAGCAGCCAGCACCAATTGCAGACCAGCTCCAGCTTAATCCAGCAGCCGTTCCTGCACAACCAAGCTACCAGCACTAACTGCAAACTAGCTCCAGCTTAATCCAGCAGCCATTCCTATAGAATTAAGCTATAACATTTAAAGCATCTAGTCCATGAGTGACTCACTGCTCGGACTAGCATCAACACTTGAAGCCACATCGTTACACCCCCGGTTAAACCAAGAATTGAACAAACTGGGACATCGATCACACAGCCTCTGCAGCATCTAGTCCATGAGCGACCCACTGCTTGGACTCACACCTATGCTTCAAGGTGACTTCAACACACCATGGTTAAACCAAAGTACTGTACAACCAGGACATTGATCATCTAGCCTTTGCCAACAATGTGTCCACATTATTGACTGTCTCCAGCAACATCTACAACCTAACCATATAGCAACACCTAATATCTGCACCAAGCACAAAGATCATCCTCACCTTCTAGACACGCTGTCAACACAAATTAATAGACAGCTGAGTCTAAGATTTTCTGCAACATAGACTTTCAACACCCAACAGAGACTACACCGACGAGATACAACAGCTGCGACTTCAACACCTATACACCTTTTGTGTATGATTTGCTCAATAAAATCTGAATTTAAACTTATCCACTTGCCTCTGTCTTTTGTCCAATCTTCTGCCAATCAAACAACACACGAATTACCTACTCACAGGATCAATATATACCAGTCCCACTACAAGAAACACCTTGTGATAACAGCTAAAACAATTAGGAGACAAACATGAAGAAGAAGAAGAGTTCAACAATATATCAATTTTTATTTTACAAAAATGACCTGTTAACAAATAAATCTGGAAGTGGTTTGTTAGTTCCATTATCTAGTTGAGGATGGTTTAGATTTGTATCAGGTTGGACAGGCTGGTCAGGATCATCTCAGGGCTGGTATTGGATGGTAGTCTGATAAGGTAGGTAGGTCAGGATTGTCTCAGGACTGGAACAATGGTTGTCTGGTAAACAAGCAGGTTAGAATCATATCAGGACTGGAATGAGGGTTGTCAAGTCGGCAGGGAGATAAGGATCATCTCAGGACTGGAACAGGGCTGTCAGGTAGAGTAGGCATGTCAACATGTCTCTGGACTGGAACAAGGCTTTGCAGTCATAAAGAATAGACTTTTGATTGTGCTTGCCTAAATAAGAACAGTTTATGTGCTGTGTTCGTGTAGTCAGGTGATGACTGGGTCAATAGGAATATGATCAGCAGAGGGAAAATGGTTCAGTTGCGGGCTGGAGCATTGTCTGGGAAAGGGGTGCAGGCTAAAGTGTTGTCAGGAATGATAGCAGGCCAGAGCATCATCAGGAACAGCAACAGGCTGGTGCATTATTAGGAAGAGGTTGAGTTTGGCTGCAAGTCTGAACAGAGTCCATGGAGGACAGTTTCAGCCGCAAACTTAGCATGTGTTCACTCCAAGGCAGGATCGACCACAGAAGCAGGATTCACTGTGAGCTAGCACATGTGCACTTCAGCCGTAAGCATGCAAGTGTTTAGCTGCCTGGTAGGATCAAACCATGGTTGAAATGAAATCACTACAAGCTAAAACAAGCATGTTTTTGGCAGTGGACTTGAATGTTTTAGGCTACCTAGCTGGATCAACCACAGTTAAGTGGGATCTCGAGCAGCCTTAAACATTTAAACTTCTAAGCAAGATCGACTGTAGAAGCAGGATTATAGACAGCAAGAACCTTTCAGCTACCTGGCTGAATCTGAACTGCAGCTAAAAAGGAACTCAAGTGAGCATGAAAGTCTCTGCAGGAGCTCAGGGCAGGAAAAAGGAGTCAAGAGAGCCAATGAAGTGCAAGGTCGTGCTACACTCTGAACCTAGGCCATCTGGGTGCCCAACTGGCTTTTGTAGTAATTGAGTGTCTTTATATAAGAGAAAGGGGCAGCTTCATAAATGGTTTCTCTTTTGAATATAAGTAATGATGAAATATCTCGTCATACTACCAAGGGGAGCTTTTACATGCAACTTATTTTCTCCAGTGATATTAACCTAATTTAAAGATGATCAGCTAAATTAATTTATTTCAAAAATAGTCCTTGTGTTGATACAGAAGCTCACTCATCACATACGGGCAAATTTACCAGTGCTCTAATTTCTAGTATAGGTGAAAGGAAATACCGTCAGCTGACATCACAAGTGACTCTGTGTTTTCAATGAGGATTATTAATTTCAGAAGCTGGTAGGTTATGACAATATTTTGATAATATTCAGACTATAAAAGATATTGACTTTAAAAGATATATATGGTGTTAAAAAGAAGACTGCAAATGACACTGCAAGTAATTCTTTACTGAGAAAAATGAAAAGTTCTGGACATATAGAATTATAAAGTTGACTTAAGGTCAACAGAAGATAGTAAACATGTTGCTTAAAAATGTTAAAAGCAGAAGCCATTGTGTTGCACTGTCTGAAGCCACCTTTCTACTAATTCTTTGACTCTGATCCTTCAAAGCAAAAAACTCCTTCACTGAAATTTCTATCTCCTCTTGGTTGTTGAAGCATTGCAAGTGCAGAAAATGAGCTATGGATAGGAACAAGTAATAATTTCAGAGATCTAGGTCTGTACTCTATGCCAAGTGTGGCATCAGTCCAATTCTCTCAAGTTCCTGGAGTTTCTGGGTCATTCAAGCAGGATGAGGTTTTGTGTTGTCTTGCTGGAAAATACTTGATTAACTTTCTACTAACCAATGCCATTTATTTTTGCTGCACAATGGCATACATTCACTTCAGCTGTTTTGAGTAAAAGTTGGCATTGATGGTTTGCCTGACTAAAACAAACTCATAATGAATTATCCCTTCATAACTCCACCAGACACAGAGCATTACTTTGTCTTTGAAATGCAAATATTGTAAAACTTTTGACTTATCCTAGTATTATAGTCAGGTAAGTTTATAATTTGTTATATTACTTGCAATTAAAATTCCCTGATCATATCCAACAAACAATATTCTATGTAGATCTGTTCTTCTTGGGTACAACAAAACAGGTGATCAGGTGGGAATTTAAAGTGTCCTGGCAGGAACATATAGAAGTTCATGAAAAGAAGTTCAACAAGTACCAGAAATTGATATAACAGTGTAGAAGCCATGACTGGTAAGTTTTATGTGAGCCAATAGAAGTGGGCTGTTGAGCATTTCAGGGTGCCCACTCTGTAAGACCTAAACTAGAATTGGTATAAGATCTTCTAAAAAAAGCATATGACAATCTGAATATGGTCATCAGCTGGGATAAGCATTGTGAAGAAGATTGTTTGATGCATCACAATATATAAAAAGCACACAGCAAAATATATGTCACAAACAATGAGGTACTTATAGTGTAATGGTTATCATAGTAGGAAATGGGCACAGCAACCTGAGTTAAAATTCTGGACCAGGCTGTTTGGATTTCACATAGTGCTAATACCTTTGAGAAAGGTATGTATTCTCTCTTCCCCTATGGGTAAATAGTAGGAGAAATTGGGCTCTTTAACCTTGGTGTGGCAATTTTAAATTCAAATCTGTTAAACTCCATTTAAAAATTAACCTAAAGTCAGATCCTACTTGTGCAGAGGAGTTGGATAAATATACATATTTAACAAACAATAATATTTACTATGAAAAAGAAGATGAATATATATGTAACAAATAAAATAGATTTCACATAAAGAAACACATATATTACTAAAAATAGATAAGTATGATAAATAAACAAGTAAGGAAGCTAAATAAAGAAGGAAGTTAGAGAAACAAGGAAACTAAAGAAACAAGGAAGCTAGAAAACACAGACCCTAAACAAATAAGAAAGCTAGACAACTGCTCAATAGTTTTCACTTGGTGAATACCTTAAGGAAAGAAATTCAAAGCACCTTACTATATAGGAGCAATGTGTGTTTTCACTGGTGGGCTATAGATTCATGAACTACAAAAAATGATATGACTTCTGTGTCTTCACTAACCTTGATGGCAAAGTTAGTGAGTTTAAGACCCTTGATGTAGACTCAAAGATTTAAAAGGACCATTACAGGGAGAAGCACAGTGAGTCAAAAAAGAGATAATGGTGGGTGGCATGATTTCCACCAGTCATAATGCTAATCTGCAATACAAGAGTTTTTGTTTTTTGCTCACGATTATGTGATATCAAGTATTCTATAAAAATACAAATAATTTGCACACAATTGTATGGTTTCAAGTTATAACAAAAGGAAAAGTAAAGTTGGTGACTGTAGTCAAGGGCGACCCAAAGGCTCCCTTTTCAATAGCTACTACACCGAGGTTTAGGGGAGGGCGCTATTCCTTTCCCTGGATTTTTCCACTTTACCCTTGATACATACCCTATATTGCTGAGTGTTAAGCAAGGAGGTATCAAGCACCATTTTTAAAGTCTTTGGTATGACACGACCTGGGACTGAACCCAGGTCTCTCAGGCCATTGGCAAACACTCTACCCACTAGACTAATGAGTATTAAATTTATATTACTTACAGGTTATAATAATCCTTTGTAAATAACTGAACTGATCTATTTCTCCCATAGATGGGACCCTAACAAGTACTACCACACTCGGTCAACTGAAGTTTGAACTGAGTTTGAATTCATTTTTCTCTGCAATCTATTCTAATACAAGATATCTTCACGAAATGTCCTATCACTGATATGCCATGAGGCTCAATGAAAAAAAATGTGAGAAAACCACTCTCTCATAACTAATTACATGCTCAAGCAATAGTATGATAACAATTTATCTTTATAATCAACCCCAACATTGTTTTCTAGAGTTTTGAATTTTTACTCCTTATGAGTTACTTTGTTTAATCATATTGTTTATTTCTGTTGTTGTTTTTATGGTCTTACAATATTTATCATATTTACCAACCCCTCAGCTCGGGCAGGATATGACACAAGGTCAATTTTTAAGCGGAGTTTGAATTCAGAGTTTTCCTTCTCCTAGACTAGTTGCCTCACCAAGGCTGAAGAACTTAGTCTGCCCTACTATTTACCCATAGCTGGAGGGAGAATAATTGGATTGATACCTTTCCCAAGGGTATTAGTGCTATGTGAAATGCAATCAGTCTCATCCAGGATTTGAACTTGTGTCGCCGTGTCCATTTCCTACAATGATAACTATTACACCACAGGCACCTACTTACAATGTTTATAAATATATGCCTTTTTGTTTTCTTGTTGCTCAATGATTGATTGTTTGCAACTAGACCTAATGCAAATTTTATATAATTTTTAAAAAATGCTGCCAATACCACAACAAAAGTGGTTGGTTGATTGGTTGGTTATGTGGCATATCAACCTTGATGAGTTGCCAGTTATATCTCTCTGCAAGGGATACAGTCAAAATATTCTAAGCCCCACTGACAGGGTGATCATATACTTGGGTAATTCTCTATGGATTGTATTTGCAAACAAACATGTCTGTAAGAAATCATATGCTCATGGCACTAAAAGGAGAAATACATATGTATAAATATCCATGACACAAGCATTTTCCAGAGCAGAATGGATAGGACGTCCAAAAACAGACAAAACTGGCAGCTTCTCTTTACAACTTATAGAATCAAAAGAGAAAAATTCATGTCTTTCTGTTAAAGGTTGCATTAGCGTGGCATCTAGCAAGTAAAAGTAACTTAACAGTAACCAAGGGTAGGTAATCTCAAAGTAAGCAACTATTTAACCAAACATTGTATTGCCCAGTTGGCTGGGGCTGTAGAATACACTGACTGCACCTCTGCAGAAGAGTAAGACTCTCCAATAAGTGTCCTGGATATGACACTAAACAATCTGATGATGAGCTTCCAGTGATGGTAGGGCTTTGTGGAATGTGGAGTACCCTTTCATTGCCATTGCTCCAAGGTCCACTCTGGCCCGGAATGGTAACACCTAATAGGGCCCTATCTATGGGTTAAATAGAACTAAACTGCATGCTTATGCTAAACTGAATTGTTTGAATTAGAACTGTTTGACTAAACTGAATAGCTTGGAATAGAAATGTTTTTGACAAAGTGTGTACTTACATTTAAACTGTGTACTTATGCTGAACTCAATTATTTGAAATGGAACAGTTTTTTGACATTTTTGACATTGTAAACAAAATCTATACTTATAGTAAACTGAATTGGTTAAACTAGAACTGTTTGACTCAGCTGAATAGCTTGAAATAGAAAAGTTTTTGACAATTAACCTGTACTCATGCTAAAATGAATTGTTTGAAATAGAACTGATTATTTGTATAAAAATTGATTTGGCATTAAATACCCTACAAAAGTTGATATGTCATAAAATAAAAACCAACCAAACATTGTATTTTATTTTATTTATAGTTTTTGTTGCATAGTAAAACTGTTATATAAATGTGAAGAGGGAAGAAACCACAATGCTTGGTTATAAAAATTGATATATCCTGAGGTGGCAATAATATAAGGATAATCAAGAAATAGTATTCCGTGAAAGGAAATAAAGGAAATAATATGTACTATGGGTTTGAATAAATAAAGAAGTGGTTTATTGTATTATTTACAGAGAGAGTGTTCTTCACGTGTTCTGTCCAGGGTGTCTCTCTGTGTATCTCCATGTATGTCTGTCCGGTGACCGGTGATATAGTTCCTCATTTAAACTGTTCCGGTGGTGATTACATATCTCACCATAACAAAAATATAATTCTCTTTATTCTTCTTGGAGTCAAAGCTTCTGTGGTGGGAGAGACAGAGACAGGGAGGCAAATGGAGATTGTCACACTGACCTTTTAGCACAAGGGCAAATTGTAGGTCTGCCCTGTTACATTAAGAAGAAAGGAAATACAGGAATGAGGACAAGAATATTGATGAGTTTCAAGAAGTTTAATGACTGCCAGAAAGATAGCCCTTGAGCTGTGAATCATAATAGAAGAAGGACAGTTGTAAATAGTTGAGGAGGAATTTAACATTCAGCCAGAAGTTTGTGGTCCAGTTGATTTATGAGAAAGGAGTAAAAGGTGAAAGAATGGTCTCCTAAAGAAACAATCGTCAAGTGTTGAATGTGTTCTCTTGTGTTGAAATGTCCATCTGTCTGCTGCTGGAACCGGACCGGGTAAGAGAGATTAAGGGAATGCTGCATCGCCTTTTATATTGCCCGGGAAAGTCACCTGGGCAGAATGGCATTATTCATTCTCGTTGGATGAAATATATCACACAAACTTCAACGGCCAAATAATTCCTTCACCAGACAATGTATTTGAAAATATAAATCACAACGTGATTTAATGGTGGTCTGATGCACAATTGAAAATTAGTTCTTTCTACTACAACCTATAACTTCTTCTCTTGACCATGCCACACTGTGTTATCTTCAAGGCTCCACTTAGCACTTCTTCTGCTTCTTGGTTGGGGGTACTCAACTGGAGACTTGCTGTGGGTTGCTGTGTGGGACGTTGCCCCAGCAGGACACCCAGCCACTCAAGACTGAGACTCACACTACCTGTATCTCACATGGACATCTGTATATATCATTTCATAACATCCACAAATTTCCATTCAACTATATGACTGCTTTCACTTATTTTCACAGGTGCGTCCTGTGCAGAGAATTTCTGGTTGAGGGCTCAGTCAAAGGTCAATACACAACAAAACATTGCTAGATGCAGTTATAGTTGTGGATGATTTTCTAAAAATTGGTATATAGGTATGACTGGATATGCTCATGGTGTAACAGTAGTGGATCGAAGTTCAAATCCTAAACAAGATTATTTGCATTTCACATAGCACGAATACTCTTGGAAAAAGTATAAATCTGACTAGTCTCCCTCCAGTTATGGATAAATAATAATTGCAGACTGGCCTCTTTAACCTTGGTATGGCAACCAGTCTAAGTGAAAGAAAATGCTCAATTCCAACCAGTGGTAGACCTGGAGAGGGATGAACTCTACCAGGCTATTTTTACCCTAGACACACGACATGAGTAGCACCACACAACTAAACCAGGTTATAGAAGCAGTAAAGAGTGAAGACCTATGATCAGAGATGTGGAAAATGCTGGAAGAAATGTTACTCTTAACTTTGATCAGTCTAAAAGTCAAGAAATCTTGACGAGATTTATGATGTACAGAATGCTCTTCCTTCATCATCTTTGGAGAGTTGAGAGCATCAAGTATATCCATAATCACACACACACACACACACACACACACACACACACACACACACACACACACACACAGAGTATATGGTGATAACCTGAAACAAATGGTCTTCATGCTTTTTACTCATTCAGAACTTACTATTTTCTAAAGGTATTATAATCTTTGTGTCCTGCCACAACGGTAAAGAAGTGACCAGTATATATTCACTAAAACCCTCTGTAACAGGTAGAATATGAGTCAAGGTAATTTTTAAGCAAAGTAAAGCTGGTTTGAGTTCAGAGTTTTCCTTCTCCTAGACCAGTTGCCATACCAAGGTTAAAGATCCTAATCTTCCCTGCTATTTACCGATAGCTGGAGAAAGAAGAGATGAAATAAAACCTTTCCTAAAGGGATTAGTGTGAAGTGAAATGAAAACAGCCTTGTCCAGAATTTGAACTTGGGTTGAATCTTTTTAATAAATTACTTTTTTCCTGTCACTAAATCATATAAAACTGTGACTCTCAAAGATAAGAAGGATTAGCTCGACATCCAGAACTATGTCACTTTTTTCTTAAATGACCATCATTCTTTTTCTGACTTCAAATCAAAAAATAAAACAAAATGTTTTAACACTTAAGAATTTTCAACAAAGGCAAATTATTTAAGCCTATTATCAGTAAGTTCAATTCTTACTGGATGCCTTATACTTCTGGCCTTGTGTCATGCTAACTTAAGCTTAATAAATGACTTCATTGGAGCTGAGGGAAGCAATGTGTGTTTATAGTATCACTTGCTGAATGGCAAGAAGCAAGCAATACACTGGTTACTTATTCATTTATTTTAAAACATTTTTTTTAATCATAAAAGTTATAAAAATATCTTTAAAAAGTATACAAGAGAGTGGGCTGAAAAGTTTATAGACAGAAAAGTTCATAGGCTGAAAAGTTCATAAGATGACTTCATATCTGCTGTTGATGACTCTTTTGACCAACAGGATGCAAGCACTACAACAGCAATAGAAGAAGTGTGTAAACTGCAAAAGGGACTATATTGAAAAACAAAGCTTATTTGGACACATTCCATGAAAGTATCTAGGTCAGCCTATAAACTTTTCAGCTAATCCTTGTAAGTTAAATAAATATATAATTATGGTAGTAAAAACTAAAATAGTAAAATAAAAAAAGGTTAAGATATTTTCTAAGCTCTGCATCAAACAAAGCCAAAAGAAAATGCACCAGAAATTGAAATTGGTATCAAGGACATATATTTTAAACAGCATGCCTGTACAAAAAGCATGGAAATTGAAAACAAATTGCTTATTCTAAATTTCATAGGTGTTAAAAAGGCACAACTTTGGATTTTATGTTAGAGTTAAAATAACTATATAACTATGGATGGGTTTGATCTGAGGCCCTTAATATTAAATCAGTGGAAGAACAGACTAGTCAAAGTAAGAGCTTCAAACCAGAGGAAAAAATTGGTTATAGTTTATTTCTTTGTTTAATGGCATATCAAATTTTGTGGGGTATTTAATGCCAACACCATCCTTGTAGAAAATTAGAAGTGGTACTATTTAACTCATAGCTGGGAGGATAAGGGGGTTTATACCTTACTATAGGGTTTTAGTCCAAAAGTGAATGCAATAGCATGACTGGAATTCAAACTTGCTTAATACTATGTCACAGTCCAGGATGTTAAGCATTACACCATAGACTCCCACAATAGAAAAAAGGACATCATATACGAAAGGTGTTCAACCCCACTACCATCATCATAATGAAAAAAGAGGTAAAAGAAAAATGCAAACTTAAAAAAACAACAACAAAAAAAAAAAACAGTGGATATCTCCTTTACTTTGAAAGTCTTCTAAAATCTTCATTACAACGAAAGTCTTCTAAACTCTCCACTTTCCCCTTAATCGTAATTTTTTCCCCAGATGCATGCTACAATAGATATATTTATTCTTTAAGATATATGAAACATAAAAATATCAAAAGTACGATCCAAATTTGATTTTTCAAAGAATCAAATCCTTTTAGGCTTTGTTTTCTTACAGTACCAGTTTATAGCTGTCTTATAGTAATTTACTAAGCTTTTTGCTTAAATGTGGCAGACAGTCTTACTCAGCAGACTACATAACACGTTGCATGCAAATATGATTTGGATCTCTGAGAGCCATGATAGATGATTATGAAATATAAAATAACGAGGTAGTAAATTAAGTGCAAAGCTTTTATATATATATATATATATATATATATATATATATATATATATATATATATATATATATATAAGAGGAGGTAAATGAAGTTATTGTTTTTCTTATATTCTTTTAAAAAATTGACGTCTGAGTCGAGGAAAAAATTTTAATTAAGGGGAGATAAGTAAAAAAGAGTTGGTAGTGTCGTCGTCTTAGGAATGTTGGAAAAATCAGGATATTATTTTGATTTTTTAAGTTTTAAAATTTTAGACGTTTAAAGCAAATGCCACTAAGCCTGTTATATTTATTGCTGAAATTATTTCTGATTATTCTTTCTATTTCATTATTCGTTGTGTTTTATTCGTGTGAAGTTTCTTGAACATACTCGTCTTAAATTTTGCCTCTGTTGTTAATATCAACCGAAAGAAAGCGCTCATTTATGAATTTACTTTTATCTGAAAAACAAAATGAATTATTTTGACATTGATGATATTTTAATGACGCAAGAGAAATTACTGAGCAAAGTTGAACTGACTCTTTTCCGAATGGGTGAGTAATGTTTCAGTTTCCTTGTTGAACAATAGCTTTTTAAAAATTTCTGTTCTTAAAAAAAAAGAACACCCAAAAAACATTTAAACTAAAACAGTTTTTAATCAAAAAAAGATTCACGGGCGAACTGCTGCCTCCACCTTCCTTGAAAAATCCATTCTCTGTCGCTACTAGAAAACATGGGAAAATACTAGTTAACTCATGCAAGAGATCTTGAATCATAACATTCTATAGTTTTCTAGGCAAAATATTTAAAAATTTCCCGATTGTTACGGTTTTGTTAGAAGTGGCTTCTAAGCAAAGAAGAAAAAAAAATTAAGTTTAGCATCTTTTCACTATATATCATAACCTTTTACCTTTATTTGTAGTGATATTTTGTTTTGCATTTCTGTAATGAAAGACGAACATAGTAATTGCTTTAATATAAGTTAACTGTAGTAATATTCATTATAATTATTATAAATTTGGCACAAAGCCGCAAAAGTGGTGGTGAGGAGGCTGATAATCTCTATCCTAATATTAACTTAACTAGTTCCATTTACTGACCCAAAACATGCTATAATAATCTATTCACCACAATGACACTATTATTAAGAAAATCTTTCGCACTACAGTCACCAAAACAAATCAGTCACGCTATGAGTGTCTAACTTAATCCCATATTTACTTAATTGTGAGCGAGCGAGGGAGGAAGAGGATTAAAAATTTTGTTGGAAAAAATATCTCCATCAAAAAACATGAGTATAAAAAATATATACATATGAATTAAAAAGTTAGCATTAATATGCCCCATTTCTAGCTAACATGGCAGAAAAACTAGTTCACTGATCGAAAAAGTGCTGTGGGAGGGAAAAAACTGATTTTCTCAAAAATTTGTAGAATGCAAGTCTTTGTCATTTAATATGGGTGGGAAAAAGTAAAAACAAAATACAGGTACTAAAAAATAAAAATGGGACCGAGGAGCTAACATACTCTTGCTAAGTTAAATCTCTTTTTCCTAACAGGCAAAAACTAGTCTGATTTACATGGGATGGTTTGTCACTGAACTTTCAAAGTATCCAAAATCCTTCATCAACCTGTAATCACTAACAAGAACTTAAGGTTAAGTACCTTTAATGCTACAAAAAGGCACACCTTTCACCCACCTCTTGCCAAATTCCAAAAAAGTCTTTTGTCTCTCAGAATTTTTATTTAGTGTTTCTAAAACACTACCAGCATCTGAGACAAGAAAGACTTGCTTTCATGGAATCGCTTTTGTGGTGTCGTCCAAATTACAGCTGTAATAATGCTGAGTAAGCAGAGAAACACATAGTGTTCCATCCTGTTCAGTGACAGAACTAAATTACTTCATACAGAACTGGCTTTCAAGACAAAGAACTTTCCATTCAGTATGCAAACCATGTAGCCTTCAAGAAGTTTACACAATGGCAGTAAAAGAAGGCGTATGCAATATCACCACACCAGACACACTCTGGTGAAATTGCTAAACATGCTGAGAAAAGCCTCTTGTTGACCCAGACAGTATTCCAAATCGCCATCTAGATGAGCAATGCCTCATCGTTATTGAGGCATGTCATCCCAGGGGTACATGGCCACTATAAGCAACCTTCCTTCTTTGTAACACAGTTCCTTGATCAAGTCATCTCAAAGGCCATGCCCTCATTAATATTCAATATAATGCCTTACTCAATAACAGCTGGTTATCAGAGAGACCAGTCTGTAACCAAGAGAAAAGTTTTAGAGCAATATGACGTGTTTTTATTTTTAGTACTCCTAGGCCCCCTTCAGAGGGGTGAAGGTGATAGATCTCACGACATACCAAAAGAGCCTGCTTGTCCCAAATAAAGAGGAACGGCCAATTTTTTTCCACCTAGAGATCGGGACTGAACTAGATGCTGAGTATCTTGCATGGACCATCCGTTCAACTGAAGAGGCTGAGAAGGACACAACCCTACCAGGAATCCAACCGCAAATGCACCAACTTTTTATGGTTAATTTTGGCTCCTGATATGCCCTCATACCTTCCAATTTCTTTACTGACCTCCTTGACTTTGGCACTGCTTGTTACAAGCAGCATAAGTAGAATACCTGGCTGTGGTAGTAGCACCAGGTAGTATAAAACCACATCAGACTGGGTTCATCTGCAACTTGGAAAGGTTTCAGTGCAAGGACATACTGTATGAGTGAGAATGGACAACCTTGACAAAATGATTTAGACAAAGTGAAGAATTTCAATCTTACCCCATGCCTCTCGGGGATGTATACAGAACGCAAATCCAGCTGCAAAAGTTTACCTCAAATCTAGCCGCAGACAAAACAGCCTTCAAGAAACCATGGTCAACCCTATCAAAGGCCTTGGACTGATCTAAATTGATCAACACAGCATTACTGTTTTGTTTTTTTTGTATGATTGTGCAAACCACTTCCTCCTGGCAACTGTGCCTTGAACGATGATTTTTGCCAGGCCTGATGATCTTGTCACATGTCCCTACCACATCATTTTTTATTTCTTTACAACACTAAATAGGCTGTCATGTGACATAAAGGCTGCAGTTATTCTTTTTCTGACCACATTTGTAATGTGGTTTTTTTGTTGGATGTTCATGATTTTACAGTCGTATATCATCTCAAAGGCTTCAATGCATCTCTGGACATCAGCAGTGAGAGTCCAGGATTCACAAGTGTACAGAAAGCATACAATCATTTTAAACAGGTTGGTTTGGTTTGGTTTCTTTGTTTAATCTCATATCAAATTTCAGGAGTTATTTAATGCTAAAACTATCCTTGTAGAAAGACAGTAATATTTAATTCATAGTTGCAGAGAAAAAGGAATTCATGCTGAAAGTGAATTTGAACTTCCTTAACATGATGTCATGGTCCAGCACATTAGACACTACACCATGGAGACTTCTTAACAATAATAGTACTATTTAACTCATAGATGGAGAAATAAAGGGGTTTAGTCCAAAAGTGAATGTAATAGTCTAAACAGGTAAATGCTTTATGCTTAGTTGTAATGTGTTTTAATAGCTAATACAGTTCAAAATCATCTTGAACATTATCTCAAATAGTTCTTTTTGACTTATAGATGAGACTCTAACAGGTTCTACCACTCTGGGTCAGTATGAACCTGGGAGTGACTCCACACTCCTCAGAACTTCACCACCAGTTGCAGTTTAGTATCATACCAGGAATGGTTCAGTTTAGTGTTACAGTAACCTTGTGTGCGTGTGATGGCATTCACCTGGTGTAGTTTAAGCCAGCCTCTTACATATAATATATATTCATATGTGAAGTCTCTTGGAAATTGTTGTCCAAAGGTGATCCCTAGTCACACGTTGGGAGGTGTCCTTGTGGTGTAGTGGTTAAACACTGGACTGCAGAATCGTATTACACGAGTTTGAACTCCAGTCGCTCAATTACGTTCACTTTCAAACAAATACTCTTGGGAAAGGTATGAACCCCCTTATCCTCCCAGCTATGGGTTAAATAGTACCGCTGTTGTTCTAGAAGGGTGGCTTTGGCATTGAATAATCTATGAAGGTTGATATGCCATTATTAAACAAAGAAACCAAACCAAACCTAGTCACATTTGTGAGCTTCATTGTCTGTAACTGTTCATTGATCTTGTAGACACGGATTTTTCACAGTTGCCTGTTTTATCCGTCAGGGCTTCTCTAATAATGTACAGAGACATTTGGATAGCCTGCAGGTGAGTGCATGAGTAACTAGAGAGTGATTTGCCACAGAATACTTACTGACAAAGAGGCCACCATCACCAGAAGCCTCTTGATCCTGGGTAGATACAGTTTTGGATTTATGAGTATTTGAATGGTTATATTGCCAATCACTCGTTTTCATACTCTTTTCCGTTTGATGTTAACCAGTACTATTACATGGACATATAGAGAAGAGTTTATACATGCCATAGTGGGCAATTTTGTAGGTCAGTAGAGCTTATCCCCAACTGTCCAGCATTGACTGTTCTATAACTTTAGCACCAACAATATTTATGGGCTATGCTTATCAGTCCTCTTGCACCCCAAAAATGTTCTTAGGGAATTTTTTTTCTTTCAAAATTACATTCAATATTTTATGGCTTTATCATATTTACCAACCCCTCTGCTCGGGCAGGATATGACACAAGGTCAATTTTTAAGTGGAGTTTAACAGGTTTGAATTCAGAGTTTTCCTTCTCCTAGACTAGTTGCCTCACCAAGGCTGAAGAACCCAGTCTGTCCTACTATTTACCCATAGCTGGAGGGAGAATAATTGGATTCATACCTTTCCCAAGAGTATTAGTGCTATGTGAAATGCAATCAGTCTCGTCCAGGATTTGAACTCGTGTCACCGTGTCCATTTCCTACGACGATAACCATTACACCACGGGCACCTCCAAAATTTTTTATGGCTTAATGGAGATATTGGATGTTGTTTGCTGTCAATATTTACTAGATTTTGTCTGACCTGGTGCAAAGCTACAGTTGAGGATCATTTAGTAAGAATTGAATTCATCAATCAATCAATCTTCCCATCCCTACCTCCCTGTGCTCTATCATATTCTTACCATGAGTGAAGTACTGAATATGGATTTTGATACCCATCTGGATACCAGTTATCCAGCTAGACACAAGTACCACGGGTTAATATTTGTTATAATAGTAACAATATTTTATGAAAAATCTTGAATAAATGAACTATCCCTGCTTGGGTCACATGTGGCCAGCAGCACTCTGATAGATATTGTTTATCATGCAAAAAATTCAATTTCAAGGAAGCATGACTTCAAATAATGATTGTTGCACCTAACCCTTATAAATGTTAAATTATTCATTTTTGATAGGATTGTGTAGAAAAAAATCCCTTAAATAACTATACAAAAAAATGTAAATACAAGGGTTGTTCAAAAGGTTCTAAGCCTCACCCAGAATGTTGTGGCAACACACTACCATTTCTTATAAAGCTAGAAAAACTATTTAACATTTCAGTTTTAATTTCTGTGCAGATTAAGATGTGTATGGCAAACCTATAATTTGGGTGAGGCTTAAAATTTTTTGAACAACCCTTGTATAAATCTATAATGAACATGATTCCCTAACCTCTAGGCATAAAATAAATCTAGATCAGTTGACATACCATTAAAATTAATCGATCAAATACAATGTACATTATTTCTTCAACTCTAGACATAAAATAACCCTAGACAGGTTCAGATGCCATTAAAATCCATCAATCAATCATTCTATGAAGCTAATTTAGCCATTATCATCTCAAAATATTTTATTGCAACTGTTATCCTTTGTTTTCTATCTATTTCAGGTTTTCTTGATTCAAGCACAGATGATAAAGATATTGCACCTGGTACAAAGATGGAACTGCCATTTTGGTTAGCACATGCTTTGTGCAGTCAAAAACGTCGGATTGTGAGTGTGGAATTACCCAAGGCTTATCGTGAGAGCTACAGAGAAGTAATGAAGGCAGATGCAAATGTTGTCAACCTTTATAAATTGGGACCATATTACTATAACTTTGGCATGAAATTGCAATGCTTTTCTTTTCCAGAAATTGATGATGTATCAATGTCTTTACTTTCAGTGAGTAACAAAATAACCCCTTTTTTTTATCTGAATATACACAAAAAACATTTTTAATGTCTTATGGATAAACAATGACATCTCATTTAAATATTTTTGGTCCTTTTTAAAAATTTTTTTTAACTGTAATTATGATATACTTTACCTCTCTCCAAAATAGTAAGGTAAACTAAGCTTTCTAGCCTTGGTTGGCAACGAGTCTAAGAGAAAGACGATTATGAATTCAAAACCTCAGATGGAGCCCCTTGAAATGCTTTTGGGAAAGGCAAAACTCTGCTCTTTTCACCAATTATGTGTAAGAACGTACTATTTATTATAATTTTTTTTTTTCATTCTGGCTCAAGTTTTATATTGCACCAATTTTCACATTAAGTTTGTTTATTCAGTCTTTAAATAATTATGTTTTTCAGTATTGCTCCTTTTAAATCAATGAAAATGATCCACATGATGACATTAAAGCCATGTGTTACACCCCATGAAGTTGTTGGGAATTTAAAGAAATGATCCACACTCAGGATTAAAACTTGAAGAGTATTGATATAATTTGAGGTATAATGAAGAAATTCAGTATGAAAAACAATATATGCAGAAATTTTAAAGCTTCA
The DNA here is from genome assembly GCA_963585895.1 of Sepioteuthis lessoniana. NCBI lineage: Eukaryota > Metazoa > Mollusca > Cephalopoda > Myopsida > Loliginidae > Sepioteuthis > Sepioteuthis lessoniana. The sequence continues at coordinate 30,382,014 of OY757932.1, read as the reverse complement.
GTCTTGATACTTTTTAATCGCACCTCGTATATATTTGAAAGACCACCTACACATTTATTTAATACTGTTAGAGTGTTCGCCAATGTCCAGGAGACCGGGGTTCAATCCCAGGTTGAGTCATACCAAAGACTTTTTAAAAATGGTACTTGATACCTCCTTACTTAACACCCAGCATTATAAGGTACGTATCAAGGGTAAAGTGGAGCAATCCAGGGAAAGGAGTAGTGCCCTCCCCTACACCTCAGTGTAGTAACTATTGAAAAGGGAGCCTTCGGGTCACCCTCGACTAAAGGAAGACAACTTTACTTACTTATTACCTATATACTTATTTAGTACTGTTTAGTGAATAATTATCTTAGTAAGACAATTTAATTTTCTTTTTTTTTTTTTTTTTTTTGAAGTTTGGAAATTTGAATTCTTTGTGATTAGTTACATGTTGCTGGAATATGGCTTTCTATTGATTACTATTGTGTACAAATGATTCACATGATGAAAATATAACCAAGGACTGCATAAAAAACATCCCATGAAGTTGTTGGGAATATTAAAAAATAATAATAATAACCTGAGACATTATTAAAATTGAGTATAAACAATGATTGGCTCATTGGCCAAGTAAATAGTGTTCGCCAATGGTTCGGGAGACCTGGGTTCAATCCCAGGTCGCGTCATACCAAAGACTTTTAAAATGGTACTTGATACCGCCTTGTTTAACACTCAGCAATATAAGGTACGTATCAAGGGTAAAGTAGAGCAATCCAGGGAAAGGAGTAGCAACCTCCCCTACACCTCGGTGTAGTAGCTATTGAAAAGGGAGCCTTTGGGTCACCCTCAACTACAGCCGCCAACTTTACTTTTTTTTATAAAAAACAATTTCTACAGAAAATGGCAAAAATAGTTTACACAGAATCATACTGAAAAGTGAATAAGTCAAAAGAGGCAATGTATATGAGTCTGTTAAAGACTGCATAAGTAAACTACATGTATAATTTTATGCTGCATATGAACTAGTGCTCAAAACAACTATAAAGAGGGGGGTGTCCTCATAGTGTTATGGTTAAAGTGCTGGACTGCAGGATTGTAGTAAGCGAGTTCAAACTCCAATCTACGAAGGTTGATATGCCATTAAACAAAGAAACCTAAACAAACTATAAAGTTGACTAACATTAAGATTTTTTTATATCTATGTTTAGAGGCACTTATAATGTAATGGTTATTGTTGTAAGAAGTGGAATAAGCTACTTGAATTTCAATCCTAAACAGGGCTGTTTGTATTTCACATAGTGCTAATATCCTTGGGAAAGGTATGAATCCAACTATTCTTCCAGCTATGGGTACATAATAGGGTAGATTGACCTCTTTAACCTTGATATGGCAATCAGTCTAGGAGAAGGAAAACTCCAAACCAGTTGAAGATCTGATGAGGTTTGGACTCCACCATGCTATTCCTGCTCAAGACATGCTACATGAGTAGTGCCCTCACAACCAAACCAGGTTATGGAACCAGGGATGATATAGCTATGTAAAAATTAATATTTTTTTCATTCTGGTTCCTGCAGTTTCCATATGAAACTTTGATACTTGAGTCTGAAAATCATTCCAATTGAGATGGTAGCAAGTTACAAAAAAAGCCCCGAGGAATGCTGAAATTATAATTAAAAACAATAAAGATGAGGATATTGGTTTATTTCGTGGAATAAAGAAAATGTTTCATCTAAGAATTTCAATTGTTGAGTGATTCTTTAATATTTTTGTATTATTTCAGACATTCCAAACAAGATTTCGAAAAATCATGGATGCTTCACAGAATATTCTGAATGAAGACACTTCAAAATTGACATCCAATTTGGATGAAATGGAAAGAGCCTTGTTTAAGGTAGGACAAAAATCATTGAATGATTTTCAGTTGTGGGAAACACGACAACTGGAAAAACTGAAAACTTCAGAGATGGTTAGAGCCCATCGGAAAAGAAAACGTGAAGATGATTAAAAATTGGATTTTTAAACTAAACATTTCTTGGATTGTTGTGTTGTTTTTTTTGGGTTTTTTTTTTTCGGGGTTTTTTTTTTTCCAGTTTTTTTGAATAAATGTTAAGCATATAACAAATATTCTAAACTCAAGGTTTCTTTTACACCTTTTCATCTGAATCTTTTTAAGATGGGATGTTTTTATTTTTTATATTAAAAGTTTGTGGGAACCATTTACCATCAGGTAATAAATGATAATTTTGGGGTTCAAAGAACATAAGTTAGTGTTTTTTGTTTGTTTTTTTCTGTTTTCTAAACCTAAACCTGGATGTATTTCTCTAACCCCTCCATCACCAGCAGGATACAACACAAGGTCAATTTTTTAAAGTGGATTACAACTGGTTTTGTGTTCAAAGTTTTCCTTCTTTTAGACTGGTTGCCTTATCAAGGCTAAAGAGACTAGTCTGACCTACTATTTGCTCATAGCTGGGGAGGAACAAATAGGTTCATACCTTTCCCTAGGGCATTAGCATGAAGTGAAAAACAACATTTCAATATTCTTGGTAAACATATGACATCTGTGGAACATTTATTTTTGCATATACAGTTGCATGAGGGATGCCTTTTGACAAACCCACAAAGTTAATCTGATTCTAATTGGACATTGATTGTAGATTTTACTTTAATGGCTATATTTCTCATTAATAGGTGTAGTGTGTTATTGACCCACTTTTGGATTCGTCTGTCTTGCTTAATATCCACCATGCTACAAACATGTAAGACTCATTTAATAACCTTTGTTCCTCCAAAATCTGATATCCAGTGACAAGCCAATTAAATGATTGTTGTGGAGTTTGCCCAGGTGGCTGTCATTTTATTTTCATGGGATTATACATTTTATTTACTAGTAAAATCCACACTAGTCATAGTACCAAATAGGATTTGTTTACTTAAACAAATTGTATCTACAGGTTAAAAATTTGATTTACATTTGGTAGCAAAGGATTTGAACTTGTGTTGCTGATTACATTTTTAGGACATAAATAACTGTTATACTAAGTGCATCTTCTAAACCTATGCCTGTATGTTTGTTAGTGTTTTTTGTAGTTCACCCAGTTTAGAGAAAAGCTGATGGATTTATTACACAGGGTGGAATTGGGGATCATTCTTAGAACACAAGCACAGATTTTTAACATTAAAATATCTGCCAGGCATATAAATGATGTTCTTACATATTCATATCTCGCATATATGCTGAAATATTAGGTTGTTCAGAAAACGTCTGATTTTAGTATAAATGATTTCTGTTCTAGCATATTATTCTAATAGTAGTAGTATAAAAAATCACATTCCTAGTGATTAAAGTATCCCCTTTGTTAATTTTCTTTCATTTTCAGAATATGATTTTGATAGTTATATTACATGACAAAAGAAATGAAGCATTTACTTTTTAACGTGAGCTCAATCTTGGTCATAATTTTGTTTCATGACAATGCTCAGTCACATGTTGCTCGGATGACACTGCAGAAGCTCACTAACTCAGGATATGAGATTTTACCCCTTCCACCATATTTTCCTGATCTCTCACCCACTGACTATCATTTTTCCAGCATCTGGATATTTCTTTTGCATCGAAGAGAAGTAGAAACTGCATTTAAAGATTTCTTGGCATCAAAATCATTAAAGTTTTATCATACAGGCATAAATAATATTGTTACTTGCTTGCAGAAATGCATATATGTTTAGGAATCATATTTTTAATGATTAAAACACTATTTAAATGCATCAATTCGATTTTATTATAACATGGAACATTATTTTCCAAACAATCTGTTTATGCTAGATAATGGCAGCACTGGTTATTTTACAATCTTTCTTATCAGTTAGAAATTGACACCAGTCATAAATAGTAATAGTTACTATAAAAGACAAATCCACATAAAAGATTTACAAGTTATATTTTTTATATTAATTTAGTAAGTTGATATCTTATTGAAAAATTTCATGGACATTTGCAGAAAAAGTAAGTAATGCTTAAGAGATTTATTAATCATTTGTTTTTTGTCTGGATTGTTAGTCCTAACTAAAAAAAAAACTGCTGTGTAATTATTTAACATCTCTAAATTGTTAGACCTAACTAAGAAATCATTATCACTGACTCTCTCTACTGGTCATTACTCTTGATAAGTCCTCTAGATGGTATCCAGTATCCACACAGAACTGGTGTCCTCGTGGTGTAATGGTTAAAGCGATGAACTGCGGAATCGTAGTACGCGAGTTCGTACTCCAGTCGCGCTATTACGTTCACTTTCGGGCAAATACCCTTGGGAAAGGTATGAACCCCCTTATTCTCCCTCCAGCTATGGGTAAATAGTAGGACGGACTAGGTTCTTCAGCCTTGGTGAGGCAACTAATCTAGGAGAAGGAAAACTCTGAATTCAAACCTGTTAAACTCTGCTTAAAAATTGACCTTGTGTCATATCCTGCCCGAGCGGAGGGGTTGGTAAATAGTATCCACACAGAACTGACAAATGTAAGTTTTTACTGGTTGGCCGACACTAGTGTGTCCATTTGTAGGAATTCATAGAAGAACATCACTTACAAGTTTGCCCTTACTTTTCTAGTAATGTTAATTTGATGTTTTTATTTTTAGAATTAATGCTCTTTAATCTTTCAATCATTTGTTGTAGTTTTTTTGTCTCTAAACATTTTGTAAACTTTCATAAACTAAGTTAAGTGTTAAGATTTTCACATAAGATATCTGAAAAGTTTGTCAACTAGTTTTGAATTTAATGAGTTTTAATTTAACTCTTACTTTCTACTTAGGGTTTGGTTTCTTTGTTGAATGGCATATCAATCTTCATGGGTTATTTAATGCCAAAGCTATCATTGTAGAAGAATAGTGTGTTACTATTTAACCCATAGGTAAAGGAATAAGGGTGTCAGTATCTTTTGCAAGGGTATTGGTTCAAAAATAAACATAATAGTATGACTGGAATCTGAAGTCCTGACAGTGTTGCAGTTTAGGATGTTAGCCATTATGCCACATGGACTCACCACACCCCAAGTTTAAATTTAATCATCCCCAACAACTTTATAACTTGTGAATTGACAACGCCCAGGGTAAATTGTTGACTTACACCAGTACTAATTGCTTTTTTTATTTAGCATGTCTACTATGACCTAAAAATGACACCTGGGTTATTTACCAGAGAAATTGCTTGAATAACTCATGCATAACAATAACTGAAGTATTAGAATTTCATCTGACAACTTAATTTGGGAGTGTACACAAATAATGTGTTTAAATTCTTGTTTTATTACATTTTCTTACACAAATAAGAAAAATAATCATTTTTTATTTAAAAAATAAAGTGTATGTACTGTTTTTTTGTTGGGGGGGGGGTTCAATGACAAAAATGCAGTGTTTATTTACTTTTCAAAAATACTGCCAATCAGTCACTTGTCTGTCGGTATATACACTCTCTTTTTATTTAAAAAAATAAATCCTTCTTATATTAAATATATAGTTTGGGTTGAGTTTTACGGCATATCAACCAATGTAGGTTATTCAATGCCAAATTCTGTTTATACATATACATTAAATATATATGATTTGGTTTGGTTTTATGGCATATCAACCATTGTAGGTACAAGCATATTTGTATGGGTATATATTGGCCTAGTGGGTAGAGTGTTCACCAATGGTCAGGGAGACCTGGGTTCAATCCCAGGTCATGTCATACAAAAGACTTTAAAAATGGTACTTGCTACCTACTTGCTTAACACTCAGCAATATAATATACATATCAAGGGTAAAGTGGAGCAATCCAGAGAAAGGAGTAGCGCCCTCCCCTACATCTTGGTGTAGTAGCTATTGAAAAGGGAGCCTTCTGGTCGCCCTCAACTCTACTTTACTTATATACAGTTAAGTGTAGTGTATGTGCATATACATTGCTGTGTGTGTAGTATTTGTATGGTGGTATTAGGTGGAAGTTGAACAAGTTGGAAGGTCAGGAGGTTTTAAAGCATAAGATAGATAAAAGCATTTCTAGATAAGATACAAAGGAGAATTTCTTGGAATTAGAAAAGAAATAATTTTTTTTAAATTTCAATTATGTTTGATTTTGATAAATCCATGGCATAGTGACTAACACACTGGACTGCATTGCCCAGTCAGCTGGGGCTGTAGAATACACTGACTGCACCTCTGTAGAGGGGTAAGACCCCCCCTAACGAGTGTCCTGAATCTGACACTAAATAATCTGATGGTGAGGTTCCAGCAGTGCTGGAGCTTTGGGGAATGCGGAGTACCCCTTCATTACCATCGTTCCCAGGTCCACTCTGGCCCGGTGTGGTAGCACCTGATAGGGCCCTATCTATGGGTTAAATAGAACTAACAGCATACTTATGCTAAAATGAATTGAGTAAACTGAATAGCTTGAAATAGAAACGTTTTTGACAATTAAACCGTACTTACACTTAAACTGCGTGCTTATGCTTAACTGAATTTTTTCAAATAGAACTGTTTTTCGACATTAAAACTGTATTTACACTTAACTGAATTATTACATATAACTGCTTAAATAGTTTTCAATAGAACAGATTATTTACATAAAAATGGATTTGGCGTTAAATAATCTACAAAGGTTGATATCCCATAAAAACCAAACAAACCAACTGGACTGCAATATTGTTGTAGGAAACAAATTCAAACTCTAGTCATGCTATTGCATTCACTTTTGGATTAATATTGTTGTAAAAGGTATAATCTCCCTTATCCTCCCAGCTATAGGTTAATGAAATGCAGTTTCTTCCAGGCAGCGGTCGTGTTGATACTGCTATATGGATGCACTACTTGGACGCTAACTAAACGGTTGAAGAAGCTAGACGGCAATTACACAAGAATGTTGCGAACAATATTGAACAAATCCTGGTGGCAACACCCCACAAGGCACCAACAATACGGCCACCTGCCTCCCATCACGAAAACTATCCAAGTTAGATGAACCAGACATGCAGGACACTGCTGGAGAAGCAAGGACGAGCTCATAAGTGAGGTACTCCTATGGACCCCCACACATGGCCAAGCAAAAGCAGGACGACCAGCTCGAACATACATACAGCAGCTATGTGAGGATATGGAATGTAGCCCTGAAGACCTACCAGAGGCGATGAATGATAGGGAGAAGTGGCGAGAGGGTCAGGGATATCCGTGCTAGCGGCACAACATGATGATGATGATAATGAGTACTACTACTGTTCTTCTACATGTATTGCTTTGTGGCAAAATAATCACAGTAAAACACAATTTTCTGGAATGGATAGGGGCTAACAAAAAGTTAGCCCCGATCAGAAAGAGATATTTTCAGGCAAGAAACCTAACAGAACTTTTTTAACTAAAAAGTAACTAAATTGTAGCCTTTTTAAAGGAAACAGGGCTATACAATAAATTATAAGAATATATATTCAAAATACAAAAATAAAAACCCTGATTCAGTATAAAATAACCTAAGGAAGGTTGACATGCCATAAAACCCAACTACCAAGGATACCTTTGGTATTAAGTAACTCACAAAGACTGATATGTCATTAAAAAAAAGATAAATCTTTGGTTACATACTTATACAACATGAAATTGTAATTTGGAAATGGTGTTTCTGGGTGGGCAAGGGCTTGATTGATGATAAAAATGTCCTTTGTATTGTATATAGGACAGTAAATCATTGTATTGTATATAGGACAGATTTATTGTGGAGAACATATTACTCTATGTGTTTACATATAATCTCCAAAATATGTCAGCCCAGTTGGTTGGGAATGTAGAATACACTAACTGCATCTCTGCAGAAGGATAAAGTCCCCATGTGTGTCCTGGATATGGTAATAAATAATCTCATGGTGAGGCTCCAGTAATGCTGAAGTTTTGGGGAATATGGAGTACCCCTTCATTGCCATTGCTCCCTGGTCCACTCTTGCCCAGAGTAGTAGCACCTGATAAGGTTCTATCTATGAGTCAAATAGAGCTGTTTCACATTTAAACTGAGTGCAAACAAATGACTCATGCGAAATTGAATTGTTTGGAATAGAACTATTTTTACATTTAACTGTGTATAAACAAATGACTGATATTTAATTGAATTTTTAGAGAAGTGTTGGAATCAGTGTATCACCCTAGAAGGAAACTATGTTGATGAATAAAGTCGAATTTTGCCTAATATTTTTCTAAAGTTCTCTAGTTTTAGCAAAGTGGTCACCATGTAAATATTAAAACTTTAACATAATTGGGACTAAATAACCTAGAAATTCCTTTCTCTTGACATTTGATTGGCTCTATAGTATATTTTACATACGACCATCAATTGTCTTTGTCCTCCTCTGTTATGTGTCAATGAAGAAAAGTCATTACAAGGATGTTTATTAAATGAAAGACTATAATTAATACCAGTTTAAGCACCATATTAAAAAGGTTCCTGACATTAATTATTCAAGTGTTGCTTATAAACTGTATTAGTGCATTTTCACTTAAACATCTGTAAATAATACAATACTTATTCAAATTTAGCAGCATTCTTGGAAAATGTGTTTTTGACTATAAATATGGACTGAGTGCACAGACATACTTAGGCTTTGCTCGCTGTCAGTGGAGCTTAGAATACGCTATCTCCTGCAGTGGGGTAAACCTCTACCTCTCAAACGGGTATCCTAGGTATGACACTAAACTTCATCTGATGGTGAGGCTCCAGTTCTGGGATGTATGGAGTACCCCTTCATTGTTATTACTCCCAGGTTCACTCTGATCTGGAAGGGTCTGATGTATGGGTCAAATACATCTGTTTAAAAAATATTTGTATTCAATAGGATTGTGTGCAAAAAAAACCTCTTAAGAAACAACTATACAAAAGATGTAAGTATAAATGTACAATGAATCCTCTAGGCATAAAATAACCCTAGACATGTTGACATGCTGTTAAAATCACTCAGGCTTTGCTATGAATGCCTACTTCTTGGGTAATTGTTGCAGATGAGTTTGTTATTGTCAGTCCTATGATTGGTTGGTTGATGTTTTATGGCATACCAACCCTTGTGAGTTATTTAATCCCAAATCCTGTTTATATATGATTTGTAAGCAAATAGTTTGCAAGTAACTTTATTTTAAGCTCATTTGTTTGTACATAGTTAAATGGTTTCAAGAATTCCGATCTAACACTTATAATTATGTAATATTAATCATTTGTTTGGACACACTTAAAGGATTTCAAGTATTCCACTGTAATATGAATAATTTGCCCACAGCTGTATGGTTTCAAATAACAATAATCTTTATTAAATGAGTGAACAATTTTATTTGACCCATAGATGGGTCCCTAATAGGTACTACTAATCCAGGTCAAAGTGGACCTGGGAGTAATGTCAATGAAGGGATACTCCATATTCCCCAAAGCTCCTGGATTTGAGCAGATGCAGTTTAATGACATACCCAGGACATATTTTTAGGAAAAGGTCTTCTCAGCAAAGGTTCAGTTGGCGTATTCTACAGCTCCAACCAACAGAGCTCTTCCTAACAATAATAATTCTAACATTTTATTTAATGAAAAGACTATATGGGAACTACACCTCCAAAAATTAACTAATCATTTGTTAGTTATGAATAGAAATTCATAATTAAATTTTTAAATTGAATAAAAAGAGTCACAAATTTTGAATCCAATGCCCAAACATTAAGTTTTGGTACATGAAACAAGAATGAATTGCGAAGAACTGATTTTTAAAGATTTATATGATTGCTAATGATATGTATGGATGTAGTTTGGAAACAGGTAACATGACAAATCAGTTAAGGAGCCAATCACAATTCTTCATTTTAAAACCAAAGTGGAACTGACTGTCAGGTATAAATAGACAGAGAAAGGAAAATCACAGCCAATGCCAACAATCTTTTTCACACTACTCACAACACAATCAGGAGTCAACAAAAACTTTAAAAACCTAATAATTCAGTTCACATACATTTTGCTGTTTATTCTTATTGAATCTTTTAAATTCTTTTGGGCTTTAACACAGTACTGTTTAAAGAGACAATGTTTTTGCTTAAATTGTTTGTTATTTGTTCATGTTCATTGCAAAGTTATATAAATAGGTATATATGTTAACAAATTGAAGTGACATACCAAAATTCTATGTGGTCAAGGTAAAAAGCTTTGGCAGCTACATCAATCCAAGGAAATAAGCAAGATGGTTTCCTGGCTTCCTCTACTACCTTCCCCTAAAACAAAACCACTTCTAAAAAAAAAAATGACCTGTAACAGAACCATTCTCTGGAGACACAAGTAAAATATATATTTACCCAACCCCTCCACAGGATGTGACACAAGATCAATTTTTAAGTGGAGTACAACTGGTTTGAATTTAGAATTTTCCTTCTAGACTAATTCCCACTCCAAGTTTAAAGATCCCAGTCTATTCTGCTATTTACACATAGCTGGAGGAAGAATAGTTGGATTCATACCCTTCCCAAGAGTATTAGATCCATGTGAAATGCCAACAGATTCATCCAGGATTTGAACTCGGGTCTCTGTTACTAGGGGGTGTCCTCGTGGTGTAATGGTTAAAGCGATGAACTGTGGAATTGTAGTAAGTGAGTTTGTACTCCAGTCGCGCTATTACATTCACTTTCGGGCAAATACCCTTGGGAAAGATATGAACCCCCTTATTCTCCTAGCTATGGGTTAAATAGTACCGCTATTGTTCTTCTAGGAGAATAGCTTTGGCATTAAATAACCTACAAAGGTTGATATGGCATTAAACAAAGAAACCAAACCAAACCATTACTATTTCCTATGATGATAACTTCTATACCACAAATGCCTTGAGACATGAATGAATGAAATAGCTCATAGACATATTTACTTTTTTGTGAAATGTCCTTCAAAATGTGAAACTGATTCAAGTATTTGCTTTCACAGCAGTCTCTCTATGCTCAGTATTGCACTCACTGAACTAATCCCCCCTTGTTTCTCTCACACGTGGTTCACTTTGAAAAATTTGCATACGCCACTCTCACAAATTCTCCTTGCTCGAGACCTCATTTTATCTTAAATAGAGATGTTAGGGCGGTCATGTTTCTTTTTTGCATCAAGCCCATCACTCATTTTGCATGCCAGGCATATACATGCTCACTTTGACACATGCAGTAAGTCATCTTATCATCTACAATGAAATAACCATAGTTTACTGAACCTGGTGTCTTTGCTTAACAAGAAATCAAACTAGTAGTTAGAACTATATTAAAAAGAATGTCTCTCAAAATGTCAAATATAGCTGCAAAATTGTATCCAAATGAATATTGGGAGCCATGGAACCATATATCACTAATGTCACATTATTGGATGAATGATCTGTAAAATACATACAAAAACATCATCATCAAGTCATGCTGATGGCACAGATTTCCCTGACTCTGTCTTCATCCATCCTTCCCATCCATGTGTAGGGGTCCATAGAACACTTATGAGTTTGTTCTTGCTTCTTCACCAGTGTCCCACATGTCTTGTTTGTCTTACTTGGATAGTTTTTGAGATGGGAGGTAAGTGATCATACAACTGTTGTTTTGTGAGGTGTTGCTTCCAGGTTTTATTCAATATAGCATTCTTTTTTCCCGTCTAGCTTTTTCTTTATGCATTTTGTCAGGATCTATACAGTTGTATTGACACAACCATAGTGTAGTGAAATTGAAAGGCAGAACCCGCAGACTGCTGTCTCCAATGAGCCAACCAGGGTTCGTCATTCAAAGAGACAGCAAGTAGCGTGCTGTATATGTAGGCATGACAGCCAACATTTACATGTATTCTGCAATCGTCCAAGGCTGGATAAAAAACAGGTGGTGAACAAGAGAAATGAAATGTGACAATGAAGCTGTGTGAATTGAATTCCTTTCATAAAAACACTGAAAGAAAGAAACAAGAAGTAATGTTGAAAGCATTTGAGGTAGGCCATTTTACTAATGGCCTACCTCAAAGTTTGAAAATGGCACGAATGTGCCTTGCATGTAGAGTACCGAAAGTATAGAAAAACGGAAGCGTGAGCGTCATTGGGAGTGCAATTTGTAGGTCATGCATCTTGTCTCTGGTGGGACAGGGTTTGCAACATATGCAAATTTCGGTCAGCCAGAACTGGTATAAAAGAAGCATTGTGGGGAGGGACGTTTTGTTGCCTGGCAGCAGAATTGTGCAAACCGATGTATTGACGTGGCGAGTAAGAGTGAGAGAAAGAAACAGAGAAAGACAAGACTGGTGGCGAGCAGTTAAAAGATGTGAAGAATTTCATGACTTATTTTGGAATTTTTCAACTAGGGAAGCTATTTTGATACTTATTTTTCTTACCTCAAAGCATCTGAAGTGGCTAGATATGAGGAACCCATAATAAATAAGAATAGGAAAGTTCCGAAATCTGTTGAGATGGTCAGAGTATATTTGATGTTACATCTTTCTTTTACATTGATTTTTCTCACCTGCTTTTTCAATTGACTCTGTTTTCTTCTGGCCACCATTTTTGTTATTGTTGCCTATCTCCTTGTGTTTCATCTCAGAGTCTTCTCTCTTGTCTTTGTTGCCATAACTCCAACTGTCTTAGTTCTTCTTTGCTAGGATAACAACAATGCAGACACCATTCTTATAAGCACATTTTTATTCTATGACAACCATTTTACCTGTGCAACCTTTGTGGGGAATTTAAAGCACCATTGGAATGTGTGTTTTGTTCAAGCATTTCTCTGTGACTAATGAAATTGTTCAACTATTTTCCTCATGTCAGCTGATTGCGTGATATCTTAATCAATCATTGACATGAATTCAAACTAACCCTGGGTTCACTGCTTGTCACTTAGGTAAATGATTCATGGTATCTTTCCACCATTTTCATGGTTATTTGAACACTCCACTATCTGTCAATAATAGATTTCACTAATTTATTATGTAACATCAGGTTGTAGAAATCTGCTTGGATTAAGATCCAAATAAACCATTAAAATATATTATTTCATCTCATCATTTTAAATAACCTGTACTGTATTTAGACATAAAACTAGTATGTATTTACCTTCTGTCATGAGCAGAATGTGACACAAGGCTAATTTTTAAGAAGTGTAAGGCTGGTTTGAATTCAGAGTTTTCCTTTTAGACTAGTTGCTTTATCACAGCTAAAAAACCCAGTCTACGCTACTATTTACCTACAGCTGGAGGAAGAAGGGATGAATTTATGCATTTCTAATGGGCATTAGGGCAAAATGAAATGTAAACAGCCTTGTCAAAGGCTTGATCTCTGGTCAACAATTCTACTTCCTGTAAAGATAACCATTATGCTAAGTGTGCCTCTTTGCTATCAAAAGTAAGGGTTTTTTTATCAGCTGACCACGTGATAAAAAAACAGGCTCTACCAGATTCAGTATAACAACTTTCTGTGATTACCCTTGAAATTTGTTATGGCAGAACTTGGTCTGATTGAGAACTAGAACCTTTTAAATTCAAATAGCAAGTCATTTGGTCTCAGAAGTATTCCGGAGATGAAGCAATTGTCGCTTGCAAATTTTCCTGATATGATTGTGGCTTCCAACACATGAGGCATTATTTTGATATTTAAGACTTTTGCCATTGCAAAAGTTTGGCGACCTGAGGTTACACAGTAGCAGATTATGTGGAGCAATTCTTGTAGGTTCAAGGCTATTAAGAAACTAGTTTAAGAGGAGAAAAAAAAATTGTCAGGTTCACACACATTGCTTATCTGATTTCCTTCTTTCAGACTTTCTTCTCTCTGTCTGCCTTTGTTCATTCATTGTTTCTTCTGTCAATGTGGTTGCTTGACACTTGATCACAGAATTGCCAACTGAATTTCCTGTTGACTTATATATCCCTTTTTGTTACCCACAATTCCTTGTTTTCTTTCCATTCATTATGAGTAAGGTAGTTAGCATCCATTGTAATACTAGGTAAGTGATCTTTTTTTCTTCATTCAAACCACAGAAACTCAGATAATCAACAACCTGATCCTGGGAACTGATAATATCAACTGATTTATATGATATTTCTTCTATATGGAGCATATCCAGAAGCCTTTTGTTAATTTCTTTTACTGAAACATTTTTCAGTGCTAAATTGCTTAATAACAGTCATTTGGTATCAAAGTTTTATTCTTCAAATTCTCCCTCCTCCAAAATCTTGTATTTATATTTATCTGAACACTTTTTTCATTGATTTATTATTATTATTCAAGGTAACTTAGCAAGCAAATATACTCCTGAATATTATCTAACTTCTTAGCCCTGAATATTCCCTTGAATATTATCTAGCTTGCTTGTAAGCAAGCTAGATTATCAGACCATTGTTAGTGAGTACAATTCTCACTGGGTGCTCAATACTTGTTGCTTTGTACCACAACTAAGCTAAGTTTAGTAAATAAGTATATTTGTTATTCTCTGATCATCCCACTTACTTCTCCCCCAACTTCCTATTTAATTTGATAACAAGAGTGTTGTTCAAAAAGTTATTACACACCTTTCACTTTAGTGTAGGCCTCACCTACTAAGAAATTAAAACAGAAAATCGAATTAGTTTTTTCCACTTTTATACATATTTACCAACCCCTCCGCTTGGGCAGGATATGACACAAGGTCAATTTTTTTAAGCGGAGTTTAACAGGTTTGAATTCAGAGTTTTCCTTCTCCTAGATTAGTTGCCTCACCAAGGCTGAAGAACCTAGTCTGCCCTACTATTTTACCCATAGCTGGAGGGAGAATAATTGGATTCATACCTTTCCCAAGGGTATTAGTGCAATGTGAAATGCAATCAGTCTCGTCCAGGATTTGAACTCGTGTTGCCGTGTCCATTTCCTATGATGATAACATTACACCACAGGCACCTCCATTTTTATAAGAAGTGGTCGTGTTGTCACAACAAAAATGTTCAGCTATAACTCTTCTTTCTATATTAGGTTTAGAATTTTTACAACCACCCTTGTATTTCTTTTTTGTGTGCTTGAATGCTAAGAAAGCTTTATAAAACAACTTTTAAAATATAGTTTAGCAATTAAAAATAAATCTTTTTTAACAATCTAATGAAAGAGACTGAAAAATTTGCTTTCTTTTTAAATTTTGCTACACTATTATTTTAAGTTGTATCAAAATCTCCATGGTTTATGCTTAAGTGTCTAACTTATACTTTTAATGTTAAAATAGATTTTTTCAGTGAGATACAGTTTTTTAATAATAAAGTTTCATATAAAAAGGTAAAAAAAGTAAGGAATTTCATGACCTAAAATAATTTCAGCAATTTTTTACAACCAAAAATAGTTTATAGTATAATTCATTAAAATAAACAACTAAAACTTTACAAACAAATAATGCTGTTTTTTTTTTAAATAGAAATTTCATAAAATTAAATAAATGAAGGGATGAAGTTTTATATATATTATAGTAATAATAATAAATGGTGGTGATTGTTTAATGGTTATCATCTTAGGAAATGGTTATAACAAATTGAGTTCAAATCCTAGATGAAGCTGTTTGCATTTCACATAGTGAATTCATAATTTTGGGAAATGTATGAATCCAATTATTCTCTTTCCAACTATGTGTGTATAGTAGGGCAAACTGAACTTTTAAACCTTAGTCTGACAACTAGTTTTAGTGGAGGGAAACTGAATTCAAACCTGTTTAACTCTTAGAAAATTGATCTTCTGCCATGCCGAGGGGTTGGGAAATACATTGTAATAATAATAATTCATGTTTTGTGTCAGTTAATTTTATATATTCTCAGTCACCCCTTCATCACAAATATTTTTGAAACAAACTAATGTATATTTCACTAATGTTCTTATGAAGAACTTTTTCTTAATGTATATAAAATTGGATTATTTCAACTTTTCAGCTTTTGATCTTGAAGTGAAAGTGTGTGAAATATTTACATATATTCTACCCTTTTCTGAGGATGATTATAGTTAGGGGCAACAAATAAATTACCAAGTTTTAGGAAAATATTAGTCACGAAAATTGTTCTGCTGCATGTCATAGAAAAGTAGTTTTTGTGTGTTTGAGACATTTGCTTTACATCCTTCCTGAAATATTTTCTTTTGCAGGATTAAGAATAAACCCAGTTCTATCATCTAAGCTAAACAATCTACTTTTGAATGTCTGTTTTTTTTTTTTTTAGATTTTGTTTGCAGGTTACTCGTCAAATTAATTTACAAAGGTCTTTATTTTTACGTGAAATATTAAAAAATTCTAAGCAAAGATAGTTGAAATAAACTTATTTTTAGAAATAGCATTGCATTGTATCATTACTTTTAAAACTGACGTGCTGACATATTTTTAAAAAGACCTTTACAATATCCCTGCAAATTTATTGCGAGTTAGGTCCCTTGCATCCTATTAGCGACGACAAATCTTAATCGCCTTCCAAATTGACTAGTTCTCTTTTTCTCTGGTTGCCTCCCTTAGACTAAAAAATTTCAGTACGCGATTTCCCTATCATAGCGACTTCAGATCCATATTGAAAAATTGCAGGTGGAATGACGTTTAAATATATATTATGCTCGTCATTCCAAAAATAACCATTGACGAAATTGACTCTTGAAGTATATTTCTTAAAATGACAGCAAACTTGGAGATGACGTTATTTTCATAAAAAAGCATAAAGAAATTATTAACTTACTCAGTCCTATCGCCAGTCATCTTGTCAGTAACTTCAGTGTATTTTAATAAATTATTTATTCTCTCGCATCTAATTAGAGTAGGGCTGATTGACAAGTATTCTGCGAGAGAATAAGATTGATTTACGAAGTTTTTATTTTTAAAGGAACCATTGACGAAAAGATTACATAAGTAGATCAAAAGACTCCATCTTGTAAATTTCAAAGAGAAATTTCTGTGATAAGGCAGAAAGTACTGAAGGGTAAATAAAATTGAGTCCTATGAATAATGAGAGAGAGAGAGAGAGAGAGAGAGAGAGAGAGAGAGAGAGAGAGAGTTACAATGATGATAATGATCTTACAATAATCATTATCGGTCATTCCCCCTGAACAAAATTTGATAATTTTCCAACTTATAACAATTTTTTCTCTTGAAAAGTTTTTTTTTTTTTTTTTTTTTTTTTTTTTTTTGCTTGACAAGTCTCTTTTTCCCTTGAAAAGTTCTCTCTATCCAATCAAACCAACAAGTTTCGTTATTTTTTAAAAAGTATCCATATAGATTCTGAAATTTATATTTAAAAAACTCGTTAAAAATAACTGTACAAAAGATGACAAAATATGAACGTAATTCCCTAACATTTTGACATGAAAAAACCCTAGACGGATTGATATGCTATTAAAATCAGTCAAGCGTCAGGTATCATCTGTTATAGGATTTTAGAAATATTTTTAAATATTTAAATAATCTTATATATTACATGAAATTACTAAAAGAATCAACAAGAACTTGTTTGACGTTACATGACTAGGAGGTGCGCTTAGTGTAACTGTTATCATCGTAGGAAATGGATTCGGTGACCTGATGTCAAATTATAGATGAGACCGCGTTTCACTTCACGTAAATACCCTTGGGAAAGGCATAAATCCTTTTATCCCTCGTGGCAATGAGTAAATAGTAGACCAAACTGGGTTATTTAGCCTTGGTTTGGCAACCAGTTTAGAAGGGAAACTCTGAATTCAAACCAGCTTTACCCAGCCTGAAAATTGACCTTGTGTCATCCTCTCAGTGGCAGAAGAGTAAATACATACTTGGCCAGTACGTAGCTTATTTACCAAGCTTTTGTGTGGTTTCTAATAAGAAATTAACATTAAAAATTTGAACTTCACATATTTGCCAGAAAGTATTTGCTGGTGAAAGCAGATGACATAAATGTAGACAATATGAAATTTAACAAATAACAAATTCGTTCATGATTTACATTTTGACAGCGATTAGAGTCAGCCCGAGAGCGAAAATGAATTCGTTAGAAGCCTGTTGGCGCCAAGACTGTTTATTGGCGGCCATTGAATGCTACTTAAGTAAATATGTTTTACTTCTTGACGGTTACAGTCAAGTTAGCTGGGTCTGTAGAATACGCTGACTGCACCTCAACAGAGGAGTAAGACCCCCAACGAGTATCCTGGGTATGACTCTAATCTGCACCTGATGGTGAGGCCCCAATCTCTGGGTAATGTGGAGTACCCTTTCATTGCCATTACTCCCAGGTTACTCCATGTGTAATGAGTATCGTCGTAGGAAATAGACACGGCGACACGAGGCTGATCGCATTTCACATAGTACTAAAACCCTTGGGAAAGGTATGAATCCAATTATTCTCCCTTCAGCTATGAGTAAATAGTAGGGTAGACTAGGTTCTTTAGCTTTGGTTAGGCAACCAGTCTAGGAGAAGGAGAACTCTGAATTCAAACCTATTAAAATCCGCTTAAAAAATTGACTTAGTGTCACATCCTTATCGAGCGGAGGGGTTGATAAATACATACTCCCAGATTCACTCTGACTCGGAGTGGTTATACCTGTTAGGGTCTGATCTGTGTGTCAGAACTGTTTCATCATTTACTATGTTTGCAACCATTTAAGTGTGTACAAACAAATAATTAATATCAAATTGAATTATTAGCATTAGCTAACAATACTTGAAACCATTTAATTGTTTGCAAACAAACGAGTTCTGGGTCGTTTAAAAATAATGTTACTTACAAACTGTTCGCTCATGTTACAGACAAGCGTATAGTAGCAAGAAAAAATCATAACGGACAAAATTTTAGGATTAAATCTGTTTATTGTAAAACAAACAGAGGTTGTGTGGTGTAGAATTCGTAGTCCCAAGAAAGAGTAGTGTTCTTTCTCCTTCTGGGTAGGGCCAGGAGGCTAGTGGTTGTGAGTTCGTTTTTAGTTTAGTATGATTGGTTCGAGTGACCCAGTTCTGGTAGCTTCAGCCAGTTGTGGGGTGTGGGTTCATTGAAAAGTCGGTAGTCCTCTCTATCCTTGTCCGAGGTGTGGACTGAACTGCCATCAAGTCTTTGGGTACCTTTTTTTTATTATTATAGTTCTGCTGGGGAAAGCATCGGCTCCAGAAGGATTTGCGGGAAAAGTTTCTGAATGGTTGAAAAGGGGTTTTTTTTTTTAATTTGTGAGTTTATTTTTATATTTCATCCATGCACGGAGCCTACCTGCACAGTGACGTGTTTTATTCATTTTGTAATTAGCTACAGTTCAAACAATATCCGGTTAATGTTACTTTTTTAACCGAAATGTAAGCTCGTTGAATTTTCTTTTCGGGTGTTTTGATTTATTAATTCATTAGTTTTGCTGGTGAGTGGGTATGAAATGTATTATTAGTAAATTAGAAGAGATTCCGATTGAAGCTTACAAATATATATATATATATATATATATATATATATATACATATATATGCCAACAACGGGTAAGAATAACATGGAATACTTACACTTGTACCCGGTCATGGTTAACAGAATTGGAACAAGCTACCCCTGTGGTTCAAATAAAGGGTTCAGTTCGAGATTCTGTGTGGACTCCAGAGTTCGACATGAAAAACCCGAATAAAGTCGAAAGACATATCAACCGAAACGTGATTATAACAATAAAGATGAGGTCAATAACTCGAATATTCTAGGTAATAATAATGATCAATCTTCATCTCAGAAATCTAGACAAATATATATGTATATATATATATAGTCATCCACAAACAGACTGTTTCGTTGTATCACAACTCTTCAGTATGGCTAAACACGTGAGATTCCTAAAGCAGTGATCGAAACCCTGCTGACTTATACACCAGCCGTAGATTCTACCGCACAGCTACGAGCGAATTTATTTTTAACGCATATGTGTGTGTGATAGAAATAAGTGGAAAAGTGGATAAACCAACACTGGCAACGGATTCAATATTTCGTTCTTTATTGACAAAAAATCTAACATTTCTTCATTATATATATATAAAGCTTACAAATATAAGGTTACAAATAAAGCTTACAGATATATATGTATATATATATATATATATATATAGGATTTGACATACTATAAAATACAACCAGACCAAACCAAACCAATTCTCGATGGTTAGATATTAGGTTATAAATTGAGTTCGTTCAGCTTGGGTTGAAATATGATAGTTTTTATTGAAGATACAGGACTAGGTTTAATGGGCGTTAAAAGTTTGTTGTGAGGCAGAATATAGTAATCTTTTGTTTTCATTCTGTTTTATTTCCACGTGGGTGTAGAAGCTGGTTTCTTTGATTATTGATACGTAGGGTTCGGGTGGTTGTTGCCGTTGGCAGTCGTTGGTGAAGAATGTACTTAGATAAATGATAATATAGATTTAAAACAGAAAAATATTTAGCTGGCAATGATATTTAATCAGTGTTGGACTTACCTGTAAGTTAAATAAGCTATGGCTTAGTGTCACACACTTTTGAAGCCCCATCTTTTAAAATACATTTGTAGGGATTACATCCATTTTCTGCCAAATAGTTCTGCTCATGGCCTCGAGGTGTTGTGGACAAACTTGCATATTCTTCTTCACTAATTCATAAAAAAAATCATATATATATTGTCATCCACAGACAGATCTGTTTCGTTCTATCAGAACTCATCGGTGTGGCTAGATTTCCGAAGCTGGGATCGAAGCCCGGTTGACTCAAACGCCAATCCAAGATTCTACCACTCAGCCACGAGGAAGCCAGTGCCAGCGAAGTAAATTTAAACGGTTATGAATCACAATTGTTATTGTTTAAATATTTCCGCTTAACGGCTACCGAGAGCTCGATTCATACGAAGAGCCTTGCATATACGCTAATGGCAACACAATTACTTCATTTGCTAGAGAGCTCAACCCTATAGGGGTATTGTCATCCACAGACAGATCTGTTTCGTTCTATCAGAACTCATCAGTGTGTCTAGACGGTTATATATATATATATATATATATATATAATTTATTTATCTTTACATTAATATAAAATATTTTGGAAGGAAGCCTCAAATTTCTTATAACTTAGGGCCTCAACTGTTCAAAGTCCAACCTTGCACGAACTACAGAAAAAAAAGTTAAACAAATACACTCCCACGATATGAGTATGATACACGTATGTAAATCATAAAAAAACATATTGTGAGGAAAAAGGAAATTGATTGATTTTTAAGGTATGTCAACCTGTTTTGGGTTATTTTATGCCTAGTGGTTAGGGAAACGCGTTCCTTGTACGTTAATGTTTACGTATTTTGTGTAGTTGTTTCTCTAGAGGTTTTCTTTTTTGCACGCGAATAAGAATAATTTTAAACAGATGTATTTGGTCCATAGATGGTAGCTTGACTGGTACTATCACTCCGAGTTTGTGTGGACCTGTGAGTAATTGCAATGAAAGAATACTCCTTTAACGAAATGGGCAAATTGTAGTTTACCCCTTGTTACATTAAGAAGAAAAAAAGTAAAAGGATAAGGACAGGAATGTTGAGGAGTTTGAAGAAGTTTAATGGCAACCAGAAAGAAAACTCTTGTGCTGTAAATTGCAGGAAGAAGAAAACGGTTGTAAATGAAAAGCCGGTATTAAGACGCCGAATGTCAAAGCAGGAGTTGAGATGCTGTCGTCAGGACAGGAATTAAAATGCTGAAGTTAAAAGCAGGAGTTGAAATGCTGTCGTTATGATAGGAATTAAAATGCTGAAATTAAAAGCAGAAGTTGAAAATATCCAATTTGTTTCTCCGAGGATCCGTTGGTTTAGAAGGTAAGATGAATGATGAAAGAATGATTTCTCAGACACCAACGGTGCATAGATTGGATAAGATCTCCTCATGGTGCTTAGCGGACTCCTCGAAATATGTGAGAGAGAGTCGGTGAAGAAGAGTGAATGTGGTCTCTCATGTTGGCTGGTCCTTCCTGCTGCTAGCAAGCGAAGAGAGAGAATGTATGCTCTGTCATGTTGACAGGTCTGTCCTACTCGTAATGCCTGCGTGGAAGAGAGAAGAGAGTTTGTGCTCTGTCCTGCTGCTAGGAGGCGAAGAGAGAGGGTGTGTGCTCTCTCACGGCTGGTCTGTCCATGCTGCTATCAAGGGAAGAAGCGAAAAGAGAGGGCGGGAAATGGTTAGCACTGCCTTTTTATGTTGCCCCGGGGAGAATGGCATCAATCATTCTCACTTGGTGAAAATATGTGACGACCATAACGGTCAAATTAATTTACACGCCAAACAAAAATACGAAGTTCTTTCTGCTACAAGAGCTCCGCCCCAGAACGAAGGTGCGAAGTTACCTGATGTTTGATAAATAACATTAGTTGTAACAGAGAGAAAAGAACTACGAGTCACACAGCACAAAAATGTTGCCCCGGGGAGATAACCCGGGCAGAATGGCATCAGTTATTCTCATTGGGTGAAAATATGCGACGACCATAACGGTCAAATTAATTTACGCGCCAAACAAAAATACGAAGATCTTTCTGCTACACTCCAAACTCCCCAGATTTTCAAAACTGGAGTTGCACTATCAAATGCAATTTAGTGTCATCCTATTTACCAACCCCTCCGCTCGGACAGGATATGACACAAGGTCAATTTTTAAGCGGAGTTTAACAGGTTTGAATTCAGAGTTTCCCTTCTCCTAGACTCGTTGCCTTTCCAAGGCTGAAGAACTCAGTCTGCCTTACTATTTACCCATAGCTGGAGGGATAATAATTGGAGTCATACCTTTCCCAAGGGTATTAGTGCTATGTGAAATGCAATCAGTCTCGTCCAGGATTTGAACTCGAGTCGCCGTGTCCATTTCCTACGACGATAACCATTACACCACGGGCAATTTAGTGTCATAATCACGACACCTCTTTCGGGGTCGGAGTGGCGGTCTTATCCCTCTGCAGGAGATGCAATCAACGTATTCTAAACCCTGCCGACAAGAAGTTTAAGAAATGAGAATCCTAGAGAACTGTTATGTGATTTTCATTCTTCGCTATGAGAACGTGTGAATTTACAACATGCCACTGTGCCATGCACCCCACAGAACAGAGAAAGACTTGTGTGGTTTCTCTTGCTAAAATAGCGGAATGAATGTTGGGTCGTGAATATTGTTCCTTCTACACTTAATGTGTCGTAGACAACCGTTTTTAACATCCTGTTTACAGGATTTGGTCAAATTACCAAGAAATCTGTTTTTGTATAATATCAATTCTCTCCCGCTCACTGTTCCCGCTACTTGGTTTTTGGTTGTAGAGATGTCACTCATGTAGCAGAGCCCACCCTTCTTCATATCTATGAGGCTGATGAAAAGGTTATTTGTGGTTGATCGTTGGTTTTGTTGGGAAATTCTAAAGTGGTTTGTAAACTGACTTTTTTCCTTCTTCTTACCCCATTCATTTGTCTTATTTCTGTCTGTCGAAGCTGTAAGGAAATTAAAGATGAAAGAAAAAATATAAGGATACCTTAAGACTCAAATTTTATTTTTGGGGTTTACGACTATTCTCTAGTGGGAATATTTTACTGAACCAGTAGAAGTTTGAAGGTCCATCGTGTGTTCAGTGGGTATGCTTAGCAGAGGCTGCTACTAGCAGGAAAGACATAACGCGCTGCTATGTTCGATACTCAGCAGGCACGTACCCTCCCCACTAACTGCAGAGAGAAAAAGGTCCTTTTGGTCGACGCGTCTCGAGGTCACCAAGAGTTTCTTTTTGGCACTAGGACGCCCATCTTTTCAAACATGGGCAGATTGTGCCTTTTGTCAGAGGCCTCTTGAAAAACAGTTTTGCATTTTATCTATTTTATTTCTATGGTATTGTCTTTTTTATTTCTTCTAAATCTCCACAGGTCTACGATTGATTTAAATTAAGTTTTTTTCTTCCATGACCGGTTGTTAAACAAAGGTTAAAGAGCCCAGTCTGTCCTTCTAATTACCTATAGCTGGAGGAAGAATTGTTGGATTCTTTTTTTTTAATTTAATGACATATCAGCCTTCATGGGTTATTCAATACGAAAACCATCCTTGTTGAAGGACAGTAATCGTACTATTTAACCTACAACTGTGAGAACAAGGGGGTTTATAACTTTCCCAGGAGTATTAGTTCAAGCATGAGCGTAATAGTGCAATTAGAGTTTAAACTCGTTTACTACGATGTTGTAGAGCAGATTGTTAGCCACTACGCCACGAGATTTCCCTATTCAGACTTATACCTTTCCCAAAGGTATTAACACTTTGTGAAATACAAACAGCCTTGCTGAGGATCTAAACTCGAGTAGTCAACTCCACTTCCTACGACGATAACTGTTAAGCCACGAATTAATTATACGCGGAATAAGTTTGCAGTTTAATGGATTCGTGTCTCTGCATTTACTTTATCGTCTGTGTAAATCTCTCTATATAATTTGTGGAATTTGTACACGGATCTGATAAGTGCGGGAAAAAAGAGAGAAATGGAGGATATTATTCTACACATACACCCATTGAAATTCAAACTCACATTTTTTTTAATTTTTCGAATTTCACGTTCTAATTTAATGTAAAATAATCACCCATTTTCAGAACAAGTATTAAAACAGGACCACCCTCCTGTAGTGAAATTGAAAGGCAGAACCCACCGACTGCTGCCTCCGATGAGTCAACCGGGGTTCGTCGTTCAAAGAGACAACGAGTAGCATGCCGTATATGCAGGCGGAACAGCTGACGTATACGTGAATCCAGCAACCGTCCCCGGCTGCATAAAAAAACAAAAACAGATGGTGAGCCGAACGAACGAGAGAAATGAAATGTAATAACAAAGCTGTGTAAATTGAATTCCTTTCATAAAAACACCAAAAGAAAGAAAGAAGCAAGAAGTGACGATCGAAATGGCTCCACCTCAAAGTTCGAAACGAGCGCGAATGTGTCTTGCGTGTGGAGTACCGGAAGTATTGGAAAAAAAAAAAACAAAAAAAAAAACGAAAGCATGAGCGTCCTTGGGAGTACAATTTGTAGGTCACGCTTCTTGTCTCTGGTAGGACGGGGTTTGTGACATATGCAAATTTCGGCCTGCTAGAACTGGTATAAAAGGAGTAATCTCAGCATTGTTGTTGTTGCATTTGTTGCTTCACAGTAGGATTGTGCGAACCAGTGTATTGGCACGGTAAGTAAAAGAGAAAGAAAGAGACAGGACCGGTAGCAAGCAGTTAAAAGGTTTCAAGTAAAAGAGAAAGAGAGAGACAGGGCCGGTAACGTGCAGTTATTAGGTTTCACCTCCGTCGAAGTAAAATAAATCAATCAATAAATAATTCAACCTGTCTGGTTATTTATCTTTTCCAACGCTTACTCGATAGCGGGGAAGAGGAAAGGTCGACTTGACTAAGAAAACATTGTATCACTTGCTATTTTGGCGCGGTTGTACATAAAAAGTTGTTTTTATTTAATGGCATATCATATCAGCCTTTTTTTGTAGAAGAACAGCAGTAGTCCTATTTAACCCATAGCTAGTGGTGGGGCTAAGGGAGTTCATACCTTTTCCAAGGATAGCGGTACAAAGAAAAGATAACAAACAAATAAGTTAACAAAGAGTGTATTCGTTAATATCTATTTCGGTGAAACTCAAATTTTCTTGTTTAGATTTCGAGGGATTAAATTCCTGTTGTGGTCCGTATAATAGTTTATTGCTTGTGAGTGTGCAAAGTATGATCACGCGGCCCAAAAGGATAGGTGAGAAAACCGTTATTTGTGGAAACGGAAGGTTGGAGCTTACGTAGAACATTAATTTACTTGCATGTCTTTTGTTGTAGAAAGAGGTTGGCGTTCGGATATTTGGTTTGGGGTAGTTCTTGTTTTGTTGTGGATGACCGTATGTTCTTCATAGGGTTATTATAGACGTGGATATGTAGCATGCACATGGGCGTAAATAGCTCCATTGTGGAGTTAATAATGGAACTTCTGTTGGCCCATGAGATTGGAAAAATTGGCTCGTGACACCGCAGGAAAGAGGTTTGAGTGACGAGTTAAAGGGTCTGCTATGCGTGTTGAGGTCCCTCAGACTGGGAACAAATGATTTGTGGGGGATTACATCTCTTGCCTGTCGAAGAGATCTGCTATTTAGCTCTGGGTGGCATAAAAAGTCATTATTTTCTTTGTCTGCCAAATAGTTCTACTAATGGCTTTATAGCGGTTTTGAGGATAACACTATTGTTTTTAGGCACACAAATGAATTACGAAACTATTCTTTAACAACACACACACAACAGCGAAAGTTCTTTATTTGCAGCTTTGAATATTTGGTTTGTTCTTGGTGCTGCAAGACTCGTGGTGTTTAGGCTTGTTGGATGTTTGAGACGAAATGGCTTAGCTAGATGTTGAGATGGCAGCGTGTTGTTGGACGTGTGAGGGAAGTATTCAAAGTTACCGTGTAGTTTTGTGTCGAGAGCGGAGTGGCGCTCGGATCGACATAGTAAATTTTTGGGGTGACCAGAAGTGGTGCCTGTGGAAGGCATGCTGAATGTTTCTAATTTATGTTCCACTGGGATTCCTCGTAAAGAATCCATAAATTAGATGGTTCCCTCGTTGAGTTTCCATGTTGCTGCTGCTAGTGTTAAAGCCACAGTGAGATGTCCACACTGGGTGGCTTGTTTAGCTAAAAAGCATCGTTAAGCAGGGACGACCAGAGACACGTCTGTTCTGGTCGCCGCCTCAAGCTGAAGAGAATGTGTTTGGCCGCTCACCCGTTTTGCTAGCCGGAAATGAAGGTCACCACGCATTAGGCTCCACGCATCCATCCGGTTAAAATCAGAAAAAAGAAAAATAATAAAATGTAAAGTAGCCAATGAGAAGCGGTCGCGCCAAAATTAGAAGAATTTTGGAGTAGCGAATTTGGAGCCGGTGAAGAGAGATAAATACTCAGGTTTTCTGTGAACCGATCTCTCTTTTCGGGTAGTGACGTCGAACCGACAACACCGATTTTACTATCTGGTGTTTTGGGCACCACGCTGTGTCTTGGGACGTAGCGTTGGTTAGTCCATTCACCAAGTAAATAAAGGAAAGTATGAAAGAAATGTTTTCGTCTCTTGTCTCTTTCTATCTTTCCCTTTTTATATTTCTTTTGGACCTTCTTTGGGCAAGGCATTGCACCGGCCAGTCAACGTGGGGTAAAATAATATAATATAACCAAAATATGGAGTCAGACATCTTACGGCAACACAGCCTTGCCCTTAGCCACTGACCTTCATAAAAACCTTCAAATTCCACATTGGTGACCTCGACGCGAAAAACCTTTAAGAACCACATATGTCATCCTGATTGGGTGAAATTCAGTGTTGAATTAAATTGCGCGCCAAAACAAAATACGAGATTTTCCTCTTCTCTACAGCTTCTAGGTGACCGAGTCAAAGTTGTAAATAACGCGAGCGCACCAAAGTCAAAAGCTCCTTCCCTCGTGGTACTCAGACAACACGTACGTGTGCACTCCTGTCTCCGTAGACAGGGGACTTGCGCCTCCAACAACCTCGTGTCGCATTGCATATGATTGCATTCCTTAAACATATAAGTCTTCACGCGACTACTATTTCTCTTATACATATACAAAAGTCTCTTTCAAATTGTCCGAACTGTTACCTCTCACTCATTTAATGTTAGCGCGAATTATGGTGCCCAAATACAACTAAAGTACAAAAATAACTTTCAGTCGTCAGTACTATGATTTTCGCTACAGGTTATGCGTGACTGCAGCGTAAGTCTTTCATGTGTCTTTGAGGTTTGTCTGGCCGGAAAGATAATGTATACTTGAGTCTAGGGTCCGCCACGTGTACTGACTGACCATGTTTCACGATGGAGCATCATGTGTGTATGGTTAGGCCGGCGACATAGCTATCTGTTGGTAGCCTGGGTCCACTGGGAGAGAAAGAAAATTTTGTTGTATTTATGTGTTTTAGGAGGCGTTGGTTGCAATGTTTTCTTATTGGCCAAAAGGAGTCACATGACCTGCTGACCATCGCATCTGCGCAATAAACGGTCGGTGACCTTCTGTGGCTCACCGACCGTTCTATTTTTTGACTGTTACGAAAGGGTCATGGATCATAATAAAATTTGATTTAAAGTGTAACAATAGTAACTTAAAACCATATAATGATAATAATAATAACACGATCTCAGCATAAAACAACTCGACAAAGGTTGACATGACGTAAAACCAACCATCCTGACAAGATTTGAACTGCCATCCCATCCTTAACGAAGGCTAACAATAATCAATACTCATTCAAATTTACTCCCGTTCATTTCTTCTCAGCAGAACGCTATACATCGGCATATTGTTTATTTACATTTCTTACAACTGCTCTAGTTTCTTCCAGCATTATCCAATTTATTTTCTACTAGTATTTATTTCATCTTAATGTTTGTTTATTTTTAATCACTTTTATTCTCAGATCAACATAGTATCTTTAAGGGTTTTTTTTGTTTTTTAAATTTTTTAAGTAACTAGCAGTGCTGGTCGAAAATGCTTCTAAGGCAAAAATTAATAATGAACAAATATTAAAAACTTTCGTCTCTTTTCAATCGTTCTTTCCTCTCTATTTTATCTTATTTTTGCGACAGCATTTATCTACCGATAAAGGTTACATAACTTCAACCATCCACCTGTTCATTTTTTTTTGTGTAACAACAATCATTCATTAACTTGATGAAGCAGTCTGCGTTATCTCTGTCTAAATAATATTGAGCCTGCAAATACACACAGAAAATCTCAATTCAAATGTTCTCATAAAATTCAAATTGTGCTATGACTGAACTGAAGGATAAGTTCGCATATTTTGTGTCCGTAAATTCGAAACTATCGCCTTACAATTTTTGACTCCGCATGATGATCGGATCACGTGACTCAAACCTCCATGACCCGGCGCTTGTTCTAATGTCTACCACTTACTAGTAGTTTTTTTTAGCGCTGAGGCTACACGTTTTCTTAGTTCTACAACACATTTACCCTTGTTGAAGAAAGTCAAAAGAAATGTTTGCGCACAATGCCATCCAGCCCCAGGTCTGTTACTTTTTCATAGAAATTATTTTCTTTTCGATCTCGTTTTTTTTCCAACATCATTGACCCGTCAATGTCACACACGGTTCTAGTCACAGGGCGCTGCCATGTGAAAAGAAGGAAACCAAAAGTGGGGGATCGATTTATTTAATATTTTCAATGTAACCTAGTCCCCCATTTTAGGACCGTTACATATTTTATTTAGTACTGACCCATATGTACACTTTTTCTTTCGTTTTTAATGTAAACGATCAGATCTGTTTGATGCGATCGCTTTTCTTGAACTTTGATAGAGTTTCTTTTTTTGTCATTTTAATTTTATTTCTTTAACTTAAAAAATGTTTCTTAGCAAAAAAAAAGAAAAGAAAACAACAACAACAAAAACAAAAAAGAACAAACTTAGCGATATGGTTTTGTTTGTTGTCTACTAATAGATTTTCTGAAGTGTTTTATATCTTTTTTTATTGAATGAATTTACATTACAAAGAAAACTATCTATTAATTTAATGGGGAAAAAACATCACAAACATTCCTCTAGCGCAATAGTTAACTCACCAATTTCCTTTTCTTTCCACGCTTTAGTGTTTAATTTTGTTGTGCCAGATCTATTGTAATGAAAAAAATAATCATTTTAGGGAAAATAAAGATAATTTTTAATTTAATAATAAACTTATAATTCCATTTTGTTTTTCAAAATATTAGAAGTAAGAATGATATGTTTTTAGTTTTAATTATCATCGTACGTAAAATTATGAATAAAAAACTTTTTCAAATTTTTTTCCTCTTTTGGTTGTAAGTAAAAATTACTTTTTAATGATTAAAATTATTTGTCTTATAAAAATATTAATTTTTCTGTGTAGTCTTAAAACATGGATCGCATCATTCTTACGATCTTACATAATCTTGGTATGTAGAACCGTTGCGGTAATTAACCTATATTCATATTTGTTTTCATTTTCTTCTTTTACTTCATTTGGTTTATTTTTGTTGAAATCCCAAATCGATTTTATATTGATTTCGATCCTAAATTGAATTCAGTTTTTTCTTTTCTTTTTTTTTTTTTTTTAAATATCTTATGCAAAAAAAAAAGAGATGTAAAAGCAGAATTTTTTGTCTTCAATCGCCCCCTTACCTTGTTTTTGATGTCTTAACTTAAAAGAGTAAGGAAAAATCCTATTTTTTACACCTATAGAAAAAAAAAAAAAAAAAATTGACCTTCAGAAGAATGAAAAATATTCCACTTTTTATAAACTGCAATTTCTTTAGTCTTAAAGTTTTTTTTCCGTTCATATAAATCGAAACCTTGAACCTTATACGATAAAAAAAATCGAAATATTTCAATGGAAATAAAATCTTGCAAATTTTGTCTTCGAATTTTTCAGTCATATTTCACTTTTTAAAATTTTATTTCAATCTAACTCCACTTATATACCAAATCTTTTTCACATTTGATCGTTTTAAAAATTGTTTTTTCTTTTGATTTTAAATAATCTAATGAAAAAAACGTTTTTCTCCAAATGAATTTTAAATGATTCAAACTGTTCAGAACAATTTATTTTTCAGGGTTTTTCTTTAAAAAGCAACAAACAAAAACAAGTTGAGTTTCCATCCAAATTAAAAAACGTGTACCATGCTTGGAAAGTGCAGTACACATTTGATATTTATTTAGTTTTTTAACAGTTAAATACTTTTCCTTTCCTGTTTAAATTTTTAAAAACTGATTACATCATGTTTACCGCACATTAAATAAATTGAAATAATTGCCAAATTATTTCAGTTAAATCTGCTAATAAGTTAACTTTATTTATTCAGTTAACTTTGAGGAATGCGCCCTTTAATTGTTTATGTTTAAAATGAAAATCGCTCTCCTACTCCAGTCGCAGATTTATCAGGAATTAATCAAACGTTTATTCAAGGAGTTATGTAAATTTTAAATTCTTTAATTACAGTGATATTTTCTACTTCAGGTTTTAACTTTTTTTTTTTTTTTTTCAGTAAATTTAAACTTGTTTTCTCCAAGTAACTGTCAGTATCAACAAATAAGTGAATCAATGATTCAAGTCAGGATTCGAATAGATTCTTAAAAAGGGATAATTCTATGTTAACATCTAACTATCCTTAATTTTCTTAGAATAATTAGAAATGTGCAACAATTGTAAGTGTGCACCCCCCCCGTAAAATGTGGACATTTTTGGCGGGAACTTTACAAACTATAATTAAAACAAATTAAAAATGTCTTTAATTTTTTCTTTTTTTTTTTTTTCTAGAAAGAAACAAGTTTCCCAAATTTCTGTCGAAAATAAATAAATAACCTACTTTCCTCGATTATAACGACAACTGTTGCTGTTAATTGGTCAGTTTCTGTATTTTGTTTACATTACATCGATAATCTATTGGCTTATTTACGGTACTGACAACATGGCCGCCATGGACCTTTCGTACTGAAACAAATCACTATCCTTGACTGAAAAAAATCATAAAAAATCAGGGAATTATCCGATTTTAATGAAATTTTCAGCGTTCATTTATTGATGAATGAATTTTATAATGTGTCAGCTGTTTTATCAAAGAACTTGCAGATTTTTTTCAGGTCACATAACTTTACTCCACTGTGTGTGGCGCTATTTAATCGGTAGTGATATATCATAGGCATATACTTTCTGTTTATAATAAAGAGACGGACATCTGAAAGTGTGAATAAAAAAAAAAAAAAGATTGAATTAGGAGTTGTTGAATAAAAATAGTACTTCAATCATGTAAGCAATTTTTAGTTTTTTTCCCTTGTATTCGAGTTGGATATAAAAGTAAAAATATAAAGAGAAAAAAAAATTGTTATAAAAATAGGATATTTTAAAAAAAAGGTAAAAATTAGTGTTTTAGAGGCAATGAAAGATTTGTTGATTACCAGGTTAAACATTAAATATTAAAAAGGCAATTAAAAAGTATTATTTCAATATTTCGAAAAAAAATAATTATAAAGTAAAAATTAGCATTTCATTAAGTTGTCTTAATTGTACATTTAAAAAGATGTTAACATGTTTATTTTCCTTTTCCAAATTAAATACAAAGATAAACTATTGCTGATATGATTTTCTATACTTAAAAGTTTTTTTTCCTGATTGGCCTTGTATTACTAATTTTTAGCAGGAAACTGAAGTGCACCTTAATTATTTGCATTGTAAAATGATGCAGAAAATCTCATCAATTTTGACCTACTACTTGGATTTAAATACCATAGTAAATGATATAGTTATCAACGTATAAGTAATATTTTTACATAAATCAGTTTATTAATGTTTCTAATTACTGATTTCATTAAAAAAATGCTTTAAAAAGTATTTTAGAATTTTAATAACACTTTAATTTAAGAAACCTCAAGTTGGGTAAGGTCATTAACTTTGGCTAAATTTAAAATTAGATATGCTATTTTGCTTTTAATACAGATAATTATGATGTTACTATCTTTCAAATAAAATTAGATTTAACCTTTTTAATTGTTTTTTAATTAATGATGAGAAAAAAGAGTGAAATATTGTACTTAGTTTATTATGTGTGGAGATCAAAAGCATTATAATTATGTGTGACTTTTGAGTTTTATTCTCCCAAAACGGTATATCTTCTGAATTAAACTACAAAGAAAAATATTTTTCTCAATAAATAAGTGAATAAAAGCTTGAAGACCTGTACAAAGAAATGTACTAAAACAATTGTTTTGCAGCTAAAAAAAGAAAGAAAAAATGCAAAACATTTAATCCTTGAAAGGATTATACCTCTAAACTATATTTATTGCACTTATGGACATGCTTACTAAAAATATCATCCATGTGCAAATATATATATATATATGATGAGACTTGGCATGCAAACTATCTTGACCTCAATGTGTATTTTATGGCCGAGTTAGCTGAGGCTGTAGAATATGGCAACTGCATCTCTGCAGAAGAGTAAGATTCCACCAATTAGTGTACTAGATATGATACTAAACCATCTGGAACTTTGGGGAATGTGGAATACCCTTTTATTGCCATTCCTCTAAGGTCCACTCTGAACCAAATTGGTAGTTTGGGTTCTATCTATAGGTCAAATAGAAAAATTTAACCATTTAACTTTAACTGGTTTAAAAATGTTAACTACAAACTATTTACTTAAAAATCATATGTATAAACAGGATTTGACGATAAATAATCATTAAACAAACAAAACCATCAAGGAGTGTTTTAATGGTATTTGAATGAGAGAAGTAGATTTTCCTTGCTCCTAAGTGTGCCTGAAATATTTTTACTTTATCAGGAAGGTCTAGTTCTATGAAACAAATAAAATTGGTTTCTGTGGAAGATCTCCCTTTCTGAGGATGGCAGTAGTGTTCCAGAACTTTTGAGAGTAAAATTAATCAGAAAGGTCTCTTTATACAAAAAGTAAGTAAAATTGGTATCTGGAGGTACAAAAATCTAAATCTATCTAGGAAATAAAATAGTATCAAGGAAATGTTTTTTTTTAAAAGTCAATGTTTGGCCACCTTGCACTGAAGGGCACCCACCAAATTTTTAGTGGCCTTTTATCTCATAAAATATAGACAAATGAATAGAAGATATGTCTCATTACTTAATACAACATAGTCATCATACTTAATAAATTCAAATATTTTATGAGTTAAGACAGTTTTTAAATTTGTTTCACTTTTGTGATTATTTTAGTTAACTTTGAAATTGCTCTTCTATAAGAAAGTTACTTCCCAAAAATGAAGAAAATCTTCCAAAGCTCTTGTTTATAGGATAAATTTTTGCAAAATGTGCTTTGGGTTATTATTTTTATTTTCAGATATGCTGGTTGGTTGGTTCTAGTATTTTATTCAATATTTATTTAAAAATAATTTTTTCACTGGGGTTGTTTGAAGTATAAAGGAAAAACAAAACATGGAAAAATGATCTTTTAACCTTTTCATTGTTTTGAGAGCCACATGTGACTGTTTTCTGACACATTTGAGAGCCTAATGTGGATCTCAAACTGCATTTAAAATTAAGGATAAATTCTTGTGAAAACATGTGAGTAGGCATCTAATTTTCTTTGAACAGTGGAAGAGTTTAATAATTTTTAAATAAAATAGATGTATCTCAGAATAAAAATATTATAAAACACATTACAGTAAATGAAATGAAAGAATAACAGACATGTGTCATGAAAGAAATTGTTTCTCTCTAGACCTAACGAGTCTAGTTACAAACACATTTAACATGTTTTACTTTCATGTTGATTATAGTAGGTCAAGTAAAATAGACACATGTACACTTAATATGTAATTCTCTTCACTTTCTTGCTTGTTTGAGACTTCTAGGTTAATAGGTCAATCTTGAAACTTGGCATGTGAACTCTTTTGACCTCAAGGATTTTTTAAAACTGTATTTAAGGAGAAGGAGGAAACTGTTCACCCTGTGGGTGTCTTGAAGATTTTATCTTAAAATTGCATAAGAAGTCTAATTTGTTTAGAAAGCAAATAAAATAGGCTCTCTGAAGTGGGCAGAGATCTCCTCTGTCCTTTTGAGGGGAGGTCTTTTAGAGTAAAATTAATCAGAAAAGTGTCCATTTGTATAAATAAGGAAATAAAACTGGCATCTACAGGAGTGCACTCTCTTCAAGTAAGTGTTCTGGAACTTCTTCAAGTAAAATTAATCAGCTATGTTTCATTAGTAAAGAAAGTGAATAAAATTGGTATCTATGAAGGCTGAAATATAAATGAAAACAGGAAATAAATTTTAAAAAGTTTAAGGCGGGCCATAGCAAATTTTTAGTGACTTTTATATAATAAAAGATTTAGGAAATGTCTCTTACATACATGCATATATATATATGGTTAACAAAATTATAAATAAGAAAGATATGGGTCTATATGAAGATGATAGATTGATAAATCAAAACAAACAAAAAAAAAATTCAAAGTAGTAGGATTTAAGATAGAAAAAAACCAAACGAATTTTTTAAAAAGATATTACTTTAAACTTATAGAAAACAAAGCAGTTATAAATCATACAAAAAAGGATAAGTGTTAACTTATTTAGCAATTATGTCAGTGGGACATAGAATATGCTGACTGTATCCTCCTGCAGTGGGGGTAAGACCCTTACCCTCCAAAAACAGGGTGTCCTGGGTATGACTTGAAATTGGAGATCTGGAGAGTACCCTTTCATTACCATTACTTCCAGATCCACTTTGACCCAGAGTGGTGGTACCTGTTAGGGTCCCATCTATGGGTCATATAGATCTGTTTGCAGATTTATTTGTATTAGATAGGAATACTTCATATATAATGCTGTGCAAAAAACTCTTAAGCTACAAAAAATAGACAATGTATGCACTTCCTTAACCTCTGACATAAAATAACCCTAGACAGGTTGATATGCTGTTAAAACAACATGGTTATGTAAGTACTTTATCTAACCATCCACTATCAGTAATAAAAGAAATATCAATAGTAAAAGTAAAAGACTGTGAGAAAATTAACTGAATGAATCAATATTCAATTAAAAAAATATGAAACAGCTCTAAAGAAAAAGAACAACAATTTAAATCTAAACTAGCATATACTCCAAAAACAGAAAAAAAATATATATGGTTTACTCTCCACCATACAATGAAAATGCAAAAATAGATATTGGAAAATTACTTCTAAAACAAGCTCTTTCCAAAAATAAAGAAAATAATTGATAGAAAAACAATAAAAATTAACTACAGCGGTACATAACATATTCAAGAATATATTTAAAAAAGAAAAGAAAAAATTGCAATTACACAGAAAATTACATGGGAGTTGAAAACAAAGGTAAAAATATCAGAAAAATCTATATTTGCGCAACAGAAATAGGAGAAAATAATATATAACAACTATTTGATGACATTAAAAAATACAAAAATAACAACTATACTGAAATATATCTGGAAAAAGAGGGAGGCTGGAAATAGTTCATTGGTGGAATGGAAAATTATGAGGAAAACAGTACCATATGGAGAGAACTTCAAGAAGCTGTCAACTTTGTCTTGAGGGGCAATTAGAAATAAAATCGCTTGAAGAGAAATGAAAAAAAGAAATGAATTGATATCAAAATGTAGATACAAAAATTCCTAATTAAAAACTCCCCCTCCCAAAAAAACAATTCAGAATGATACAAGAGTTCCCCAAAAACCTTAACAATATTATTAGATGAAATTACATAAAATATCTAATTTAGAGTAAATGGAAAAAAACAAAAATATTCATTTGAATAATTGTATTGAACATGTAACAGTTGTTATGGACTAAAAACAACTGTGAATATAATTGATTATTATTCAAAAATAATTAAAATTGAAAAAAGTGTTACATAGTATGTCCTTTGTGCAAATAATTATAAGAGATAAAATTTGTTTATATATATATATATAACAATTTTTTTTCAATTAGGGTAGAGTAGGGTCAAATTTATCTCTCTTATCTTGATTATTTGTATATAAAACTATTTTTCCTGATTTTTTTTTTCAGCCCAAAATGAGGGTGTGCATATTATATACAAGAACTATATAATTAATTTTTCCTCTGGGTATATGCCTTGATGTGTTCAGGATGTGATGACTAAAAATAAGTTATATTTATAGTCCAAAATAATGTATTTTATGTCATTCCAGATAAATATCAACAGGAATGTGTATTTGTTTATAATTTTATTTCTTCTAATATGAACTTGTTATGTTTTTGTGTAAACAAGCCTGGCTGTTTGCTTTAAATACTGTGTGAATTTTATGTTATAAGATATAATGTAAAACTATATAAATTTGTATTTTTAGTTAATAAGAACTGCTACAAGTTCTAAAAAGTCTGAATATTATAAAAATTCTATTTTTCTTCAGTGTCATAGTCCCAAGATAGGGATGCATACTATACCTAAATAGAAAGTTTATAAAGGAATTATATAATTTTATAAAATGGCTAAAAGAAGTAGGATTTTATGTATTAAAGTCAATGTGTAGGGCTTTTATTACTGTGAAATAAATGTTTTAAGGAAATCAGTTATTAAGTGAGCTATTGATTAAAAACCAAAATATACTCTTTTAATGATACTCTATCCAATGATTTACTCCTGTTTATTATAGATTTTACAAATGATTTGAATATGTGCAAGATGAATAAATTTGGCTATAACTTGATTAAACTCTTAGCAATTTTATTCCAATATTCTTTTCTTTGAAATAAATGACACAACTCATCTTTGATTATAGGCAACACAAATTCTGATTTTTATACATGATATTTCAATTCTCAAAATTTTTTATGAAGATATTGTTTGTCTGCTATTTTAAAGAATGTTACTTTCTTCATGGCAGTTTACACAAACATATATCACAAGAGATTTTTGTTAAGAGTACATGTATTCCTCCATATTAATTCTGGGGCTCTTGAACTGTCTACTTATATACAATATCATTACATTTTAAAATTCAACACTTCATGTTTTATTGTCTATTATATTCATTCTTTGATATTTAATCTAATGAAAATTTTCTGACCCATTGCCACTTTTATTATAATGATCAATCTAATGACAGAATTTATCTGACCCAAGTTGATAAGTTCTATTTAAATTGTATTTTTTCCAGTTTCATAATTGTTTTTTTTGCTGCATTTTAATGATTTTTTTTTCATTCTGTGCATTCTCCATATTTCAATGGTTAGTCTATCTTTCCATCATGTATAAAAAGATCCAGATGATGAAGATTTCCATATTTACAAAATTTCCAGAAATCCTATTTTAACGTTCAATATTTCAAGGACCAACAGAAACACATTAAATCTCTACATATTTCCATAGCATAAACTTGTTACATAGAATCTCCACAGATCTTTCTAGCATAAACTTCTTTTTAGCTCACATATAAGTTAATTCATTAGGCATTCAATCTCTCCTTCGAATCATTGCTGGTAGTCTAATCGCAATACTCATATCTTACTCATTCAAAAAAAAGAGAAAAAAAAAAAAAGAAAGAAAGCCATGATTAGTTAATTGTGGCTACTTGCTTTGAGTACACTGCAATTCAAATAAACATACTCCTAGCTTACAAGCAGAAGCTAAATACAACAGCTTAACATACAAAGGACAAAAAAGTGACAAATTGGAGAAAGCAAAAAGCATTCTTTATTCTAACTTTAAAAGTTACCTGACAATACATCAACAATAGTTATTTGCTGCTTAGCCTTGAAAATAGAAATTTTTTTAAAGAAACAAATTTTCATTAGATTAAATATCAAAGAATGAATATAATTGTAACAGAAAGACTCAGGTCTTTAACCTTGATATGGCAACCGGTCTAAAAGAAGGAAAACTCTGAATTCAAAACCAGTTGTCGGCCTGGAGAGAGATGGACTCTGCCAGCCTCTTCCTATCCAAGATATGCTACATGAGTAGTGGCCCTATAATCAAACCAGGTTATGTGATGTCTTTATTCTGTGTGGTATCTGTTCATCTCAATAAGCCATGTTCTTGTCTTCAGATAAGATGTAAAGGCAGGAAGTCAGGTTTGGTCCTGGGTTTGACACTGGGACTATATTTGGTTTTGCCTATGGCTTTCTTGTTAAAGTGATCATGTGACATATACTATAAGTAAACAGATGTAATTAAATACTGTCTGGTTGATGGCAAAAAGATCAATTGGCCATGAAATGATTCATTCAGTTTATGCATTATCTTTTAATGAAAATACTTTTAACTCTCAGAACCTGACTGGCTAGTACATATGTCCTGGTGGCCTAAATTCTGACTAAGGAATACTCATTTCTTTATTGCTATTGCCTAGTTAATCAATTGTGACCATACATTGAAGTCATTGTTCAGCACATTCAGCCATTATTTGTGCTGCAATCTAGAAGTATGTATATATCTATACATACTGATAACCTGAATTCAGTTGAGAGAAGTCAGCATTTCTACTTTGCTATTGCCTATAAAATTATATAATCTGTTATTTTAAGCATCTTCACAACATCTTACATTTTTGATCTGGAGTCCTGGGTAGGGGGATTGGGCTCAGGATACTAAGGACTTTAAACTGGTTTTAGCTTCTCCTAATAACTCAGGTTTATTCTCTAGTCATGCTTTACATAAAAAAGTATGTGTTCGCCTTGTCTGTTTAAAAAAAACCAAAAAAAAAACAAGCAAATATTTGTCAAAACTGATTTTTCCCCCCTTCCTAGTTCTTGCCATAGTAAGGATTAACACTAATCTTGCAAGTTGGAGCAATTACCAGGCAATTGAGAACAAAAGACAAAATATTTTCAGTTATTGCTAAGTCTGTAAGAATTAGTGATATTTGAGAATAATTAATAGAACTACCAATTTGTATAAAACTCAAGCAAAAGGAAACCAAGTTTTCAACAACTATTCTACATTTAATCAACAGCAAACAAGATTTTCTTTCTTTGTTTTTAATGGCATATCAATTTTTGTGGGTTATTTAGTACCAAAACTATCCTTGTAAAAGAACAGTAGTAGTACTATTTAACCCATAACTGGGGAAGATGTGGGGATTCATAGCTTTCCCAAGTTTATTAGTCCGAAAGTGAATGTAATAGTGTGACTGGAGTTAGAACTCACTCACTTTGATATTGCAGTCCAACATGTTAGCTTCTATACCATGGACTTGTCCTCTCCTGGTTTTTCGGGGGCCACCTGACATGAATGGCAGATGGGTGTTATTAAGCTGATCACTTGATTCCAGAGGTCTTTTTCCAAGGCAATACCTGCTAGGCAGGGCTAAGTTTACTGCTTGGGGAATGCTTGAGAGATCAAGCATTTTTTGGGGGATAACCATGCATGAGTGACAATTTGTGCATTCCCCTACCCCATAAATTGACTTCATGTCAAATCTATTTGGTTGGTAGTTGGATAAATATTACCCCACACACACCAAGATTTTTTAATTTTTCCATCTCAGCTGGGTTAAAATTTGAGAATTTGTAGTAAAAATATACAGTTTGTTTTAGCAGTTGTTCATTTTACAAATATTAGAGTGAGTTAAAAGTTTTACTATAATTAGATTATGTGAGGCACAGTTTGTTAGCTCCAGATGCTTTTGCTGAGGTTGTAAAGGTGATGAATTAAACTGAACTGTGAGATGCCAAGCTAATCTGCTACTCTCTGAGTGCTAATCATTGGATTTGCTTCAGTGGCTTGAAGCACAGTCTTTAAATCCACGGTTTTAGGGTATTTGACCTTGCCTGATTGTCAAGTTTCTTGTAACCTGAGTGAAAGTTCTTTAACCATCTGGTTATTGTATTGTAATCAACTGTACCTTCACATTTTGCACAGCAAATGTTTTTGGTTACTTCTGTGGCATTATGAACCAGTTTGAATTTGTAAAGGATAAGTTCCTGATTTAGATTACATAGCATATTTATCTATGTGGTTTTTAAGTTATACATGGAGTGATGCAATATGCCATGTTCAAGGCACCAACTACATGATACCACCAACCACAATACCTACTACAGCTTAAACTGCTTTGGTCATATATGTACAATTCTCAAAATATTGTAAAACTTATGACTCACTCTAGTAGAACACAAATGACTTTAAATTAAGAAAAGTAGACATAAGCATTTAGCGAATGTGAAGTTCTATTATGACAAAAAGTTTTTTTTCTTAATGTTTGACTGATTCTACTGTGAAAAGTTTTTGTTTTAAAATTTTTGACAGCATCGAATTAAAAAAAAATGATACCTATACTGATGAAAAAAAAAAAAAAAATTCTTCAGTTTTCTAATTGGCATATTTTTATTTATTTAATTTTTAGAGTCATTTGCTTCTCTTTCTGCTGCAAGTCTTTTTCCTACTATGCATCAAGTTCTTAGATATTTTTGTAAATATTGTACAGCCCTCAAAACTTTACTGTCCTATTTGCAGGGGGTTAGAATACACTGACTATATTCCTTGTAGAGAGGAAGACCTCTCTAAAGGGCTGTCCTGAATATGACAATTAACTGCATCTGATGGTGAGGCTCAAGTTCTGGGATCTCGGGAATGTTGAATATGCCTTCATTTTTTTTTTTTTTTTTTTTTTTTTTTTTAGAAGTTTTTAAAAAAGATTTTATGCTATAAGAAAAGCAATGAAAAATGCACATACACATTGTTTTCTAGTATCCAGGTGCATTCTTCAACTGAGCTTTACATATCTGTTGCCAGAACATCTGGCAAATGAGCTCTTCATTCGGGAGGTATTTATTAAGCATGAGAAGGGTATGTTTCAAATTAGCTGTGATTGCTTGGGTTGTTTTATGTATTATTCCAAATCTGGCCTTTCTATTTCAAAGCAGTGCCATTCAGCTAGGTGTTAAGTCCATTTGGTGTCAGTGTTTGCTTCTGTGTGTGTGAGTGTGAGATGTTTGTGTGTGTGTACTTTTCATTATTTAAGATGCAAAATAATTCCTAAAAATAACTGTTACCATATTAAATGATTAGCCATCTCAAAGCAGATGTGGACAAGAACTAAAGAAAAGCTAGTCAGAAGAATCCACTCAATCTTGAAAATATATAGGGGATCAGCCATAGAGAATTGGATCTCATATCTGTGAAGATTGTAAAGGATTTGTATGCTTTCCTTTTAGGGTGCATTTGAAACAATTATTCAAGCAAGTAGAGCTACTTGAAATTTTAACTGTGTACAGTTACTTCTTAAAAGGAACATTATGTAATAAATTTTCATCATAGAGATTTTTCTGTTTTGAAACATATGAAGTGGCCAAAAACTTTTACCCAGTTATTTCTTGGGGTTCATCTGGCATTTATCTCTCTTAGACCAGTTGGCTGGTACTGCAGAATATGCCAACTGCATCTTTGCAGAGAGGTAAAGCTCCTTTTCAACAAGTGTCCTGGATATGACATTAAACCATCTGATAGTGATTCTTCAGTCTTGAAGCATTGGTGAATGTAGAGTACTCTTCATTACCATTGCTCTCAGGTTCACTCTGACTCATAGTGATAGTACCTGTAAGGGTCCCATCTATATAATAGAAATATTTAATCATTTTCTATACTTCAAACCATTTGTGTGCAAACAAATGAGCTATGGCTCATTTAAAAATTTTACTTACAAACTATTCATTTACAAATCATATATATAAAAACAGGATTTGGTATTAAATATCCTACAAGGGTTGATATACCATTAAACACAACCAATCAATCTCAGAACCCCTGTGACAAAATATGAAAATTAGTTATGAAAATGACTTTAATAGGGTCAATGTTTCATCTGTAAAAACCATAATGTAAAATATCCATTTATAAGCTGGTAATTATTATAAATTCAGAATAGTTTAAAATGGTCAAAGTATGTGGATGCAGGCTTAATGTAATGGTTATCATTGGAGGAAATGGAATCAGTGACCTGAGTTCAAACCCTGATTGTATTTCACTTAGTGCTAATTTCCTTGGGAAAGGCATGAATCCATATGTTCTCCCCCAGCTATGAGTAAATAGAGCAGACTGGGTTCTTTTGCCTTGGCTAGTCAACCAGTCTAGGAAAAGGAAAACTTATTATTCAAATCGGCTATAATCCACATAAAAATTGACCTTGTGTCACATTCTGCTCTTGGTGGAGAGGGAGTAAATACATTCTTTGTGTGTGTGTGTGTGTGTGTGTATATATATATATATATATATATATATATATATATATATATATATATATATATATATAAGTCATCCACAGACAGATCTGTTTCGTTCTATCAGAACTCATCAGTGTGGCTAGACATATTAGCTTCCCATAGCCGGGATCGAAACCTGGTTGACTCAAACGCTAAGCCAAGCCTCTAACCCTTCAGCCACGAGGAGCCATTGGCTGTGAAGTAAAGTTTTTTTAAAAAAAGGTATTTAAAAAAATTAAAAGGAAGAGAATACTAACCTGCAAGATAAAACCTAGAATAAATTAGATTCATTTACCTCTCCTTGACTTCTACATTACTAAGTAGTTTATCACAATCTTTTTTTGAAGAAAACATTGTGAACTCTAGGAGGGGGTAAGTGTACCTTGTTTGTGTGTGTGTGTGTGTATATAAGTAAAAGTAAAGTAAAGTTAGCGACCATAGTCGAGGGTGACCCGAAGGCTCCCTTTTCGATAGCTACTACACCAAGGTGTAGGGGAGGGCGCTACTCCATTCCCAGGATTGCTCCACTTTACCCTTGAACCGTACCTTATAATGCTGAGTGTTAAGCAAGGTGGTATCAAGTACCATTTTTAAAGTCTTTGGTATGACTCGACCTGGGATTGAACCCAGGTCTCCCGGGCCATTGGCGAACACTCTAACCGCTGGGCCAATGTCCCGGTGTGTATATAGTGTGTAAAAATAGATAAATTAGGATGTGTCTCTGCTATATGAGCAGTCTGTCATATTCTCTCTTGTTTAAAAGAAGAATAGCTTTTAAGATATAACTGAAGGATGAAAATATTGATACAAGTTTAATTGACAAATTCTGTAGGGTAATCGATAAGGTTGCTGAGGTAAAACCTTTTTTAAGTTTTAATATTTTCAGGTTGTCTTTCTTCTTTATGGTCAGTTGTTAGTAATGTCAATTAATATGAATTACAGCATAAAAATTGCTTTTGAGGATTGCCAAAAAGGCCTTGCTTTATTTTTTTTCCCCCCTATTTTCAGGTAACAGCTGCCATTTCTCAGTTGTCATCATTGATGACAACTTTCCGACCAACTTTACACAACATTTTGGTATCTCGGCATTACAAAAGTTGGCGATCCAATAAACCCAATTCTGCTGCTAAGCTTGATCAGATTGTTGAGGAGCCACCAAGTTCTTTCACAACAGAATTGGTAAGTTACAACTTATGTGAAATGATTAGAAAATATTGGTTATCCAGAATAAACTCATTTTGAATTAAAAAAAAAGTAATAAAAGACAACAAATTAAATAATTATGGCATATGTAATTAAACTTTACCTCCAAAATTGATTAAACAATTATCTTGTGCCAAAAATATTTGTTCTGTATTTGTCAATGAATTGCATTTGAAGAATTTAGTTTTAATTAATTTCATTCAACAAGATTATATTGTAACAATTATATCAGCATGCATAAAAAATGTCAATGTTGGTGTATTTTTATTTATTGATTCTAACACTGGAGATCTGCTTTGTTGATAGGGCTTAGAATGTGGTATCTGTATCCTTCTCAAAGAGATATCTTGGGTATGTCACTAAACTGCATCTGATGGTGAGGCTCCAGTTCTGAGATTTGGAAATATGGAGTAACCCTTAATTGCCCTTATTCCCAGGTTCTTTGTGACCCAGAGTGGTTGTACCTGTTAAGGTCCCATCTATAGATCTATTTAAAAATGATATTCAATAGGACTGAGGGGGAAAAAAAAACCTCTTAAGAAACAACTAAACAAAAAATGTAAATATGAGTGTACAATGAATGTGATTCCTTGACCTAAGCATAAAATAATCCTAGATGGTTGATGTGCCATTAAAATTAATCAATAAATCAACATTGGAGATGGAAGAAAATAAGTAACAATTTTCAGTATATTAAGCTTTTTTTTTATTTTAGGATTGGTAAAAATGTGGTATGAATGCAAAAATGTAAAATTTTGAATTTTATCAGGGTTCTGTGAATGATTAAATGCATCAAAAGTGTCGTGAATTGAATTACCATGACCAGAAAATCCAGCGAACACTTGCGTGCGACATACAGAAACAC
The DNA here is from genome assembly GCA_963585895.1 of Sepioteuthis lessoniana. Taxonomy (NCBI): domain Eukaryota; kingdom Metazoa; phylum Mollusca; class Cephalopoda; order Myopsida; family Loliginidae; genus Sepioteuthis; species Sepioteuthis lessoniana. Next base: position 30,337,302 of record OY757932.1, on the reverse strand, counting down.
TGGACAGCTGTTTCAACCTTATTAGGTCTCATCAGCAGTGTATACCATGATCTCCCCCACTGGAGATCGAACCAGCGACCACAGAATGCAGAGCTGAAACTCTACCACTGAGCCACCAGTTCACATTACACACAAGTGATGTCAAATCAACTAGTCATAGTAATTATGGGGCCACTTAACTTGAATGTCTTGCAAGTTACATCTGTACTCTTTACAGAGGACATGGTCACCTCCAGAGCTACGTCTTCCCAGGAGGATTAGAAATACGCATCCATGTAATTATTATAACCTCAAGGATAAAGATATAGATGTACAATTTCTTTTATTAAGTAGAGGAATTATATTGTGAATTACCATAACCAGAAAATCCAGTGAACACCTGTGCGCAACATATGAAAATACTGTACAGCTGTTTTGACATTATTAGGTCTCATCCAAAAAAAAAAGAAAATGTACATCTATATTCTTACCCTTGAGGTTATGATAATTACGTGGATGCGTATTTCCAATCCTCCTGGGAAGATGTGGCCCTGGATGTGACGATGCCCTCTGTAAAGAGTACGGATGTAACTTGCAAGACACATTCAGGTTAATTACCATGACTAATTGATTTGACATCACTTGTCTGTGATGTGAACTGGTGGCTCAGTGGTAGAGTTTCGACTCTGCTTTCTGTGGTTGCTGGTTCGATCTCCAGTGGTAGAAATCACGGTATACACTGCTGATGAGACCTAATAAGGTCGAAACAGCTGTCCAGTGTTTCCATATGTCGCATGCAGGTGTTCGCTGGATTTTCTGGTTATGGTAATTCAATTTGCAATATAATTCCTCTACTTAGAAAAAAAGAAAGTGTGCATCAAAAGTGGTTCGCAAAATTTTGTCCTTATATTTTCTTGCTAAATGTGCTAGACTGTCAGATAGACAAGTTGAGGTTGATAGCAATCAGATTAAGATATGGGTAATGATCAGCATTATACAATGCAATGAATAGTCAACATATTCAAAGTCATGTGGTGAAAATCATTTACATCAGTTTGGTGATATGAATCAATTTGATGTGTGACTTTTCTTTGTGTTGAGCAAAAAATAACCCCCCAAAACTAGACAATAATTTTCTACTTGAGCATAGTGATAATGTTTTTGAAACAAATTTTGACAATCAACGAAAAGTCAATACTTTATAGTAATGCAAGAGAAATGAACCATCCCTAACCATACCAAAGTCTAGTCTTGCAAACAAAGTGATGCTAGGTATATGATGAGATTGGAAGGAAGTTCTGTACAATGAACTCTTTCTAGAGATGGAAATGATTGATTTAAACAAATACCACTTTCATTGAAGCCAATCAAAGACAACAGTCAACAAAATATCCAGAATTGTTGAAAGAAGGGGATATTCCATCAGGATAGTGCTAACTTGCATGTTTCTTTATTTAGACAAAAATTATTTCAACTTTTTGCGAAAGTTTTCACCTCTGTATTCACTCGATATTACACCTTTTTATCATCATCAAGGTGTCCTGATAGCATGGATTCCTTTAACTCTTTCTCATCATCTGTCCCTATCAGCCATTACTCTTAGTAAGTCTTCTAGATGGCATCCAGTGTCTGCATGGTACTGGTGATTGTATATTTTTGCTTGTTGGCCAATACTAGTGTATCCATGTGTAGGAGTCTATAGAATATTGCTTATGACTTCATCCTAGCTACTTCAGCCATGCCCAGCATGTCTTGCTTGGATGGTTTGTAAGATGGGAGGTAAGTGGCTGTATAGTTGCTGTTTTGTAAGGTCCTGCTCTCAGGATTTGTTCAAAACAGCATGCAGCATCCTTATGTAGGTCCTATCAAGCTTTTTCTCAAAGCATTTTGTTAGTCTAACTGGTGCAACCATACAGTTGTACTAACGTGGCTACAGCTTAGAAGAATTCCCTAAAAGAGGATTTTTTGTGCCTTCTAATTCAATTAGTCTGGTTTAACAGAACTCTTTGAATGAAAAATTCAATTTCTTGGAAGACTACGAAAGTCACATAGAGCAGTTCTTTACTGAGAAAGATAAAAAGTTTTGAAAGGATGGAATTATGGAGTTGCCTAAAAAATGATATTTAGAGTAAAAGTGTGTTTAATTTTGATTTGTCATTTATTGAGAGAACAAATTTAACAATAATACAGATGAACAAATATTTCGGCTTGAGTAAATTGTAAATCAGTTTAAAAATTTTTTCTCTTTGTAATTTAATTGAATAAGCCAAAAAAACTTGGATTATCATAAAATTCTGAAATGTGAACTGATTAAAAATATTAGTGTTCTTTTACTTACTTCTTTAAACAAATTTTATTCTAACTTTCATAATGAAAGCATTAAGTATTTTAAATTTTCTTTTCCTTAAGGAAAAACCCTTGCCAGCCACAGTCTCTAAAAACAGTGGATTTCTTGATATCCCCACAGATGTTTGTGTTACTGAATTGTCCCCAGTTTTGGCTCTTTTAAACACATCATGTTTTAAAAGTAACCAGTCGAAATGGCTGGAATCACACATTTCTGCTGAGACTTTCTTTGAAAATAGATCAGGTAAGAAAATGATTGTATTTTTCATTACAAGGACATTTTTTTATTTTCTTTCTTTCTCTTAATGTGAACATATTTCTGTTTTAGTTCTCCTTACTCTATTTTATACACACATACCTTCATAGTTATATGTTAAATATACAAACCACATTTGAAATAAACAATTTAAAGTAGAAAAACATTGATTTTTGGGACTCTTAAGATACTAGCTGTGTACTGTCATAGGAAGTGGACTTGGCTACTCAAATTCAAACCTGAATGAAGCTGTTTGCATTTTAAATTATGCTTACATTCTTGGGAAAGATATGCATCCAACTATTCTTCCTTCAGCTATGGGTAAATAGTTGGGCAGATTGGGCTTTATAACCTTGCTATGATAACTTCTCTAGAAGGAAAATTGTGAATTCAAAACTAGTTTTTGACCTGGAGAGAGATTTGCTCCACCAGACTAATCCATTCTCAAGACATGCTACATAAGTAATGCCCCTAGAACCAAATCAGGTTATGGGATCAGTGACAAATCACAGATAGTAAAGTGCAATTTATATTTGAACATGAAAAAATTTGTTGTGCAAAGACTTTTAAGTTAATTTTACATAAAAATGGCGCTACAGAGTGGTAAATTATGATTTTTGTTTAGTTGTTGGAGAATTTATAACCAATTATTAAAAGTTGTGGTTTTTATATATATATATATATATATGTACACACACACACGACAGTCATTTAAAAAGTTTTAAGCCACACCTAGATTTTAGATTTGTTACACATCTCTTACCTTTGTATAGGCCTAACCTGCACAGAAATTAAGAAAGAAATCTGAATTGGTTTTTCTCATTTTACAAGAAGTAGTGTTTTCACAACACAAATGGTCAGCTGTTGCTTTTCTTTTTTAAATAAGGGCTTAGAACTTATTGAACGAGCCTTGTGTGTTTGTGTGTGTGTGTATGTATATATATATATATATATATATATATATATATATATATATATATATATATATATATATATATATAAATTTCTGAATGTATTTTATCTAACTATATATTATTCTCAGATGATGATATGACATTAAATAGTAACCTTGATTGAACAAAATGTTGTAATTATTAACAATTTTTTAAAATTCAATTTGTTGTTTGCAAGGAAATTATTTTGAAAAAGAAATAACTCTGATGATTTCAAACAAAATATCTGTTCTATTAATAAGTTGTAGGTTACAGAAATTTTTGGCTTATTTCTATGAAGCCTAAACTGATACTGATGAAAACTTTCAGAGTATAAAAGTAATATGAAGATAATTACTTTTTACTTGGTTGATCGTTTATTTATTTGAATCTAACATACCTACTTTGAAATCCTATATTGTACTGAACTTTCCAGACTTTAAAAAAGATTCTATGTTTTCATTATTAAAAATTCGCCTTCTCTCTCATGAAAAAGGTTTGTATACCTTTCAATAACCATCCTCTGTTGGTGAGGCTTAAAATATGCTGACTGTATGCCCTTCTCCCCCTGCAGAAGAGTAAGACATCCCAACCAAAAAGGGGTGTTTTGGGTATGACACTAAACTACATCAGATGGTGAGGCTGCATTTCTGGAGTGTGTGGGGTTGACCTTTATTACCATTACTCTCGGGTCCACTCTGAGTGGTAGTATCTGTTAGGGTTCCATCTATGGGTCAAATAGATCTGTTTAAAAATTACTTGTATTTGATCAGACCTTTGGCAAAAAATAACTTGGAATATCATCTGCTATTTAGGTTGTACAAATAATTGTATTTTTTTTTTTATTGCATTTACATAAAAACATCATGCAACTCTTTGGCAGACAATCAATTTCATGTTGTTTCTCTGATTGCTACTGTGAGAGCTTTGTGATTCATCATTATTTTATTACTGACTTTGATTGGATTCTAAAGTTTTTCTTTCAATTGTAATCATTAATTTTTCAGGATTTCCAGAGCAGCACTTGAACCTAAAACTTGGATGTAAAACATCTTCTCTATTTAGTAATCATAATCTCAACCATTTACTTAAAAATGGATTCACTAATGTATGTAAGTAAAGATTTATTTTTGTTTATTTTTCTTGAAATTTTAAGAAATTTCTTGGCAGGATTTTGTTTTGACTTGAGTGAACAAGTAAAACAATAACGTTTTAAAAAATTTTGTTTGCTATTATTGTCATTAAAGTGTCTTTAGTCTATTATTATTATAAATTAACATTATACTTATATATATATATATATATATATATATATATATTATGTAGAACTTTGGACATTTTAGAGAGTTTTTTCAATACAAAATTCTTGTGAGGTTTGTCTAAAGCAACATTATACTGTTTATAGATGTTTTAATTTTTTTTCTAAGATTTTAAGATTATCAATATTTTGGGATTTTTATTTCTTAAAATGTTTATAATCCAAAGTATAAAATTATTTTGAAAACCTGAACCTATCTATTAAATCTTCCTTTAAGAAGATATGCATAAGTCAATAAAAACTTTTTTTACAAAGTAAAATCATTTGTAAAAATGCTTTGGTAATGTACAAGGATCATTAAATAAGTTTCTAGACTTTTTTTGTATGGGCACATGAAACTCTAGTCCCCTTCGAAGTAATCTCCTCTGGCTGCAATGCACTTGTTGTACCATTCCAACAACTTCTGGAAGGACCCATGGAAGTCCTCTTGTGTGAGCGTATCAATGACCTTCGTCACAGCCTCTTTCATCACCTCAATTGTCTCATAACGACAGCCTCTGAGCTTAGGGAATAACCAAAAGTCACAGGGAGAAAGGTCTGGACTCTAGGGAGGGTGGGGAACTGTGTTGATGCCCATCTTGGTCAAATAGTCTTTGACAAGGATGGAGTTGTGGACTGGTGCATTATCCTGGTGAAAATGCCACTGACCCAATTTGAAGAGTGCTGGCCTTTTTCGACAGAATCTCTTCTTGAACTCCCTTAAAACCTCAACATAGTAACCCTAACCGTTTAGCCAATCAACTCTGGTGTATTGACTTCCTTACTCCTCCCACACTTCTCATCATCCCTTACACACTCCCTGCCTTCCTTGAATCTCTTATGCCACTCAAAAACTGATGCTTGATTCATGCAAGATGCTCCAAAAGCAGTCTGAAGCATTTCATACGTTTCTGTGGCATTTTTTCCAAGTTTAAAACAGAAATTTATTGCACATCGTTCTTATAAAGTGTCCTCACGTCCAGATTGCATTTTTGAAATTCACCAGCTGTGACAATCAGGCTTTAGTAGGGTGTATTCCAATTGTTACTGTAGCTGTTCATTTGAACCTGAAATCATAAAAATTGATCAGTCGTCTCATAAGATGTATAGCAATAACATACTGAATTTTCAAGAGTCTACGAAAATTTTAAATGCCTGTACAAAAAAGTCTGGAAACTTATTGAATACAGCACATATATAGAAGAATCTATAAATTTCCATAAACTTAACTTTTTTCCTTTTTAAATATCCACTTGAAAAGTTTCATTATCTATATTATCAGATTCAAGAAACAGTTCCAAGGAATGAGTGTTTTTAGTATTTGCTTAGCTTAGTTTGGCACAAGGCTAAAAGTATGATGCATCCAGTGAGAACAGAACTTACAATACCCTTGCTCAATAACTATTACACCATCATGCCATGTGAATTGATTGAGTGTTATGTATTTACCCAACCCTCCACACAAGCAGTATGTGACATAAAGTTGATTTTTTAGCAAAACTGAAAAAGTATGAATTCAGAATTTTTGTTCTCTTAAACCAACGGCCATACCAAGGTTAAAGAGCCCAGTCTTGGAATTGAATTTGGGTTGCTGTGTCCATTTCCTATAATGATAAACACTGCACCACTAGTGTCTCCATGAATGAGTGTTAGTAGATTTTAAAGAAAAAACTTTTTCTTTCTTTCTCTATGTTTTTTCAGTTGCACAGCAGCAAACCAGAATGTTCAAAACTCATCGAAGTGTTGGGAAAACGGGAATGGGAAAAGGATCCTTGCACAATTCTTCATTGGAAGATCTCCGTCGATCAGTCAGTATCTATTTCTATCAAGAATTTACTAGTTTTATCAGATATCAATTAATGCACTTTGCTCTACTAGATCAGAGGTGCCCTTACGAACATGCATTTTTTTGGTTTGCAAGCTACTTCTGAAATGACCAGGTCAAAATGATCTACTTGTATTTAAAAAAAATGCTAAATATTTATGTGTACTTGAGTATACTTTATATATACAATATATATGTTCATGTGCCTTGCATCACTATATGAACCCTTACAGCACAATACAATTTAATACATTTATGTTCACTACTTTACTCTGAATGGAGTCAGTCAGGGTTACATAGCCTGGACAGTAACTGCTGGTAGCTAGCCTCAAACAGGCTTCCAAATGATCATCAGTCATGGTGGAATTGTACTCGAATTATCTTTGTATAGGAAAATGTTGACTTGCATAAATAAGTAGAGCCAAATAATACCTTCTTTAGTAGTTATAAATTGGCAAGCAACTATGTCACTTGTAGTTTTGCTGTAGCTTATGTGTTTTCTATGTGGTGAATGTACAAAGTTTTAAATAACAGCAGACTGGCTACCTATATCTCAATCAAGTGGCACCTGCCAAATTGAGGATAGATGATAAGTTAGCATCTAAAAAAATTTTTTGAATGGTGTGTGTGATCTACTCACACGACTATCTGCCAATCTCAAACAATTTATTGGGCACCCCTGTACTAGAGGGTTGTAGAATGTCTGGCAAAATAAATTCTGTATTATTTATTGAACATGTTAATTTTATCCAAACTTTTAATAGTAATGAAATATTAATTTTTTTAATTCATCATTGATAGAGCAAAATGCTTTAAAAAAAAAACTGTTGATAACAGCTCTTTGAAAATAGGTGTTTCTGCCTAAAAAATACCATAATATCTGTTTTTGAAAAGGTGCAGTAAATATCTTTATTTTTTTGTTAGGAAATGGTTAGATTTTACATATTTGATTCATCAAAAGAAAAAATTTGTTAGTTATTAATAACTTAATGAAAACTGTTATATTTTCAAGTATTCTTATTAGAAGTATGAAAACAATCACTAGGGTGAATCAAAATTTTTGCAATATTTTGGTAACTTATTTGCTTTTTTCTTCAAGTTATAACAAAAGCAGTCTATCATTCTAAGTAGAGATGATAGTGTTGCACCACCTGAAGCCATTTTTCTTCCAGTTTTTTGATCCCACGTTGATACCAGTTCTTGTCCTTCAATGCAAAGAACTCATTCACCAAATCTTCCACTTCCTTTTAATTGTTGAAATGTTGCAAGTGAACCATGGTTAGAACAAATAATAATCTGACAGAGCTAGATCCAGACTATATGCTGGGTGTAGCATCAGTTGGATTCCCTATAGTTTATTCTGGAAACTAGCATGTATGCAAATATTACAAAACTTTTGACTCACCCTAATAATTTATATTTTGTGTGTATGTCTGTGATGTTTGACTTTCAAGTAATCTCCAACAATCTCTGCATTTATTTTCTCTCTTTCAACTGCAACTTGGAATCTGTTCTTTTTTTGCCAGGTTTATGAAAGACTGTTTCCTGAATCTATGAAAGTTTCCAAAAAGACTGACCATTTTAAGTCCCTGGTTGATGATTATGATACAAACCCTGAATTCCAAGAAAAACTCAAGGTTGCATTTGCTGAAGGTTATACTGCTCGTGAACGTAGAGAACCTGACCTCAAGAACACAATGGTCAATCGAATTTTCCGAGTGTTCTTTTACTTATTTTTACTTTGGATCTTTCTACAGGTGATCCAAGTTTTGGGAAGTGTTGGTGGTAGTAAGTACATTTGCTCTTACATTATATTAGCTCCTTATCTGGAAAGATTGAAAAGCTTTTATTTCAAATACTAAATGTTTCTTAATGGCAACAAAGATTGAGCTGTAATTTTAAAAAAAAAATTTTTGTTTATTTTTTTTATAAAGAATTTTGTATGTATTATTTTTGAGTAGGTTTTCTTTCATTTTAATTTTAGTTGTTTTTCATTGTAAATATTCAGACTCATCCTACAGCCACCAGTAAATAGCCTTGATTAAAATGAGACAGGAATTCTTCCATGGTGTGGCCATCGCAGTACTACTGTATGATTGCACCACTTTGATTCTAATGAAATGCCTGAAAAAAAAAAACTAGATGGGAATTACACAAGGATGCTAATTGCTGTTTTTAACAAATCCTGTGAGCAGCATCCTTCAATACATCAATTGTCCATTTACCATCCCATCTTGCAAACCATCCAAATATAATTAGCAAGACATGCTGAGCACTGGTGGATAACTGTTGTGGACCAGTAAAAAGTCCGGAAGAAAGACACAAACTCGGGATTACGTGAAACAAATATATTGAACGAAAGTATAAATACAGCATAAGTAAAAGAGTGTTGAACGTTAGTCTGACTGCCAAAGTGTTAGGCTGGAGTTAACTTTACACCAAGATGAATATTCTCCCGGTATTCATAGTAATAGGAAGAGTTCATTATAGTCCGTAAGGTAGGTACCATAACAATAACTAAGGATGAACTCATTTGTGACATTCTTCTATGGACACACCAGTGTTGGTCAACCAGCAAAAACTTACATTTATCATTGTTGCTACTGGATTCTGGAATCATAAAATGTGGACATGTCAAAATAAAACTCTACGTATGTCATGTAATGATCAGACCTACAGTTTGGTTCTTGCCAAAGCTAAAAGCTATGGTATGAAAGCTACCGCATTTCAAAGGAACCAACTTGCCTCTTTTTAACAACAGAAACTAACTTCATATAATGTAGTGTTCAACCACCATAAGAATAGGTATAATATATATAAATAGGAGATTCTCCAATGTAAACATCCAATGTTTGTTGATTAATTTTGAATCAAAATGAAGTGTTTTGATTAGTCAAAAAAAGATAGGGATTGGTTGGATAAATCATTTACTTTGGATGTATCAATGAAGGGCCAAAACATGACTTTTTTTTTTTTTTTTTTTTTTTTATAGCTGGAATCCGTGGCTTTGGTGTTTTGAATAGAGATCAGTATGAAGTTAACCCAGAAGACATTACAGTAACTTTTGATGATGTCAAAGGCGTAAGTAGGCATCCATTTAGTCATGTAAAAATTTTCAAGAGTTTTTATAGAATAGCTAATATTTAAAATTTTTATTTCAAATACAGTGTTGGACAAAAAAGAAAAAGACAGTTGACATAAGAAAATTTTATTATGACAATTCATGTAGTTTATAACAATTCTTGACCACTTGAATTTTGTTAGGGTATCCATTAACATCAATTACTTCCTGACAATGTCTAGTCATGTTTTCAATGAATAATTGACAAAGACCATGATGAATGATGACAATTGAATTTTTTTATAATATCACAAAGTGACAGCCCCTAATCATTGTATGCTACAATTTGACCTTTTCAAACTTAGACAACTACTTACAAGCCATTAGCAAAAGGTTAATCATAAATTTGGATATCAAATCAAGGAAAAGAAAATTCAAAGAAATTTCCTATTTTTTTGGTATTTCTGAGAATTTTCTTTTTAGAAAATTATGACTTGACTACAACTAAGTTAACTTTGACAACAATTATCAGGGAAAATAATCACTTCCTTTGTGTGTCTAAACTGTTGAAGTTTCATTAAAATTTGTTGCAGTAATAAAAAAAAAAAATGGTTAAATTTTTTAATTTTTTTTAATATTTTAAATCCAAAATGTAGCTTTGTTAAAAAATAATTGTTTGATTTTCTTCAAATTGTAAATTCGATTCATTTAAGATAGTGCTTGAAAAACTACTAGAAATGAAGCGAAATATGAAAAATATGTTCTGAGAATATATAAGATATGATTTAAACTCCTATTTTGCATTAATCATGTTTGTTTTAGGTTGAGGAAGCCAAGCAAGAACTCAAAGATATTGTCGAATATTTGAAGAATCCAGACAAATTCACAGCTCTTGGTGCAAAACTACCCAAAGGTCAGTTACACAATATCTCTCAGTATCTTCAGATAGTCATCTTTATAAATTTTACTTATACAATATCTAAATGTATGTATTAGGGTGATTAGTTTTGCAAAATTTCAGTAATATAAGGTGCAATTGGGCAGCTCCAGATGCTTTTGCTGAGGTTGTAAAAGTGATGAATCAATGGATTGTGAGATGCTGAGGTTGCCAGATTTGCCTCCAACTTGGAGCACAGTTACAGAATCCATGGTTTTTGGCTTTCCTGATTTTGTCTGATTGTTAAGGTTCTTGCAACCCAAGTTTCTTGAGCCATCTGATGACTGTACTGTGATCAACTCACACAACAATTGTGTTTGGTTGCTTTTGTGGCATTATGGCTCAGTTTAAATGACATTGAATGTGCATCAGTGCAGCTTTCAAAATAGGCACAGGTCAGCATATCAACCACTATAATACTACTAATCACAGCTGGTACTTACCATGGCTTGGACTGCTTTGATCAAGTGATATATGCTCTGTTAACTAGTAACAAATTGTTGCAAAATGTTTGACTCACCCTAGTTTTTAAATCACTTAGTAAGCAATATTAATTGATATAATGTATCCTTTATAAAATAAGACAATTCTTTTTTTTTTTTTTTGTTTTTTTTTTTTCAGATTTATTTTTGTTTATTTATGTTTTACTCCAACATGTATTTTTTATATTCAATTTTTTAATTTTTTTTTATTAGGTGTCTTATTAGTTGGCCCACCAGGTATTGGTAAAACTCTCCTAGCACGTGCTGTTGCCGGTAAGTATCTGCGGGGAAGATTTAATGATCAAAATATTAGGTTAATTAATGTGCTGGACTGCGACATAGTAAGCGAGTTCAAACTCTAGTCACGTTATTTTGTTCACTTTTAAACTGATACTCTTGGGAAAGGTATGAATCGCCTTATCACTTCAGGTATAGGTTAAATAGTAACACTATTGTCCTTTTACAAAGATGTCTTTGTCATTTAATAACACATGAAGGTTGATATGCTATTAAACAAAGAAGCAAAATCAAACCAAAATATCCTTTTGTATCAATCAAGCTCTGGAACAACAATATAATTCTTGATAATGTTTTTATCAGAATTAATAAGAAATGAAACAACTTTGTTTTTGCTATTTTCTGTAATGGCCTAGTGTTCTTTATGCCTACATATAAATATTCAAAAAAAAAAAAAAAATCTTAGATTGCAATCGTTCTTGTTCCTTAGAATCATGCGTTTATTATTGTTTCTACTTTGAAAATCCTTATGACCAATTTTTGGTGCTGGAAATCAATTTATAATTTGGTATGTAGCACTGAATGGTAAATATTTTTAAAAAGAAACTTGTAATTTTTGAAGAAAAATAAATTTACTGCATTTTCATATTGGTTTCATTATTCTATTTAGTCTAAAATTTATAAAATCGGAGGCCTTATTTATCAATAAACTCTTGTTTTAAAAGCTGCTTTAAAGATGTTTTTTCAAAACAAAACGTGCTCAATATTGGCCTGTAGAGCTGGATAAAACATGGATTAAATTGATGTTTACTTACCCCTCTGTGGTTGTGTCATAATTGTTTGTTTCATGTTCTTAAAAAATACAATCATCAGATGAGATTTGCTATATATTTATAGTTTTGTTGGCTAGAGAGTGAACATTTAACCTTGGAAATACATTATTCTTTGTATGTTATACAGAATCTACTGGTTGACATTTTTCACATTTGTACAACCATTTTGCTATGAATTACTTTCATATGTCTATAGATTACAATTGACACTATTTTGATAGACCTATTGCCTAAAATATTATCAGTGATTGCTGCTTTATCTGACTCATACATAGTACTCATGACTAACAAATGCTATTACTCACTACTATCATAAAGAAAACTGACACTAAGTACACTAGAACTTGATATATTTTACTAAATACATCTTCTGCCATTTTTATCCTAATACTGATGCAATGAAGTAGGAAATCTTGATCATCCAATTAATTCATCATTTATTTTCCTGTGACATTGTGGTTGGTCCTCTTGACCATAAATCATTCCTGTCAGCAGGGTCTTAGTATATGCTGACTGTATCACTTGCAGTGGGGTAAGAGTCCCCCTACCTTTAAAAAAAAGGGTCCTGGGTATGACACAACTGCTTCTGATGGTGAGGTTTCAGTTCTGGAGATCTGAGGAATGTGGAGTACCTCTTCATTGCCATTACTTGTCGGTCCACTCTGACTCAGAGTGGTAGTACTTGTTAGGGTCCCATCTATGAGTCAAATAGATATATTTAAAAATTATTAGTATTCAGTAGGATTGTGTACAAAAAAGCTCTTAAGAAACAACTACATGAAAAATGTAAATATGAACATATTTCCTTAACCTCTAGTCATAAAATAACCCTAGACAGGTTGACATGTCATTAAAATCAATCAATCCCTAATGACATTTTTAACAAATTGAACTTTACACCAAATAAAGATTAGAAAAATAAATTTGTATAACTTAAGTGCAAGACCCTTTTTTTTTTTTTATGAGATTTAAAATGCAAACATTTTCTTTCCTTAGGTGAAGCTGGTGTCCCGTTTTTCCATGCCTCAGGATCAGAGTTTGATGAGATTTTTGTTGGAACAGGTGCCAAAAGAGTTCGACAGTTATTTGGTAAGAAAACCAGAAATTTCTATCCTTTTAACTTAGAGAAATGGAATGATAAGACTTTATCAGAATATTGTTATAATTCTATCCATTTAATTATAAAAAAATACCTTTATCATCTAAAAAAAAAAGTTAAAATTTCCTCAGTCCATTTTATCACATATTCATGTCAACTTTATTTAAAAAAAAAAAAATGTCTCAATTTTTTACAGAGAGAGGCTGAGGTGTTTATAAACCATTGTACCATGAAAAAATATTTCTTTTAGAAACTTGTACTACCCAAATGAATAAAAACAAAGTGAAAGAACTGTAAAAAAAATATCTGGTCATGTTTTCATGTAATACTTGCAGAGTAGCTGAAAGTATCTGTGACCTTGAAGACTATTGAAATAAATCCAAAGCAAGCTTTTAATTCACATTGGTTTTACTTTGACACAACATTTGTTATTACTTTTATTCAGCATTCATTTCTTGAATCACTCTGTTGGTGGGGCTAAGTATATACTGTATTCATTGTAAGACCCTCACTCCAAAAAAAGGGGTGTTGTGGGTATGTCACTAAACTTCATCTGATGGTAAAGCTCCAGTTTTGAGGAATGTGGGGTGAACCCTTATTGCCATTACTTCCAGGTCCTCTCTGACTTAAAATAGTTGTTAAGGTTCTATCTACAGATTAAATCTGTTTAAAAATTATTCATACTTTATAGAACTGTGTGCAAAAAAAAACTCTTAAGAAATGACTACACAAAAAATGAAAATATTAATGTACAATGAATCCAATTCCCTGACCTCTTGGTATAAAATAACACTCGAAAGATTGACATGCCATTAATCAATCAATCACTGATTTCCAAATTTACAATTTGAAATAAGTGAATGTAATGACCAAAGAATAGAGGATCAAAACTAGAATTGTTATTTAGTCACAAACAATACTAAATCTTAGTACAAATACAGTAAAAATAGTTTTTTTTTTAATCCATTTCTCTTTTCAAATTTGTGTTTTGAACAGCAATTTTTCCCAATTTTTGCTTTAATAAAAATGGCTTCATGAAATCATTATCGTAACTATATGTGTATAGGACACATCATTTTTCCAGATATTTTGGACCAAAAGTTAGGGGTGCATATTATACACAGGAACTATATAATTACCTTTTTCCCCCCAGCTGCATTCCTCATCATATTCATGATGGGATGACCAAAAGTAAGTTATATCTATTGTCTAAACTAATGTGTTTTACACCATTTAATGATAAATATCCACTGGAATGTGTGTTTATTAATAATCTTGTTTCTCCAAATGTGAGCTTATTTTTGTTATTCTTGTTGCATTTTTGTTTGAACGTCTATGTGTTTGTTCTTTAGCAAATTTTGTTTTTCAAGACATAATGTAAATTATATTATAATGTATATTATATTATATTATAATGCAAACCAATAAAAGAATTGAACAAATTCTAAAAAGTCAGATTTTTAGAATTTCATAGACCAAAGTTATTGGTGTTTTTTATATGCAAATAATTATAACGTATTTAGTGAACCAGCTCATTGGCCTAGTGGGTAGAGTGTTCGCCAATGATCCAGGAGACCTTGCGCTCAATCCCAGGTCGAGTCGTACCAAAGACATTAAAAATGGTACTTGATACCTCCTTGCTTAACACTCAGCAATATAAGGTACGTATCAAGGGGAAAGTGGAGCAATTCAGAGAAAGGAGTAGTGCCCACCCTACACCTCAGTGTAGTAGCTACTGAGAAGAGAGCCTTCTGGTTGCCCTTGACTACGGTTGCCAACTTTGTTTTTTACTTTTAGTGAAGTCCGTTTTGATTCTGTCATTTCTTCAAACTCATTTTCAATTCTTTCATAAGAAAAGGATTATGATTAGCAATTAACTAAGGAAGTAAATAGACAAATTAAACAAGTGAGAGAAATTATAAAGATGTGTTCCTTAAAATACATTAAATTATGTCAGTTTTTATAAATCTTTTTGTATATTCATTGTTTCATTATGTAACATTTTCTTGTTCAGCTGCTGGTAAAATGAGAGCACCCTGTGTGATTTTTATTGATGAAATTGATACAGTTGGGGCCAAGCGAACAAGTTCCCAGATTCATCCCTATGCAAACCAAACAATCAATCAACTTCTTTCTGAGATGGATGGGTGAGCCTGTTTTTTACTTTTTATAATATTGTAGTAGAAAATTTACATGTATGTAAATTCTATTTTTTTTATCTCGAGGTTGATTTTCTTTATGTAACACTGTATAACTTGATGATTCTAACAAAAGCATAGATAGCATTAGTTAAAGGTTCAAATATCTAAAATAACATGGAATATGTTAATAAATATAACTTTATTTAACAAAAATAAAACAAGTAGTTTTATATTGCACTTTGTGATATTAACTAACAAAAATATAGTTGGTATTATGTAAGGTTTCAAATATCCAAGGGAGCAATGAACATGTTTAATTTCATGTTATTTACTAAAATAAAACCTGAGTATAAAAGGGTGGGCTAAAAAGTTCATATTATAATGTCATATCTGTTGATGAATGAGATCCAAGCACTGCAACACCAATGAAAGGGGAGGGTATGAACTACAATGGGGTGACTAGTTTTGAAAAGTAAACCTCAATTGGTCAAATTTCATGATAATGACTTGGTTAGCCTATGAACTTTTCAGCTGACCCTATGTATATAGCAATTTGTTATGGAAACTAACAAAATTATAGATGGCATTGAGGTTCCAAGTTTTCAGGGTAATTATGAATGTGTTAAAGAGTTCAAAAGAAGTCAGATCTTAATTCCTGAATAAATTTAAAAAAAAAAAAAAAAAAAATCAAATTTAAGTATGATTTATTCTTCCAGTCTCATATTTTTATTAAAGTTTATTATTTTCATTTAGACATCAATGATGGAATCTAAAGAGAATATTTAGACATGAGAATAACATCTAAAAATCTTAAAAAACTGCTTCTCCCAGAAAAATCATATGACCAAAAAGCATTTTTGATTTTTGCTATTAGATATCATATTTGCTTTTGATTGTATTGTGACAGCTGTCATATATCAGCCAGTATATTTTTTAGTTTGTCTATTATTGTATTTTTGTTTATTGATTCTAACGTTAATCTAATTGAAGAAAATAAACATTTTTAGTATATCCTTTTTTATTTTAATAACGGTAAAAAGGCAACTTTAAATTATGTGTACACATTACATGCAAATAATTACAGTGATTTTTAATCAAATCCATTTTCATTCTCAAACTTTTTCAAACTCATTTGCAATTCTTTCATTAAGTCTTTATGATAAGGGAATGATTATGATTAGCAATTTACTAAGAAAGTAAATGGACAAATTAAACAAGTAAGAGATATAAAGATTTGATAATTCTTTCACAAAAAAAAAGGATTTGTGCAGTTTGAGATAGTATTGTGGTGCTCCTGGTGTAGTGGTTAAGGTCATAGAAATTAGGCTCAGCTACCCAAGTTCAAATCTAGAATGTGACTGTTTGTATTTGCAAATTTGTCAAAATATATGATAAACTATACAATAGGCTCATGTTTACAGGTGAGAATTTCACCAAGAATCCATTCATGACCTAAATCACCTTATTTTGGAAAGAATTTAATAGCAAATGTATTAGCCAAGCTCACTCTGTATAGGGGATTAATTGTTATCAGCACTTGAAAGTTTCTTGTATGTTTTTCATGTATATAAAAAAAATATGGGTATAAAATTAATGAAAATTGTTTTTTTTTTTGTTTTTTTTTAAATTTTAGGGGGGGTAATCTAGTGTGATATATTAAAGAACTATTTACTAAGATTTTTTAATGATTAGTAAAAAGAACAGAAAAATTGGGTGATATCGTAATACTTAATTTTTGTAATATTTGTGCCCATGAAAAGAAGGATGTTTCTTTGTAATAAAAGTTTAAAAGCAAAAATAAGCTTCAACAATATAATGTTATGACTGTTAGCCATTGGTTTTTTTTTTGCACCATTCTTGTTTTTATGATTTTATTTCATGGTTTTTCATTTTTCAAATAAGTTTATCAGAAAATACAAACCAAAATAGTGTATTGTTTTTTTTTTTCAAATTGTCATGGCTTGTATCAATTTTTTTCCAGATTTCATCAAAATGAAGGAGTTATTGTTTTAGGTGCCACAAACAGAAGAGATAACCTTGACAAGTGAGTTCTTGGTTCCAATTTCTTTTTATAAGCCACTCTGTCAGCTTGTTTTGTCATCTTTCAAGAGAAATTAAAAATAAAACGGTTATCAAAATCAGGATTTGTCAAGAAATGTCAAATTTGATTTTAACTTTCAATTCTTGAAGACACACCATGAAGAAAAATAATTTTTAATGAAAAAATGCTTGCAAAAATCAGTCTAAGTTGAAAATTTTTTTTGAATATTGGAAAATTAAGAATCCATATCCCAATTTTTTGGAATTACAGTCCTGGTTACAATTATTGGCACTCATGAAATTTCAATACATAATGTAGACTATCTGAAGAAAAAACCCAAAGAAAAAATGAATCTAATAAAAATGCTTTTGTCCATTGACAACTCATTATTAAACAGCAAATGATAAAACTACAAGCTTATATAAATTTGGTTATTTTCTGTTTATTTCTGAATACATAGTAAAAAATGAAAGGGTGTCAAAATGGGAACCAGAACTATATGTACTTATGTTTTTTTTTTGTTTTTGTTTTTTTTCCTTTTAGATACACAAAATATTATTCTTAGTTTGTAATTTTTTTCTGTTGTCTTAAAACTGGTCTACAAATAAACTGCCAAAAATTGTTTGGAAAAAAAAGACAAAAAGATGGAGGGATGCACTTTGGTGTATGTTAAATAAATTTTGAAAGATCCACCTAAAAAAATATGTGAATTCATTTTTTTTTTTTTTTTTAATGAGTGAAATCTAAAGCCATTTGTCATCATTATTTTTGTATTCTCTGTATTATTCTTTTAACTGTAAATTGAACAATTTTTTTTTTTTATTCAACAAGGGTGAAAACTTTTCCTCTTAACATTTCTTTTTAAAGAGCACTTTTACGTCCTGGTCGTTTTGATGTTGAAGTGAGAGTCTTTCCTCCAGATTTGAAAGGCCGAAAGGAAATTCTTGAGTATTACATGTGCAAGATAAAAATGGAAAGTGGTAGGTTCTGTTTAGTTTTTTAACTTTCCACATAATATATGATGTTTAAACTAAAGATGTCAGATTTTGTTTTTTTGTTTTTTTTTCCTGTCTTCTCACTTGTTATTTTAAAAGATGAACTCAAGATTTTCTCAGTTTTTCTTTAAAAAAAAAAAAAAATTGAATCAATTTTTCAATTTTATTGCTGAACGTTTTATCAGTTTAGTAATTCTTTTTTTTTTTCTTCTCCCCCAGATGTTGATGTTGATCTTTTAGCCAAAGGGACCCCTGGTTTTACAGGTAAATTGATTGCCTCAATTTTTTTTCCCCTCCAGATGGAGTTGACATGCTACTTTATCATTTCAGTAAGATAAAAATTTAATCCCTTCTTTTGTCTGAATTTTTGGGACATTACATTAAAGAACATTTTTTTCTCTCCATTTTCATGACTATTTTTCTTTTAGGATTATTTTCTAGCTTTTTATTCTTCATCATTATTGTTTAATTCTCTTACTTTTTAAAGCTGTGCTTAATATAAATCCCATGATAAGAAGCATTTGATTCTTGCATTAAAAATCAAACTCAGTATTTCATACTTGTCTTTAATTTTAAACGTAGTGAAAGAAGAAACAACACAAAAACTACCAAGATGAGGACAAAAAGTCCGCAATAAATAAAAATTAATTCTCAGTATTTCATTTTCATTCAATTCACATTTTATTATCAACTCTGGTAACTTTTTTATAATCCTAATTGAAATAATTCCAAATTTCTTTTTATTTCTCTTTTACCCACACAAAACCTCAAATCTGATGTCACAAATAAGATTGTCCACTCTATGATGAATGGAAAGTTGAAACAAATGCTATATTACTGATGGAGGATTATATTAAAAATGATCAATATGTATTCTTTGTTGCTTAATAGCCCTGTTGTTGGGGCTTAGAATATGCTGACTGTATCCCCTGTAGAGACATAAGACCTCTTCCTTCTTTGCATCTGATGATGAGGCTTCAGTTTTAGAGATCTAGACAGTGTGGAGTAACTTTTCATAGCCATTACACCCAGTTTCACTGACTTTGAATGGTAGTACCTCTTAAAGCCTCATCTATGGGTCAAATTGATCTGTTTAAAAATTTTGTGTTTGTGAATTTAAGTTTTTGCTGGTCAGCCAGCACTGCTGAAGAATTAAGGAGACAAATCTTGAAAAAACAAGTCAACACAAAAACATGAATGTGATTCCCTAACCTCTAGGCATACAATAACCTTTGACAAGTTGACCTGTCATTAAAATCAATTACAATCAATCAAATGTTGTTTTTTTTTGGTTTTTTTTTTTTGCACAACAGTTAAAGGACTCTGACAGACTCTTAATTTTCCTATTTCTTGTAAATAACCATTAAAATTTGCCAAGTGCAAAATCTAAAAAAATTTTTTTTTTTGCATTTCAGGTGCAGATCTTGAGAATCTGGTGAACCAAGCAGCCTTAAAAGCAGCAATGGATGGAGCGGGTAATGTAAGCATGGAACACATGGAATTTGCCAGAGACAAAGTTCTTATGGGTAAGTAGAGATTCTTAGAATTTTCTTCATCTTGAAATTTCAAGTTTTATTTTACAGGATTTTATTGATTGTAAATTTGAAACGATTAAGATAAAATAAAAATTAGTATAATCTTTATATGCATTCTTATTTAGTTTTGGTAGTCTTTGTAATTTGATATGATATTTTATTACATTAAACCATAACTATTTGCACCCAGAGGGCACATATTTTTGCTAGTAGGTATTAATACAAAGAAAAAATTGTTTGGGCTCATGATGAAAAATATCACTTCAGTTAAGTTAATTTTTCATACATACTCTTACTGAATCTAAGAACTTTTATGAACCTTCTGTAACCTTCCTAAACCTTTACTTTTATATGTATGTTATATAACATATACATATGTTAGATGTGGAAGTAAATCCGACAATATAGAGAAAAATTGATAAAGAAGGTAATCGAAAAAGAAAAGAAAACTCATTAAAATCTTCTTGGATTATCTTGTTTATCAATTTTTTTCTATATGTTAAATATGTATATTTATTTAACAAACTCCTCACAGTCCAGTTAGCTGGGGCTATTAGAATGCAACAACTGCATCTCTGCATAGGGGTAAGATTCCACTAATGAGTGTCCTAGATATGAAACTAAAATATCTGGTGGTGAGGTTCCAGTAATGCTGAAGCTTTGGGGAATGCAAGTGCTCCCAGGTTCACTATGGCCTGGAATGGTAGTGCCTAATAGGGTCCTATCTATGAGTTAAATAGATCTATTTTACATTTAAACTGAGTGCAAACAAGTGACTCATGCTAAATTGAACTGTTAGAAATAGAACTGTTTCATCATTTAACTGTGTATAAACAAAATGACTGATTTTTAATTGAATTGTTAATGATACATAGCAATGCTTGAAACCATTTAACTGTGTGCTAAAGAATGAGCTTAGGCTCATTTAAAAATGTTAAAATAGGCTTCATCATCATGTCATGCCACCAGCACAGATATCCCTGACCCTCTCTTGCCACTCCTTCCTATTGTTCATCGCTTCTGGCAGGTCCTCAGGGCTACATCCCGTATCTTCACAGAGCTGTTGTATGTAGGTTCGAGCTGGTCGCCCTGCTTTTGCTTGGCCATGTGAGGGCGTCCATAGGAGAATATCATTTATGAACTCGTCCCAGCCTCTCCAGCAGTTTCCTGCATGTCTGGTTCATCTGACTTTCATAGTTTTCGTGATGGGTGGTAGGTGGCCGTATAGCTGCTGCTTTGTGGGGTGTTGCCTCCTGGACTTGTTCAATATTGCTCGCAGCATTCTTGTGTAGTTGCCATCAAGCTTTTTCTCCATCTGTTTAGTTAGCACCCATGTAGTGCATCCATATAGCAGTATTGACATGACCACTGCTTGTAAAAAACTGCGTTTCATTTTATCGGTCAGGTCTGACTGCCATATGACCGATAGGCTATTGATAGCTGTCCGTGCCTTTGTTAGTTGCGTGTCGATGTCTGTCTTGGTTGATGAGACACTGATTCCTAGGTAGGTGAACTTGTCAACTAGTTTCAGAGAGCTACTGTTTAATGTGGAAATGTTGCCTGTTTGATTAAAGCATATGTATTCCGTTTTGTGTGTATTCACATGGAGACCAATGTCTGCGGCAGCTCATTCCAGACTATGCAGTAGAGTTTTGGCTTGGGCGGGTGCATTTGCCAGAAGTGCTATGTTGTTGGCGTCGGTAATTGTTTTTGTGGGGTACCTTCTGCTTCTTTTCTTTGTCAGCTATAAACCGTTTTCTTTGATTTTATCAATCGATGTTCTAAGCACATAGTCTAGACAGATGATAAAGAGGTATGGGGCAAGTGTATCTCCTTGCAATACTCCTGCTACAATGTGTCTCCATCCAGTGAATGTACTTTCACTTTGGTGTTTCTATAGAGAATCATTATGGCTGCGACGGTTTCTTTTGGTAGGCCGTATGCTAGTAGAATTTATTCCATCTTCCCTCTGTGAATGAAATCAAAGGCCTTGGTAAAGTCGACAAATAGTATTGTCGCCTGTAGGTTTTTGGCCCGTACGCCTTCAAGGATTCTACGGATAGTCAATATAAACCTTATATATTTAATATATGTATAAAGAGGATTTGGCATTAAATAACCTGAAATGGTTGATATAACATAAAACCAAACCATATATATTTAATATATGTATAAAGAGAATTTGGCATTAAATAACCTACAATGGTTGATATGCCATCAAACCAAACCAAATCAAACTAACTACTTTACACTTGGCAGGATGTGACACTTGGCCAATTTTTATTTTGCAGATTTATACAGGTTTGAACTCTTAGTTTTCTTTCAAGCTAGACCAGTTACTTTACCACAGTTAAAGAATCTACCATACTATTTACCCATGGCTGGTGGGGATAATTGGATGTATACATTTCCCAAGGATATTAGCATTACATTTTTTGCTAACAGCCTTGTCCAGGTTTAGAATTCTAGTCACTGTGTTTATTTCCTATAACTATAACCATTACACCACAAGCACCTCCATATGTTAACTATGTAGATGTTATGTAACATACATATGATAAATATGTATATTTTTTATATAAAAGATACTCAACAAGTTGTTTTCATTTCTTCAATATATCCATCTGTATGATGTTGGCAAATAGTGACACTATATGTATGTATTTATCCAACCCCTTTTCTACAATAAGGATGTGACAGTCAATTTTTAAGTGGAGTTTAACAGGTTTGAATTCAGAGTTTTCCTTCTAGACTGGTTGCCATACCAAGGTTTGAGAGCCCAGTCTACCCTATTCATTTACTCATAGTTGGAGGGATACATACCTGTTGTGCCCTGTGAGGGACCAGAAATAAGAGACAGAAAAAGAGAAAGTAGGTGAAACAAGTGTATTGAATAAACAGAACATATATACAAAATAAGAGTGTTAGTACAGCAGATAGAAGTGTCCATCCGAAACTGTCAGATTCGACTGCTGGGAGGAAGTCTCCCTGAAAGTGAATAGGGTTAGTATTTATGAAAGAGGAAGAGGTCATTATCATGTAGATTGGTCACCATAACAATACCTTTCCCAAAAAACCTCTTTTCAGGATTTGAACTTAGGTCACCATGTCCATTTCCTACAATGATAACCTTTACACATTGAGCACCTCTTGTGACAGTATAAGCTCATCTGCTTGTGGATGCATATATCTAGATTAAAAAATGCATATTAGTATGTATGCATATATATATATATATATATATATATATATATATATATATGTGGTGCATTCAATAAGTTTCCAGACTTTTTGTACAGGCATTTAAAATTGTTGTAGACTCTTGAAAATTCAGTATGTTATTGCTATACATCTTATGAGATGACTGGCCAATTTTTATGATTTCAGGTTCAAATGAACAGCTACAGCAGGAATTGGAATACACCCTTCTAAAGCTTGATTGTCACTGATGGTGAATTTCAAAAATGTAATCTGACACTTTAGAAGAACAATATGCAATAAAATTGTGTTTTAAACTTGGAAAAAATGCCACAGAAACGTATAGAATGCTTCAGACTGCTTTTGGAGCATCTTGCATGAATCTAGCATCAGTTTTTGAGTGTCATAAGAGATTCAAGGAAGGCAAGGAGTCTGTGAGGGATGTTGAGAAGTGTGGGAGGAGTAAGGAAGTCAATACACCACAGTTGATTGGCCAAACGGTTAGGGTTAAGGTTACTATGTTGAGGTTTTAAGGGAGTTCAGGAAGAGATTCCGTTGGAAGAGGCCAGCACTCTTGAAATCGGGTCAGTTATTTCCACCAGAACAATGCACCAGTCCACCACTCCATCCTTGTCACAGACTATTTGACCAAGATGGGCATCAAAACAGTTCCTCAGCCTCCCTAGAGTCCAGACCTTGCTCCCTGTGACTTTTGGTTATTCTGTAAGCTCAGAGGCTGTCGTTATGAGACAATTGAGGAAATGAAAGAGGCTGTGACGAAGGTCATTGACACGCTCACACAAGAGGACTTCCATGGGTTCTTACAGAAGTTGTTGGAATGGTACAACAAGTGCATTGCAGCCGGAGAAGATTACTTCGAAGGGGACTTGAGTTTCATGTGTGTACTATCAATAAAAGTGCCCATACAAAAAAAGTCTGGAAACTTATTTGATGATCCTCATATGTATATGTATGTTAGGATGTGTGTATCTATATAGTGGTGTGGATATATGTATCTATGTACATGGAGTATTTATTTACCCAACCCCTCTGCATGAGCAAGATGTGACACGAGGTCAATTTTTAAGCAGATTTCAACAGGTTTGAATTTAGAGTTTTTCTTCTAGACTGGTTACTATACCAAGGTTAAAAAGCCCAGTCTGCCCTTCTATTTATCCATAGCTGGAGGAAAAATAATTGATTTCATACCTTTTCCAAGGATATTAGCACTATGAAATGCAAACAGCTTCATCCAAGAGTTGTGCCATGTTCATTTCCTATGACAATAAACATTACACCACAATCTCCTCCTTGTACATTGGATGTATGTATGTGTATAATAATATCAAAAGATTAGTTAGAACAAGTTAGGTGGTCAGGCAGATTTTAATTGGTGATAAAATAACTCATAGATATTAACATGCCTTTTAAACAAAGAAACAAAGCCAAACCCTTATTACATTTTGAATGCTATTTAATGCCTCAACAAATTATGGTTACTTTACACATTATTTACAAATGTGAAATTTTGTAGAAAGTTTAAGTGAATTTGTTCAATTTTGTTGTAACAAAGATTTTTTAAATCAATTAGTTTGATTTAATAAAAATCTTTTGTTTAGTACTGTTTTTAGTTTATAGGTTAGAATAAAACAATTATTATTCAACAAAATAACTTTTCTCAAATTCTTTGAGGTTTATTTTTTATTTTTGATTGGTCAGATATTTTGGGGATTTTAGTTGACAATATGGAGTTTAATTAAATGGCTCAGTCCATATTCAGCCCAGTTGGCTGGGGTTGTAGAATACACCGACTGCATCTTTGCAGAAGGTAAGACTTCCCCAATGAGTGTCCTGGATATGACAAAACCATCTAATGGTGAGGCTCCAGTCTTGGTTCTTTGGGGAATGTGGAGTACCTCTTAATTGTCATTGCTCTCAACCCTACTCTGTCCTGGAGTGGTAGTACCTGATAGTCTTCTCTATGGGTCAAATAGAAGTATTTGACATTTAAACTGTGTGCAAACAAATGACTGAATTGTTAGAAATAGAACTGTTTGATAATTCAACTGTCTATACAAATGACTGATGTTTAATTGAATTGTTAGTGATACATAGCAATACTTGGAACCATTTAACTATGTGCAAACAAATGAGTAATGTTGAATAGAATTATTAGTGTTAAAAAGCAATACTTTAACTCTGTGCTTAAATTGAAATATTGGTAGAACATAGCAATACTTGGAACCATTTGACTATGCAAATAAATGAATAGTGTTGAATAGAATTATCAGTGTTAAATAGCAATACTTGTAACCACTTCACTGTCTGCAAGCAAATGATTTATATTAAATAGAATTATTAATGTTCGATAGCAACAATTGAAACCATTTAACTGTGTAGAAATAATAGTAATACTTAAGTGCAAACAAATTTGTTCTAACTCATTTAAAAATAAAATTACCGACAAATTATTCACTTATAAATCATATGTATATCCCATTTAAATGTGTGTAAACAAATAATAATAATAGTAAATAGAATTATTTGTGTTTGAGAGAAATACTTGAAACCATTTATCAGTGTGCTAGAAGAACTCATGCTCATTTAAGAATGTTATGTACAAAATGTGTTTATAAATCATATATATTTAATATATATGTATAAATGTGATTTGGCATTAAATAACCTACAGTGGTTGATATTCCATAAAACCAAACCAATCATTAATCCATATTGAAATCTTGGACACATTTCAAAATTCTTTCTTCAGTCCCACAAAGGTCAACCACTCTGTCGGCAGGGCTTAGCATATGCTGACTGTATATTGTCCAAACCCCAAAATAAGATGTCCTGTGTATGACACTAAATTGCATCTGATGGTGTGTCCAGTTGTGGAGATCTGGTGATTGTGGAGTACCCCTTCATTGCTATTACTCCCAAGGTGCTTGTACCTGTTTGGCTCCCATCTATGGCTCAAAAAGATCTATTTCAAAATTATTCATATTCAATCAGACTGTTTGCTAAAAAACCTCCTTTGAACAATTACACAAAAATGTAAATATAAATGTAATTCCCTAATCTCTAGACATAAAACAACTCAAGATATACCATTAAAATCAATCAATAAAATTCAATTTCATGTTCAATCATGACCAAATATTTGAGGTCTTTAAGAAGAAAAATTTGAAATGGCATTAAAATTAGTGAAAAAAAGTCCTTTGCTTAAAAAATGTTGCATTGCTGTATTTCAGCACAAGTTGCAGGAAACAGTGAAGAGATGAGGACAAAAAGAAAAATGTCAAACATGTATTCCAATAAAAAATACTATTCACTTTATCAGTGTGTTTCAGCTTCCTTCTCAAATTAGGAAAACATGAAACGGTATTGAGTCAAT
The DNA here is from genome assembly GCA_963585895.1 of Sepioteuthis lessoniana. Lineage (NCBI taxonomy): Eukaryota > Metazoa > Mollusca > Cephalopoda > Myopsida > Loliginidae > Sepioteuthis > Sepioteuthis lessoniana. The sequence continues at coordinate 30,310,714 of OY757932.1, read as the reverse complement.
GAAAGAAAGATCCTCTTGTTCTTTAAATAGCAGCACAGCCCTATTGAGGCAGAGGTGCAGTTTCACTAGCTCTGAAATTGTGTGTGACTGTTTTTCACACTTGACCCCTTGCTATTGGTCAAACAAATTTTCACTGGGGGTTAGGGACTGTCTCTACAGTACACAGTTTTTAACTTGATGTTTTTTTATGATTCATTTTAAAATGTTTTCTTTCATCATTGAATCATCTTTTTCAGGTCCAGCCAAAAAAGCACGTCCTCCTGATGAGGTCAGCTGGTTAACTGCCTATCATGAAGCAGGACATACGATTGTTGCATATTTTACTCAGGAAGCTACTCCCCTCCATAAAGTTACTATCATGCATCGTGGATTGAGTCTTGGCCATGTAAGAAATTTTTGTTTTTAATTAAATACAAAATTGAGTCAACAGAAAAAGATTGACATCACTTAAATGTCAAAAGGAATAGAAAAAAATTTCTTTCTTTTTTTTTACATTGAAACCAAGAAAAAGAATTTTAGAAATTGGCAAAAAGAAAAATATTTTTGGCCATTTTAAAAGCAAACCAAAAAAAAAAAAAAGACAAACAAAAAAACTTGTTTTACCAATTATTAATTAGATACCTTTCCATTTATTTATTCAAAAGGGTTGCCTTATTGGTGGTGCTTAGAATATACAGACTGCATCCTCTACAAATGGTTAAGCTCCCTTGCATGGGTATGACACTAAACTACATCTGATGGCAAAGCTCCATTTCTGAAGATCTCGTGAGTGTGGGGTACTCCTTCATTGGTATTACTCCCAGGTCCACTCTGACCCAGAGTGTTAGTACCTGTTAGGGTCCTGTAATGCGATCTGTGGTCAAGCTGTCCATGTGACATCGTATCCTAACCCCGCTGAGCCAACACCATCAACAAGACCAGTTGGTCCTGTATAGTTCAGTATTACAGGTTGGATCTAAGTCTCCAGTTTCAAATATCAATTCGATTTCACTTACTAGCCACATGATTTTTGATCCTGCCGAGTAGTTATCAGGTCATAGAATTCCAAAAGCTCTCTGTTGGTCCACCTGTAAGCTTGCTGGGTGAGAATCGGGTTAACAGAAAATAAATATAAACAAGTCGATCCAATTTTAGAGGGACAAAAGTTTTTATTTATATAACATCAACAATACATATGATAAATACAATTCTCATAGCAAAAAGTTGTATGTCTCTTGTATAACAAAATAAAAAGAATACTTGATGTAATTTTGTTAAAGGAGAGAGGTGGCTTCATTTTAACCCTTTCTGATTACTGTAGCTTTTTCGACGTCTCTGTTCTCAGTGGTAACAATAGTAGTCTTAACTGTTGGAGGAAGTAATTCGCTTCTTCGTATTTATATCAACAGCACATGTTAATGGATGCTTTTTTCCAATCTCTGACGTTGCTTCCTCTCTTTGAGTTTCCAACTCAACTCTCCGACTGTCTCTAACCCAACTCAACTTAACTGCCTGCTTGCTCCTTTTATTAGGAACAGGGTTGACCCATTTACCGACACACTTCTAAAATACAAAAACTTAACACTCTTTTCATCTTTCGGTACCCTGCCTATTGTCATTGTTCTAAGTTTATCTATTAATAGATCTGAGCAATTTTGGTAAACTTTACATAGATTCATGTTGTCTTGTTCATCGATAAAATTAACCTTTAGATCAAGACATTCTTAATTCTATTTTCTATTAATAATCTGATATCTTTTTATGCTTACAAAAAATAGTATTTCGTTTCCTAAATAAAATCTGTAACATTAACATTTCCAAGTTTTTATGTTATATCAACATCTTAGTTATTTGAAGACACCTCTCTTTCACTTAGCGTTTTCTGTTTTACAGTATATCTACCTTTATTAATAGTATATTCATCATCATTAATTTGGGATGATATTGCCCCTGCCACGTCCCATTTATGGGTCAAATAGATCTGTTTAAAGATTATTTGTATTGGATAGATTGTTTAAAGAATAAAAAATAAACAAGTCCACAAAGATTTTGATGTCACAATGTGGAACACACAAAATAGTGTTTTCAGCTTTTTGTTCCCCTTTTACTATGATAATGTATCAAATTTTTACAAGTCTGATTAAAAACCTTCAGAACCCTTTTTTAATTAAAATTACCACATCTTCTCCAGTAATGAAAAATCCTAATTTTTAGCCACAAAAAGGTATTTTATCATATATTGCTTGTAATGAACAACGTCTTAACTTTTCGCTATGCTAGCCTTCAAGAATATTTCAACATCCAATGATAGAAAAAATTAAAACACTTATACTTTCAAAACTTCTGTAATGCAATCAAAATCAATGCAATACCATAAATAAACAATGTAGTCTATTCCTTGATGTAAGATAATGTAGTTTTTATGTAACGTTGTTTATTATTTATAGTATTTATACATATATGCTCAGGTGTTATAAGTAGTAAATAATGTTAAGTAAAAACTTCATCTTAACTAATAACCTTTATTAAGGTATGGGCTATGCACTTTTGATATAAGTTATGGCAAGGTTAGGCTTAGAAACAAGGTATACTTTGACTTTTCAAAAACATATCTAAAAAAAAAAAAATGCTCTTAAAAAGTTGTTCATTATTTGCAGATACAACTTTTTCATATATGTATTTACTCAATCTCTTTGCATAAGGTTGATTTTTGAGTGGAGTTTAACAGGTTGGAATTCAGTTTTTTGCTCTTAGACTGTTTGCTATTCCAAGGTTAAAGAGCCCAGTCCACTTTACTATTTACCCATAGCTAGAGAAAGAATAGATTCCTACCTTTCCCAAGGATATTACCATTATGTGAACTGTCTGCAGCCTTATTCAGGATTTGAGCTTGGGTAGTTGATTCTACTTCTTACAATGATAACCATACACCATTTTTTCATATAAGTGGCAAGTGATCAATTGAATGTGGAATATCTTGATGAGCTGGGTATTTTTGCCAATGACCATAATCCTTTTTGTCAAATAAAATCTTCACAACTTTTGGACTATATTCAGTTCCTCATTTCACAACATTCATAAACCTGGGGTGGAAGATAATCAACTAGTCAATTTCACCAATTCCTCTCTGTGAATGCAGAAACTGCCAAAGTAGTCAGCTTAAGGACCTAGCTAGCCACTGTGAACTTAGAGTTGGACCTCGTGTCCATTGATAGAACAGTGAATAGCCTGACATCATTAGTGTTGATGCTGCCATTCATCAAACGAGGAGGGCAGATACAAGATGTTGTCAATTCAATCTTTGGAGCCAGTTTAACCCACAATATCAACACACACACACACACACACACACACTATAGATAAATAATTAATTTTTCATTCATTGAATCAGCCTTTACAATTTGCAGAAAAGACATCTTAGCAATGTTTCATTTTAAGATGTTTCATATTTTTGAACCATTTCTTTTATCTAATTTTTGCCAGACGTCGTTTATCGCAGAGAAAGAGACCTTTAACAAAACAAAAGCCCAGCTTCTAGCAGAAATAGATGTGTGTATGGGTGGCCGTGTTGCGGAAGAATTTATCTATGGAAATGATAAAATTACAACAGGTAAAAAAATATCAACATTGTTTTACCTATTTTTTTTCATTGCCCCTTTTGAAAAGTATTTATTAAAAAGTTAGCTTTTATTTTATTTCATTTAAAAAAATTTTTTTTAAAACTAAATACATTTTAATGAATGCAATTCCCTAACCTCTTGGTAAAAAATAGCCCAGGATGGGTTTACATGTGGTTAAAATCAATCAATCTCATCTGTATTTTAAGTACTAAAAATGATTTATTTAGAAGCTTTTATCATATTTGTGATTTTAAGAAACAATTGTGTATTTCAAGCAAATTAAAGCTTTTCTTAATATTGTTGCAAAGTTCCATTCATCTTATCATTTAGGATATTAATGCGATACAAGTCCCAATATTGAAAAGATAGTATTTGAAAGTTGATAAAAAGCAGTTGATTTATTTTACTTTCAGTTTATAAAATTGAACTTTTTTTATACTTACAGGGGCTGAATCTGATTTCCAAAAAGCTACAATGATTGCAGAAGCCATGGTCAAAAAGTTTGGAATGTCTGAAAAGGTAAAAATTTCAACAACAAAAAAAAAAAAGAAAAAATGGCTGTTGAAGGCTATGGTACAAAAGTCAGCGAAATTTTTGAAGCAAAATTTGAGTGAAAATGTGGAGATTGTATAGTAGGAAAATCTGAAAAATTCAAAGTAATAGTTTGAACTTTTATCCTTATTTTTCAAACAGAAAAACGTTTCTCTTCATTCAAATATTCAATGCTAATTTGTGAAATAGTAGGAAATCTAAGATGTTTCTTTTCTACCTCAACAAAATTATTTAATAATCAGTAAAACATGGTATCATTGCTACTTAATATGATTGAAGTTGGAAGATTTTATATTTTGTTGAAGCCAGTGTCATGTTGAGTTGGTATGGGGTATGGTGTTAAGAAATTTGTAGTTTGGGTGTCAAATTTTATGGGTGCACATGTATATCAATGCATTTTACTGAAGTGAAGAGGGTTAAAGTCTGAATTGATAAATCTTGTTTGAAAGAAGAACTTGGCATCTGTTATCTTTAGCAAACAGTGACACTGAATAAATAGATCAGGATTGATGAATTAAATCTGCTTATTTGTACCTTAAATACAAACAGGTGTAAATTCTATAATCCTTATCATCATCAGGGTGTGCCAACAGCATGGATTCCTTTGATTCTCTCTTACCATCTATCCCTATCTGTCATAACACTTAGCAATTCTTCTAGATGGCATTCAGTGTCTGCACAGTTCTGATAAACATCGGTTTTTGCTGGTCAGCCAACACATGTGTAGATAGTCCATAGGAGAACATCACTCATGGATTCATCCTTCTCCAGCATGTTTTGCTTGGATGGTTTGTGTGATTGGGGGTAAGTGGCCATACAACTGCTGTTTCGTAAGGTGTTGCTTCCAGGATTTGTTCAAAACAGCACACAACATTTTTGTGTAGTCCCTATCTAACTTTTTCTCTTGGTATTTTGGCTGTGGTTGTAGAATACACTGACTGCTTCTCTGCTGAGAGGTAAGACTTCCCCAGCAAGTGTCCTGGATATAACACTAGACCATCTGATGTTAAGGCTTCAGTTTTGGAGCTTTGGGGAATGTGGAGTACCCCTTCATTGCCAACCAAACTCACAAGATTTCATGTGTTGCCCCTGATTTGAGTGCTGATTTTTTATTTATTTAAAAAAAATTTTTTTTTTTTTTTTTTAGTTATTTCCAAAGTTTAACTTAGATATTGATCTATAAAAGATTGGTCTTGCTATATGAATCAACTGATCCACAATATAAGCTTATTAACCATCACAATGGTTGGCATTATTTTATTTCCTTATCTAATGCCTGGAAAACAATGTAGATTAATATTTAAAAAAACTGATGCGATACCATCATTTATCTATACCACTCTCGTAATTTGACCTTATACCAGACTGACCTGATATTACTTAATATCCTTAAAGAAATTACACTAATTTTAATGTCAAAGATATTAGTGTGATTAAAGGTAACTTTTCCATGATAATTCCAAATATGGCAGGCATTTTGCTAAATTGGCTTTAATTTTTTAAAATAATGGATCCCCCCTCTCCAGTATTTGAATAGACAAACATTGATTGTAATTTGTCAAATAAAAGGAAATCTATGATGATTCATGAAACTTAAACAAAATTATTTAATAATCAGCAAACCACAGTATAATGGCTGCTTAATTTTATGAAAATTAGAAGATTTCATATTGTATTTCAAATGCTAAAGAAGCAAATCCTTAATACAAACAAGTAATTCTATGATGTAAATGTTAGTTGAATCCAAACTAAGAATATTTCTTAGCCTGACACATTGAGTGATGATTTTTCTTTTCTTTAAAGCTTATTCTGATATTAATATCTGACACCCTATGAGGATCAGACTTGATTTACATGAACCAGCTGATCTGTAAAACAAGATTGGCAACCATTATAATGATTGGTATCCCTCGTACTATTTTGAATTTTTTGTTTCCTGTAATCTAAGGCAGATAAAACTTAGCTTAGAGCCCAGTCTGCTGGGCCTGTAGAATACTCCAAATGCATCTCTACTGAAGGGTAAGACCTCCCTCTAACAAATGTCCTGGATTAACACTAAACAATCTTGAACAATCTGATGATGAGGCTCCAGGAATGCAGATTATCTCTTCATTGCTATCACTCCAAAGTCCATTCTTTCCTAGAGTGGTTGCACCTGATAGGATCCTTTCTATGGGTCAAATAGAACTGTGTGACATTTAAACTGAATGCATTGAATTCTTAGAAATAGAACTGTTTGACCATTTAACTGTGTATAAACAAATGACTGATGTTTAATTGAATTGTTAGTGATACATAACAATACTTGGAACTATTTAACTTTGTTGATTTATATTTACAAATCATATATATCTAATATATGTGTATAAACTGGATTTGGCATTAAATAACCTGTAATGATTGATATGCCATAAAACCAAACCAAACCAAGTTTAGCTTAGCTTAGATGTGGCACAAGGCCAGAAGAAAGAATCAAACTCACTAACAATGGTTTGTGAATCAAGCTTGCTAATCATTACACAAAACAGTGCCCATTATCAAATACAGATAAGAGACAATAACCCGTTATTGAAAGGCAAACTGTCATTAATCTTGTTGGATTCTCTTTCTGAGTACTGGATTGTAATGTAATGTTTAGCAATTCCTTCCGAGTTGTGAGGTTACTTTTTACTAGGTGTCCCATACTTGTACCAAATCTAGGCTATGTATTTTTGTTCTTTGAAATGATGTAGCAAAAGAAAAAAATGAGATGAACCTAGTTTCAGGAATTTCAATCCTGTGGCAGCCCCTCCTTTATTTTAGCAAAATAGCCATGTCAAAGTCATTCTACACCTGCATAAAAGGGGTTACATATCGGTAAGCCCCACACACCTTGTTAAACTAATCCCGTATCCAATGACAATCCGAGTGAATTTCAATACAAAAACAATTAAAACCTAAATGATGAAAGTAAATTTTAAGTCAAAATTAATGGTTGACCAAGTTTCATCTGAAAATAAATAATGATAAATAAATATACTTCATACTTCAAGTGTTTAGTTTAATAAGAAGGCATGCTTAATGTAACAATGATCATTGTAAGTAATAGAATTGGCAACCCAAGTTCAAATCCTGAATGAGACTGTTTTTCACTTTCTGCTAATGCCCTTGGGGAAAAACATGAATTCCTGTTATTCCCCCAACTACAGGTAAATAGTAAGGCAAACTAAGTTGGGCAACCAGTCTAGGAGAAGCAAACCTTTGAGTTCAAACTCATTGTACGCTGCTTAAAAATTAACCTTGTGTTGCATCCTGCCTGTGGTGTTGGGGTTGGGTAAAAAATACATATTCTTTTACTTTTAGCAAAAAGAAGAGGTGGATACACACCATTTTCAAAGGTATTTATATTAAGTGAAAAGCAAAGAGACTCACCAGAGTTTGAACATGGTGCACTGAGTCCATTTTCTTTGATGATAACCATTAGACCAACACCATCTATAAAGCTCCATACCAGTTGTTCTTTGCTTAAAAATCAATCTTGTATCATCCTGCATGTGACAGAGGGTTTGGGTAAATACATTCTTAAAATGTTAAGAAAAAGAATAAAGAATGAGTTTATAAGTTTGATTTAAGTTTCTGCAAAACCAATAGCTCCTTCTGGCAGTCAAGCAACTGGTGTGTTTAATTGGGCTTTCCTAAGGATGTTAAAAAAAATTAAGTCACTAGAAAATAAAAAAGATGAATGAAAATATTCTATAGAATTAATAGCAACAACTATTGAGTTAGTGAATTGCTAAACTGATAAAATATCAATTGATGAGATTTTATCTTGTTTGATTTTATCTTTCACTGTCCATTATCTCTTATTTCCTTCTTTTTCAGATTGGTGTACGGGTCTTTGATGATAATGATCCTTTTGACAGTGGACTCTCAATGTTGAAGGTGAATGAATTGAGCCCAGCTGTACAAGAACAAGTGGACACAGAAATTAAACGAATTTTACAGGTGAGAAACAGGTTTTCAACAGATACAAATCTATAATGTTCTTCACCTGACCATTATCACATTTCTAATTGCTATTCTGTGCTTATAATATTTGTATGGAGAGGGGTAAGAGCCTTGCTTCTTTTTCAAAAAAATGGGTGTCCTGGGCATGACCCTAAGCTACAACTCATGATGAGACTCCAGTTCTGGAGTTCTGGAGAGTCTCTTCATTGCCATTACTCCCAGGTCCACTGATTTGTAATGGTAGTATGTGTTTGGGTCTCATCTATGGCTCAAATGGGTCTATTTGAAAATTATTCATATTTGATAGGACTGTGTGCAAAAGAAAAACTACACAATAATATAAATGGGAACATAAAATGAACAAGAATCTTTAACCTCTAGGCACAAAATAAACCTTAATGAGTTGATAAGTTGTTAAATCATATTTTGCCACCCTGGTGGTTATAGGTAAATCATATCACTGCTTTAAAAGGTATGTAAGCAAAATGAAACAACATTTAATTCCAAAGAAGAAAGCCCAGTTGGCTGGTGTTGTATAACATACCAACTGCATAAGCCCCGCTCTACCCCGACAAGTTTCCTGACATTAAATCCTCTAATGGTGAGGCTCGAGTTCTGGAGTTTTGAAGAATGTGGAATACCCCTTCATTGCCATTACTCCCAGGTTCACTTTGACCCAGAGTGTTAACACCTATTATGGTCCCAACTATGGGTCAAATAAACTGTTTAATCATTTACTAGAGTTGAAATCATTTAACTATGGCAAATACAACTATTAGTGTTAAATAGCAATACTTGAAACCATTTAACTGTGTGTAAACAAATGAGTCCTAGCTTGTGTAAAAATTGTTGCCTACAAACTATTTTATAAATCATATATATTTAACTCACACACACACACACATATATATATATATATATATATATACACACACACACACACACACAGAGGATTTGACATTGAATGACCTACAAGGATTGATATGCCATAAAACACAACCTACCTACAAAATTTTATGTATGATATCTTCAGTGATTTTGCTTCTTCTTTTTTTTTTTTTTTTTTCTTTTTTTTTTCTTTTTTTTTTTTTTTTTGAATAAAGATATTTTTAAGCTTTCTAATTTTAGAAAATTTCTTGTCTGATGATTATGATTTTCCTTCGGAAAATGGGAGACTCTAGATCAACTGTTTACTCCTTCATACTTCCACATTTATTTTCTTAAGGACACAAACTAAAACCTCCCTACCCTGTCAGCAGGGCATAGAATATGCTGATTGTATACTCTGTAGCAGGGTAGAAGTCCACCCCCATCCCAAAGCAGTGTCCTGAGTATGACGCTAAATTTTATCTGATAGTGAGGCTCCAGTTCTGAAGATCTGAAAAACTATTTCATTGTCCCAGAGTGGTAGTACCTGTTTGGGTCACTTCTATAGGCTAAATAAATCTGTTGAAAAATTATTTGTGTTTGATGGGACCCTATGCAAAAGGAAAAAAAGCTCTTAAGAAGCAACTACACAAAAAATTTTTAATATTAACATGATTTCCTAACCTCTAGGCATAAATAACCCTAGACAGGTTACATGCTGTTTGAATCAATCATAAAATCTGTGTATTTAATCTAACATCTTCACAAACTCATGTTCTGGTTAATTAGTCCAAGATTTACCATTCTTCTACACAAATGTATCCAATGAATTCTTTAAAACAAGTTTCTTATTTTTTCAGGAATCCTATGAAAGAGCTCGTCAGATCGTGAAAAATCACAGTACAGAACACAAAGCTCTTGCTCAGGCTTTGATGAAGTATGAAACATTGGACTCTGATGATATCAAAGCAATTGTTGATGGAAAAGTGCCACCAAAGTTGGTTTCCTGACCCTAGTGCTGGGCGCTAGAGACTCTGGAATCAAAAATTGCATCTTGTTAGTCTCAATCAAACTTATCATCCAGGCAATCTGGACAATTATTATGCAAAAAAACCTAAGAGGCAGTTTTCTTAATATAAAGTTATTAGCCATGACTATTTGTGCTCTTGTTTATTTTTCTCTTGCATCTTCTGACCAAATTGCTTTTTAGTGATTCTATTAACTTGTGTGTATATATGACTAATCTGGTTAGTCATCATTTCACTAAAGTAAATGGTGAAATCAAGTTTCAGTTGAGAAGAACAAGAGAATTTGAATCTTTTTTTTTTTTTTTTTCCTTTCACATTACTGTTAATCTTAAGTGACCAGATAGCCATGCAGTGATTACTTTTGGTGGAGATTATCAAATTGGGGATCAACTGACGGAAGCCATAAAGCCTCAACAAATATTTTATTGGCCATAAAACATTTCAAATGATTTTGTTCTTTGCAAAAATAAATTTTAAATCATAACAATTTCAAATGTCAACAATTGAATTGTTTATGTCCCAAATTTCATTAACCTGTTTCAGTTTAACTCCTTAGTGAAAGATAAACTATATATATATATATATATATATATATATATATATATATATATATATATATATATATAGTATAAATCGGTGACTGCTTTCACTTCACCCCTTTAACCAGATTATCAAATATTACATGTAATTCATTTTTTTTTTTCAATCTCTTTTAGATAAAAGATATAGAATATGAAAACTTTTTATATCTAAGTACATCATAAAGAATATTTACAATAAAAAAAAAACTCTTCAAACTAAGGTAAACCCTCTTAATTTCTTATATGATTGCTTTCTAAATAAATTTTCAATTACTCACCCCCCCCCCACCTTAATCAGATTATCAAATTACATGTAATCGAATATTTTTTTTTTCAATCTAAACCCCTACTTCATTTTTTTAGGCAAAAGATGTAAAATATCTGTTAAAACTTTTTTATTGTTAAAAACTTTTTATATCTAAGTGCATTATATATATATATATATATATATATTTAAAAAAAAAAGAACATTTCCAATTTTTTTTCTAAAACTCTCTAGCTGATCTTTTGATTCTTCAAATTTTTTCTGTCTAGCATCTGAAAGACATTTTTCTGTTAACTTATTTAGTCTACCTAAACTAAACTTTTATCCATAATCTATAAAAACATTTTCAAAGCAAAAAGTATAAAATAAAGCTGCAGAAATTTTAATAATCTAATTGTTTTTGTTTGGTGTTGACTGCTTTCATCTTAGGAGAGGGAGCGGGGGGGGGGCTAAAATGTGATCAAAAATTGATCGACTGGAATGAGGATTTATTACAGTTAATCTTCATGTTCTTCAAAGTGCACTTTTTCTCTGGTAAATTCTTTAAAAATTAAATTTCAAATTTTTTCTCTTCCTGTTATTTCAAAACTTATTTTATTCCCTGAGTTGAAACTTAATGATCAACACCACATTAAAAAATGTTTTAATATTATCCTTCTACATACAATAACTACAATGCTTTTTGCTTTTTTTAAATGAAAATTTCATTCTCAACAAAAACTGCTCCATATCAAATATGAAGAAAATCATTTAATTCATCAGTTAATCTCAATCAACTTTTTTTATTAATCTAACCCATATTATTTCATTAATTTTTTTTTTTCTCCTCAAAATCAAAAACCAAGTTCTGCTAGCTGCTTGTATTGTTCATTGAAACTTGCTGAATTCTTTTCTAAACTATTAACCAATAAAAGCTTAAGATGAAATATTGTTTTAAATTGAAAAATGGAGCATAACTGACGAATGATGGTCCTAAAATCTGCTTAGCCTTTTTTGATTAAAAGAGAGAAGACAACTCTTTATTATAATTAAGTTTTAACCTCAGGAAATTTTAAAAACTGAAAATTTGTAACTATGCGTGCATTTAACCATTTAATTAAAAAACCTTTTGAATACTGGACATTTTTCAAAGACTGCTTTCATCTTAATGCATAGTTCACTCAATCTCAGCTTGGAATTTTTCATATTTGGATGAAATTGAAAAAAGTAAAAATGAATTCTGATTATCTTTTTAAATGAAAATCATTAATAAAAATAAATGAATTTGGCCCTTTTGGGAACAACATAAGTTGTGATAAGAGTATTGGTAAAAGTTTTGGTAAATGGGTTAGGTTGGCCCATTTACCAAAACTTTTCTCATTCCCCAATATCTGCATTGAAAAAAAAGGTCTAAAAAATGAATAAGCTTGGGTTACCCTTACCACGGTTTTAACCAAGACTACATTGATTTCTTACTTTTATTTACTTTCTCTTGACCTTGACTTGATAGTCCTGCTCCACATGAGGCTGTTAAATAAAACCTTTTTTTTTTCCTGATTGCCAAATCTGTGCACTCATGCCAATTCAATTTACTATACAAAATTTGATTATTGTGGCTTTATTTTTCTGACTCCTTTTAGAAAAGTCAAATATGTTAGAATTTTGTCTAAATTGATAGAAGTAAAAAAAAATTGTGAGTAAAATCTAACTTCAGTGTACAAGGCTGAGGGTGTTCCTTAAAATAGAGAAATGTTGAAAGCTTGTTATCAAAATTTACACTTGAATTCACCTTCATATAAAATTTATGTGTATGTGTGTAATATATATATATATATATATATATATATATATATATATATATATTACCGCCCCTGCACTAGGAACAGCAGATACTATAAGTAATCTGAGTTCTGCATGCCAAAGTAAACAAAGTTTATTAAATTCTATATTAGCTTAGTTCCCACTATAAATGGCAGGATCTTCAAGTCATCTTTTATTTACTTTCATTTTCTCTCTCTTGTGTCACTTTCATGTTCTTTTTCTTTTGCCTTTTTTCTTTTGTTTACTCAATGCCTCCTGTTACCATAACAATGAAGTTTCTCATTACTCTAGTGAGATCAAGCTGTAAGACAAATCTCTATCCAATATATGTATGTTATACTGAATTTTATATAGACAGGTACATGTATATAAGTACATCAATAATAATGATGAAAAAAAAAAGCTTTTATTTTACACAAATATTTCTTTTAACAGTTTCTTTCCTTGTTTGTTGCACTTAAACTAGTTAGTCTAGGTTAAAAGCATGGGAAGGATAATTCGAAGCTGGGCTTATTTTTAGACCTTATTTTTCCACTGCAGGTATTATTGGGAAACGAAAAATTTTATTTAAGAAATAAAGAGTTTCTTGTTCCTCAATATCTCTATCAGAAAAATAAGATATAGAAAAGTTCAGCTTAAGGTTATCCTTACTATGGTTTTAACCTGAACCAGATGGGTTTTTTTTGTTTGTTTTTTTTTCCATTAATCTCATATTCAGCATTATGCAATGGTAATTTTCGATTAAAATCCAGTTATTAACTAGTGTCAAACATGTGTATATAAGGTAACTAATAAGTGATAGTCCTAAAATCTGCTTAGCCTTTTTATTTGATTAAGAGAATTATGCATACACATTAATGCATATTTGATTAAATATACAGAAATGCAGTTCTGAATTTTCAATAGTCAAAAATGTGAACTTCATTCATTTCTCTCTATTTCAGGGAAATATGTCTAATAAATTCATGTAACAGGCAACTTGAAAAGTAATGTCTTATATCTGTACTTAAAATTAGGATTACTTATATGAATATATCAAATAAACAATCTGAAAGAATTAAATATTTTTTTAATTCTGGTATTCTGAAAATCACATTCAAAAAGACAAAAACCTCAACTGAGAAATTTCCAAATTCTGATTTAACTTCCTTCTAAAATCAATATTGACAGGAGTCAAAAATTTCATGAGATTCTGTAAATGGTGACCATGTGCCACCATAATAAGATATTCTCTTATTTTAAGGCAAATAAGTTTTACACATTTGCTGATTTTTTTTTTTCTCTTCTAAATATCAACAAAAATATTTGCTGCTATTCAAATAAAAGGTTTTCTTCATGTAAATTTTTAATAAATTAGATTTCTGTTATTCAAAATTTTTGAGTGGGAAGAAAAAAAAAAGGTTTTGAATTTGTCCACATGAAATAATGTTACCTAAATGTTTACACAAAACAGATGTATTCTTGGGGGTTTTCACCAGTTTACTGTTTTAGTTCCTCTGATATTTTTGTTGCTTGATTGGGTGAGATTTTCTTTTTAAGATGTCTATTAAAAAATGAAACAAAGAAATAGACAATAAAATCTGTAGCATTTAAAAATGAATTATCTGCCTCAAATTAATTGAATACCAACTGAATTACTTGGAATTTTAAAAACCAACAAATTTAGTTATAAAAATGTTTTAAAAAAAAGTAAAAGTGCAAAGAAAGAAATTGACAAAAAAATGAGCAGTTATTATTACCATTGCAGTTTAACAATGAAATATTATAATGGGAATTTCCCTATTTTTTTATCTTAACATGTTCCATGCAATACAACCTACTAGTGGATCATGCAATATTTCTAAGTATAGACCCACAGGTGGGTCTATTCACACTAACAAAAAATATACCACAATTCATTGGTAGTTGTATCACATTGAACACAAACATGTTAAGTGTTTTTTTTTTTTTGTTGTTGTTTTTTTAAAAAACATTTTTCAATGTATGAATAAGGTTTTCAATAAGTGGGTGTAGGTGGTGGTACTCTTCCTTCTGAAAACCAAATGCTGATTTTTAAATCCTGGCATTTAAAAGAAATTGCAAAGAATTGTTTGTGCAATCTCTTGGTTATAGGGCTGACTGGATTCTCTTAACCAGTCTAGAAGGATAATGCTGACTTTAAAATCTGGAGTGTCTAAGGCAGTGTGACATTTTCAATCTTCTGTTGGTATGAACTTTTCCTTTGAAAAACTTCAGAATGGGGAGACTTGCGCCATATATAACTGTGTTCAAGCCTCTAAGAGTCAATAGCCAATACCACCACTTAAGAATCCCAACAAATTGCACTCTGACTTACACTCATAAAAAACCACTTGGGGCTGTTTTGAAGTTTGATTTCCATGCAAATATCTGAAAGGAAATGATATAGAAAACTTATCAAATAACATTTCAACAATTTCTTTTAAAATTAGTTTTTTTTCTTAAATTATTTGTCAATAAAAGAACCCAAATTAATACATTTTTAATAATTGTATACTTAGATGCTCTTTACTATATTTGTATCAAGTGGTCTTTTCTTGAAAGAAACAACTAGTTGGCTTGACAAGTTTGAGAAGATAAAGATAAAAGCTTTTAATTTAGATATTGAATTTTGTTTAAATCTTGTTTTTAAGGATGTACATTTTTATGCTCTCTCTTTTGACAGACAAATATAAAATTTATTGAAAGCCAATTTTAGATAGGAAAAAAGAAAATGAAATAATTTGACTTTTGGGGGGGGGGTATAAAAATTTATTTTGAAGGATGAACTTTTTTTTTTATGACAAATATAAAATTTATTCAAACCTAATTTTAGATTTAGAAAGTTCATTTTTTTTTTTTTTTTTTTTTTTTTTTTTTTTTGAGGGAGTCATTTAAAAATAAAATTCTGTCTGTTAAATTTGTAAAACAAATTTCACCTGATTAAATTAACAATAGAACAAACAAAATAAGGCTGACTGGATTCTCTAGGCAATCAGTCTAGGAGAGGGATAATGCTGACTTAAAAACCTGAAGTGTCTAAGACATTTTCAACCTTGTACTGGGAACTCTTGTGATGAGCTGCATCAACCTTTCCTTTTGGTGAAAATACTAAATTTATTCAAAACCAATTTTAGATAAATAATTTCACTTTTTTTTTTTTTTTTAAAATAGGGATAGTCTTTTCTTTTTAAAATTTCACCTGATAATTTAATCAACAATGGAAGAAACAAAAATGAAAACTTTTGCAAATCTGTCAAAATTTCACTCAGGTTATTCAATCCATAATTGAAAGATGCAGCAATTAGAAGTGGAAATTCTTTCACATAACAAAAAAAGAATTTTATTTTCAACTTCTGCACTTTTTTCAGTTTCTGCTTTCACTGCCAAAATCCAAAATGCTGGCTTTTTTTTTAGAATCACGATATATATTTCAATATTTGTATGTTCATTGAATATTTTATTTTATAAAAACATTAAGGAAGTCAAAAAAATTTCCCTCCATGTTTTTTTTTTCAATTTTTTTATTTATTCTTTTTCATTTGCTATTAATATTTTTTACAATTGAATCAATTTTGTTGGTTTTGTGAAATGTTTATTGGTGCCTGTAAAAAAAAAATTTTTTTTTTTCTTTTTCCATCCGACTGTCCCAACTCTTCTCAACTTTTAACCAGTCTTCTTCAAAAATCAGATGAAACTTTATTTGAATAAGTTATTTGAATTTGGTTTAACATTTTTTAAATACTTTATATGACAAGCATATTATTTTTAGTGGTACAAATAAGAAACAATATGTCTTATCGGATTTAGTCAGAAAAAAATCTGGCAATGAAGAAATTGGTTCCATTTCTTAGTAATTCTATTCTTTCCATTTTTAACCAAAAGAACAAAATAACTTGTGTACCAAATTGTCTTCCTGTCTTTTGATATTTACAATTCTCCCATTCAAATAAATAATTGTGTCTGATTAGGTTAATGACCTTTGGCAGCAGAAAGTCCAACACATTACTTGGAAATTATTTTATCATTAAAACATTGTCTTCAAGAGAAAATTAACACTTGTCACATTTTGTTGAATGTAGCTTGATAATTGGTAGTAGTTAAATTACCCCCAAGAACATAGACTTTTTTTTGACAAAAACACAGTTTCATCACTGGTAGAAAAGGTGGGACTTTCATTGGCCAAAAA
This sequence comes from Sepioteuthis lessoniana, assembly GCA_963585895.1. Taxonomy (NCBI): domain Eukaryota; kingdom Metazoa; phylum Mollusca; class Cephalopoda; order Myopsida; family Loliginidae; genus Sepioteuthis; species Sepioteuthis lessoniana. Next base: position 30,293,849 of record OY757932.1, on the reverse strand, counting down.
AAAAAAAAAAAAACCCACAAACAACTCATGTTCATTTCAGGTTTTGTTCATTCGTAAATAAACAAATACTTAACTATGCAAATTGAGGCTTTTTTTTTTTTAATTGCATATTCACTGAAGACAAAAGTTATTCAACAATCAATATTCTTTCTAGATATGTTTATATATTTGTTTCTTAACTAAATCTTGGAATGTACAAAAAAAAAAAAAAAAAATTCCCCTACCCAAAGTTATTTTCAACTTTTATTTTGCAAATCTATATTAGAAACTGGGAAGGGTTTGTTTGTTTGTCCTCCAGATCAGTGCTTCTCAAACTATCTGATGTGGTATATTGCCAGGATATTTTTCCAATGTGCCACATTATTTGTTTATGATCCTGGAAAATATTCTTTGAATATCTGTCGTGATCTTAATTCATACAAGGGAAAATATATTATGTGAAAGTGGAAACTTGTCACATACTGTCAGTCAGTGACTTGCATACCAGCACCACTGCTCTACCAAATTTGGTATGCACACTTATTGGGCTCATCAGGTTTTAATTATTTTTTAAATCAAAAATTCCTCCTGGAGAAAGTAAGGTGCTCATTGAAAGGTGGTTTCTAACAGTAATCAGCAAGATGCTATGTTAATTCAAGATGTAGCCAATTGTACAGAATTTACCATATTTGATGGCATATAAGACACATCCCAATTTCATCAGGGCAAATAAAAAAAAAGACTAAGATTAAACATGAAATTAATATAATAAATATTATCAATGATATCACTTTTAATCTGCATTATAGCCTTTAAACAATAACAATAGGTATAAGAAAGCTATTCTAAAGTCTAAGCTGATAGGAGTGGCTAGGTACCTTATTTCAGCAAATTTTAAACTTACATGTAGCATATAAGATGCAGGGAAACTTTAAAAGATATTTTTAGTAAAAAACAAGAACAACAACAAAAAAAAACGTGTGGCTTATATGCTGTCAAATACTGTAAGTTTCCAGATTTCCATGGGGAGGTTTTATTAGAATAACTTACATTTAATTATATATTACTAATTAGGTTTGAAAGTAGATTTTTTTTCAAAGCTGGTGATGTAACATAATTACATTGTTTTAGCTAAGCAATAATGCTAACTGTATAAATTAAAAAGAAAATATATGTATTAAGTTCTTTTTAGTGTTACTTACTCAAATTTAAAAAATATTTAAGAAAACTCATGAAATTTTCACAGAACAATATATTCAAGTATCCAGATGTATCACATGTTGACTGACAGAAATACTTAGCAGCTGACCTAAGGGGTCATTTTACTGTCATAACTTTTGGTGGTACACTTTGTGTAGCAATTATTATTAGAGATGGAATTAGCAATCCAAGTTCAAATCTTGAATGAGTTTTGCATTTTACTTTGTGCTAATGCTCTTGGGAAAGGTATGGAGGTTCTCTCTCTCGCTATGGGTAAATACTAAGGCAGTTTCTTTAGCCTTGGTTAGGCAACCTGTCTAGATGAAAAACTCAATTCAAGCTTTAGTCTGCTTAAAAATTGACCTTGTGTCATATCCTGCTTGTGATGGAGGAGTTAGGTAAATACATACTGTTATTATAAGCAGCTGCTATCCAACTCTTGACCCTTTTTTACTAATCATAAGTGAGTACTTCAGCTATTAATTGTTTAATTATGTTTTTAATCATATTGCTCAAAAGAGGATCCATTGTTGTTAAAAAAATATTTTAACTGTGACCTGAAGAATTCTTTAAATGTTTGATTCCAACTGTTTGCCATAATGTTGTCAGGTTGCAGAAACTCATGTCAAAGTATGTATTAATTTTAATCCAGTGGAAGCAAATACATCTATTTGTTTCTCTGAAAGTACAGGGTATTTAAAACTCATGTCAAAGTATGTATTAATTTTAATCCAGTGGAAGCAAATACATCTATTTGTTTCTCTGAAAGTACAGGGTATTTAAAAAAAAAAAAAAAAGGTAACATTTCTATGAGAGTTCCTTTATGATATGATTTTAAAGTCTCCACCTTTACACCATCTTTGTCAACACATTATTGGAATCTTCTCCAGGTGATTTCTATAATATCAGTTCTGCTTTTCTAATAAATATACTCCTATAGAAATGTTAACATTTTGTTAATTACCTGTGGGAAATTTCAAGAATGCATTGACAGGGATAGTGAACAAGACCGTTTGAAATTATATCATAAAGGGTGTAAACATTTTTTTCTTAAGACAATAATTCTATTTCTTCAGGTTTTTCCATCTCAAGAGAATTGTAAATTGATCTTATATATGCCTAGATCAATGATTTTTTTTTCTTTTTCTGCACATTGTAGAAACAAAATGTAATGTGAAGTTATGATACAATGTGAAAAAGTTTGAAATTTAGCTTAACATACGAAGGTGGGCTAAAAAGATCATATTATGATGTCATTTTTGCTGTTGATGACTTTGGACCCATAGAATCCAAGCACTGCAACAGAAATGGAAGAAGGATGTAGACTGCAAAGGGAACTATTATAGTCAGTCTATGAACATTGCCGCCAATCCTTGTATAATATACAAAATGTCTTTCCTACCAAATAAATATTTAGACAGGAATTGAATTAAAAATTCAACCTGACTTACCTGATTGGAAGTTTCTCCTACTGGATAAGTGAGAAATATTAATGGCTTCATTCCAGGCAACACCTGACCCTTCACCTAGAAGGGGTGAAGGATAGGTTTATTAAAAATAACTTACCTGATTGGGAATATTAGTCTGATTTCTTTGTTTAATGGCAACCTTCATGAGTTATTTTATGCCAAAGCTATCATGGTACTATTCAACCCATAGGTGGGGTGGATAAGGGGTTTTATATCTTTCCCAAAAGTATTAATCTGAAAGTGAACATAATGGTGCAACAGGTGTTTGAATTTGCTTACTAAAATGTCACAGTCCAGCATTTATGTCACTGGGACTCCCCACCCCAGGAGTGATATATTCAAATTAATCCTGATGTGACTAATGGTTAATGAAACAAAGTGCAAGTTATAAAAAAGTTATCAAATTGTCAAGAAATGCAATTGGAATAAATTCTTTTTATTTATCAATTAAAAACAAGATTCTATTTATTATAGACATCATAGATAACTAAGTGACACTAAGAATTTAGACATAAAAACAAGTTTATTCAAACTGAATAAAATTGTCAAGACACTTTCCAAGGTTAAAAGCGTGGTAAGGATAACCTGAAGTCGAACTTCTTTAGGCCTTATTTTCCGATGCATGTAATATTGAGGAACAAGAAAAGTTTCAGTATACAAGCCAAAGCCAAAGACTTTGTAACAAAAGAAAAAAAAATACACTGGAATTTTTACAAGGAATAAAATACACAACTACTGTGATTGAAATTAAAATGACTCAGTTTTAGAAGTATTTTGAATTGTAAAAATTCAAAGTTTAAAATGCACTTTGCTCTTGAATAAACTTGGCAGTTTGATATAGTAAGTCATCAAAATTGTTTTGGAACAGAAATTATGGCTAGATATTTTGATCATTCATTGATCAATATGAAGACAAAAAAAAATTATTTTATAGTGGTACAGAAGAAAGTCAACTTTTTCCAAATAGAAGCAAAAATAAAAGCCCATATTTTTTCTGGCGCAAATATACTAGGGTGAGTCAAAAGTTGCAATGTTTTGCTATGTGCTAGTTTGTGGCACATATATCATGCAACTGAAGCAGTTCAAGCCATGGAAAATACCTGCTGTGGTTGCTAGTAATGTGGTAGTTAGTGTGTTGACACATTGTGCATTGCTTCATTCTGTGTGATCTGAAAGCTGAACAGATAAATGTGCAATGAAGATCAAGTAGGCCTAAAACCATGGATTCTCTGGCTGTGCTTCAAATCTGATGAGCTCAGCATTTTACAGTCCAGTGTGGTTTGTCACCTTCACAACTTCGCCAAAAGCATTTGGAGCTGCTGAGTTGTACCTAACATTACCAAAATATTGCAAAACTTTTGACTCACCTTAGTACTTCAATAAGATATTTATTTATTAAGACAACTGTGAACACTTACAAGATGAATAGTTCATATCTCTAGTGAAATGTGTTTAAGCAGAAGAAACTCTTGTGGACATGAAGATGTAGAATCAACAGAAAAAGGACAAGGAAAACTGCAAAAATGTGTATCAATCAACAAAGATTCACCTTTAGTAACCTAAAAAAAAACAAAAAAACAACCATGTCAATATGAATTTATAAATTGAACTTGTTACAATTCTGCAGAAGCATCATTGCATTGGCTCATCATTTTCTTGTTTGTTAACCAAACTTAAAAATCAAATATTCCAATATATGTAGCTCATTTGATGCACATTCAACTGCTGGTTAACATGAATATATTCAATCTGGCAATATCTGATCAGAATCCTAGGTTTATAATACAAATCACATTCACAGACTAACTATAAATATAAACATACTGACATTGCCATGAAGCAATGATTAGCAAGTCATTAGTACCATAGTGAATTTGAACTTCATTGGGTGCTTTGCATTTGTGGCTTTAAGTCAGACTAAACTAATGAACATTAAAAATAATTGTAAAATATTGTATTTTCAAAAATTATTTCCAACACTTGATAAAAACTTTATAATAAAATCAGATTAAAACAATATTGACACAGAAAAGTAGATTTGTTGGAGGCAACAAAAATCAAAATGATTAGGAAAAAATTAAAAAAAAAAAAAATCAACAATTTGAAATGAATCAAAAACAGATCATCACACATTTCAGTAAATAATCTGATTCCTTATTCATTTTCTTTTTAACATTTTAAAAACTATCAGTTGTCACATTCAGGACGGAATGGAAAAAAATTTTTTCTTTTTCTTTTGACTGGGACAAACTTGAAATTACATTCAACAAATAAAAATTCAGTAAAATGGGCTGATCCAATCACTTCATTTTTTTTTTGCACAAAAAGAGATAAATCCCAAGTGGAAAAATAAAAATAAAAATATTTTTTATTTGACAAAGCACTTATGGCCTTGTGCCAGAGTAAGTAAAGTTTGGTAAATAAACTAATTAAACAACATATTCAGAAAATAGATTTGAAGTTTGAAAAAAAAAAAAAAAAAAAAAAAAAATTTTTTTTAAATTACTAAATGCATTTTTGTAAGCAAGTTGGACGGTTTCCTGTTTGAGTAGTTTACTGTTGTGTTTTTTAAAGTAAAAAGCTTTGATTAACGTTGGAATGGACATCGTATACAAAGCCAAATTTTGGGTGGACAAAATGTTGATGGCAAAAATTAGGCTGTTGTATTATTTTGGTCATCATTCATCACTAGTTTCTTCATATCTACAAAACCAAAAGAAAAAAGTTTGAATCAAAATAAATTTTTTAAAAAATTATTTATGCATAAATCATTTCTGTTCATTTCTAATTTAAATATTTTCATTCACTTTATTGAGATGTAAAATATTTTGTTTGAAGCCTGCTTTAAGTTGAAAGAAAAAGAAAATCATTTGAATAATTTTTAAAAAATATTCATTGAAATTTGAAGATAGATGCTAAAAATTAAAGTACATATTAACCTTGAATAATATTTGAAAATATAATTATTTCAAATTTTTAAGATATGAAGGAACAAGGAAAACATTTGTGATAAAAGAATTTAGAAATGAATTTTAGGTTTCAGAATTCCTACAAACAAAATCTGTAAAATAAGCTTAACAAATAGGAGAAAAAGTTTTGGCAGAAGCTGGTGGTGGGGAAATAAATAAATAAATAAACACTCACTTTGAAAGTCTTTGTCGAAGTTCTTTCATTTGTTCATTCTTTTTTTGCAGCATTAATTTTAGATTTTTAAAAGGAGTTGTTTGAGAAACTTTCTTCTCTAATTCCTAAAGAAAGACAGAATATTGATTTGATCACTGATTTAAAAAAAAAATTTCCTTATTAAAAATTACATAAAAACAGAAATACAATTTATGAACAGATTCAAAGGAGGGATGAAAACATCCGATTTAAAAACAAATCACAAATCAAATGAAGCATTTGCCTGAGATAAAAATTAAATTTCAAACCAAGTTATCAATATCTTATCTGACTTATCTGTAAAAATTGGGTCACATAATTGGAATCTTCATAGAATCTCTTTTTTGCAGAAGGATCTGAAAAATTCCTAATTTTAACCAACACTACAACAGCTTCATGTTTTGACATTCTATACAACGGATATAACTTTTCTGCCTACATTAGTTATCCACTAGAATTCGATCAATTGATTTTAACAGCATGTCAACCAGTCTAGGGTTTTTTTAATATCTAGAGATTTTGGAATCACATTTATTACATATTTATATTTACATTTTTTGTGTAGCTTTTTTTTCTTAAAGGGTTTTTTTGTACATGGTCCTAATGAATATGATTAATTTTTAAACAGATCTATTTGACCCATAGATGGGATCCTAACAAGTACTACCACTCCTAGTCAGAGTGGATCTGAGAGTAATGTACCGCCTGTGATGGGATGGGGTCTCACTTTGTCACAGGCTTAGCAAGTTGCAACACCATTACAAATTTACCAATATTGACAATCAAAAGAGCAAAAAATATGTTGGTTGTAAAAATGAAAAAATGATTTGCAAATTTTTTGTAAATTTCCATTGTCAAAATAAACAAGGAAAATATTCACCTTTTCAGCCATTTCCATCATTTCATTGACCTTAAGAAGTTCAAGTTTGGTGCTGGACAGATCAGACTGCATCAACTCAAAATTATCAGAACTTTTCTTGCTCTAAAAATAAATAGAACAAATAACAATAACAATAAATAACCATATTTTACAAAATGGCTCAAGAACATTAGAAACAGCCAAATGATTCATTTTTCTAAATTGGATGTTAAAATTAGTCAACAAATTAGATATGAGAGGAAAAAAATATAATTAAAACAACATGAAAACAATAAAATAAACAATAACATTCTTTTTTTCTTTCATTCACCTTTTATCACTGGTCTCATCATCTGGTTTGGTGGTGAGGGCACTACTTTTGTAACATATTTTGCATAGGAATAGCCTGGCAGAGCCCATCCCTCTCCTGGTTTTAATTCAGTTTCCCTAAACTGGTTGCCATACCAAAATTAAAGAGTTCAGTCTGTCCTACTATTTATTCATAGGTGGAGAGAGAATAATTGGATTCATACCTTTCCCAAATGTATTAACACTATGTGAAATGCAAACAGCCTTGTTCGGGATTTGAACTCAGAGAGACTAATCCACTTCCTACAAACAAAAACTATTATACCAAGAACAACATGATGAAAATATTTAGTAGAAATTGATAATTAGCTTCTATACCTTTACATCATGTTCTGATACAAAGCAATAACCACTTTAAGATAGATAGATAGTGTATTTAGAATAATGGCTAAGTGTTTTTTGTATTGATAAAACATAAGTAAAATTGTTCAAACCTAAAGACCTGCCAACTAAATGAACTGATATGTTTGTTGTGAAAAGAAGACAGATGATCACCTATATCAGTAAATAATCTGATTCCTTATTCATTTTCTATTTAACATTTTATAAACTATCAGTTATCATTCAAGATGGAGACAAGGAAAAAATCATTTTTCTTTTCATGACTGGAAAAAAAAAATTGAAATTATATCCAACAAATAAAAATCACTTAAAAACCAAAAAAAAAAAAAACAAACAAAAAACAAAAAAAAAACAAAAAAAAAAAAACCCCAAAAAACCCCCCAAAAAACACACACACAAGAGAAAGTCCAAGTAGAAAAATTAAAACAAAAATATTTCTATTTAGCTAAACATTTATGGCCTTGTACCAAAATGTATTTCAGCACAGGGATTTACAAAATAAAAACTGGAGTATCTTTTTCTAATGAAGATTTTATCAATCTTCAACCATCTGAATTATTTGAAATGATGTGATTTTTATTAGTACTACTACTGATGAACAAAGACAATGTAAAACAATGACACAGCATCTCTCATAATATCATTAAAGAATATTTCATTTCTTTAACTTTATGATTTATGGATAAAAAATTTAACATTTCTCAAATATGTAGCTTTATGGTTATCAGTGGAATAAAATGTTGTATTAAAATAGTTCAAACTCATTTTCTGGATTGATTAAAGGATATTATGTCTTCCTTTATATTTAAATCTTTTTACTATTGCCAGATTTACTGTTTTTGTCATTTAGAAAGATGTGGCATAATAAGCTGTAGAGGGTTAATCAATAAGTTTGGAATGGACAATGGTCTGAAGAGAGTTAACCGATAAAATAAAATTCAGTATTTACATTGTTTAAAAATGACATCGGTCAGGTCATAAAAAGCAAGCCTCAAATTTTTGACACAAGAGATAACTGAAATTTAGAACAATGGAACTTAAGTTCATCACCTAAGTTCCAGGTGTACGAACCAGGATCAGTGAAATGTTTTTGATGAGTGAAGCAAACTTTTGGGAGTTGTATAAGATGTTTTGGAAAATGAAGAAAAAATTCGAAGATATGAATTTGTCATAAATAAGTAGACTGCCATTGTAAATAAGGGACATATTGTATGTCATGTCAGGATAATGTCCATGAGAGATAACCAAATTTGAGAACATGACACCTAAGTTCCAGGTGTATGAACCAGGATCAGTGAAATGTGAAAAATTCAAAGATAAGAATTTATCATAAATATGTGGATTGCCATTGTAAGTAAGGAACATATTGTATGTTATGGCAGAACAAAAAGAAAAGAAAAAATGCCTTGGAAAATAATGGTATCAAGATAGGAATGAATAGCAAATTGTTATAGTAAGGACATGTGTCGTTTCAAAGAACAATGAAAGGTGTTGATAAAAGATGGTCAATAAATGCTGGAGTAATACAAATAACCAAGCTAATAATTATAAATCATCTTAAAGTATAATTTTGTCAAAATAGACGAGAGGTGACACTCATGGGTAGAGTCATCTGGTTAAGTAACAAGAAAGATGGAATGGAGAATTTTAATTATGGGATAAGAAAGGAGGAACTAAGATTCCTTATTTGGAAAAGGCTGGAGGAATTGGTCATAGAGTAGAAATGGGAGGAGTAAAAGGAAATTGAATCAATGAAGGGTGACTATTGGAAGAATTCAATATACCATCAGAACCACCCTAGTCAGAAATGGACTCTACGTCACCCGATGAGATCTCCTAAACTTGGACCCTAAATCAATCTAGCATTCAGATACTAGAGAGCAAAGCCAGCCAATTCCTTGATGCTGAGACAAGACTAATGACAGTGAGAAGTTTCCTGAACTCGAATCTGAAGGCTTTAAGTTAATTCTTATAGACCATAAGAACTACTAGTGACAAATGTCACATTACTTTATGTTATTAATCAAGGGATGGGCTTTTATCAACTTTGTAACCTTTTGTTTTGTGTTATAAATGTTGATATTAGTTATTTGTTTTCGGTTTTTCCATCTGGGAAACAAATTTATTTTGTAGCAGTTACTTCACCCTTGGACAACCGAGTTTCAGCCCATGTGCTTGACTTGATCAAATTCCTATCTGAGATCAGAAAACACAACATGGCAGGTAGGGGTCGGATCGAAGGTTGACTTCAACCAGGAGCATTTTGTGGAGGAAATTCCTATGAACCCACCTTTTGAGTGGAGATGGCCATCTGGAAGATAGTGAAAATGCATAGTGTTGTGTCAGGGTATGAGGGAGAGGAAGGTGTTACCAAGATAATTTTTTGGATCATACACTCATCTTAAAATTTAAGTTCTCAAAATGGTTGCTTGATTAATTTTAGCAGCATGTCACAACCCAGCTAGGAATATTTTATGCTTTGAAGTTAGGGAATAACATTTATTGTGCATTCACATATTTACATTTTTTGTTTCATTATTTACTAAGAGTTTTTTTTTGCACATGGTCCAATCAAATATGAATAATTTTTAAACATTCAATCCAATAATGGAACCCTAACAGGCACTACCATTCCAGGTTAGAGTAGACCTGAGAGTAATGGCAATGAAAGAGTACTCTACACTTCCCAGAGCTCCACAACTTAAGCTTTACCATCAGATGCAGTTTAGTGTTATACCTAGACCTCCCCTTTTGAGAGGTTCTTACCACTCAGTGAGGAGGATGCAGTCAGTGTATTCTAAGCCCTACCAACAGAGCAAAGTTCTCAAAATGTTTCTCAAACAATGGCATTAGCTTTTTGGTTTTTGACCAGAAATACGCATAAAAAAAAAAAAATAAAAAAATAAATAAATAAATAAATAAATAAAATCAATACTTCACTGGAAAATACAACTTTGTACAATCTAAGACCAGAAAAAAACAAAAACAAATAACAAAACATAAGCAGATTACAGGAAGCAACTTATGTCAGTCTCCTGTCATATGGGTTAGGAACTGTATCTACAGATTTACTGACCATGTGAGGATTTCCTCCAGTAAGATTTAAGACATTAAATTTGAATCAAAATGTTTTCAAGTAAATACTTACTTGTTGCAATTCACTTCTTAAATTTGTTATTTGTGCTTCCAAATGTTTTAATTCTTCATTGTTTTGGGATTTCTGCCGGAAGAATAAAATTACACAGAAAATAAACTTTAAAAAGAATCTGTTGGATTATTATTTTGATATAAACCATAAACAACTTCCTGTCTGAAGTAAATAACCATCTATGTTGCATTCTGGGAAAAATGAATCTTCTAATTACAAAAAAAAAACCCTAACTCATTTAAACCATTTAATGCAACATTTCCAGTAAGAACATAACATCTTGTTGATGTCGTATTTACTATTTGCAGTTACCTATTTGAAACTTTACACTTTCTGGATTTAATACAAACTGGATTATATAACCTTTATTGATGTGGGACTTTATACCAAGCATCTTATGAATCATTAACTGGAACTAAACTCTTTTAAGAAGTTTCTCTGTATTACCGTTTAATGTGTCATATCTTACAATAAAATTACACAGACTTTAACTTAAAAAAGAAATCAAAATTTTCACAAAATTTCTAAATTTATTTATGTTGTAAGCAAAACACTAAGAATCTAATGTTTACCTATTATTGGAATGTAACTTATATATATATATATATATATATATATATAAAACAATGAGTGTATTAAATATAAAATATTTGGTCGTCTTATAGAACAATATTTATGTAGGTTGGGATCTTACAAAAATCTATCAATTAACACTGATTCAAATTGAACAACTTAATACCACAGTTATCGCCCTTATACTGAAAACAAAGTTGAACTCGTTTTTTAAATAAAAACAACAGTAAGAAGACAGTCCAATTAGTTAATAAAATAATCTTGGTGAAATTGTTCGTTGAGACTCATGCAAAAAATTAAGGGAAAAAGGTTTGTTTTTCCTGAATTTATAACATTCAAAAGTGAATAATGCTTGAAAAATGTTTAAGAATCCAAATAACTTGAATTGAGATTTTATTGTATGTATTTACCCAACCCCTCTGCTATAAGAAGGATGTGACACATGGTTAATTAAGAAGAATACAGCTAGTTTGAATTCCGAGTTTTCCTATTCCTTGGCTGCTTACCTAACTAAGGCTAAAGACCTAGTTTGCTCTACAATTTACTCATAGCTGGGGAGAGAAGTGATGGATTTATGCCTTTTTCTAAGAGAATTAGCATGAAGTGAAACACAATCAGCTTTGTCTAGGATTTGAGCTTGATTCACCATGTCTATTTCCCATGATATTAAGCATTATACTAAGTAGGCCTGCTCATTGAGATTTTATTGTATTAGTCCAAAAGTTTATTTGGTTTATAAAATAAACATTTTCCTATAGATAATAAAATTTGATCAACAAATAATAAAAGGTAATTGATTTTCTCAATTTTGATGTTTATTTCATTTCATCTTCATAACATTACAAGAAGCAACAACTTAGCTACTCTGTTTATATGGAGCAATTGATTGATTTTAATGGTGTGTCAACCTGTCTAGGGTTATTTTATGCCTAGAAGTTAGAGAATTGCACTTATTGTATGTTCATATTTACATTTTTTTTGGTAGTTCTTTTTTAAGAGTTTTTTTTTGTAATTCTATCAAATATGAATAATTTTGAAACAGATGGGACCCTAACAAGTAAAACCACTACAGGTCACAATAGACCTGGGAGTAACAACAATGAAGGGGTGATACCACACTTTCTTAGATTTCCAGAACTGCAGTTTAGTGTCTTACTCAAGGTACTGTTTATTTTTTTTTTGGCGCGCGGGGGGGGTTCTCACCTCTCTGCCGGAAATACAGACAATGTATGAGCTACACCAACAGAATGTAATTTGCATTTATTTTCATCCTTCTTATGAAACCATTAATGTCACATAGATTGTTTAATAGAGCGATGATAAAAAGATGAACACTATATAAATCAAAATGTTATTTCAATTACCTGCGGTTGTTCATTGACATTGTTAATGTATTTCTGCATGATACCAAGTTCTTGTGATAGATGTTCTTTTTCTTTAAGAACTTCAACAGCCTTGGTAAAAAAAAAAAAGAAGAAAAGAACTAAAAATAGATCACTTTAAGCAAATAAGTCCAAATTCAACATGCTATAATCATTCATGTATAACACACACTTATTTTTGTCACAAGCTTGTTATGTGAACATGTCTATGTATTTACTCTAAATACTGTGTAAATGTTTTGTTTCAAAACATAAGTGAACTGTATAAATTTTTATTTTTAGTTTATACAAACCAGATAAAAAAAACGGAACAAATTTTAAATTCAGCTGCTACAAATTCTAAAAACTCAGTGTGTATTATATATTTATTTTCTTCAGAATTTTGCAGCTCAAATTTAGGGGTGTGAGTTATACACAAATAATTATAGTGCATATAAAGATGTACTAGAGAATTATCCTGTAGTTAAATTTTTCTCAAATATTGAGTTTAGAAATATCAGAGGCATGGTCAAAATAAGAATGCCGTTCCTCAAGACAGAGGAAACCATTTTTTTTATGATCATATCTCTTGCAACAAATGAAGTTATGTGTAGCGTAATCCTTGTTTACTAAAAGTTGATCATTACAGTTTCCTTTCCTTACATATTTAATAAGAAGCCTCATAGATTCTTTGATGATTTTCACTTACCTGAAGCAAAAAGCTTGTGCTGCTTCATGCATTTGTTGCTCAATTATTTGTAATATGATTTGCATACATGTACTTGTTTGAGTCCTAAATATTACTATTGCCTATGAATAGGCATGAATTGTTGTATACATGAGGACTCTAAAGCAAAAGATGGCAATTGAGTCAATAACTGTTGGAAGCAAGCCAGAACAAGAGTGTTATTTGGTTTGAGCACATAGATGAGGCCTTTGTGAGAAGAGAGTGAAGAAATGAATATTGTCATCAAAAGAATCAGACCTCATTGTGAAAAAGGAAAACAAGCTTTGTCTGCCTTTGTCAATTAGAGGACACAAGAAACAAGTATTTTGGCACTGTTTGCTACAAAGTAACAAGCCTTTTGGCACTGTTTACTACAAAGTAACAAGTCTTTTGATACTGTTTGCAACAAAGTAACAAATCTTTTAGCACTGTTCACTACAAAGTAACAAGACTTTTGGCGCTGTTCGCTACAAAGTAACAAGCTTTTTGGCACTGTTCGCTACCAAGTAACAAGTCTTTTGGTATTGTTTGCTACAAAGAAACAAATCTTTTGGTATTGCTTGTTACCAAGTAACAAATCTTTTGGTATTGTTTGCTACAAAGTAACAAATCTTTTGGTATTGTTTGCTACAAAGTAACCAATCTTTTGGTACTGTTCCAAGTAACAAGTCTTTTGACATGTTTACTACAAATTATAACACTGAGCCAAAAGAATCAGATTTTGTCATGAAGAAGGAACATGAGTTCTGTCTGCCTTTGTTAGTTAGAGGACAAGAGAAATAAGTCTCTTGGCATTATTCACTACAAAGTAACAAATATTTTGGCATTATTTGCTAGATTATAAGGCTGACAGTTCAATATTCTATATTTGGATATTACACCCGTGATTATCTTATATATATATAAAAATAATTTTTTTTAAAAATCAAAGAGAAAAAAAGTTTTTTTGGCCAAGTACATAGTTACATCAAGAAGTCTGTAGGCTGATGATAAAAAAGTATTAATTTTATAGAAACTTATTTTTTAAGTTAATCTCTTTCCTTGTTAATGCTTCTCTATCAATCACATTATACAGTGAAAATTCAGTTAATATCTGTACCAAACTTATTAATTTGTCATTGATTGATTTTAATAGTATGTCAATCCATGTAGGGTTATTTTTATACCTAAAGTTCTGAGAATAGCATTTACTGTACATTTATTTTTACATTTTTGTGTAGATGTTTCTTAAAGGTTTTTTGGCACATGGTCCTATCAAATACAAATAATTTTTAAAAAGATCTATTTGACCCATAGACAGAAGTGATCAATGTTTGTATAAGAAAATGTTAGAAATTTAAAATTATTTACCTGAACTTCTAGTTTTGATAATCTCTGCTTGAGTTTCTCATTTTCTTCTTCAAGTTCTTTGATTTTCTGAAATCAAAAACAAATAAGCTGATGAACAGAACAAGAAATGTTGAAATGAACAAGAATTTTTATTTAAAAAAAAAAAACAAGGATAAAAATTCTAACTTGAAAAATATTAAGATATTTTGCCACAAAACCTTTCTATAAATCAAAACACAAAATCTTCTGTGAAATATAATTATTATAATGGATATTATGTGTCTTTCCGTAACTGTAACTAACATTATTACCAATGTCAGAACTCCTTGATTATTACATATTACATCATATTCTCCATGATTTTATCTTTATTCAAATCTTAATCATGAATAAAACTGATTTACATTATTAATACTGTTGGACTTAATATTTATCCATGCTTCCCACCAGGCAGGATTTGACACAAGGTCTTTTTATAGCAGAGATTAAAGAAAGGGAGACCGTGCATGAGCCAAGACTTGTGTGCTACTGGTCAATCCTGGTAATAGGATCACTAGGTGCAAGTTTTTAGTTAGGTCTTGTGGCCCGGTGCAAGACCAAAACAGCAAATTGTTGGCCTTAATATTTATCAGGATTTGATACAAGATCTTTTTTATAGTCGGGATGGGGGGGGGAGAGAGGTCAAATATGAGCTGAGACTTCGTCAATGCTGGTCATGGGGACACTAAGGCGGAAGTCCAGGTGCAATGTAAACTATGCTAGTCATTGTTAAGTCTCCAGCACGAAGCTAGGTGACTTTGCTGGTCATAGATTCACTATACCCAAAGGTCTAGTGCAATGTAAATCTATATTTGTCATTCTTTGGCCTTCTAGCATGAATGCCAAGTTGCCCTGTACCAGACCAGAACTGTAAATTAATACTGTGGGCTTATATTTATCCATGCATCCCACCAGGCAGGATTTAACACAAGGTCTTTTTTATAGTGGGAATTTAGGAGAAGAGAAGGTTGCGCATGAGCCTAGGCTGGTCAATGCTAGTCATAGGATCACAATGCAAAGTCTTCAGGTGGCCTGGAACTAGATATTTATCCATGATTTCCACTAGGCAGGATTCAAAACAAGGTCTTCTTTATAGTGGAGGTTTAGGGAAGGGGAGGTCTCACATGAGCTGAGATTCACGTGATGCTGGTCTAAGCAGGTCATACAATCATTAGGTGCAATGTGAACTATGCTAGCCTTTGCTAAGTCTTTGGCACAAAGACAGCTGACTTTGCTGGTCATAGATTCACTAGACCTGAAAGCCTAGTATAACGTGAATCTATGCTTATCATTGTTTGGCCTCCCAGCAAGTATGTTAGGTGGCTTGGTACTAGACCAGAACAGTAAATTAATACTGTTGGAATTATATGCATACTAATATGCAGCTGTATCTTTACATGCAATCAAATAGCAGTTTACATTGTAATTATGAAGGCTTATTTGCATACTGATCTTAAAGATTTGATTTTGGTAAATATTTGCTTGCTTTTATTGATTTCTAATTGAAATAATTATTAATTAAATAAAAATAGAAGTCAATCAAAATAAAACAAAAAGAGTAATTTTTTTATGATGTATGTTCTTATTTACCTTCATTAGTCTTTCTAATTGAATATATTTTATAACATTAAAACTTACATATTTATGCTTGGAACCATAATTGATCATCAAACTTTTCAAAACATTAGAATTTTTATTCTATGTTAATCATTCACATTTAACACCAATATTTTATTTTGTCTTTTAAACAATTTTATAGTTTTAGTTTTTTTTCTTTGATTTGATAGATTCATTGATTTTAATGACATGACAACCCATCTAAGGCTATTTTATACCTAGAGGTTAGGGAATTGCAGTCATTGTACATTCATATTTACAATTTTTGTGTAGTTGTTTCTTAGGAAATTTTTTTGCACATAGTCCAATTGAATATAAATAATTTTTGAACAGATCTTCTTGACCCACAAATGGGACCTTAACAGGTATTACCAATCTGGGTGAGAGTGGATCTGGGAGTAATGGCAATGAAGAGGTTATCCACACTCTCCAGAGCTCCATAACTAGAGCCTTATTGACAGATGCAGTTTAATGACATACCCAGAACACTCCTTTTCAGAGGGTCTTACCCCTATTCCAAGGTTTCTTGACAAGAGCAATAAGATTTGGGTTTTTAAAGAGTAATTGCAGAGTGTTGGTTAGATGAAGTAAACCATGGCCACACTTCAGAAACTTAACACCAAGAAATAATTTATAGCTGTGACAGTGTGTGTCTTCTGAGACAGAACAGTCAGTTTTGTTCCTATATCTTGATTGTCTGATTAACTGGTTGTTCTAACTTCATTATAGCAAAAGCAGCATGTGAGTGATTTCCAATAAATATGTATATGGCTGCCTTACATGGTATAAATGTTAGTGAGCTAGGCTACAGTTACTGATTTTGATTCTAAAGGATCCATACTTCTGACCTTGTGTCAAACTAAGTTTAGTGAATGACAACTTATATATAAGTACATATGCAAATTATTCATATGGTGATGTCATCTATAAGTCTATAAATATCCAGTGCTATATTGTGGAAGTGCTTGTGGAATCACAGTTATTGTCATAGGAAGTGGACTCAGCTACACAAGTTCAAACCCTGAATGAGGCTGTTTGCATTTCAAATTGCACTAATATCCATGAGAAAGGTATAAATCCAACTATTCTACCTCCAGCTATGGGTAAATAGTAAGGTAGACTAACCTTGCAATGGTAACTGGTCTAGTAGAAGAAAAACTCTGAATTCAAACCAGTTGTAGAGATAGAAAAAGATGGGCTCTGCCAGGCTATTCCTACTCAAGATAAACTACATGAGTAACATCTCCACAATCAAAACTAAGTTATGGGACCTGTGAGTTAGAATGAGTTATATTGTATCAAATACCTATTGCTATTGTATCAAATACCTATTGCTATTGCTATGCTGTCATATATTGATGTAACCACAGTTGCTAAAGATATTCTTTTTTTTTTTTAATATTAGATTTAAGGACATCAACACAGCTGAAAATTTTATCATAAAAATTACACATTAGATGGTAGATGACATTCTAAAGTAGTGAATAAAATTAAGAAAAAACCTAAGACAAATGGAGACTCATATTAATCCACAAAAGCAAGTTGATCAAAATAAATGCTAAAATTTACAACAGAAACTCAAGGCAGTGAAAGTGGGTGGTATTTCAAGTTGAAACAGGACTATAATTCCCAAGTATAATAAATTGATTCTACTAATTGATTTTTAGGTGATGTTAAGTATGAATGGCCAGTTTATCATACCAAATACTGTTTACTAAAATACCTCAATCTGCTGAATTTTGTTTTCTCTAATTCAAGCAAACAGGATCTTTTTGAATCTTCCTTACATCAGATGCATGTTTCATTCCTAGAACATCTGCACTGTGGATCAAATTCCCTCATGAAGTTTATCCTTTCAGATATAACCTTGGACTTTTCAAATCTAGGGTTAATAAATCTCTTACACAGTTTTAGTTTGGGTTCCTACTTTGTTGTCACTTTGTAATACTCTTTTAGTTACATCCTTACTCTTCATTTGTCATGTTGTAGCCCTTTGTCAACTTGCCTTGTTTTGAATATTAAAACAAAAAAATAATGCAAGAAAACTGTTGTCTCATAAGATCTAAAGCTCTGCATTCTATGAAATAATGTTTAACAGTATAGTGTGTTTGACATACTACAAACTGTCATTGTTCTTGTTTGAGTGTAAAGGAACATGTAAGTCTTGTGTGACCCATGTGCAATCAAGATATAGTGACTTGTTCCCTTCTGAACTTTCTAAAAAAACGCTTTCCATTCTCCTAGTGTGGGTTTTATCAGGAAGTGTTTATAGTGTATGTTGCATTGTACATGCTTACCTTTCATTTGTTCTTTTGTAGCCCTTTACTTACTGACCTTGTTTTGAATATTTAAAAAAAAAAAAAAAGAGAGAGAGAGAGACAGACCATAAGATATCTTTATCTGCAAGTCTAAAATCTCCACTCAATAAATATGTGCTATACAATACTGTAAGTGCCATAATATGCATGTAATAAATCTAATTTTGGAAAATTGTAAATAGTACTACAATAAAAGTAGATTTTACTAACAATTTGAAGCAAAGTAGACCCGCCTGATTCATTCAGAGGTAGAAGTTTGACTTTAGCAGTAGAATCTTTCTTTTTACCAGAGAATTCCTGCTCTTCAAATTCCTTGATTTTATCTAAAGGTTCTCTGAAAAGTAAAAATTGAAAGATCATTGGAAAAAAAAAATAAAGAAAATATGCTTTGCTTGTTGGAAAAGATGAGGTTGAAAAAAAAAAAGTTAAGAAATTATTTTCTGCCTCAAAAATTTTTAAAGATGATTCTCAGGAACCAATACACCTCAGAATTAATGGCCAATATGAAATGTTGGTGCTTCTTTTTAAAAGCACAATTTCAGTGTGGAGATCAGAACTTGAAAGAAAAAGAGATTTGCGATTAAATTCTGATTTTGTCATCAGTCATCATTCAAATGTCACCACTAATTATCATTAGATTCTGATTTTGTGGATGTGATCGTGTAATGGTTATTGTTGTAAGAAATGGACATGGTGACCAGAATTCAAATCCTGAATGAGACTGCATTTCAAATAGTGCTAATACCCTTGGGAAAGGTATAAATTCAACTATTTTCACTCCAGCTATAGGTAAATAATCAGGCAGTCTGGACCCTTTAACTTGGTATAGCAACTGGTCTAGGAGGAGGAAAATTCTGAATCCAGTCCTGGTAAACTCCTTAAAAATAGATCTTGTGTCATTTCCTGCTGGTGTGGAAAGTTTGGGTAAATACATATTCTGATTTTGTCACCACCAAAAAAGAAAATGAAAAACTAAACATGCCATAAGAAATGATTGATAAGAAAAAAGAAAATTTAATAGATTTTAATGGCATGTCAACCTATATCTAGAGGTTAGGGAATTGCATTCATTGTATGTTCATATTTATATGTTTGTAACTGTTTAAGAGCTTTTAGTATAGTTATATGGTATCAAGTATTCCAATACAAATAATTTGCACACATTTTGCATGGTTTCAAGTAATTATTTCTATTTGATAATAGTCATTTGCATTATTTTAAAATCACTATCCTCAAGGTGTGCTGATAGCATGGATTTCTTTGACTCTCTCACCATCCATCTCTATTAGCTATCACTTATGGTAAATTCTTGAGATGGCATCCAGTAACAACACAGAGTTGATGAATGTAAGCTTTTTATGGTCAACCAACACTAGTGGATCCATGTGTAGGAGTCAATAAAACATCACTTATGAGTTTGTGCTTACTTCTCCAGGAGTGCCCAGTGTGTCTTGTTTGTTTTACTAGGATGGTTTGCAAGATGAGAGGTAAGTTGCCATACAAATGCCAATTTATAAGGTGCTGCTTCCAGGATTTTTTTCCAAAAGCACACAGCATTCTAATGTAATTCCTGTCTAGCTTTTTCTCCATGCATTTTATCAGGGTCCAAGTGGTGCAATGATAAAGTAGTACTGACACAACTAAACAGGAACTCCTCAGAATCACCATATCTAGGCATCATTCATACTCAAAAAGTCAAAATATGAAAAAATGCAAAGAAAAATACAGAAGAAAAAAATAAACATTGAAAAAAGAATTTTAATTTTTTAGCCACATTTTCATAGGACTGATGGAAAGAAGTAATGTGATATGGTAGGTCCAAGTTATAAAGAGAACAATAGGCTATTTTCTGGGGAAGGAGAGATAGAAGAAAAAAAAAATGACAAAAAAGCAGACAGAGTCTATGGGAAAGCCCAGCTGACCTCTGAGTGACCTAAGCTAAAGCACTGGTTGTAGGTCAGCCAGAAATGAGTGAAGGACTACAGTAATTAAAGATGAGTTAAAAAAAAAAAAAAGGAAAAGAAGGTCCCAAATCTTCTGTGCAGGTGTGGAACCACCAGAAATGGATATGGTCTTCCCTCCTACACCAGGTGGAAGTAAGTGGACAACTCAAGTTTGAAAATTAGTTAGCAGCCAGACATGAAGAGGTAAAGACACGAGTGGAGACTAGCCAGGACAATGTAAAGACAGTCAAAAAGTTGGAGCCTGGATGCACAGCAGTGAGGACAGACACTACAAGGAAGCACGTGTGAGAACTAGAAGATGAAACATGGAAGAAAATTCAAGGTTTGTGTCTGCTCTCTCTCTATCCTTATAACATGTGGTTTTTCTTTGTTTAGCTAACATGGTTGACTCAGCTTTCATATTCTCTTTCTTTCTCCTGACAACGACTTACAAAGTATAGTAGCAAATAAATCTTTGTCTTAGTGAACTAAGACAGCTTTTCGTGTGTTCATCAACTTTTCCCAAGGTGAGGTTACAACAAGGTTTGACTACTACTTAAGACGTAGCAATACATGCATCAACCTGTTCAAGCATGTGGAGGTTCAACCGTACATTTGGTGTGTAACTTTTCTTGTTGGAAATATTTTATATATCCACCAGCTATAGGTAAATGGTAGGGCAGACTGAACTCTTTAACTTGGTACCGTTATGTTACAAAGTCAAAGTTCATTTTATTATACTGTAAACTGAACCCTTGTCCCTGCCAAACCCAACCAAAATGAATATTTTTCTAAACAACTTTCTAGAAGATATGAAGGTCTTATCAACTGAAAGCACCAAAGAATATTGTCTCTATAAAATTGGCAAAACTTACCTAAACAGAATATTGACCAAACTAGAATAAAATATTTCCAACAAGAAATTCTTTGTAAAATGACAAAGATTGTTCATGAAAACAAAAGTGAAAAAAAACATTAGTTCACTGTTTTAGTTTATATAAATAAACTTCCAGAATTATCATCCTGTTATAATTAGACAATTTTAATGTCACTATTTTAATACCATAATAAAAAAAAACTTAAAAAGAACTAAAGATAAAAACTTGTAAGACAAGATTGATTCTCAAATAAAATAGGTTAATTTGAAATGTTTGATGTTTTTTTAATATGAACTATTCAAAATCACTAAAAAAAATGTACATAAAATAATGTCAATAAATATCAATGATTTATTTATTATCTATTTCACTAGGCTGTAAGAATAAGTAAAAGATGAAGGATTAAGAATCCTACTTATTCCAATGGATCCTGATTAATAAATTGTGAATGTTCACGTAAAAAGTACATCAAATTATCAAGATTAAAACTGACAGCTTATAAAAAAGAATTTTATTCTTTGTCAAACTTGTTCATGAAAAAACCAAAAAACCTAAAAAACAAAAATCCCAAACAAGCAAACAAAGAGAAAAGAAAAGGCATTTTGCCAGTTTATTTTTTCTATATAAAGTAGACATTTTTTAAAATCAAAAACAACAAAATGCAGTTAAGTTTAATATTTAGTACTATTTAAGAGTTAGTTGAATAAACATAAGAATATTTCTTTAACAATAAAAATTCTGATCAAGGCATTTCACATAGTGCTAATATCCACTAGCTATAGGTAAATGGTAGGGCAGACTGAACTCTTTAACCTTGATATGGCAACCAGTTTAGGAAAAGGAAAACACTGAATTCAAATCAGTGGTAAACAAAGAGAGGGATGAGATCCACCAGGCTATTCTGTGTAAGATGAGTAGTGACACCATTATGAAACCAGTGAGAAAGATACTCCCACATAAAGTAGCTACAGTATTAAAAATCTCAAGTTTCTTTCAAAATAAGAAGTAAACAAAGTATAAAGAAGATTATTTTTAGCACAAGAAATAACTACTAAACAATTCAGTTTAGCATGTCATTTATTTCCACTCAGTTTAAAGGTCAAACAATTCTGTTTGACCCATAGATAGAACCTTATCAACAGCTACCACTCCAAGCCAGAGTGGATCTGGGAGTGACGGCAATGAAGGGGTACTCTGCATTACCCAAAGCTCCAATATTACTGGAGCCTCACCATTAGATGGTTTAGTGTCATATCCAGGACACTCATTTGGGGTGGGGCGGTCTTACCCCTTAGCAGAGATGCGATTGGTGTATTCTACAGCTCCAGCTGACTGAGCTCTCACTCATTTGTTTCATCAAGTCAGTCTTAATAACATGATAAAGAACAAGACTATTTTCAGTTGGAATTTTTTTCTATAACAAATTAGTAATAAACCTTATCAACCTGGTTGGAGGAATACAAAATCAGACCTTTTTGTTGTGACCTCTTTGCTCTCCCACTGAATATTCAGGAGTTTGCAAGACAGTCTCGAGACTTAATAAAGCTAGCTAAAAATCAATACAAAAACTATTTAACACCTATCCTGAAAAATTTTATCATCAATAAAAATGTTTAACAAAACACACATACACACACAAAAAATATACACTTTACAAGAAGAGCAACTCGAATCTTTATGCCAAAATGTGATTGATGACTTATAAATATTTATTCACCTAATACCTCTGCCATGGGCAAGGTGCTACATAAGGTCAATTTTTGAAAAGAGTACAATTGGTCTGATGTCAAGAGTTTTCCTTCTAGACTGGTTGCCTTACCAAGGTAAAGAACCCAATCTGTTGAATAACAGTTTTAAATTATTTAGAAGAAAATATTTGTTCATATTTACTTCAAAACAACTTATTTTTGCTTAAGATCTTGATTTGTGATTACCCCCCCCCCAAAAAAAACAGTATGTAACAAAAAATACATTTTGTGAAAAATATGTTGAAAAACAAATCCAAATAAAAATACCTGTTTACTTAAGATGATAAAGGGAAGTAATATTTATTTAAAAACTCAAACTTTAGAATTCTAATTCTGTAATTTTAGATAATCTTAAAAATGGTAAATTGTAAAAAAATTACTAAAAGTTTCATTTTGTGTGTGTGTGTGTGTTTTTATAATGATCACTTTTTTTTACCAATAAAATTTAACCTTAAAGAAGAAAAAAAAAAAGTTGTAAAATTTTCTATTTTTCTTTTTGCAATTTGAACTAATTTTACACCCTCAAACATATTGCAACTTTTTTTATTAAAAAAAAAAAAAAAAAAAACAAAACAAAAAAAACTGATGATTATTTAACATTTTATAAATGAGGGCTTACTTTCACATTCTAATTTCCAGAACAGAGTTAGATAGCCTTTTATATTTGGATTTTGACGTGAACAATTTTTACAAAATATATTTTTGTTACATATTATTTTATTTGGAGCCCCCCCACTAACAAATCAAGGGCTTTAGCAAAAATAAATTGTTTTCAAGTAAGTTTGATTGAATTATATCATTTATTTTCTTCAATAATTTTAGACTACCTCATTCAACTCAATCCTGTCCTATTTACCTATAACTCAGGGGAGAAGAGATGGATTCATCCCTTTTCTAACTGAACAAACAGCTTCATCTAGGATTTGAACTTGAGTTGCCAATTACATTTCTTACGACAATAATCAATAATCAGACTAAGGGTCTCTACATTGATTGTTGATTGGTATGAAGGTCAAAGGTTAATCATTACTATCAAAGGAATATTATCACAGAACGAGCATTTGCAGTAGTGAATATTTAAAAAAGGAACTCATAATGCTTACAGATTTTCTAGTTCTGAAATGTCTGCTTGTAACTTGAGGTGCCAATTCTCAGCCTGTTTGAACATCTGTGTCAGTATCAGAACATTTGTATGAGACATGTTAATCAATTCTGATTCAACATCAGCATGGACAACTTGCTGCAGTCCATTCAGAATGTCTTCTACTTCATCACATGTGTACGTGTCTTCTCCAAGTCTGTCAAAACAACAACACTTAGTTAAACATTAAAAAATGTTTGGACAAATAAAAGGACAAACAATAATTACAAGAAAATGTATTTAAAGAAAAAAGATCTGATATTAGAAGAAACATAATTGAGTATAAAAAATTACAGAAAGAAAAACAAAAAAGAAATAACCAAGTAGAAATAACTAAATTTCATTATAAAACTAAAACAAATTCTAACAAACGAAATTTTAAAAATATTTCATATATCTTAATATTTTTACCATTTGAAAAAAGAATCATCATCTGATTTCACATCTTCAAAATATGCCTTTATTTTGAAAGTCTTATTGATTTTAATGGTATATCAAACCCATCTAAGGCTATTTTATGATTAGAGGTTAAAGAATTGTGTTCATTGTAGTTTATGATTACATTTTTTTGTATGGTTGTTTCTTAAGAGGGTTTTTTTTGGCACACAGGCCTATCAAATAGAAATGATTTTTAAACAAATCTATTTGACCGATATATGGTTCCCTAACAGGCACTACCACTCTGGGTCAGAGTAGACCTGGGAGTAATAGCAATGAAGGATTACTCCACACTCCCCAGAAGTAGAGCAGAGGTAAGACAGTATATTTTAAGTCCATCTGACAAAGTGATTTAAAAAATGATGTGCTTAACTGGCAAAGCAAGGAAGAAATCATTTTTGAAATGGCCTATAATTGTTGAAGTAGGATGAACTGTTCACTACCATATAATGTTGCAATGGGTGAAATCTGTTTCCTAATGTTCTTAAACTTTCTTAATGTTCTTAAACTTTTCTTAATGTTCTGTTTCCTAATAGTTACATATTATTTTATTTGCTAGGATCACAGTTTAGAAGTAACAAATGTATTCAAGCACATTTAATAAATTCAAAAATGCATTTTAAAAAGATACTGTATTTATTTGTATAGAAGATGCACTATTTTGTCAGATATTTTAGTCCAAAAGTTAGGTGTACGTATTATACACAAGAATGAAATATTACCTTTTGTTTTCCAGCCACATGTATCACTATATTCAAGACAGAATGATAAAAAATAAGCTTTATTTATGGTCTAAACTAACTAATATTTAACAAACACTTCTGTTTTATACCACTACAGAAAAATAGGCACTGGGATGTGCGTTTGTTTATGATTTATTTCTGCTATTGTGAACTTATTTTTGCTGAAAGTTGGTAACATTTTCATCTGAACATGTCCTTAGCTTCGTCCTAAATACTGTGTTTAATTTTGTGTTTCAAAACATCAAACTTTATTTTTAGTTAATACAAATTGGATAACAAGTTGAACAAATATTAAAGATAGTATAAATTTAGCTGCTACAAATTCCAAAAATTCAATGCATATTACATACAAGATGTTTTTTCCAAAATTTCATAGCTTAAATTTAGGGGTGCATGTTATACACAGCTAATTATAGTATCTACATATTTTAACTTATAAAAAAAATAATTAAAACTATAGAACATTATTAGTAATAATTATTTTGTTAAGTAAATTATGGTTATCAATAATTTTAGTCTGAGAGAAAATACAGGCAGATAAAAAAAATGTTAGCACCTTTACAATATAATTTCAGACTGTCTCCATATGTCCACTATTTCTGTCAACACATTTTCAGAATCTCCCACAGGTGATTAAAAAAAATGTTAATATTTCTATTAGAGTATCTTAATTAGAAAAGCAGAACTGGAGACCATCTGAGGAAGATTTCAACAATGTGTTAACAGGGATAGTGAACAGGGGGAGAATCATAATATCACAAAAAAATTCCCATAGAAACGTTAACATATTTTGAAACACCTTGTATGTTGAGAGCATTATAATAGACTAACATAGCATTGTATTCTTTGGAATTATTTAGGTATATCATTGACATCAACTTTCTGAGAATTAACCAATATAAGATAAATAAAAGTCTTGCAGGTACAAAGAAAAAAAAATAAAACTCTCATAGAAATGTTAACATTTTTTGTATAAAAAAATTAATGTAAGCAAATAACTTACCTGCTGCATTTGACATCCTCAAAGCAAGTATCAACTGTGCGCATTTGTTGCGCTTTATTATAACGTGCAAAGCGCATATAAGCCACCACCTGTGCCTGGTGGTGCTCATTCAAATCAAGGGACAAAGACTGAAGAGAAAAAGAGGAAAATACAAGGATTAACAGATATCAGAATTAAAAAAAAAAATCTCATTTGGCTCTCTCTCAATTTCTTTGGGTTCTCATTCTCTTTCTTTTTTTTTAATTACTTTTTTAGCACTTTTTCTTTCCTCCATTGAGTCCTACTCTTTCTTTACTCTCTTTAGCTTTCTCATTCTTTACCCTCTCTCTCTCTCATTTTACTTCTTTGGCTCTCTAACTCTCTGTTTACTTTCTTTAGATTCAACATCCTCTCCATCCCCAGACTCATTTAGATGAAGGGAATATTCAATTGTGAAACTAAGGGGGAATAACCGATAGCTGATAATGTTCCCTGAAATCTCAAAGTCAGAACCACTGCACAGGGTCATGTATATCATAAAAGGCAATTCAGGAGAGTTGAGCATGAAGTTAACAGTCTTGTTGGAAAAAAAAAGTTACAAAGACCTCAATAAAAATGATACTGAGCCAGCTACTCTTAGAATTAGGGGCCCATTTGATGAGCAGTAGAAGGAAAGTTTTTTTTTTTTAATATCAACTAAGAAAACCATCAGAATTGGTATCTGGAATGCAAGAACGATGTTCAAAGCTGGAAAGACCCTTTAAGTTGCAAATGAATTCCAAAACAACAATCTGAGTATCTTGGGACTGTGAAACTAGAACATATTTAGGACAAATAAAATTCCTTACACATCAAGGTATGCTTAGCACAATGGTTATTATTATAGGAAATGGATTTAGGGATCCAAATTCAAATCCTGAACTTCATACTTGCGAGAGGCATGAATCTATCTCTTTCCTCTCCAGCTATGTGTTAATAGTTGGGTAGACTGTGTTCTTTAGCCTTGGTTAAGCAACCGGTTTTAGAGATGGAAAAATTCAAACCGGCTTTTAAAAATTGACCTTGTATGTAATAGGAGTTGGATAAATACATACTTCCACATCACAGAAAATGCATCAGGAAGGCCATGAGCATAATTGAAGAGACTCATTTATGACAAGTTGAAATGGAAGGTAATGGCTTATACTGCTACAAGAGTTTAAAAAAAAAAAAGAGGAAATGTTACAAGTATCATTCTTCTGCTCGTGGATGACCAGTTGCAATATGAAACAACTTTAAATAACCAAGTAAATCTGCAAGATGATACACATATTTGGTATATTAAAGAAATTCAATAACACTAATAGGTAAGGTTTTCAGTTTCTTGGTTTAATGGCATATCAACCTTCATAAGTTATTTAATGTTGAAGCCATCCTTGTAAAAGAACAGCAGTGGTACTATCTAACCCATTAACTAGGAGGATAAGAGGGTTCATACCTTTCTCAAGGGTATTAGTCTAAAAGTGAATGTAATAGGATGACAGGAGTTGAGACTCACTTGCGACAATGTTGCAGTTTTGCATGTTAACAACTATGCCATGTGCTGTATTGCAGAGAAAGACAATGCTGATATATAAAAATAAAATCTGCTTCTTTTCTTTTCCTTTTATTACCCAAAATGTATGGACAGGTGAGAGAGAGAGTTGAAAATGGCTGAGCTTGCACACACAGGGGTGGACAGTACAGATCTTCTGTGAAACCTCTCTGCCTTTCAGGTTGAAATCTTCATGGTTATATAATATTCCAGATGCTCATGAAAATTCTTGCGGTCACATCTCTAACCTGCTGCTCACATATTACACGTGGACATGCCTCCTAGCATGCCATCCACGCAAATTCTTGTGGTCACACCTTCAGCTTGCCACCACTAAGCCATGGGGACATCCCTACCACTAATAGGTAAGTAGAAAGCCCAGTTTTTTTAGATAATTCTTAAAATGAATTTAAGAAATAAAAATATCTGAAATATTAAATTTGCCTGGATTTAAACAGACTGCTTAATGCCACAGGCAAAAAAAACTTAAACTTTGTTTAATCAGTCAATTTCGTGGAAGTTTTTCTGAAAGATTGCCACTAATTCATCATACACAGGAGTGGCCATAAGTTGAACACATTCTAAAGAAGTTAAACTTGTTTCTAACATTAATTGCTGTTACTAAACAAACTCATGGAGGAAATGGATATGGCAACTCAAGTTCAAGTCTTGGATGAGGCTGTTTGCATTTCTCATAGAGCTTAATACTTTTAGGAAAGGTATGAATTAAACTATTCTCTCCCTATCTATGAGTAAATAGTAGCTCTTTAACATTGGTATGGCAATGAGAAGAAAAACTCTGAATTCAAACCTGTTAAATTCTGCTTAAAAATTGACCTTGTGCGTTGCATTCTGCTTGAGCAGTAAAATACACTCTAAACATAAACTTGCAAACTATGTGCCCCATGGTATGCTATATATATATATATATATATATATAACCCAGATGAAAAAGTTAAACATTATACAATCAGAGCATATAGGAGATTGTTTATAGATGGAAGTTTCCCTATAACCTATTTAATAGGGATGAGGGTACTATACTGAATAATTCTACTTCTTAGCATCTCTAAGGGTAATGGGCAGGTTACTTACCAACTTCAATCTATTCTCTAAGTAAAATTCAACAGGTTTTAATCAAGTCATAAAATACCAGCAGTAAGAAACAATTGTCGAGCTAACCTATCATTGAACACTCAAGATGGATTGCCTTTTTACAAAACTAACCAGCTCCAATTGCTTTGCTATTAGCTCATAGATTGGAGAAGTGAATTCATGCTTTTCTCTATGGCAATGATTAGCAAACCTTTTTTTTTTCCAAACTTGTTGAAATTGAAATTATTTCGATAAACCTTTTATTGATGTGTTACTTATATAACAGTTGTTAGTTCAAGAACAGGGGTCCATGAGCTGATTGATTTTAACAGCATGTCAACTTTTCCAGGGTTATTTTATGCCTAGAGGTTAGGGAATCACATTCATTGTACCTTCACATTTACATTTTTGTGTAATTTTTTTTTTGCACCTGGTTCTATCAAATATGAATAATTTTTAAACAAGTCTATGTGATCCTAACAGGTACTACCACTCCAGGTCACAGTAGACCTGGAAGTAATGGCAATGAAAGAGTACTCTACATTACCCAGATATCCAGAACTGAAGCCTCACCATCAGTTGCAGTTTATCCAGGATATCCTCTTTTTGCAGAGTCTTACTCCTCTACAGGGCATAGTCAGTGTATCATAAGTCCCATCGACAGGGTGGTATAAGCTTGTTAAATCGGCAGACCTGTCAAAAGTCTGAGATCCATGCTATGTATCTATGAAACTAAACGTTTAATAAAATAAAATATAACTAGCAATTTTAAGATATATAAAAATGGAATACACTTAGAAAGAAAGGAATTACCAACAGCTTCTGTAAATTGCTTTACAAAAAACATTTTGGCCTACCATATCTGGGGTATCATCACTCATAACCAAAACTATTTTTGACAAATCTATTTTTCTTTTACAAAACATTTTAACAGTCTTATGTTTTGAGGCAAACTTTCTAATCTAATCAACTCTTCACAAAAATGATTTTAATGGTATGCCAACCAGTCAAAGGTTACTTTATGCCTAGAGGTTAAGAAATTTCATTCATTGTACATATATATTCATATTTTTTGTGCAATTGTTAAAGTTTTTTTTCCCACACAGTCCAATCATATATGAATAATTTTTAAACAGATCTATTTGATCCATAAATGGAACTCTAACAGGTATTACTGATCTGGGTCAGAGTGAACCTAGGAATAATAACAATGAAGGGATACTCCACACTCCCTTAATCTCCATAACTAGAGCCTTGCCATCAGTTAAGTTTAGTGTCACACATAGAACACCACTTTTGGAGGGTGGGTCTTACTCCTTTGTAAATACAGTCAGTATATTCTAAGTCTTACTGACAGAGCATTCTTCATGAAAGGAACCTCCATGAAAATATTGTGCAATAATAGCTAACGTACATGTTGATATAATATCAGTAGTATCATCAAAACAAAAACGTCATAAGCATTTAAGTGTTTCTAAATTTGATTCTCTATGCTAGCATAGTATGTTTCTGTTTTAGTCATTTGGATATATGAGGCTCTTTCAATAAATACAGGAAATGTTTTTGAAAAAAGCAAAATAAATTTTTTCAGAATTTTTTTCCATAAATGTAAACACTGCATTGTTTGGAATTGGTTCATGGTAAAAATTATTTTAATCTTGCAAAAATATTTTGCTTTGAGTTTATTAGTAGCAAATCAAAGAGTACTCAGGCTTGAACAGAAGTCTGTCATCAAACTTTTAGTAACTGAGAAATGCAAACCATGTGAAATTAACACAATAATGTGTGACATGTATAGAGAAGCATATTCTAGTTCAAAAAATGTTTACAAATGTGCTAAATGTGTTTGTACTATGAACCTCATTCAAAAAGACACTTTATGGAGTGGAAAAACTGATTCTCCAGTAAAGAAAAAAACAGTCAGTCATGCTGACAGTCACATGAAAGGACCCACGACTATTGATTTCCTTGAAAAAAAAAAAAAAAAAAGGCAATAGTAAACTGTGCTTCCTATTGTCAACTCCTTATGCTAAATTCACCTTATTTATTGAATAATCCTCACATAGTTTTTCCTGAGAGTAACTGGCTCCTCACATAATATACAAAGTTTTATCATCCTTATCAACAATTCAATATTGTTCTGTCCACCAATTTTGAAGATTTCATTCACTTTCTTTTTGTGACAATTTAATCTTCTTTAATTAGCAATTAATGTCATTTTGATTGGGTTTTGAAAATAAACTAAATCTATGCACTTGTTAAAAAAAAAAAAAAAAAAAAAAAATGATGAATCACTGCAGTTTATTTGCCCCAAGAAAAATGGCGAGGGTGGAGGCATCACACTGTCTAATTAATACTACTAATGTAAAAACTGAGAAGTTGAGATATAAGAAGGATTAGGTTAAAGTTTGATTTGAGCTTTTGTAAACCAATGTTTTTTTATAACTCAATTGGTCAAACAACTCTTGCATTTAAACAGGCTTCCCTAAAGCAAAGAGGAGAATCTGAGTTAAGAGTCTCACCAAAAGCTTACCCTCTATTCTTTTTATTTTTTTTATTTCTTGTTGTTACCAAATGAAAGCCTGAATGAGTTGGTATAATAAAAAGCAACTTATTAGTTAAAATAACATTAGTTAATAATGATATAAATTCTGTATTTTGCTACATCAAGCCCAGTCAGTCTATCAAAGAGTGAAAAGTGTTATTTAGGACTTTATATTTTTCAATAAAGAAAAAATAAATAAATAAAAATAATTTAAAGATAAAAAGGTAACACTCATCACACAAGTTTGTAAGTGAAGTAAAATTGTAGTAGTTTGAAGTTCTACTTTTATGTGTTTGAAGAAAACCATAATTTCATATCAATGGTCCATCCCTCTGCAATATTTCTTGTACACAGACATTAAAAGTTGTTTTATTTCCATTTTAAATAAATGGTAGGCACAAGGCCTCAAGTTTTTGGGGGAGGGAAAAGGAGCAGTCATGCTTTTCTATATGTTCTACGGGACCTAGCTAGCCACATTCGCCGACCCATTCAGCAATACAATATATAACCATTCATCCGTCACCATATGCGCAGCAATCACCAAAATACCATATGTACTCTATGAGAAAATCCTACTTAAAACCCGAAAAGTGATGGATGATTTTTATTCATGATTTGTATACAATGATTGTGATGGGAATGGGAGAAAAACCCCGAAATAAACGAAAAACAAGGAAAAAAATCCCCATTTGGTTGCCCTCCCATCCCCCCGTCTCTAAAATCAGACATTAAAAGTTGTCTTCTGCAGCCATTAGGTCATATCCCACTTATAGAATTTATAATTGCAAATAAGGGAAAGTAATCTAAATTAATGTTATAGTTATTTCCCTTAAGAAATCATAACAGATCTCACACTATTAATTTGCATATTGAATTGGAAATTTCTTTATTTTCAGAGTATTTTAATGCTACTGTGAGACAAAAAGAATTTAATAATTCAATTTTTCTATGTTATTGTTAATGTAACATAAATGGTGCAATGTAGTAATACAAAATTACTTGCTTCTAATGTAATTATAACTACCCTAGAATGGTATCAAGTGTAGCTTGCAATAGTTGTAAAGAAAAAAATTTAGATACTTGTCCAGAATTTGCTGCAGATGAAATGTCTACAGTAATGTACAAAAAAATTATATAGGAATGTAAAATTTACATTCGCCACACAGAAGAGTAAATTTAAGTCATTAAATTCAGTTTTTAAAATTACTGAACATTTACTTTTAAAAAGCAAGTCCACAACTGGCAGGTGAGTGAATGGGAAGGATTAGATCACTCTCCAATCATTAGAATATTGGCTTACAACCAATTACTGATATTTTGAGTACTAAAATGTAACTGTTCAGTGGGGGAAGGATAATAAATAACTAAAATATTGAAAGAAATTTACCTGGATCATATCATAATACCGCAGATAGTTCCTTAGTGATATATCATGGACACGTACATAAATTTTATGATCATTTTTTAAGATTTTCACTAATATTTATCTTTAGGATTAAAATAGAAATCTATTTAACTCAAACAGAAAATCTCAAATTTATTTTAGTTAATAATCAATAATGAAATAATTGTACATAACTTTACCTTTATAATCGAATGTTCCAGGCTTTTTAATATTATAGGTGTTTTTTGTGAGAAATTTTTTAAAAATATTTTAATGTCTATGGGAGAGGGAGAGCGTTAGGTCTTTGCTTTTGTATTCTTTAATAAACTACCATTTTGTGAGAATATTCAAAAGACAGTTTAGAGTTGGGTTTGTTCATTTTATTCATTTATTTATTTATTTTTTGGCTGAGAGGAGGCGGAAAAGGTACAAAAATGTTTTTAAAGTATAGTTTGTACTTAAGAGAGATTTTGGGACACTAGAACAGGTGAATTTTATTCTAAACTTGTCTACATTTGCCGGAGTAAATAAGTTTAAAAAATTCAATTGAATAAATTAAAGATGAAAAAGTCCTAAAACTAAGTATTTTCTTCCTTGTAAAACTTTAAAGAAAATATTTCGTCATAATAAAAAGCTCATAAAGTAATATTAATGATGATATTTAATCCGTAGTTTCAAGTGGTATAGATAAATATTAAAAATAATTGCTTCACTTTTTAAAATGTTTAACATATTTTGTAAACTTTT
Organism: Sepioteuthis lessoniana; assembly: GCA_963585895.1. Taxonomy (NCBI): domain Eukaryota; kingdom Metazoa; phylum Mollusca; class Cephalopoda; order Myopsida; family Loliginidae; genus Sepioteuthis; species Sepioteuthis lessoniana. Next base: position 30,260,140 of record OY757932.1, on the reverse strand, counting down.
TTCTTTAATAATCCGTAACCCGTGGTAACACAGTAGAGTAACAATGAAAGGCCAAAAACAATCAATTAATATTTCAAAAATTGATTCCTAATTCAAGGAAACAAAAAAGTCAATCATTAGAAACATAACTCATACAAAGCAATATATCTTTTAAGACATAAGTTCAAACTGACATTATATAAACATTTTTTAAAGAACAAAAATATTGTTTACCATCGTGATACCAAAGCTGGTGGCAGGTATTCTCGCAACGCGATGACGAGATTATTCATAACCTTTTAGTTTGAATTTTGAGGTAGATTTTTATTTTTTGATAACAAATATTTTTTTTTGAAAAAGCAATAACTAAATCAGTAATTAAAATAATTTTTACTCATTAAACAGGATTTATAATTTTTGTTGAGATCGAGGCTAACATTTTCCGGGCGTGTACTAAAATAAAGATGGCCGCTTCAGGTAAGGGCATGTGTGAGATCTCTCTTTAAATGTGTTTTGTAAATGATAACTCTTGTTGGTTTTTGACTTGTAGATTTTGATTATTTGTGAGATTTTTATAGAGATAGGCTTCGGCATTGAATAGAAGGAGTTTGGTTTTTAAAAATATCAAATGCGAGACTTACATCGTGCTCAATATTGTTCACTGTAAATCTGCACGTTGAATTTTTTTTTCTGGTCGTTTCTAATAATAAAAAAGTCGGTTATTACTTCAATTTCAACATTATTCTGGAAGTAGAGAAAATTCGATTTGCTGTGGATTTGGTTTTAGATTATTCATTCGTCGATGTCAAATAAAAAGAGATCATCTTTAAGTGTAAAAAAAAAATTGCTGTCTGGACAGAATAAGATTGAAAGCGCTGTGGCTGGTCACAAATTGGGGGTTCGTTTTTATGACTAAAATGTGGCCTTTTTTGATTTTTATACATGAATTGATGAGACCAAATTGACTCATTTTCATATTTCATCATTTTTGTCATTACTTTAGTATTCTTTCAATTTTCATTTTTTTTATTCTGGTTAGTTTTAAAAATCTGGTAAAGAACTTTTAACATTTATTCCTTTTTACTATTATGACAAATCTTGGAGTAGATGCCTAAATTTCATTTTGCTACTAGAGGTCACAAAGTGAGGGTTCGATTCTCTTTTTCCTCTTTTATTATTTTTTTTTTTATTATTAAATCTTGAATTTTACCCTGTGAATAGGATTACAGCTGATGTGGATTTGTGTAGAACTGTGATATTATTTACAAAGAATGTGAATAAAACACGCTGGTTGTCTGAATATTGTTATTTGATGGTATTCAGTTTTTGGTCGGCCTCTTGAGTGGTTCTTTTTTCTTTACATTTTTGTTTCATTTTTGTTGATTTAAGTAATAAGATTAACAAATAATTGACAACGTGTTATTTGATTTACCGACTGTGTGTTCTAAGTGCCAGGTTTTATGCCAGTTCTTGTTGAATTGTAAATGTTATTCCTTAAAAATGAAAAAAAAATGGTGAAACACGTGCAACAGTGTGAACAGAGACAATTTTTTTTTCTGAGAGCATTTTTTTTTATTTTAAAAACTTTCATTTTTTGTTTGTTTATTTTGTTTTTGCTTTAATATCTCGTCTAAATCCAACCATGAGGATAAACTAACTGCTTTACAATATGGCTTTTTTAATCCAGGGATTAGTAGCAGCTTTGAATTAATAGTTTAAAACTTGTTTTTACTTGCATGTGGGGGGAGTTTTTAAATTTTGTAATTTTATTGAAAATATAGTTTTTGCTCGAGGGAAGTAAATGGAGCTGTAAATGAATAGCTGAAATTTATTTCTGTATGTTTTAAACTTATTGTTCCGCCTAAAATCCTTATAGTCTAAGTACTTCCGTTAAAAAAAAAAGACTAGTTAAAACTGTAAATGAGACTTGGTACTTTTTATTGAGGAGGAGAAGAGGGTCATTATATGTCCAAATGGTTAAATTGGTGACATAATGATCACATTTCTAGTATCTTTCTTGTGAAACACTCCGTCTGTTTTAAACTTATGACTATTTTTTTTAAATGCGTATTTTTAGTTGGAATTTTTATACTAAGTTAAATTTTTTTTTTTTTTTTAAATCTTTTTTTTTTCTTCGGTATCTTTGTTAAAACTAAACTCATTACAAAGAAATAATTCTTACAAGCCCCTATCCCAATTTTTTTAACTATTAAAATTCTAAAAAAAAATACTTGAAACAGATGTATGGAATTAAGATTCCGTGTTGATTTTTCAATTATTCTTCTTGCACTATGGTTCTTGACCAAAAATAATGTGGATCATTCTGTTTGTAGTGTTTTCTATTGTAAATATTCCCGTTTTGAAGGAAATGACTTACACAGCAGCGCGGAATAAGTTTTATCCTACGTGCAGGCAGGGTCCTTCGTAAATTAGGCGGGAATTTTCAGATTCAAACATTTCTCTAATCACACCGATTTCTTGATTTTCAGCAATTTTCTTTTGGAAAATCTTAAAAACAATTTTAATATCATCTCTTATTTTAATTTACATAATTGTTGTTTATTTAATGAAAGGCTAAATTGAAATTTAATTGTTGTATAAAATTTACTTTTACGTACGTATACTTTCAATTCCTGAAATCCTTTTGGATCTCTTTACACATTCATGCCACTCATACAACAGATCCAATTTTTTAACTTCTCCAGTATCTTTATTATTAATAATAATAATGGAATGTAAATGACACGTACTTTTTTTCCCTGAGATTTTTTTTTAAAGCACTAGTGATTTTGAACAAAACTTAAACAAAGAGGCTATCCCTTTTTAACACTTACTTTATACTTGTTTTTACCTTTTCTTATCTGCATTTTTTTTTTAACGAAGATAACTTTAAATTTGCTTGCAATTCCGTTTACTGGAGGACTCTTTCTAATCCTGTTTACTTAGTTTCATTTTTATTACGTGGCTCTTTTTTTATAAGATATGTATACTTAATCCATTTTTGCTTCGTTAAAGAATTGATTCACCACACAAGCTTCTGCCATGAAGAGATGGCTTCAGTGCACGTTTTTATTCAACAATTGGTAAAATTGCCTATGTCACCAGTTCATGCTGGTTTTTGCTGCACCTAGTATTAATCCGATTTTAATTCTTTGTCAACCTCGATTTTCCCCTCCTCTCCCTCTCTCTATGATGAAACGTGCAAATGTTTTTCTTCAAAATTTCAACACCTTATTTTCTTTTTCATTTTAAGGAATATTTCGACATTTTACACTAAAAACTAAAGTAAATCGGATGGGTTTTGATGTTTTGGTTTTGTTCATTAAGTGCTTTTAGATCTTGATGACTATTTATTTTCCGAAAAATGGTTTTGTCAGTTTGTGGGGGTTAGTTACCATATGACATGGATTTTTTAGATGAAAAAAATAAGTCTAAAAATCAAAACAAAAAAGCATTAAACTTGGAAATTGGTTTCAAAATACCATTTACATCGCAAACTAAGTGATATTAATGTTTGTTTTTTTTTTTTTGTTTTTTTTTTTTCAATCGTTTTAGAGATTCATAAAAATTGTTTAACACACTAGTTATTTTTTGGTTAACGTGTTTAAGGATAAAGACTTCATAATGGATTGTCGTTTAAAAATCACTACTGCTAAGCTGCAGTTTTATTGTTGAGATAGATTTATTCGTGTGACTCGAACAGGTGTTGATTTCTCGATAAAAAGTCCGATTTTGTTTCACTTTATCATAGTTTATTTACTTGGACACTTTTGTTATTTTAATACTGCGATCTCTTTTTGCTTTCAAATATTAATCCAATATTCATTTATTGTGTTAAGTACCAATGCTTACTACCACTTACTTACGATTAGCGTACTTGAAATAAACTTTATTTTCTCTTATTAAAAAAAAAATTCTTGTAAAATCCTCAATCTGTCTAGGTAGACTTATGTCTTAATTTGTGGCAATTTGTCTACCAATTTGTTTTTTGTTTTTTTTTTTTTTTTTTGTTTTTTTTTTTTGTGTTTTTTGGGGGTTTTTTTGTGTTTTTTTACAATCAGATGAGAAATAGCTTGCAATTGGTGACAACACGTGTGACACTTTCATGCACACTATTAAGTTTAAGAAATGTAGTAGGGGTGGGTTGAGCTCGGGATTAGATTTTTTTTCTTCCAAATTGACTGTAAAGTATCCTTTGTCTATCTTTAAGGCAGGTTGAAAAATAATTATAGAATTTTATGAAAATTATTTTGGAAATGCCTCTTTTTTTTCTTTTTTTTTTTTTTTTTTTTTTGTGATTGAAAATTTGTTCTATTGTCATTGTGAACATCAGAAGATACACCTATATTTAAAGTGTAAAGGCAATGGGCTAATTTTGAAGGTCCAAAAACTGACCTTTGTATATTTTGTTGTGTGTGTGTGTGTATTATGAAACAAAAATTGGAAACTCTAAAACCGAATAAGTTTATTAATAAATTTTAATACAGTTTTCTCTACACACACTCTTAAAAGAATCTTGTCTTTATTTTTGAAGAAAATCAAGTTTTATTTTCATCTGTGAAATTAAAAGGATTTGAAATAGTCTTTCCCCCCCCCTTCTCAGATTCTTTATAACAGCTAATCCCTTTCCCCACCCCTGAACCTTAATTATTTTGTCAATATTCTTTAATCTCTTGTGATAATTATCCCATAGATGTTAGACATCAAACTTTTTGAAAGAGTAAAAACCGAAATTTGTGTGAATGTATTAGGCCCACTTTAAATCCTTCCATTTTAAGAATTTTTACATGAAGGTGTTAATTGAAGAGTCATTATCCAAATTGTTAAAGCCCAGGATTTTATTTTTTCGGAATTTTAAGTGGATATCAACCTGTATAGGTTACTTTATACCTAGAGGTTAAGGAATCGCGTTCATTGTACACCGTATTTTTAAAAAAATTGCGTAGTTTAAGTCGTTTTTATTTTTCATTTTCACCCACCCTATCGAATACGAATAATTTAATGTTCATACCCAGGACATCCCTTTTATTTTGGCCTGAGGGGGTGGGTCTTACCTCTACCGTAGAGCACCTATTCTAACCTCCGACAATAGAGCGTCCAGGACTTAGTGAAAAAGTTTTGATTTTTATTTCTTAAAAATATACCCCATTATCAGAAAGAATTGATAAATTACAGAAATAAAAAAGTATTAAGTTATCAAAGGTTTAGTATATACCAGTAATTATTTGACCAATTGTTTAGATGATCCATTCTTCAGCTTATGTGTATATAATCTTGAGAGGTGGTGGCGACGATTTTTCAATTATACACCTGATGAGACCTAAATAATGGACCCGTTGAACTATGTTAACACCATCAAGAATATTAAGAGGTTCAATTTCTGGTATGTTAATAACTCTTCTCAAAGTCATCAACATGATTTTTAACCTTCATCTTCACTAACATAATAGAAAAAGGTATTAGGTTTCATCAAAAGAATTTTTTTAAATACTGGTTTATATTTCATACCAGCTGTTTCCAAATTACCCCTGGGTTGGGGCATGAGAAATCTGACTATTTTTTTATAACTATATTTATGGTAATGAATCTTTTTAAATATTGCTGATTTCCTTCTCACATCAAATCCACAGAAATTACTGCAGTCAAAAAAAAAATTTATTTTTATTTGAAATATTGCTATCCATATTATGACTTTTTAAGACCAGTTTTTCAAGTATAAACTATTTGCTCATTACACGCAATAAATGACAAAAACACCTTTCTGTGGCTAAAAGTTAAGGGTCGTTCATTACATGTGTATATATGGTAATACATTCATACAAATCATAGTTTTGATTATTTCAAGTCAAGCTTTATTTTTAAGATCTGTGGTATAATCACTTATCAGAAAGTTTTTATTTTATTTATTTATTTATTTATTTATTTATTTATTTATTTTTTTATGTATTGACAAAAATATTTTAAAGGTGTGTGTGGGGGGGTCAGCTGTTGTCAAGACCTTTTTATATTTGTCTAGACAGATACTGTTCACAAGGAATTGGCTTTAATTTAAAAAAAAAAAAAAAAAAAAGTATTTGTATTATTTAAATTTGGCTGAACTTTTCTGAAATTTTCACCTATGATCTCAAACTAACACATTACTATTTTAAAAAAAAAACCCAAAACAACCTGTTTGTTTATAATCAGTATTGGTCCAAATAATCCTTGAAATAATGTCAGTGCTTGGAGAAGTTGAAATAATGCTTTTATTTCATTAAAATTATTAATCTTCAATAAAGATTTTAGAATTTCTTCAATCAAAAATTGTAATCTTAATCCAAGTTAGATTGAAATTATTTAGTTATAATTTATTTACTTTAGCCCTTTCACTACCAGGCTATATATATATATATATATATATATATATATATATATATATATATATATATATATATATAATGTGTTTATGTGCAAAATTGTGCTTTCAATGTGTTTTTTAAGGATTAAAATTAAAATTTGACTGAGACACTGGTATCCCAGTGGAAGTGAAAGAGTTAATCCCTAAGTTACTGACTTTGTTTTGTAGTTAATAAATTGTATCAAATTGATCATTGTCAAAATATAAAGAAAAAAAAAAATTCTTCCCCCCCCCCATTTTTCATCAATTTTATCAATCAGAATATTCATAATTTGTATCTATTGCCAAATACTTGCTCTTTTTAAACAAATAATTTTGTCTTATTTAAAAAGAAAGAAAATTTTTTGCTGTTCTTTGTCTTTGGTTGAGGGTTGACTATTTAACCCTCAAACAGACAATTTTTTTAAGTCCTTGTGGGGAGGGGGAATTATTTTCAGAAAATGTACAAAACAGAGGTTTACGTTCAAGCCAGTCAGTTGAATTTATTTAAAAAAAAAAACATGACTTGATCAGCAATTGCCTATGTTATAAGATATAGTGACATGCAAATCAGAAAATTCCATAACAATCCTTCAGCAATGCATGCTGTAGGGCCTTCTAGGGATATTTCTGTACATTTAACATTGAATTGGTCGACAAGCAGCCAATAAGAAAATGCCTACAGCAAAAACAACAAAAATATTTCTCTGCCTGCAAAGTATTAAAAAATATTACAAGAATTTCAAAGCTGCAAAATTTACTACTTAAATCATAATAGTTTTCTATTGAATTCCTTTTGCTTTGCAGTAATAACTGACAATATCAGTTCAAGGCTGACAATAACAAATTCATCTACTGTAGCTAAATGACAAGTTTATCTAGTCAGGAAATTAACTACTGAAATAATAGACTTATATTATGTATGTAGGTGGGCAGTGTTTTGTTTTGCCTAGATCTACTTTGGACAATAAAGGCACAAATGAAATTAAGCTCTGTATCCAAAAAATAGCGCTGAAAAATAATATTTTTGTTGTTTGAAGAATTTAGTCCATTCATTTTGTTGTTTGAAAAAGTATGTACAATATTATTTTGCACATTTAGTTGATTTAGGTTATCGTTGTAGAAAACAGAATTGGTGACACCACGAGTTCAGATCCCAGATATTGTTAATTTCTTTTGTGCTAATGATATTGGGAAAGGCATGAATCCATCTCTCCTTCCTTCAGCTAAAGGTAAAAAGTAGGACAGACTGGGTTCATTAGTCTTAATAAGGCATCAAGTCTAGAAGAAAAACTTTAAATCCAAACCAGCTTGATTCTGCTTTAAAATTGACATCCTTCTCTTGGTAGAGAGGTTGGGCAAAGATATACAGAAATATTTTGTATATTGACTAGTACAAAACTATTTAGTTAATTATTAAGAATAAGTAACATTTCAAATATCAATGTCTCTTTATCTTAACCCTTTGAATCCGAGCTTAAATTTACCTTCTGTCATTTGAGCATGATCTTTGGTGTGGGAAAAAATAAAAGTACTACTGGCTCAAAGGGTTAAGAAGGCCAAGACAACTTTACAACAAATCTATGCTCATAAATAAAATATTTCTATTTGAGGGATTATGAAAATAAGTTTTTGCTATTAACACATTTTGACTTCTTTCCATTCATTTCTATTGCATTTTATCAAAATCTTTCTTTTAATTTTGGATCCATTAAAAAAATAGATAGAAAAAAAATAAAATCCTTATAATTCCTTTAGCCTTTTTACTTTTAAATGTTTCTTTTTTATGCTGATAAATAACTACTGAATTTGTAACATGGTTTTACTCAACTCTGCGGGCAGCTTTGATCACTTTGTGACAGGCTTGCTACACTTGCACCTTTGGCCACTTTATAAAGGGCTTGTGGCACTTGCAATCTCACTATATAGAATTTTAGATAGTGTAATATAATCTCATAAACATTGTCCTCTCACTTAATGTGAAAAGGCATGCCCTGTGTTGTCTTTTGCCTCAAAAAATTGTTTTTGTATTCTTTTTTTTTTTTTTTTTTTTTTTTTTTTTTTAATATACAAGGGGCATTGAAAAAGATGAGTGATGAAATGACTTTTTTTTTTTTTTTTTTTTTTTTTTTTCCCCTCTACTACTGTTAATCTGATTTCTAAAAAAAGTGTATTTTCTCATTTGAATATTTAAAAAAACTGTAGCTATCTTTGTATATTTGATTACTAAAATTAAAAATGTTTAAGTGAATCCCAGTTTTCATGAATACGTTAAAAGGGCTTAAAAGTAAAACTGAGAGTTCAATGCTTCCAATCCAAAACATTGAATATAATGAAACTTAGGTGGTGATAAATTGTGAAAAAAATCTTAATAGTAAATAAACTGGTTAACAAATAAGATAATGATGATTTTTAAGCACCATACTATTTTTCCAGATTTTTCAACCCAAAATTTAAGAGCGCACATACATGAGAACTATATAAACTTTTTTCCCTGGCCACATGCCTCACCATATTTAGTTGGGGGATGCCCAAAAGTAAGTTATGTCTATATTCCAAATTAATGTGTTTTATGCTGTTATAGAGAAATATCCACTGGAATGTGTGTTTGTTTATAATTTTGTTTCTTCTCGTGTGAGCTTATTTTCACTTTAAGTTTGTTTCATTTTTATATGAACATGTCTGTGTGCTTGCTCTAAATACTCACTAAATTTTGTGTTTTAAGATGTAATATAAACTATATGGTGAGGCCGTTTGCATTTTGCTTGGCTCTATTGCCCTTGGGGATGGTATGTATTATTCTCCCTTAGATTGGGCTCTTTAACTTTGATATGGTAACCAGTCTAGGAGAATGCAAACTCTGAATTCAAACCAGCTGTGTACTCTGCTTAATGATTGACTTAGTGTTGCATTCTGCTTGTGATGGAGAGTATTGGGTAAATACAAACTCAATAAGAAATTCAATATTAAGAGCCACAAAAAAAATTTAAATGCTTTAATTTGATGTTATATATTCAGATCTTTGGGGTAGGTAGATGTCTGGTATATAGAGTGACTCAAGAAGTTAAGATACTAACTCATCATAGAGTGGGGTGTCCTCGTGGTGTAATGGTTAAAATGATGGACTGCGGAATCGTAGTACACGAGTTCGTACTCCAGTTGTGCTATTACGTTCACTTTCAGGCAAATACCCTTGGGAAAGGTATTGAACCCCCTTATCCTCCCAGCTATGGGTTTTAACCCAAAGTACCACTACTCTTCTTCTCAGAGAAGAGGTTTGGCATTAAATAACCTAAAAAAGTTGATTGCCATTAAACAAAGAACCCAAACCCTCATCATAGTCTGTGCCCTTTTCCTTTGCTAATGCTGAACAAATTATAAAAGCAAAATTCACTTAAATTAGAGCATTCTACAAGATTGAGTTAAAAAGTAATGCTTTTTTTTCTTTAGTACAGGAATAATTACTGGCATACATCAAAATGAAGCTGATCCTCTGGATCACATCTCTACTTCACAAGTCATTGTTTCTCCCAATAGCAATGTGATAATGTCTTCTTTCTGCATGACAATGCTCAACCACACACAAGTATCAGGATGAGAGAGACAATTGTTTCATTTGGGTGGACAATTTTACTGCGTCCTCCATACTTACTAGATTTAGTACCTTCTGACTATCATCTCTTCAGCCCCTTGAAAGGGTTTAAGAGACAAACATTATGCCAGTGATGAGGAAGTGAAAACTGCAGTGAAGAAGTGGCTCAAAGAAGTCAACAGAATTTTACAAGGCAGAGATACATGCTCTAATTTGAAGGTAGAACATTGCTATTAAGAGAAACGGTGACTAATGTTGAGAAGTAGGGATGTGATCCACAGAGGACCAGCTTCATTTTCATATATGGTGTATGTTCCTGTGTCTGTAATTATTCCTGAACTAAAGAAAAAGGCATTACTTTTTTTACTCACTCTCATATAAACTCCATTTTTCTACATTTCATATTTTTATAAATAAACATAAAACTTTGTATATGTTTCATCAATTATCTATCAATCATTTCTATTCTCAAGAGTGCCATTTGATAATGACTTTTTTCCTGTTCTTTGTATTTAATATTCAAGTGAATTCCATTTAAAACAGGAATTATTCATGGGCATATATAGATAATCTTTGTTGTAGCATCATAAATGATAATCAAGACTTATTCAAATTTTATTCACCAGAAATATAAAAATAGATTTTCCAGCTGTGGAAATTGTGATTACTTTTTGTGTGTCATTTAAAAGTTTAAAGAAGTTTAAATTGATCTGAGTACTTATAGCAAAGATGCTGACATTTTCATGGTATTTTTTTTGTTTTAACTTGGAAAAATGAACTTGGTCATTTGGTCATAAGTATCTGGTATTGTTACATAATAGAATGAATAGAGGGCATTCATTTCATCTCAGTTGTGTGTGACAACTTGCCCAATCTGGTTTAATCCAATTACACATGTGTATTCATGTGTGAAGTTTCTTGGGGATTGTTATCCAAAGGTGATCCCCAGCAACATTCATCTTACAGGTTTGAATTTGGAGTTTTCCTTTTAAACCATTTAAACCAAGATTAAAGAGCCCTGTCTGTCCTATTATTTTACCCATAGCTGGAGAGAATAATTGTATGCATACCTTTTCTATTAGAAGTATGTGAAATGCAAACATGTGGATCCCATGTCCATTTCCTATGATGGTAACCATTACACTATGAGTGCTTTTGTTGACCAGAAGTAACTACATTTAGGTCACTTAGAATGAAATCTGAAGCAAGTAAACTCTTTATTTTTATCTTTTTATACTTGGTAGAAAAGCATATCTGTACAGCTGTAGAAATTTCAATTTTCTTTGTGAGTCACATGGAAGTTGGTAATCTAAATTTATACAAGAAGAATAGTCTGGTTTTGAGAACTTTTATTTTCTAAACAGCTTCAGAAAAGAAATATTCAAATTTAAGTCTTCATTTGGTACCAAACACTTACATATCAAATAAATTTTAATTTTAGCTCAATCGTATAATACACTAATTGCATCACTACAGAGGGGTAAGGACTCCCCCTTCCAGTGAGTGTTCTGGATATGATGCTAAACCATCTGATGGTGAGGCTCCAGTCCTGAAGTTTTGGGGGAATTTGGAGTACCCCTTTGTTACCATTACTCCCAGGTCCACTCTTACTAGAATTGGTAGTATTTATAGGTCTAATACAACTCTTCCATCTTTTACTAGGGGTTACTAATATTAAATAGACTTATTAGTGTTAAATAGCAATACTTGAAATCATTTAACTGTGTTCAAATGAGCTCTGGTTCATAAAAACTATTACCTACAAACTATTCATATATATATATATATATATATATATATATATACACACACACACACACACACACACACACACACAGAATTTGGCATTAGATAATCTATAAAGGTTGATATGCCATAAAACACAACCAAACCAAAAATTTTAATTTTGTGTTCTCAATATTTTATATGATTTGTAGCAGAGATGCTCAATATATCAATTGCAGAGGTAGTGTGATGAGTAAATCACATAAGAAAGTTTTTTTTTTTTTATGTTGGCCTATCATCTATCCTCCTTTTTGGCAAGTGCCACTTGATTGATGTGCAAATTGGCCACTCTCCTGTTATTTAAAACATATATAAAGTATATTAAGTACATATATGAATAAATATAGTTTGCATTTTTTAATGCAGGTGGATTATTTTGAAAGTAGCTCATAAGCTGAAAAAGTGGGCACCCATGATTTTGAGAAAATCTCCTGTTATAATAGTTAAAAAAGAAAAAAAAAATCTTTCAACCTGTCTTTTAAAGAATGTTGAAATTAGCTATTATTGATTTTTTTTTTTATTAGTATTTTTTCCCTCTTAGTTTTTCATTGTTATCAGTTAATAATAGTGTGAATTGGAAATAAAGAATGAATTCCTTGCAAGACTTAAACTTGTGTCGTGTTCCCTTGCCTTGTTGAACTGTACCAGCTGCTCTGCCAATTGAACTATGAGAATTCTAGATTGTAGATCAAATCTAACCTTATACAACTTTCTCCAATCACTGTCATTGTTTTTTTTCCCCCCCATTTGTCTGCTTTATTTGAATTTAAAAAAAAATTTTAGTAACCATATCTCTCTCTCTCTCTCTCTCTCTTTTCAGGTAAAAAGCAGAAGAAATTAAAAGGAAAGACAGTTGAACTAAGTGTCTTTCTTGCTGATGAACAGCGAGGTTTACCAGGAGGTCCGGGAAGCAGCATCGTGCGACCCCGGCCTACCTTTAATTCATGGGCTGATGAGGTGGAAAGCCAGGACCCTGAGGGTTAGTAATGTTCATCTTTAGAGTTTAAATTCATCTCTTTAATTCATTTACAGTATTTGCGCACACATACACACATCCATCCCTCAAAAAAAGCAGACTGAAAAAAACTGAACCATTTTTTGTTTTATCTACAAATTTTAATGAAACTAAGGTATAATCACTTTCCTTGATTATTGTTGTCAAAGTTTCCTTAATTATAGCAAAAAATAATTAAAAAAAAAAAAATTCAGAAACTTCATGTTTTTTGGTATTTCTGAGAATTCTTCCAAGTGGTAGCTATCAGTACTATTGTATGGTTGCACCACTTGATCTTTAATGAAACATCCGGAGAAAAAGCTAGATGGGAACTGCACATGGATGCTGCGTGCTATTTTGAACAAATTTTTGAAGCAATACCATACAAAACAGCAGTATTGTGGTCACTTATTTCCCACCTTGCAAATCTTCCAAGTAAGAAAAGCAAGACATACTGGGCACTGCTGGAGAAGTAAGAACTATCTCATAAGTGATATCCTCCTACACATCAGTATTGGCCAACCAAGAAAAACTTACATTTGTCAGCTCTGTGAAAGCACTGGATGGAGTCCAGAGGATTTACCAAGAGTGATAGCTGTTAGCATTCCTTAATGATCATCAAATGCTTAGCATCTGTAATGAGCAGAGGTGCTAATGGGTTTCTATTTGGCTGCTTTATAAACATGCATTCATCTGATGCCAATTGATATGGTCTGCATCTTGTTTCATTTTCAGTTTCATAGCTTGGTCTTGAAGTCAACATGTTGGTTTCCCAGAAGCTTATTTTTTGCTTCATGATCAAACAGCAAAAAATATGGTGAAAGCTAAATTGTAATATAGAGTGGATCAGTATGTTCTTCCAAATTTTTTAAAACTTTGGTGCTGAACATGGGCTGATTGAAGAGCTTTCATCGGTGGTTTATTGAAATTCTTCGCTTGAATGTTAGCTTTTAACCATAATGACATAAGCCCTGTTGGCAGAGCTTAAAATATATCAACTATTATCCTCTGTCTGAATTTCTGAGACGAAGCTTGATGATTTTTATCATTAAGGGTTTTCAGACTATTGTCTTCATCTTTATTGTTATTTCCACAACATTTGAGTCAATATGTCCTCCGGCCTTCTTCAGGTGTTTGTCGAACTCAGGAACCTACACAGAACTTCAAACTACATCCTTTATTGAATCCATGGGGGTTGCCCATCTATACAGTTCACTATGGAAAAAAACCAAGATAACAAACTACCCTTCCTCAATGTATTAGTAACATGCACTGAGCAAGGATTCAGGTCATCAGTGTATCATAAGCCCACCTTCATCGAACAGTACCTCAATTTCAACTCTCATCATCCATATAAAGTAAAGAAAGGAATAGTCCATTGCTTACAACATTGAGCAAAAACCATTGGTAGTGATACTGACACATATCAAGAAGAAATGATTAGTTTGAGACACAACCTCTATCGCAATAACTACCCAGAGCGCATGATATCGGCTCCAAGAAACCTGGATAGAGGACAGTACCTGAAAACTCACCACAGTATGTCTGCTCTGTCAAAGGACTAGCTGAAAGGATCCGAAAGATATGTAGTCCATATGACATCAGGACAATATTCACAAGTGTTTTAACTCTCTGGAGGTATCTCTTCTGGGTCAAGCCACCAATGGAATTCAACATGATCAAGAACTGTGTTTACTACATCCCTTGCAGTTGTGGTAAAATATACAAAGGCGAGACAGGTCGCCCACTAAAAGTAAGGCTAGAAGAACATTAGAAGGCAGTAGTATGAGGTGAGATTAAAAAGTTAGATATGGCAGACCATATATGGAAGGAAAAGAGAAACCATCTACCTTTATGGGATGAAGTTGAAATAATTGATAGAGAAGAACATTGGAGGATTAGATGGCTTAAGGAATCAGCACATGTTGGGCTACAGTGACCTGTTGAGTAGACCAAGTATAGAGATGAATACAATATGGGAACCGGTAATTAAAAAGGTTAGATTTAAAAAAAAATCTGAATATGAGCACGGGTAAAAAAAAAAATCATGCATAATAGTAGTAATTCTAGTCAAGTAAGAACATGAAGTTTATAAGTCCCAAAAATTCACTCTAAACTATCACACATAGCGTAACGGTTATAAGCATTGGTTCCCTAAGCTTCTTAGGAGACAATCATCTGGAGGTTACAGGTTCAATCCTGACTGAGAGTAACAATACGGGAATTCTTAACACTTTTACCCAGTTATGGTTAACTGAATCAGAACAGGCGACCCCTGTAGATTCAATAAAGGATGTAGTTCGAAGTTTTGTGTAGGTTCCCGAGTTTAACAAACACCTGAAGAAAACTGGAGAACTTATGTGGAAATAACAATAGTCCGAAAACCTTTAATGATTATAATATCAATATTATCCTCTGCAAAAAAAGAGGGGGTGTCCTGGGTATGACACTAAACTGCATCTGGGGAGTATGGAGTACTCCTTCATTTCCATTACTCCAGGTCCACTCTGACCTAATTGGTAATACCTGTTAGGATTCCAACTGTTTGAAAATTATTTGTATTATATACTAATATGGATAAAAACTTTAACTAGACAAAAAATAAAAATATAAACCTACAATGTATATAATTAACTAACCTCTAGGCATGAAATAACCCCAAATAAGTTGATATGCTGTTAGAATCAATCAATCAACTGGATATTGTGAGTATTCAGTTATTATTAACATTATCATATCACCAAAGAGAAGTGGTCCATAAAAGTTCATACTCAGTTGTAACCATGATCCACTAGTTAACTCAGACTTACATCAGTTTATATTCACAGCATTGAACCCACTCATTTTTCTATGATGGTTTTTAATGGTCATGCATCTCTCTCTCTATCTCTCTCTCTCTCTCTCTCTCTCTCTCTGATAACTTTGTTATTGGTCATAGGGGTGCTATTCATGAAATGTCTTGGGCAGGAATAATCCGGTGGAGCTCATCCCTCTCCAGGTCTACAATTAATTTGAATTCAGTCTTCTTTCTATTACACCACCAGTGCCTCCATGCATCTCACACTCCCTTAAAGTAATAAACCAAAATACGGATATCCTGATAGCCTCTCCAGCAATATCTTTGGTGATATTAAATGGTCCCAAATGTTTTGTTGCTCAGTTTATTTAAATGTTGATACAGAAAAATTATTTCTTAATAGTAGAAATTGGTAATTCTACCTAGAAATTGTAAAAATTTTTATTTATTTTTTAGGGGATTATCCAGAGATTCCTTATAAAGCTGTTATTGATCGGTCCATGTTGCCGACTGCTCCTCGAGCTGCTCGAGGCCCCGATATAGACTTGGAAACTGTCCCTAAACAAGCTCCCTTTGTTGCTTATATTGGAAACTTACCTTATGATATTGAACAGGATAAGATTCATAAGTTCTTTAATAAACTAAAGGTAAGCTTCAGTCTATTTATTTTTTTATTAAACTATTTCAACAAAAGATTAAAAAATGGTGATAGGTTTTCAAGAATGACAGCCACATTGCATCTAACCTCTAAAGAAAAGTAATTTTGGCAATGTTTGCTGTGCATCTAACCTCTAAAGAAAAGTAATTTTGGCAATGTTTGCTGTAATACTTTGTCCATGTATCAATTGTTGATTCATTTTGTATTTACAAAAATTACTTAAGTTAGGTTATCAATTTAAAATCAAAATTAATGATGTGCTGTTGATATTTTTTTGGAGACTTTTTTTATGGAAAATTTTCATTTGATGAGACTCAAGTTGAAAAATTGTATATAGTTATCTGCACATTTGATCTGCAAGTAAAGTATATTCAATCAAGAGTGCTTACTTAATGTTGGAGATTTTTTTTTTTTTTTTTTTTTTTTTTTTTTTTGCTTTTATGCTATATATTTCAAATATTCTAGTTTGTTATTTTTCTCTCTCCTTCTCATATGTGTGTATGTATGTATATATATGTATATATATTACACACACACTGCTAGCAGGAGAGCACAACATTGCCCAGGATAAAAATAATATACTTAAGCACATTTTGTTACACAAATTCATTCTATTTGCTTTTTGTACAGATGACTCATATTCTATTGATTTTCTTTTGAAAATCCCAAAAGGCGCTAGTGTTTTTTTTTTTTTTTTTTTTTGTGGGGTCTGCAGATAGCAATTTATTTCTTCCTGGATCAATTTCAAGCTAAAAATGTCCTTGCCATCTGAGTGGGTGTTAGCCAAACTCCCCCTTCTTGCTCGCTTCCTTGTTTCCTATGTGCTCCTATGCTAATAGGCCAATCTTGATGAAACTTGATATGTGGACTTTTTTCACTTCTACCTCCCAACTCACAGGCAGACCAGGACCTCTTCTGTTAGTATATATATATATATATATATATTGATTTGCTGGTGTGGCTTTGAGTCCATAGGTAATAAACCTATGGAATCAAGTGCTAATGGGCCAATCTGAACTCAAAGCCACACCAGCAAATCAATTACACACACACACAGTGTGTGTGTGTGTATATATATATATATATATATATATATATATATATATACTAACAGAAGAGGACTGGTCTCTCTGTGAGTTGGGAGGTAGAAGTGAAAAGAGTTCACATGTCAAGGTTCATCAAGATTGGCCGATTAGCATAGGAGCACTTAGGTAACAAGGAAGCAAGCAGGCAAAGATATATAAGATGAAGCAATCTTATTGCTCTTACTATGTTTCATGTCTGGTTGTGCCATTTTTCACCATATGAGACTTAGTAACAGCAATAAGAATATAAGTAATTCTCTTGTGTATGTGTACACACACACACTAAATGGTTAGCCACTAAAAATGCATATAGGTTGATGACAGGTAAAATTATCTTTTGAGCCATTTATTTTCATTTTAAAAAAGAATCATTTAATATTCAGAAAAAATATTGAATTTATTGCCATCTTTAGTAAAACTTCAGCTTCAATTATTATTATTATTATTATTATTATTATTATTATTATTATTAAATGCCTCTATAAAAGAGGTTTTGAGTCAAACTTTAGTCCAAATTAATATCACCTTGAAGATATTCAGTATAGTTTTTTTTTTTTTTTTTTTTTAAAGTAGATCATTCATAACTTCTATATTTCTGTATATATTAAAATGTTATTTTTTCATAAGATTATTTGGTTGGGTTCCTATTTTCTGAGTCTTTACTCCCTAATCTTCAATATGAAGATAGGTTGAAAAGTTCATTGGCTCATCAACATACTGTCATGGGATGTAAATAAATGAGGTTTATTTTTCACATAGTTCTCTTTGTGATCTACACTCTGCTCTCGGTATTGCAGTGTTTGGATCCCATTGTGCAAAAACTTCAGCAGCAGCAGATATAATGTCATCATGTGAACTTTTCAGCTCATCTTTGCACTTATATGTTCACAAAAAATTTCACTGATAAGCTTAAAAGAAATTAGCTTCTGTCGGAGTAAGTTAGGATTAACACCAAGTTACTTTAAGATTCTGAAATAATCTTTTTATTCTTTGGCAATCAACTTAAATAGATAAATAAATCTAATGAAAAATACATAAATTACTTTCTGACTTTCTGTAGGTACGTTTTGCTAGCATGAACCCAAAGTTTTATAATATTTTAGTAACCCGAGGCACTATTTGGTAATTTTGGATGCTTTAAAACCATACTGAACTGTAAGATGCCAAAGTCGCCTGATATTCTCCAAGCTTGCCTCTATTTCTTGGAGCATGACCTTAAAATTCACAGTTATAGACCTATCTAACCTTGCTTGATTGATGTGGTTCTTGCAACTTGAGCAAAATTTTTTGACCATTGGGTTACTGTATTGTGATCAACTGCACTTTCATATTTTGCTCAACAAATAGTTTTGCTTCCTTCCATGGTGTTATGGCCCAGTTTCAAACTTATAAAGCATAAGTTTCTAAATTAGACTACATTGTACATTATTCTGTGTAGCTTTTAAGTCACACACGCAGTGTAACAATATACATGTCAGTGCACCAATTACCATGATACTACCAATTGCAGCTGTTACCTTCTGTTGTTTTGGTCACATGCTGCAAACTTGCACGTACCAAAATATTGTAAAACTTTTGACTCACCTTAGTATTTACAAGATATTTACCACACTGATCTCTTTTCATGAGTTTACTATTGTAAAGATGATGTTAACAAACAAGTGTTATTTATGCTACTTAATAGACCAATTAAGTAATGATCACTTTCAAAGTTTAATTTTAGGAATCAAATCAATCAACCTGTTTGTTGTGTTCTTGTTTTGTGTCCATTTTCCTTATTGGTTGGGTGAAGAAAACCATGATGGCATCAGATGTTTTGGTCTTTACTCTCTATAATTGAAATTCTGTAATTCCGTTGGGTTGTTACGTGTCTTTTCTTTCACTTGCAGTTTGTGTCAACCGGGATTTATGGAGAATGGGATGATTCCATATATACATACTAGGAGTTTAAAAATAGTTTTACTGTCATTAGGAAGTAGTCTTAACACAGTTTAATTAGTACTTCCTTAAAACAATTTGGCAAAATGTTTTAGGAAATTAAATGCACATCAAATCTTATTAAATATTTTATTTCTGTTTTATTGAATTTAAAAATAAAAATTTAAAAATAAAAATTTAAAAAATCCTGTTTCAGGTGACAAACATTCGATTACCAACTGATAAAGGAAGGTTGCGTGGATTTGGATATGTTGATTTTGAAGACCGAGATTCCCTTATTGAAGCCCTGTCAATGAACGATGATGTGAGTTGAAATTCTTTTCATTTATATTCAAATGGATGGGTTCAAAGAGGATAGATCAAACTTGGTATTGGGATAGGAAAGTCCGCTGACTATCGCATTACATTTTGATCTATTTAAGACAGTTGTAGACAATTAAATCTAATAAATATTATGATACATTTTTTTATACAATGAAAGTTATAACAAAGTTTGAATTTCTTATTAAAAAGTAACTTTTAAAGTTTACTTTCTTATTTGCTTTGATTTTAAAAAAATAAAATAAAGGGAAACGTTTTCTGTGGTTAAAAATCATTATTTTTTGTTAGTCTAACTCAAAGTACCCAATGTCTTGATTGCTTAGATAGTATGAGTAGATTGCGTGTCATTCCCCAAAAAACTTTTTTAGCTGTTAGCCTATCTGTCCTTCATCTAGCAGGTACCACTTGATTGTCATACAAGGTGGCCAGTTTGCTGTTACTTAAAATTTTGTTCATTCATGGAGAAAATGCATGAGCTACTGCAAAACTACTAAGTGACCTTGTTAGCTAACCAGTTTATTTCTACTAAAGAAGGCATTATTTGGCAGTACTTACTTATGCAAATAATCTTTTTCCCATATGAATATTATAAAATCCTAGTACCATTACATCATGACTGATGATCTGTTTGAGGCTGACTACCAGCATTTACTATCCAGTCTATACAATCCTGGCTGACTCCATTCAGAGTAAAGTAGTTACCATAAGTGTATTTAGTTGTATTGTGCTGTAAGGTTGGTTGGTTTGTTTGGTTTTATGGCATATCAACCTTTGTAGGTTATTTAACGCCAAATCCAGTTTTATGTAAATAATCTATTCTATTGAAAACAGTTAAGTTTAGCATAAGTACACAGTTTAATTGTCAAAATCATTTCCATTTCAAACTATTCAAGCAGTTATATGTAATAATTCAGTTAAGTGTAAATACAGTTTTAATGTCAAAAAACAGTTCTATTTGAAATAATTCAATGCATAAGCACGCAGTTTAAGTGTAAGTATGGTTTAATTGTCAAAAACGTTTCTATTTCAAACTATTCAGTTTACTCAATTCAGTTTAGCATAAGTATGCTGTTAGTTCTATTTAACCCATAGATAGGGCCTTACCAGGTGCTACCACTCCAGGCCAGAGTGGACCTGGGAGTGATGGCAATGAAGGGGTACTCCACATTCCCCAAAGCTCCAGCACTACTGGAACCTCACCATCAGATTGTTTAGTGTCATATCCAGGACACTCGTTGGGGGGGGGTCTTACCCCTCTGCAGAGGTGCAGTCAGTGTATTCTACAGCCCCAGCTGACTGGGCAATGTGCTGTAAGGGTTCACACAGGGATGCAAGGTACATGAACATATATTGTAAATATAAAGTTTACTCAGTACATATATAAATATATTGAGCATTTTTAATACCAGTTGTTCATTTTAACCTGGTCATTTTAAAAGTAGCTTGCATCCTTGGTCTAAATGCATCATCATTGTCATGATAATAAAAATGAAAGCAAATTGTTTACCATTTACATGAATTAGATGATTTTCTTTAAATGACACTATTAATACAAACTATAAACAAATCAAAGATCAATTAAATGAATTAAAAAAAAATAAGTGTCTCTTTATTGTCTTGTAACAATTGTGTATATAATGAAAACTGCATTCCTTATTGTATTTTGCCTGTAAAGAAAATCTCATTCATAAGAGAATCTTATTGGTAAAATTTCTATTGAATTCTTTCAATAATTAAAGAACCCCAACAGGTCTACAACCTCCAATGTTTGTCATGTCAGATTTTAACAATATATTTGATACCCAAAAAATCAACTTAATAGATTTTTGCTTTAGTTTTTATAATCATTGTTATATGCATTTCTGGATTTGTTTTCAGATGATTCAAGGAAGAAAAATACGAATTGCTCTTCCAGGAAACATGGGTTTGTATAATTTTTTATTCAAAATGTTTTTATTGTGTGTGTGGACTTAATGAGTTTCCCTCCCGGGATTAAAATTATAAATTTCCCCAATTGGTTGTTATTTTAGATAAAGGAAATTGTAAGGTTACGCTTTCTCTTTTAATTTCAAAATTTGGTCAGTAGTTTCTCAAATAATAGAATTTGCCGAAAATATTGTTTTATATATTTAATTTGATTTTATAAATATCTAAGAATAATGAATATATTTATTGGGTAAGTATGAAATTGAAATTCACAAATTAAAAAGAAATGACTGGCTAAATTTAACAGGAAAAAAAAATTTTTTTTTTTTTTTTTTTTTTTTTTTAATTTATTTCTTCAGATCGTGATGATAAGAGAGGTGGTACTGATGATCAAATAGACAGAACTGATTGTGACTGGAGACGTTCTGGTGGCAGTGGTGAGCGTTCCAGTAAGTCAAGAATTTACATCTTATTGATCTCTTTCTTCCTCTTCCCAATCATCTCAAATACTGCTTCAGACACATTTCTAATTATCTTTGTATGAATTTAACTTTTCTTTACATAATTTTTCTATTTCAATGATTCTAATATTTGGCCACTGCTTCCTGCATTAGTCTTCTGTGTCATTCAAATACAGTTGGTCTGGTCCCCCAATTCAAAAATGAATATAGTAATATTATTATGTAAAATATACTCATATTGCTGCTTTAGTATATCTTCGCAGTCACTGATGAACAGATTGATTGCCTTGGGGCTGGTTGTTATTTATCTAATGCAATAAGATGAATTATGAAAAAATAAATAAATGATATAGATTCAGATCAGTTTATTTGGAAAATACTAACATGATTTTTTATATATATAATGATAATCAATATGAAAAAAATAATATAGCATTTGATCTCTGTTACAATATAAATCAATACTTGAACTAAAGCTATGCTTATTAATTGTAATGATAATTACAATAAATTTGTTACATAAACCTATGTTGTATATTTTATATAATTGTTGTGGCCTTGTTAGGGGCCATAGATAAAGACACGAGAGGAATTGAGTTAAACAAATATATTAAAAAAGAACAGTAGTACAACATATACAAATGAGAGGGTTACCAGTGAGTCTGACTGCCAGGGTTGTCTACTGGAATATTGCCTTCTACCTAAGAGCAGTACCTGCTGCTATTTATAGCTGGGAGAGTTCATGCGTGCATGGGTAAATTACCATAACAATAATGCACACCGAAAGGAAAGAATGACATCTATATTTCACTGCACCTGTGCCAGAACTATACCACTATGTGCTTATTGCCCTCACTTAAGAGAGTACTGGGAAGGAGAGAAATAATCAGGTTTCCAGCTAGGAATTATGATCATTTTGAAATGTAGAGGGCCAAAACATACCCGGAGACTAATGATGCAAATTATTAGTTATTTTTTAATCAACCATTATTTTTTCTTAGATGATGGATTTGGTGACCGTGATGGGGGTCGCTATGGTGACCGTGATGGAGGTCGTTATGGTGACAGAGACCGTGACCGTGGTGGATTTGGTAGTGCAGCTCCAGAATCTGGGCGTTGGGAACGAATGGGTGGCGCAAACAATATGGAAAAAACTGATCGCTATAAAGCTGCCCCATCTGATGATAATCAGATGTGGGACCGAGGTTTCACTGTGGACTCTTCAAGAGGTGATCGGTGGAGTGACCGAAATGATCGGTGGGGTGATCGCCGAGGTGGTGATGATAGATGGGGTGACCGCCGTGGTGGTGATGACAGATGGAATGATCGAAATGATCGGTGGAATGATCGTCGTGGTGATGACAGGAATGAACGTTGGGGTGACCGCGATCGTGGATATGGAGACCGTGACCGTGGTTATGGTGGCGGCCGTTACAAAGATGATGACAAAGGTTTGGAAATTTTCTTTATTTTTGACATTTTCAGATATTAAGGGAATTTATGTATTACTGTTTAGGTAACCTTGGAATGTTTGTTATTTATCATAAGAATAGTGTGATGGTTTTTTTTTTTATTATTTTAAATCAATGCTTTACAACATGCATTTTAGTTTTTGTTGATCAAAAATAATGTGTATCTGGTATAATTGTAGTCTATTAATACATGCATATTCAATGTAAACTATGAATTGTTTAACTCTGGACTTAGCTGTTAATATTGCTGCTGCTGTGCCCACCTATATATTCCAACCAACATTAATAAGTAAAAAGTTGGCGACCTTAGTTAAAGGCGATCCAAAGGTGCCCTTTTCAATAGCTACTACACTGAGGTGTAGGGGAGAGCGCTACTCCATTCCCAGGATTGCTCCACTTTACCCTCGATCCTCACCTTATAGTGCTGAGTGCTAAGCAAGACAGCATCAAGTACCATTTTTTTAGTTTTTGGTATGACTCGACCTGGGATTGAACCCCGGTCTCCCGTACCATTGGCAAACACTCTACTCCTTAGGCCACCAGTCTGTGAACCCTCTAGCACACTTCAACTGAAGCAATTTATGGGGTATGAAGTGTTTTTGGTGGTATTTGTTGTTGGTTGTTATTCTGACTCCATTTTGGTTCATTTTTACCCCATCTTAATTTGCTGGCATCTTTTGTCTGTTAAGGCTGTAAAGAATAAGGAAAGAAATAAGGCCAAGAGAGAAAATATATTTTAATTTCAACTTTATTTAATTTGAGTATGCACATGGTTACTCTGTAGAGAGGAAATTTCTTTCTGTACTATTTGAGAATCCTCGCTCCTCCAAATCAAGTGTTGAAATATGTTAGTCATCTTTGGTGGTTAAAAGGTCTAAATTTGGTGTGGTCATATCCTGTGGTGTTTTCATATTGCTTGTTTAGGAGTGTTGGTTTGCTAGCAGTAGACACAACTCACATGTGAATTGTATTGATTTGACAAAACAGTCGCGCTAAGTGGAAGAAAGTCGTTTAGTGTCAAGGGTTCAGCTTAAGTGAAGGCGAATCTCTTTCTTTTTCCTGCGTCTGCATCACCCCATTTCCTGGAATTTTCTGCATTTCTTAAATTTATTTTTATTTTATTTAAAATTTTTTTTTTTTTTCTATTCACTACAAATTAGGCAAGTTGTGAAGTCAACCTTGGTTGCCGAGACATTAGCTTTGTTCAAGTGTGCAGTGTATATATGAAACATTTTGTCCAACATTCTTGGTGAAGCAGCTTAAAAATAAACTATGTTGACAAGAGGAGCCTAGTAGATTGTTTGGAATATGTAGATGGGCACAATATCAGCAATATTAATAGCATTGTCCAAAGAGCCTAACAATTTACGGTTTACATTGGCATATCATCTCTATTCAACTGATACTAAACTAACCAAGAAGAAATATATAAAGCTTTGATAAAGCTCCAAAGTGGAACTCATTCCCAACAAGCAGGGTTACTAAGCTATCCTAAAGCTGATTGTCTATTACATGTATATGCTCTGTATATGTTTCATGGTAAGCAAATCTAACATCACTAGCTAAAGTTAAAATTTGGCATGGATAAAGGTGACACTGTTGTGGCCTGAAAGAAGACACAGAAGAAGAGAAAGTAGATAGAACAAGTATATTAAAGAACAGGACATATATACAAAATAAGAGTGTTAGTACAGCAGGTAGAAGTGTCCATCCAAAAACTGTTAGGTTTGAATGCTTGGAGGAAGTCTCGCTGAGAGTAGATAGGGTTAGTATTTATAACGGAGGAAGAGTTCATTATCATATAGATTGGTCACCATAACAGACACAAAACTGAAAGCATTCATTTTTATTGGGTCTGAAATAAGAAAAAAAAAAAAAAAAATGCGGATGTCTGATAGCAAGTTTCAGAAGTAAACCTGAGCTGGTGACACGGGCTTCATTTGTGTTAATTGTAAAGAATTTTTGCTGCCTTCACATGACATTTTCATATCTGTGAGTACAGCTCAGATACACTTTTCATATTTTGCATACATAATTGTAAAATGTCTAAATAAAATCATATGCAAAGAAAAGTTAATTTTGTATGTATTTCTCTAATCCTTCTACCACTAGCAGGAAACAGCACAAACTCTATTTTTGAATGGAGCACAACTGGTTTGAATTCGGTGTTTTCCTTCTTCACTGGTTGCTGTACCAAGATTTAAGAGCCCAATCTGTCCTGCCATTTACCTATAGCTGGGTGGCAGGATGTAAAATGCAAATTGCCTCATTCAGGATTTGAATTTGAGTCACTGTGTCCATTTCTTACCACAATAACCTGTCAATAATGAATGCTTGAAAAAAATGTTACATATAAAGTAGATTTTAGACTGATTTTAGCTACTGTACATAAGTAGGTTTCATTTTCTATTGTTTTTAGGTAAGAGATTGATCTTGGAATATTTTTATTAAAAAAAAATATTTTCAATTTGTTACAATAATTTAGATTTGAATATCTTTCTAGTTTTAATTTTGGTTTTAATTGCAATAAAATAACTGAAAAGAAGAATAAAATTACTTTTGTTTACTTCAGAAAAATGTTACGCATTTACCACAGAGAATTTTCTCAATTTTAAAAGAATGGCAACGGTAGCTCCATCTTGCTAATGTCTTAGGATTTTTTCCCCCCAGAGATGATCAGTTACTATCATGACTGGTGTACACCTTGTGTTTGCTGTTGACATGTTTTTAAGATTGCTGTAATTGCTACACAGGTTTTTGTGCTCATTACATGTTATGCTGAAATGATGCTGTTCCAAATAAAATTTTCAACCAATAGTGTTATCAGTTTTCTATCCAGAACAGCATCATTCTTATGTAACATGAAATGGAGCACAATACGTTCTCTGTGTAGCAATTGCAGATTTAAGTCATAAAAAAAAAAAATCTCAACAGCAAATGTATGGTGTGCTCCAGTCCAAACTATGATTGTATCTGAAAATTTAAAAAAATGTTAAAACATTAACTAGATGTAGCTACTTGCCTAAGTTCACTTGCACCACACAGGTAACAGTTTAAAATTTGGTGTGTGTGTTTTTGCTGAACTCTGTATCATTGTGATTATAAAAATCATTATTGTAAATTGTTAAACAGTATATTTTCAAGAAATGTAAACACTATGCTGATAATAACATTTATTGCAAACATACAAATGTGAAATTTGTTTTGCTTTAATTTGCTATTTTTCTTAAAAATTGGTATTTGTTTTATTATTTTGTGAAATAAAATTTGAAAAAAGAAAATTTTAGTAGCTGTAACATTATTTGAATATTAACTCAATGGCAAAAAATTCAGTATTCTTTGAGATATACAGGGTGTTTCAGAAAAATATTTTGTCATCTAAAAACTTAACCAGTTCTCATTCAAATGATTTCAAATTTTAACAACATATGTAGAAACATCTCAAAATTTTATATTCAATGTTTTCTTTTCCAGTGAATGGCATTTTTATAGCAGAAAAGAAAGAAAAAAATAGGAGACATATGCAGTTAAAATTTGGGATCATTTTAACAAGAATTTGTCAAATTATTAGATTATGAATATCAATTTTTCTGACACCCCCTGTTTTAATGTTGGAAATATTCCCAACATTAAAACATCATCATATGAAGGGTAAAATGAGTATCATATGAAATGCTCAAGAAAAATTAAAATGTTTTAATAATGTGCTATCTATATAATTGTCAATTAATTTAATGGAAATGTTTGGAATTTTTTTAATTAAAAAAACTTGTATTAAAATCTAGATTGAAAAAAATAAGACATTGAAAAAAAATTTATTGCATTAAAATTAGTTGTATGTTTGTGAATAAATTCTTCTTTATTCATGTTGTTTTTTTTGTTTTTGTTTTTTTTAATAAGCAAATATTTGGTTCCTTACTCAATTTCTAATTGCTAGGCTCAAATCGGGAACTAATCCCTTTTTATTGTTTGTCAATTTTGCAGGTTATGGTGGCAGGAAAAATTATGGTTCTGATCGAAATTATGAAAAGCGTGGTGGTTATGGAGGTGACAGGTAAGTCCTAATGGAATGGATTTTTTGTTAATTAAATAGGATTTAGTTTTTAATTCTTCTCAGAGAGGGTAGTCTTAGAGTTAAAGTGAATACCTTGTTACAAGTGGAGCCGATATAATAGCAGAGTGGTTAAACATAACTAAAGAATGACAAAAATTGAATGTACATTACAGGTTTGATTAGTCATTTGAGATGTTTTAAATCAGTGGGAAAAGTATTTCATGTTAAGAATTTGATCAAGATCTGATAGTCCTGGTAAGTGTAAACTTTCTTGTTCTCATTGATATCGGCATTATAAAAATAAGGTGTAAAATATTTTGGCTTCAGATAAACTTTACCACGCTTTTAATCTGGTCTATAAGTAAAATTCTGAATTTGACAGGTTGAACAGTTCATTTATAAATATAAATTAAGAGAAAAAAATTTTCTTGGTTAAAAGATTGAAAATTTTTTAATTTTCTACATAACAAGCAAGAAAAAAAAGTTCTTTTTTTTTTAATTTTTATATATTCATTTGTTTTTGCAGGACTTTTAGTTCAAGCCGAGATTCAAGTCGTGGTATGTTTTAACCAATTCTTATTTATTGACCCAATTTCTTAAAATACCTGTTGTAAAAAATCAAACAAGTTTATGAAATGGATTTTAAAAAAAAATGAGCTGTTTGCATAGGTGTATGAATAAGTCTGTATCCTAATGATAGGGGGGGTATATTTTCTACAACAAACACCTATTTTTCACTATAATCTTCTTAGTTAGTGCATTTGCCCAATGTTTCTCTATAGATCACACATTGTACTGTGAAAATTTCAGATTAAGATTCAGTTAAAGAATTCATTTGCCTTTCTTTTTTCTGTGAAAAATAACATTTGGTTTCAATCAATCCAAATTTTTCAAATTATACAATGTATTTTTGAAGTAGAGTGGATGGATAGAGTAACAGTAGGTTAAGAATTGTTGGAACAAAGTGTTTTGAACTGTTGCCCTAAATTTACAGGATTTTAAAAAGAAAGTTATTTATTTATTTTTAACAATATTTTACTTTATCTGCAGAGCCTCCCAGAGACAGACCAAAATTAAATATACAGCCTCGGACAAAACCTGTAGAAAGTGTTCCTGAAAAAACCTCCTCTATATTTGGTGGGGCACGTCCAGTTGATACAAGTCAGAGAGAAAAAGAAATAGAAGAAAGACTTCGTAAGCAAGAAGACATGTTAAAAACCAGAGATGAAGAAAAAGAAAATTTTGTTAGTGGCAGCGATAAAAGGTAAGAAATAATTTGTGTTTTTCTTGTGTTCTCATTTCACATCTATTTTCTTTCTTGGTCAAGTGAAAAAGACAAAGATAGCATCAGATGTTTTAGACCCTACTCTGTCTGGTTTAACTCTTGTTTAGTTGGATTGTTGCCAGTCTTCTTTTTTTTTTTTCTCTCCTGTTGGCTGGAGCTGTAGAATATGCTGATTGCACTTCTGCTGTGGTGTAAGACCCCTCTTCTCCTTCCCCAGTTAGGCCACCTGTTGGCTGTGGGTAGCAACCCGTAAGGCACCAGGACAGAATTCCTGGTGGTTTAGCAGTCATTGATCCGGCGACAAGAGTGGTCAAAGACTTGTAACACACACTTGCCCTTACTTGGTCTGACGGGTGGTTGGATGGGCCTGATTCGATCAATTGGCTAGTCATGTCAAGCCCTAGCACCTATATGTTTTATCCTGACCATACTTTTAAATCTGCATTTGTAGCAAGTTCCCAATCCTTATTTTTTAGGTGCTATAAGGTGGTGGCTAATGGTCAATTGCATTGAGAGAGTAAGAATTTGACCAGTGCTGAGAACCTGAAATTGGCAATGGCTTGGAAGCATACTCTCAGCTCAAGTATACCGATTGTGTATCCCCATCTCAACCAAGGCAGATGGGTTTCTCCCTTGGTACATTCCCAACACAAGTTGGACTCCATGGTGGGTGGTGGAGTACTGGACCAGCAGAAAATATACAACTCTTATGGCATCTTCCAATAAAAAAAAAAAAAAACGAAACCTATCTGAATCAGACTTGGAGGGTGAGGCAGCAGACTTCCCCAGATTGATTGTCACTGAATCTTTGAAGGAGGTCTACCTAGCCAAATTCTTACCTTTCCTCATAGAAAAAGTTATTTCAACAAGGGCTACACCTTAAAACGTTAAGAAAATCAGGAATGGAAACTTGCTTGATGAGGTGGACAGCCAGAGGCAGGTAGAAAAGTTATTAAAAATGAAAATCTTCCATATAACCAAATGCAAAACCTACCCACATGAAAACTTAACTCTTCCAAAGGAATTATTGGGAGTAGGGAGTTGGCATTAGCAACAGAAGGAGAGATGTTGATACCCCTAGGAAAACAGGGGGTCACACACATAAGAAGAATTATGATTAGAAAAGGAGGAAAAAAAATTGAAACCAACATCTACATCCTGACATTCAATCAACTCCATGTTCCCATGGAGGTGAAGATCGGCTATTATTGAGAGGGTCAAACCGTATGTTCCAGCTCCACTGAAGTGCTTCAAATGCCAAAAATGTGGACACCACAGAGAAGCCTGTATAGGACTGCACATGTGTGTGACGGCAAATTGACTAAAATCCCAAAACGGGACTTTTATTTTCGCACATGTGAAGACGGGGCAGGTTGGCACTTGATCCCCTATATAATAAGTCCTCGTTCAGACTTTTTCTCTCAGGCATATAAGAACTGGCATATTATGTGAGGGACTAATTTAGGGCCAGACTGACCGCCGCTGGCAAGGGGTTCCAAATTTCACACTATCCACACACCCACCAGGTCACTAAACTTCTTCCCCTAGACAACAGAAGAATATGGACCTATAGGTTTTAATCGTAATAATATTATATTGTAGTAGTCGGCAACTCCGGTTTCCCGTGTGATATTTTAAAGGAATTAATAGGACAATTCTAAGCAAGATAACATAAGGCGAATAGAAGCTAAAAAGGAAGCAGGAAGTAACAAATTCGTAGAAGAACTGCAAAGAACAAACTTAAACCACGTGGTAATATAAAAATATATGATTCCTTTACTCCAGTTATATACACTTTCAAAGTGTCAAAACATATAATAATTGGACAGTCCACGAATATAAATGTCTTTTCTTGACTTTTGTTTTTCTTCAAATTGAGAGAGAGGGTGGTATATAAAGTTTGGGTATAAAGGAGAAATGGCCCCAAAGTTACTCATCTTATTTTTCGACGGGGTTCCACTGGAGAATCTTTCTTCTTTCACGGACTAGTAGACTTTATTCTATTTTTTTACACTGGCTTGAAGAACCTGGGGTCCCTCGTGTCTCAGTTATTCTTTTGTCTTCAACCCGGAGTAAATGGCTATGGGTCTGTCTGCCACAAGCCCTGCTCAAAAACTGACTTTCTTGTTATTTACTTCCGCTGAGGGGAAGGAGTCCCCACTTCCGTTTTGGGGTCCCAACCAATCATTTGGCTTCTCTCTTCTCCCCCTTGGTGTCCGGCGACCTGAGGTTACTAAGTACCAACACCTGTTGATATCCCCTCTGTGACCTACATTCTTCCTTAACGGTCACTTTTTTGACGGGTCGCCACTGTTCATTCTAACAGGAGGATAGTATTAATCTTATTTCTATCGTTTCCGTGGGCTATCACGTGACATGTGCTACTCAGCCATTGATCTAACCTTATGTGATCCTGTAAGCTGTATGGACTATGGATTTAAAGTCCATAAGCAGTGATCACTTCCCTATAATATTTGAAAATTTTACAACCTCTCCATAAAGATAGACTCCCTCACAAAGCAAACTGGCAAGTCTTTGGAACTATTTGTAAACTGAAACTATTAAAAGACCCTAACATCATAGACCAAACGACCTCAGCCTCAAACAAACACAACACTCCCTGGTTTGATAATGACTGCAGAATAGCTATCCGCCTATGTAAAGCTGCCTTATGAAAATTTAATAAAGAACCCACTACAATTAACCTAAATGCTTTCAAACTTCTTAGGGCAAAAACGAGTAAAATCATAAAGGAAGCCAAGAAGAAAAGTTGGTGAAACTATGTCAACCAACTTGGTTCCTCCACCAGAACAAACACTATCTGGATGATGTGGAGGAAAATATCTAGAAAAACCCAATCAACTGCTCTCCAACACCTCACGAAAAAAAAAATGGAAGCAACTACCAAGACATAGCAGACACATTAGCTGAGACATTTTTAGCAAATTCTTCTCATAACAACTCCAATCCACAATTCCTTTCAAAAACAATACAGGGAAACAAAAATTCAAGTCCAATAATTCTTAAAACTACAACCAACCTTTTACACCAGCAAAACTACAAGAAGCTATTCAAACACACAGCAGTCGCCCCAGATGAAATTCATTATGACTTTCTAAAACACCTACCAAAAAATTCACTCAACTACCTTCCAACAATATATAATACCTGGATAGATGGCAGATTCCCAGCAACGATCATTCCTGTACTTAAGCCAGGGCAAGATGGCTCCAATCCAGCTAACTACTGAACAATAGCACTAACTAGCTGCCTCTGCAAAACTATGGAGCATATATTCAACAAAAGATTGGTCTGGTTTCTTGAATCCAACAAACTTCTTGCCAATTCTCAATGTGGATTCAGAAAGCAGAGATCTACAATGAATCATGTGGTCAAATGGGAAACCTCCATAAAAGAGGCCAACATCCAAAAACAACACCTTATAGCAGTCTTCTTTGATCTGGAGAATGCTTAATAAGACTGCCTGGAAGTTTGGAATAATGAAAGACCTGTATTGCCCAACTTTATAAAGAGTTTTCTCTCAGATAGGGAATTTCGAGTCCGAGTTGGATCAACCTTTTCTAATCTCCACGAGCAGGAAGAGGGAGTCCATCAAGGGAGTATTCTGTCAGTGACACTGTTCAATATAAAAATTAACAGCATCATAAAGTCCCACTCCTGGAATTGAGGATTACCTCTATGTTGACGACTACTGTATCACTTCCAGATCAAACTATATGCATCAACTGCAACAATACATCCAGAAAATTACTAATTGTGCAAGCACAAACGGTTTCAGAATCTCCAAAAGCAAAACACAATACATACATTTTTGTTAACTGAGAAAAATACACAATGACCCTCTCATCAAACTTGAAAATATGGAAATACCTGTTGTTGACAAATATAAATTCCTTGGGGTTATATTCGATAGGAAATTAACATTCATTCCTCACATAAATATTTAAAAGATAAATCCACCCGAGCCCAACAACTACTGTGAGTAGTCGCCCACACAGAATGGGGAGCTGACTGACAAACGCTCTTTAAACTATACAAATCACTGACCCGCTCAAAACTATAGACTATGCCATTTTTATCTACAGATCAACCAGAAGGTCCTACCTTAAATAGTTCGACCCTATACACCATGAAGGACTAAGACAGGTCTTAGGAGCTTTCAGAACTTCTCCAGTTGACAGCCTATATGCCGAGGCCCATGAAGCACCTCTACAATTCAGATGTGAAAAACTGGCTCTGCAATACTACACAAAACTCAAATCTTGCCCTTCCAACATAAACTTATGACTGCATCTTCAACATTATATACGAGCATCATTTTGGAAAAAAGAAAAATTAATAAAGCCTTCTGGCCTTTGGATGAAGTCTACTCTTAAAGAATCCAAAATCTCTCTAAATAATATGCAAGAAAGCATCCTACCTCAAATAACATCTTGGATCATTGAAATACCCTAAGTGATATTCAAACTAAATGAACTACTCAAAACAAAAACCCATCCCAGTACTTATCAGGAGAAATTTCGCAATATCCTCCCATACCATCCTGACCATCTGTGTCTTCACGGATGGCTCCAAAGACAATGACAAAATGGCATGTGCAGCTGTTATAAATAGAACAGTTATCAAGAAAGCTCTTTCAATGGAAAACTCCATTTTCACTGCAGAAGCTCTGGGTCTAGCTCTCAACATCATCACAAAGAGTAAACATAAGAAATTGATCATGTTCTGAGATTCTCTCTCGTTCTTACTATCATTAAGTAATAAAAAAAACTTGAGAACCCCCAATTATCAAGATGTTGAGTAGATTGGACTCAATGTCAAATTGTAAAGAAATAATCATATGCTGGATCCCAAGCCATATTGGAGTGAGAGGAAATGAAAGAGCAGACTCAGCAGCCAAATTGGCCTTACATCTGACCCCTGACAAATTCAGGATTCCATATACTGACCTGAAACCCAAAATCAATAAACTCCTTCACACAAAATGGCAACAACGCTGGAATAATAACACCCACAATAAACTCTTCCAGATCTAGCCCACTTTCAGAAAATCAAGAAGAGAACAAATCATAATATCCTGATTGCATATTGGTCATACAAGGCTTACTCACTCTTTCATACTGAAACAGGAACAACCACAGTGTTTGACATGTCAAATACCTTGCACCATTAAACACATTCTTATAAAATGTTGAGCTTTCACTCTCATCAGAAAATGATTTTCTAGTTGAATAGATTGAGTGATCTATTAGAGAATGTTAAAATGGAAGACATTCTGTCCTTCGTGAGAGAGACAGGATTATACCAAAAAATAGGAATTGAAATCATTTAATCCTGTGCAAATAAATGAGATCTTGCTGATCTACAGATTATTTTAGAAATCTTTGGTTAAACATTATAACAGAATTTGGCATTATTAACATATGAAGGTTGATATGCCATTAAACCAACCAACCAAATTCCTATTTGTGTCAGCTTGGATTTATGGAGAATGGGATGATCTCATTTACACTAAGTGGGTGTACAAATAGTACTTTTATTTACTGTCAATTGGAGTTAGTCTTTCTGACAGTTTTTTTTTTTTTTTTTTATTTCATTATATCGAGAGAAAAAATTTTGTAACTGATTACATCAGCTTAGATATCTTGTCTGTAATGACATATTGATAGTAGCTGTAAATTTACTTATTATTTAGCATTTACTGTAGGGAACTGCTATCCATAAAGACACCAAGCTCTTTGAAAGGCAAAAAACTACTGCCAGATAGAGTGGACACAAGCAAATGGCTGAGGTACCTCAAATCCCACACTGATTATGCACTGTCCTCCAGTGTTTCCATAAAATGATTAGCATTATGATCTTCCTTTATTACTTACCACTGATGGAATTGATTCCCTTTACTTTCTCATCATTTGTCCTTAGCTGGTAAGTTCTCTTGATGATGTCCAGTGTCCACACAGAACTGATGATAGTAAGTTTTTACTAGTCAGCCAATACTGATGTATCCATGTGTAGGAATCGATAGGAGAACATTGCTTATGAATTCATCCTTACTATGTCTTACTTGGATGGTTGTGTAACAGAAGGTATGTGGCTTTACAGCTGTTATTTTGTATGATGCTGCTTCCAGGATTTGTTCAAAACAGCATGCTTGTTCTCTAAGTGTTTTGTTAGAATCCAAGTGGTGCAACCAAAGATTAGTACTAACATAGCTACAGCTTGGAAGAATTCTTGTTTTATTTTATCAGGAAGTTCAGATTTCCATATAGTCATTAACCTATCAGTAGCAGTCCATGTTTTACCTATGTGTATGTTGACAATGCTTTCAGTAGATGAGATATTGCTACCGAATTATGTGCCATTACCACTTATTATTCACATGATTCACTTTTCATTTGTTTAGTTGATATATGAAAGTTTTTTTCTTTTTCTTTTTTGTCCTGTTGGAAATTTATAAACTTATTATTCATGCAGTTTGTATGCACAGCCTCAGGAATTTTATCAGGTGTAGAAAGTTTCTTTTGGGGTCTATTCCTATTTTTCATTAATCCTCATGGTTTTATTTACTCTGGATTTTCTGCCACCAGTTAAAAGGCTCACATAACATGTGAATGCAAACATTTTCTGAGATGCCAAGAAATTCAAAATCTCTTTCAAATCAAGGCCTGAATATGATGTGACCCCTACCCTATATTATAAATTGAATTACCATGACCAGGAAATCCGGCAAGCACTACGTATGACATATGGAACCACTGGGTAGCTGTTTGACCTTTAATAGGTCTCAGCAGCAGTGTATACCGTGATCTTCCCCACTAGAGATTGAACCAGCAACCACTGAATACAGAGCCAAAACTACCACTGAGCTACTAATCCACATCGCACACAAGCGATGCCAAATTAACTAATCATGGTAAATGTGCAGCCAGTTAACCAAGACAAAAAACAAAAATGTATGCCCTACACTATACTCTACTAGTCCTTTCTTTGGAAGCTTGATAATACATATTTGTATAGAAATATCCCAGTCATTCATGATCATTCAAATAATGCTTTTGAATAGTCTTATTCTGATTCTTAAATTCTGACAAATAATCAGACAGGAATGTCATTTACAGAATAAATTTTGAAGAGTATATTTAACTATTGAAATTGGATGTGATTTTTGCAACTAGTATATTTCATTCAAATTTATATTTTATTTGTAAATGAAACTTGATCTGTTTTAAGAACAGGTTTTATTGAACAGTTTCTTTATTTGTTTAATTTATGATATGCTTCCTTTTCAACATTTATTGCTATAAACTTTGAACAAATTTTTTAAATCTGAAAAAATTTAAAACAATGCTATAACTATTAGTTCCATTTCTAATTGCTTTAACTGTAACCTTGGTATAGTGTTAATTTAACACTAATTTTCAATGATTAGAAAGTTGTTTTTGTCTCTCCTCCCCCTATCCATTTATCAACTTGAACTCCTTCCCCCTGAATTATTATATTTTACTAACCTGTAGTGTCTGCATCTTTTTCTCTAGTGTCACTGATTTTTTTTTTTTTTTTTTTTTTTTTTTTTTTTTTTTCACAGAAGTTATGATCGTCCATATCGAGCTGATGGTGACAGAGAATCTTCAAGAAGAGAAAGGAGGCTTAGTAGTAATTCAAGTCAGAGTAAAGGAATAAAGCCTGGTAATTTTTTTTTATTTTTTTTTTTTTTATTATTTCTCTCTCTCCCCACCCACCAATTGTAAAGCATTAGTAACACCAATTTAAATCCTGTGAAATTTAATATTGTTTGCACACAGTCTGTAAATACCCATGTGGAAATGACAGTTGGGCCAGACTGTATTTTGAGTAGTCGAAAAGAGAGGTTACTTTTGTTCTTCTTTCAAGTACAAATATTTTGAGTATTAGTCATAGTTTGTCTGTTAGGATCAAATCTATGGGTCAAATAGATCTGTTTGAATTAATGTAGCGTTTACCTGTTTAAAATGACTCAACATGAGTTGTCATTCTGTAATGTTGAGTAACAAGAAAGTCAAGCAAGTAACTGTACCCCTTTTCTCTCATATCAAGTTTTAGTATAAACATTCTCAAATGGTTCTGTGTATAATATTGCTTAACTTTTATAACACAGTGATTCCTAATGTTATGAACACATCACAACCAAATATGAAATTTTTACATAATTTTTTTTTTTTTTTTTTTTTTTTTTCTCATTTCAATCACAAGTTGTACCTTGAATACTTTTGAAGCTAAATCTACAAGATTTCTTTCACTTTTTGGCATAAACAATTCTAGTTCTTCAAAAAAGATAACTCAGTCTTTCTTAAATGATGACAGGAAATAGCATTACTTACAAGAATAATAATACATAAATGATCTCAATTAGATCCAATTAATTCTAATCATTCATTTTCAATTTTGATTAGTGTAGATGAATTTCCCTGCTTTATTTATTTATTCTTCTGGCTTTCCTTGTTCTTCTTTTCAAGATCTAAGCATTCTTAGAATTTCAGTAATGTTGGATTTTTACATAGTAATACAGGATAAATTTAATTTTTGATTGAATATCTGACTTTTAAGAAAATGTCAACCATCATGAAAATTTTGAAGGTGGCTCAATGGGTTGCTTTGTTTGAAATGTCGAGTTACTTCCCCTGGTTAATCATAATTTTCATAACCATAGGAGAACAGTGTCATTTGCTTCTTTTAAGTCTAGATTGGAGCTATGAGATCTCTGTGCTATTACACCATTGGCATTCAAGGTTCTCCAGTTTTTCACACTTTCACTATGGCTCTTTTTCTGGGGCAGTCCCCATGGCATAATGGTTTAAAGTGCTAGACCACGACCTTAAAGTTAATTTGAACTCCTGTCAAGCTATTATGTTGACTTTCAGACTAATACCCTTGGGAAAGTTATTAAACCCTTTTGTTCCCCCAGCTATTTAGTATCACTACTGTTCTTCTACAAGGAAGAATTTAGCATTAAATAATCCACAAAAGTTAACATGCCATTAAAAACAAAGAAACCTAACCATTCCTTTCTATTAAGGATAGTTCCACCAGGCAGGCTTTTATTATTGTTTACCAATGTCTCATTGAGCAGTCACTCTCTTTACATTTTTTTCTAATCTGTAGGCTGCTACCTGAGTTTGTTCCTGGTCCTCTACTGTTGGAAAACTTTTGTAAAACTTTAGTCGTTTTAATTTCTGGTGGCCATAAAGTGAATTCCTAGAATCCTTAATTTGTTCATATCTTTAAGTTTTTGCAGGTTTCTTGTTGGATGATGAGATACCACTTTGTCTGTATTGATTTTTAGGATCCTAAAGATCCAATATAACTGGTTTACATGAAGTTTATGTCAGATCTAATTTTCTTGAAGTTTTTTTTTTTTTTTTTTTGTGTGTGTGTGTGTGTGAGATTTCCCATTTAATAGCAATTTCTGTGCCATTTCATTGGGAGTAATGGCAGCTATTCTAGTTTGGGATTTCTTTTCATAGTTTAATTTTTAATGATTGTCTAAGCTCTTTCTTTTTTTTTTTCCTTCTTTCTCTCTCATCATATCTATATTGGTTATGATTTCTTGCCATTGCTCTTTTTGTTTATTATTGATTGAAGTTAGTCATGGTCTCTTTAAATTCTAAGATACCTTCAACAAGAACCTTGTTGTATGTCTAGATGTATTTCTTATAGTTTTTTTCCTGCACTTTCAAAAAGTATTTTTCTTTGCAGCCTCCCAAACCAGCATTTGGGAAGTCATTGTGTTGGGTCTAGGCAAATGTTGGATAGCTCAGCTTTCACATCTAATGTAAGGATTGATTTGGCATTAAATAACCCATAAAAGTTGATATGCCATTAAACAAAGAAACGGAATCGAAGTAGGTCTGATGTAAAGCTTTCCTATTTAGCATAGTGGAAGTTGAACTTCTGTTTAAGTTTTGTCTCTCAAGGTTTGATGACCAATTTTATATCAATTACTATTAGTCTGTGTTGGGATTTGGTTACCAATCAATTCATCATCATCATGTCTCGCTGCCAGCACAGATCTAGGGGGGGGGTCCTCATGGTTTAATGGTTAAAGCGAGTTTGTACTTCAGTCACGCTATTACGTTCACTTTCGGGCAAATGCCTTTGGGAAAAGTATGAACCCCCTTATCCTCCCATCTATGGGTTAAATAGTACCACTACTTTTTTTTTTTTAGGAGAATGGCTTTGGCATTAAATAACCTATAAGGGTTGAATTTCCATTAAACAAAGAAACCAAACCAAACATATCTCCCTGACCCATTGCTCCTGGGAGGTATTCCAGGCTACATCCTGTATCTTAGCTGGTCATCCTGCCTTTGCTCTTCCATGTGAAGAGGTCTACAGGAGTATGTTGTTTATGAGTTTATCCTTACTTCTCCAGCAGTGTCCTGCATGTCTGGTTCATTTAACTTGGATAGTTTTCATGATGGGTGGTAGATGACCGTACACCTGCTGTTTTGTAGGGTGTTGCCTCCAGGACTTGTTCAATATACCTCGCAGCATTCTTGTGTAATTGCTGTCTAGCTTTCTCTCCATATGTCTAGTTAGTGTCCATGTAGTGCATCCATATAGTAGTATTGACACAACCGCTGCTTGGAAAAAACTGCATTTTATTTTATCGGTCAGGTCTGACTTCCATATGACTGATAGCCTATCGATAGCTGTCCATACTTTTGCGTGTTGATGTCTTTCTTAGTTGATGAGACACTGCTTCCTAGATAGGTGAATTTGTCCACTAGTTTCAGAAAACTACCATTTAGTGTGGAGATGTCGCCGTCTTTGATTAAAGCATATGTATTCAGTCTTGTCTGCATTGACATGGAGGCCTATGCCACCACCTGCTCGTTCCAGACTACATAGCAGGGTTTCAGCTTGGGCAGGTGTATTTGCCAGAAGCGCTATGACATCGGTGTAGTCTGCATCCGTAATTGTTTGTGTAGGTTATCTTCTGCTTCTTTCCTTTGCCAGCTTGAAACCGTTATCTTTCATTATATCAATAGACATTCTAAGCACGTAGTCTAGGCAGATGATAAACAGGTATGGGGGTAATGTGTCTCCATCCGGTGAGTGGACTTTGACTTTCGTGTTTTTATATAACATCATTATGGCTTAAACGGTTTCTTTTGAAAGGCCTTAGACGAGTAGTATTTGCTCCATCTTCCCTCTGTGTATGGAGTCAAAGACCTTGGAGAAGTTGACAAATAATATTGTTGCCTCAAGGTTTTTTGCGCATACACCTAGAATTTGATGGATAGTCAAAATTTATGATGTCATGGATTGATTTCTTTGAAAGCTATTTTGGTTCTTCCTAAGTATCTTCTCAATTTTGGGTTCTATGTGGTTGCATAGTAGAGCATTGTAGATTAGTTAAAGTAATACTTTGATACAGCAACCACTAGGTCAGGAAAGAATTCATTATCCTTTATATCATGAAGAATTGTGAAGTCATGGGTTTTTGAACATTCTTCTACTGCTTCTTTATCATTGTTTGGTTGTAACCCTAAGTGGTATTATAGATGTTAATCTCTGACATCCAGCTTTGTTTCCAGGTTGATGGTAATGTGAAGGTAGTTGATAATGTTTGTCTAATGCAGAGGGGAAAAGATTCACATAAATTTAAGGAAATATACTGAAATCATAATTCATGCTCCTATCAAGTATAATGAAAGAAATTGAATCTGTTACAACCATTGCTCATCCTCATTAAGTGAAAGCACAGATTCTTTTGACTTTCTTTTGTCATCTGTCCCTATTGGTTATCCCTCTTGGCAAAACCTCTAAACTGCATCCATTGTCTGCAGAGAGTTGATGAATGTAGGTTTTTGCTGGTCTGCTAACACTAGTGTGTCCATGAGTAGGAGTCCATAGAAAAACATTGCTTAAGGGTCCATCCTCATTTCACCAGCAGTGCCTAGCATGTCTTGCTCTTTTTTGAGATGGTTTTTGAGATTGGAGGTAAGTGGCTGTTCAAAACAGTATCCAGTATCATTATGTAGTTCCTCTCTAACTTTTTCTCCAAACATTTTGTCTAAGTGGTGCAACTATTAGTAATACTAATCTGGCTACAGTTTGAAAGAATTCCCATTTTGTTATATCAGATTTTGATGAATCATTTTGTGAATATTTTCTAATTCATCCTCTAAAATTGATGAATTTTTTTTTTTTCTCTTTATTTTATGCATTCATATTTTTTTAACAAAAGAAATTAATGCTTTGTTGACAGCACCTTTAAACCAAAGCAGAACTCGTCGTGACAGTAACAACTCTAATACGTCTGAGGTTTATTCTGATGAAAAAGAAGAGAAACCTGCTCCACCCTCACCCAGGAAAGATGACGCTCCTGCAAAAATGGTGCCTGCACCTCCCCCTAAAGAAAACATTTGGGAGAGACGAAAAACGGAGCAGAAGAGTGGAAAAGATCATTCCTATAACGAGGTGAGCAAGGATTTTGTTTTTTGTTTTGTAATTCTTTTTTATTTTATTTTATTTTATTTATGCATTGTTTCATTCACTTGTCAAAATGATGAGCCTGATTTTTTTTACTCTACTGGATATTTCAGTTTGTTTCAGAATTTGGAAGAAAGGTAGATTTTCATGTGTGGTTTTGAAAGCGTTAGTGCATGAGTGATTTTTTTCCAGACTTATGAATCACCAATTCTAGAGAACATTTATCCCTCCCACAATGCCTCCTTTGTTTCAGAGAATTGTACCATTGAAGTATTTTTGCTTTTACAGGATAAGAATCATGAACCCTCAAATAAATGGAAGAAAAACCAGATGGATTCAAACAGAGAAAATGGTAAGTTTATGTATAAAATGTTTTTAATGAGATTGACAACAACAAACATAATTCAAACATTAATATTATCTGTTGAATTCTTCTTAACTGACATTCTGAAATAAACTATGTGAATAGCAATTAACCCTTTAGCAAGTGGATAATTTTTTAATCCTTGTAGAGTGAGCAAATTATTTTCAGAAAATTTGTAAAATAGAGGGTATGTTCAAACAAGTCAATTAATCATATATATATAAAAAAAACAAACAAAATGTGCTTGCCCAATCAGCTGGGGCTGTAGAATACACTGACTGCTTCTCTGCAAAGGAGTAAGATCCCCATAACAAGTACCCTGGATAT
The DNA here is from genome assembly GCA_963585895.1 of Sepioteuthis lessoniana. NCBI lineage: Eukaryota > Metazoa > Mollusca > Cephalopoda > Myopsida > Loliginidae > Sepioteuthis > Sepioteuthis lessoniana. Next base: position 30,218,231 of record OY757932.1, on the reverse strand, counting down.
GACACTAAGCAATCTGATGGTGAGGTTCCAGTATTGCTTGAGCTTTGGGGAATGTGGAGTACCCCTTAATCACAATCACTCCCAGGTCCACTCAGGCCTGGAGTGGAAGCACCTGATAGGGTCCTTTTATATGGGCCAAACAACACTATTTAACTGAATCGTTTGAAATAGAACTGTTTTTGACAGTGAAACTGCATACTTATGCTAAACTGAACTGTTTGAAAGAGAACTGTTTTTAGATTGAACTAAATTGTATTTATGCTAAACTGAAATGTTTGAAATAAAACTGTTTTGACATTTAACTGTTCGTAAACAAAAACTATACTTATACTAAACTGAATTGTCCGAAATTTAATTCGGAGTTAAATGACCCGAAACAGGTTGATACGTCGTCAAACAAACCAACCAGCCAATTTACAAAATATGATAATTTGATCATAGTACAATAGCTTGAAAGCAATAAAGGCACTCACTTTTAATTGGATGTTTTACAAAACAACCATTACACAATCCTACACAACAGTTGGACTTCCTAGTGATATTTTTATACATTATCATTGAACTGGTTAACAAGCAGCCAATAGGAAAATGTCTTGCATAACAAAAGCAATGAAAATGTCACTCTGCCCAAGTTTTGTTGACAACAAAAATGTTGCTCCATATTCAAAAGGATTAATACTATGAATTCTTGTTAGGTGACATTCTGAAATCAACAATGTGCATGAATTTATTTCCATGCATTTTACAGGAATTACATATGATAATTTAAAAAGAAAAAAACCTTGTATGGAACAGATGTTTGCTATAAACATTTTAAGTTTTCCTTTCGAATTTAATATTTTTTCATTTGTCGTTCAAAATGTTTTTTTTTTGTTTTTTTAACAAAAAAAATAATTTTCTTGATGTAAATCTCTCTTGATCCTCTTAACATATATATATATATCCTCCCAATTTTGTAAACCAAGGAGCTCAATAAACTAAAGTTTTGAAAACAATCTCTGATGGTGAATGCAGAAGAGCCCCAATGACAATCTGGATTTTTAAATGCTTTTTCTTTCTCATTTCTTCAGATTTTTTTTCTTAAAATATATCAGTGTAACTTTGCTGACAGTCCAAGCTAATGTTTAATTCTATAAAAATATTTTAGTTAAAGTGTATACAAGAAACATTAAACTTTTGCTTAAACATATAGCAATTTTATGGCAAAGATCATTTCTTATTCTCATTTAACCTTTTTACACTCACTAAGATACAGATGTCCTAATTGAATTTCAGTTTCGTTTTAACCCTTAAAATGTTGTACTTATAGTGAAATTTTGTATATCCAAAATGATTAGCAGCACAAAGTATTTATTTTTTATCTTATAAATCTTTACTAAGCAATTTCAATCTAACTGTAGTGAAAGGGTTAACAAGTGTATTGTTGGTTACTCATAAGTGTGTTTTTTTGTTTTTTGTTTCCAGATAGAAGATCAATAGCATCTGATGCTGATGATCAGAAACGTGGAAGCCGTGGTGGACCTGAAAAAGGGTAAATAAGCAACTCTCAGTTTATTGCCCATTTCTCTTCCAACATTAGAGCATTCTACAAATGTTGAAAAATAAAATTTCATTTTGTCTTTTTAAATGTTCTGCAATGAAATTATTTCTATTTAATCAGATTTTTAGGTGACAATAAATATCAATTTAAAAAAATTTTTTTTTTCATTAGTTGCACAAATTTTAAAACTAAAATTATTTTATCTTATTTCATGTTATTGAATTTTTAAAATTATTTTATCAATATTTATTTATTTTTTGATAGTACAATCAGTAAAAAGAATACCTGATGAAGAGACTTTTTTCTCTTTCCTTAGAGATTAGGTGCTTAAAAAGGGGCCATCAAATAAATCAAAATATGATAGTAAAAACAATACAAAAAATGAGCTCAATAATTTGAATAATTTTTGGAATGATAATGATTCTTTTCAACAATTTGATTTTACTTTATTTATAACTATATTGTAAAAAATGAAGAATTACATATAAATTGAATGTTTGGCTCTGAATTTTAAAGACATAAAGGATGAATCTTTATTTACAGTATTGGACAAAAAAGAAACAGATTTTAAAAAAAAAACATGAACCATCTTTTTTTTTTTATTATTATTATCATAAATTTTAATTAACCTTAAATGGCTTAAACACACATAGGAAATTATTATTTTCCTTGGTTATTGTTGTCAGTTCTCCTAATTGTAGCAAAATGTCATAAGTTTCTGAAAAGAAAATTCTCAGAAATACCAAAATATTTCTTAGAATTTTCTTTTTTCTTGATTTGATATCATCATTTGTGATTAGTCCTTTGCTGATGGCTTGTAAGTAGTCTGAGTTGGAAAAAGGTCAAAATGATCACTTCCTATGTATGTCTAAGCCATTGAAGTTTCATTAAATTTGTTCTAATGAAAAAATGATTCATTGCTTGATCAGCCGGGGCTTTAAAATACACTGACTGCATCTCTGCAGAGGGGTAAGACCCTTCTATTGAGTGTCCTGATATGACACTAAACAATAGGATGGTAGGGTTCCAGTGTTGCTGGAACTTTGAGGAATGTGGAGTACTCCTTCATTGCCATCACTCCCAGGTCCACTCTGGCTTGTGGTGGTAGCACCTGATAGGGTCTTATCTATGGGTCAAATAAAACTAAATCGTGGGTTCGAGAGTTATCTGGTTTTGCATTTAAACTGCGTACTTATGCTAAACTAAATTGCTTGAATTAGAACTGTTTTGATATATAAACTGCATGCTTATGCTAAACTGAATTGTTTAAATTAGAACTGTTTGACTAAACTGAATTGCTTAAAATAGAAAAGTTTTTTACAATTAAATTGTGTACTTATGCTAAACTGAATTGTTTTGAATGGAACTGTTTTTGACATTGAAACTGTACTTACGTTAAACTGAATTTTTTTAAATAGAACTGTTTTGCTGTTTAACTGTGTGTAAACAAAATCTATACTTATACTAAACTGAATTAAAACAGTTTGAGTAAACTGAATAGTTTGAAATAGAAGTGATTTTGACAATTAAACTGTGGTCTCATGCTAAACTGAATTGTTTGAAATAGAACTGATTATTTTTATAAAAATGGATTTGGCATTAAATAACCTACAAAGGTTGATATGCCATAAAACCCAAACAACCAAAAATGGTTCAGTTTTTTACTTTTGTCCAGTACTGTATTTTTACAAGTTCTTACCAGTTTTTAGTCTCTATTAAATAATATAAACTTCCCCATCATAATTTAAAATATGAAAGGATTTTTGTTGTAAATGAGATAATCTTTTTGTGTTGGTATTTCTTTTGTTAGACGACCTCCAAAAGAAAAGCAAATGCCTAAATCCTATGAGGAAATGCCCCAGTATCAAGATAAAGTGAAAAAGGTAATTGTATGTTGTAAATTACATGAGGATCATCAAATGAGTTTCCAGACTTTTTTCATATGGGTATTTTATTGATAGTACACACATTAAACTCTAGTACCCTTTGAAGTAATCTCCTCCAGCTGCAATGCACTTGTTGTACCGTTCTAACAACTTCTGGAAGGCCCCATGGAAGTCCTCTTGTGTGAGCGTGTCAATGACCTTCGTCACAGCCTCTTTCATCTCCTCAATTGTCTCATAACGACAGCCTCTGAGCGTAGGGAATAACCAAAAGTCACAGGGAGCAAGGTTGGGACTATAGGAAAGGTGGGGAAATGTCTTGATGCCCATCTTGGTCAAATAGTCTGTGGCAAGGATGGAGTTGTGGACTGGTGGAAATGCCACTGATCCAATTTGAAGAGTGCTGGCCTCTTCCGACTGAATCTCTTCCTGACTTCCCTTAAAACCTCAACATAGTAACCCAAACCCTAACCGTTTGGCCAATCAACTCTGGTGTATTGACTTCCTTACTCCTCTCACACCTCTCATCATCCCTCACAGACTCCCTGCTTTCCTTGAATCTCAAAAACTGATGCTTGATTCATGTAAGATGGTCGAAAAGCAGCCTGAAGCATTCCATACGTTTCTGTGGCATTTTTTCCAAGTTTAAAACAGAATTTTATTGCATATCGTTCTTCTAAAGTGTCCTGATGTCCAGATTGCATTTTTGAAATTCACCAGCTGTGACAATCGGCTTTAGTAGGGTGTATTCCAATTCCTGTTGTAGCTGTTCATTTGAACCCAAAATCATAAAGATTGGTCAGTCATCTCATAAGAGGTATAGCAATAACATACTGAATTTTCAAGAGTCTACGACAATTTTAAATGCCTATACAAAAAAAGTCTGGAAACTTATTGAAGGCACTACATATATATATTTGTAGTGCCTTCAATAAGTTTCAAGACTTATATATAAATGTGCATACAATGGCTTATAATTGAATGCATAAAGCATGAAACCCAGGGACATAGACACCACCATGTAATATATATATATCTAAATATAATAGCTCTGTCATTAATATTGAACACTATTTAATAATACCACAAAATTTGGTCCACCATTAACTCACCAAGTGAAATGCATGTATGTCTACAATATATATACATATATCATCATCATGTACTGAATTTTCAAGAGTCTATGACAATTTTAAATGCCTGTACAAAAAGTCTGGAAACTTATTGAATGCACCACATACAAAGTCTCTAAAAATTGTAAATTTCTCAATGAAATAATTGATGCTTAACTTTTTCATCATTTATGTAACTAGTGAATGAGTTTGTCATTTGTAGGTTTCAGGTGTAATTCTGGGTATTTTCCATGGTATATCAGGACAATATGGGTTACTTAGTAGTGCCCACCTTCTCTCCTTTCTATAAGTTTGTAGGTATGCCATACTTGTTGTTTTTCCATTTTTAACATCTCTTAGGTCAATGGATTAATCTGATATAATGTGAAATGATAGGCTGATAATGATCTTGATTATTACTCCATTTGATATTTTCTGACTTCACTAAAATATTTGAAATATCTTACTTTTCTACTTTCAATTCTTTATTAAGAATTTTTATGCTTAGAGAATTATACATGAAAGTTTATTCTAAAATAATTTCTGTCCATTATGTTTTTATGTGTAATATATATTCCCTTAATTAACCAGGCCATCTGATGCCACAATGCATTTCCATTTTGTTTTTGATTTTGATTTTGCCCTTCTTTTCCATGTTGACCTGAAACACTTGACAATTTCATCTTCATTTCATTGTGTGGGGGTCTTTCAGGTGATCATTTCATTCATATATATATATTAAAGGTTGCAAAAATAATTGGCTCTTTGAACATTCAAAATTTACTTACCATATGTACTCATATGTGACTTTCTGAGAACTAAATAATAGCCTAATATTAGGTCTCACCATATGCAAGATATAAACTAGGCCTAACCTTGGCGAAATATTTACAATGCACCTTTTCAAGAAAATAAATAGTAATGTGTCCTTTCATGTCCAGAAGACTGTCAGCATAACCTTCTTTACTGACTGCTGTGCCAAGAATTTTTCTTTACTGGAGAGTCAGTGTGCTTCCATTAAATAGACTGTCTTTTTGACTCTGGCTCATCATAGCAAACCCATGTTTAGCCTATTTGTAAATATTTTTCTCCCTACATGCTACACATTCTTCTGTAAATTTCACATGGTTTACAAATCATAGCCACTAAAAACTTGATAGAGCTCTGTTGCAGCCTGGAACACTTAGATTTTCTGTCAATTTTAACAACCACAAAACATTTTTATGAGATTAAAATAATTTTTGATATAAATTACTTCCAAACAATACAGTGTTTATAGTTGGGGGGGGGGTTAAATTCTCTTTGTTTATTGAATGACTCTTGTAGTAATCTGGTGGAGATAATAGAAAATTATCTTCTCTTAATTGTCATTGTTTGGTTTTGCAAGTGAGAAAACAAATCTAATTAAGTTGATGTGTTGCTATTTAAAAAGGTAAAAAAAACTTGATTTGTATTAATCTTATCACTTTTATCTTCATTAACAGGATTGGACTGATGCCAATAAATTTAATTACTTGAACAATGAAGATGATGAAGATTACCAAGACAACTTATCCTGAATTGGAAGCAGCAGCAGCAACATTCAGCCAACACGTACCCAGTTGCTGTCTGTCTTTTTTTTTTCTTATCTTTTTTTTTTCCTTCCTCCATCCCTGATTTTACAACAACAGGGCAAAACTGCTGCTGCTGCTCTTTCTCTGATTTTCTTTTAGCAGCAATTCCAAATAACAGTCCAACATTTTGCTCTTGTTGTTTGACCATCCAAAAGTCTAGCATTGACTGGCTGCATCACATCAGCGTGATATCAAAATAGTTTTGCCTGCAACTTGTTTTGAAAATAGATTTGATCAAACAAGAGTTTCAATTCCTAGTTAAGAAAAATAAATAAACAAATAAACTAGAAAAGGGTGTTTTGTCTTTTTCTCTCTTTTTCCTTTGTTTTTTATCTGATAGATTTAATTTTGAATAACTAATTGGAACCAAATTCATAGCTCATTAAAGTAGAAAATGAATTTTTAAAACTGGATAAAAAGATTCCTTTGAATAAGGTAATACAAATGCCCTTGTTCTAGTTTATGGCTGATTTTGAGGGGGGTGCTGCCAACTTTGTTTTGGGATTATTTGGGGTTTTGTTGGGGTTTTTTTTTTTTTCTGTTTTTTTTTTTTTCTTTTTTTTTTCTTTTTTTATCCCCACATCAGTTTTCCTGTTAGGTTTGATTCTTTTTATGATCTTTTTTCTTTTTATCCCCATTTTGTAAATTGTCTTGGATTATTTTTTCTGTGCCAGTCTTCATGTCTGTCAAATGTTTTTCTAATGATATAAGAGGACCTAACGTTGTGGATTTTTTTCCCTTTGATTTTTATGTGTCAGACTCTTTAACAAGAACAAAATCAGAAAAGTTTGATTGCTTTTTATTGGCTGTGAGTGTGTTATGAATTTTATCAAATTCTGATATTAGTTCTTACATGAGACAGTGTGCATATCTGCCTGTCTCTGTGTCTCTTAGTCATCCTGCTCTTGGTTTACGAGTATAATTGACATGTAAATAACTCCCTAATGTTTGGTTTCTTTTTATGATTTTTTTTTTTTTTTTACCTTTATAATATGATGATAATTCATTAAAATTTTGGTTTAAATTATTAAATTTTTTTTATCCCAATCAAGAAAATAACCTTTTGAAATACTGGCTTTTGTAATGTTAAGACATATGATCACAATTCTTTGCAAAATCTCTTTGGTATGAAAATTAAACTCAAAAGTTCAATTTGGTGTTAACAACAAAAATGCTTCTCAGTTGCCATAGATTTTTTTTTTTTTTTTTTTTTTAAAGAAAAATTTCAGTTTCTTGTACACAAAGTCAGTTTTGATCTCTAACTTTTCAAAAACTTCATTCCTAACAAAAAAAAAAAAAATGCTAAAACATTTTTTAATTGTTGTTTCATCATGTTGGGATTTTGATAACTTGACTTTCTTACTTAAGCCAACGGATATTTGATTCATCTGAGAACTGGAAGTAGATTTTTAAACTGCTTCTTTCCCCCCCCCCCATCTACAATAGATTTCAGGCATTCCTGATAGGGCGTATCCTTTCATATCAACAAGTTGGTCTGATTTAAAGCAAATGTTTGCTGAAGTGAGCAGATGCAGCAGAAGATGACTAAAAAGGCTGAAGGAGGAGGATCCCCCACCCATCTAGTTTTGGAAGAGAAAAAGCCACCAGGCTGGAAACCTGAGGTTGGCTTTAAAAGTTTTTATATCCAAATCTATAAATATATATAAATATATATAAATATATATATATATATATATATATATATATATATATATAGTTTGTGTGTTTCAATGCAAACTAAATTTTTCTAAAATACAGATTAAAAATAACCATTAAGGTGAATATTACCTACCAAAAAAAAATTATGAGAAAGATATGAGCTGGCTTTTTTTTTTTCCCCCCTTAATTTCCCTTTCCTTTTTTTTCCCCTTTTCTTTGTTCTTGAAAAATATTTTTAAGGTGTTTTATTTTTATTTTACTTTTTTTTTTATTTAAAATGTTGAAAATTGTAAGTGTAAGTAAATGATTACCTCTGTGAAAACTGGAATTAATGGATTTTGAAGAAAAAATAAAATTGGATACAAAGAAGTTTGTCTTTTCTTCTTTTTCTTTTTTTTTTTTTTTTTTTTTTTTTTCCTTCAAAATTTCAAGTCTTCACATTTTTGGTTCCTGTTTAGATCATTTTAATTATTGTATCAATTTTGTTGAACAAAAAAAGTTTGGCTTTAGAAGCCATGATCTTTTTAAAATTAGAAAACTATCCTTTGTAATCAATTATTTTGATTAAGATTGATTTTGGATCACCTTGTGAAAAGTGAACTTTGAGTAAGACTGGTAATTTCCCTGCAACATTCCCTAATATAGAAAAAATTTTTTTTTTTTTCCTTTATCAGAAATGAGCACATCTCAAATTTAGCTTAACTCAACCCCCCCCCCCGAATGTCCTGGATATGGTACTAAACAATCTGATGGTGAGGTTTCAGTAATGCTGGAGCTTTGGGGAATGTGGAATACCCCTTGATTATCATTACTCCCAGGTCCACTCTGGCCCGGAGTGGTAGCCCCTGATAAGGGTCTTATCTATGGGTTGAATAGAACTAAACCATGTTTTCTTAAGTTTACTGTTTTTATACATTTAAACTGCGTATTTATGCTAAACTGAATTGTTTAAAATAGAACTGTTTTGACATTTTAACTGCATACTTATGCTAAACTGAATTATCTGAAATACAACTGTTTTGACATTAACTCTTTGTATTGCCCAGTTGGCTGGGGCTGTAGAATACACTGCCTGCACCTCTGCAGAGGGGTAAGGACCCACCTCCATCAATGTCCTGGATATGACACGAAACAATCTGATGGTGAGGTTCCAGTGATGCTGAAACTTTGGGGAATGCGGAGCACCCCTTTATTGCCATTGCTCCCAGGTCCAATCTAGCCTGTAATGGTAGTACCTGATAGGGTTAAATAGAACTAACTGCATACTTAGGCTAAACTGAATTGTTTAAATTAGAACTGTTTGACTAAACTGAATAGCTTGAAATAGAAATGTTTTTGACATTTAAGCTGTGTGCATATGCTCAACTGAATTGTTTGAAATGGAACTGTTTTTGACATTGAAAGTCTACTTACACTAAACAGAATTGTTTGATATAGAATGGTTTTGACATTTAACTGTGTGTAAACAAAATCTGTACTCATGCTAAACTGAATTGTTTGAAATAGAACTATTTGCATAAAAATGGCATTGGTGTTAAATAACCTACAAAGGTTGATATGCCATAAAACCCAACCAACCAAAAACTTTTAAAGGTGGTTTTTTTTTTTTTGCTTAGTGGTTTAGAAGCTGTGGTATTTAACCACTCCTATTGAAAATTTACCCTTTGTTATTTCCAATTTTACATGTTTTAAAATGACAACTTTAAAAAAAGGCCACTAATAAAATTCTTTAAAAATTGTTTAGCAAATCTGAATTTGCTAAGGTGTGGATATCTTCACATTTGTAGTTTCATCTGGAGAATGATTTCACTCCACATAGATTTTAAAAAGAAAAGGTCAGTTGTTTGCAGTTAAAACCATACAAGCCACAGATCTAGCCCAGCAGAACAACTGTCTTGGGCTACAACTGTTTATCTTGATTTCTTGGATATATTAAAAACTGATGCTTTAATCTTCAAGAAATCCTTCTCATTCAATTTTATCACCTATTAAAATTTGACAATGTTCCTAACTCACTTATATACAAGTTGGCCGACTGTGGTCGAGGGTAACTCAGAGGCTCCCTTTTTCAATAGCCACTATGCTGAGGTGTAGTGGAGGGCACTACTCTTTTCCTTGGATTGCTCCAGTAAGCATTGATCTGTACTTTATTATGCTGATTGTTAGGCAAGACAGCATCAAGTGCCATCTTGAGTCTTTGGTATGACTTGACCTGTGATTGAACCCCGATCTCCCAGTGGCCCAGGTCACCCTCAACTACAGTTGACCAACTTATATATATGCTGTTGGTATTATGGATATTATCATAGGAAAAGATGTCTGCTACTCGAATTTAAATCCTGCTAATAATTTTTGGGAAAGGTATAAATCCTACAGCCATAGGTAAATAGGTGGGCAGACTGGGCTCTTTAATGTTGGTATGGCAACCGATCTAGGAGAAAGAAAATTCTAGTCAAACCCTGCTTAAAAAATAGACCTTGTGTCACATTCTGCTTGTACGGAGGGGTTGGTAAATATATATACTTGCTAACTATGCCCACACTCATACAAATATGCTTACACCTACACACATATACATACTTATATGCTAAGCCTATACACATACATAGTCATAAGACATACCTTCACGTACATGCATATGTATTAGTGCAACTAACTGTACAATTAGGAGTAGAAAACCTTATAGTATCACAAAGGTTATAAACACTTGTCAGAACTTAATTCCTTTTTTCTGCTGAACCCTTCAATTTATTATTGGATCGGAGAAAACAAATTTTTTTTTCTTTTATGCATAACCTGAAATGATATGATTTTATCCTAAAGCAATATATACTTTTGAAGAAATTATCTTAATAATAGCAAAGGGAGTCTATGGTATAGTGGCTAGTATGCTGGACTGTGACATCGTAGTAAGCTAGTTCAAATTCTTTTGGTACTATTATATTTACTGTCAGACTAATACTCTTGGGAAAAGTTTGAACTCTATTGTCCCCCTAGCTGAGTTAAATAGTACCATTACTATTCTACAACATTGGCTTTGGAACTAAATAATCCATGACAGTTGATATGCCATTAAACAAAGAAACCAAACCAAGCTAAGCTTAGTAATTAACGGATGAATGCTAAATTTGCAATAAGTTTTCAAGTTTGTGTTCTCTAATCAACAAATATTAGTGCTATATTTTTAATCGAATAAATGGTGGTAACCTCCTAATTGGGAGTGGGGTCCTGTTACATGATGGCTCAAGTGCTGGACTGCAACATAATAGTTGGAACTCCAGTTGTACTATTATTTTCACTTTTGGATTAATACTCTTGGGAAAGATATGACACTTCCTTATCCACTCCTAGCTATGAGTTAAATGATACAACTATTCTTCTACAAGGATGTCTTAGGCATTAAATTACCCATGAAAGTTGATATGCTATTAAACAAAAAATCAAACCAAACCTAATAGCCTTGAGAATGGTATCAACTCCCTTATTCTCTCGAGCTAGATGTTAATTGATACCACAACTGTTTTACAAAGATGCCTTAGGCATTATATAATCCATGAAGGATTCTTTCTTAATTAAATGACATTGATTGATTGATAGCTTTCTTGTCAACCTGTTTAGGGTTATTTTATACCGAGAAGTTTAGGAATTGCATGCATTGTACAGTTATATTTACATTTTTTGTGTAATTGTTTAAGAGTTTTTTTGCACACAGTATTAATGAAGATAAATAATTTTTAAACAGATTTATTTGACCTATAGTTGGGACCTATTGGTCAGAGTGGAATTGGGAGTAAAGGCAATAAAAGTGTATTCCCCAATCCCCATAACTCCAGAACTGGAGCCTCGTCATTAGATGTAGTTTACTTCCATGTCTAAGACACTCCTTTTTTTGGGTGGGGAATGTCTACACTGACTGTATCCCCTGCAGAGGTTATCTCTCTGCAAGGGATACAGTCAATGTATTCTAAGCTTAGGCCAATAGGGTTTCTTGATTAAAGACTGCCATTCATATACTGTTCAGTTTTCATTCATTTTGTTAATTCAAAAGACAGAAAAAAATAATTTTTGTTGTTTTATAATTTTATTCATTAAGAATGTATTGCATTTTATTGCCTCTCATTTGCTGTTAACTTGTCAATAACATTTCTCATAGAAAATGTTGGGGTTGATCAACATACCAAAAATATTTTTTCATTCATATTTAAAAAATAAGCCAAACACATATTTAAACAATTTTTTCTCAATTGTAATTTTCAGGCTTGGTTTCTTAGTTTAATGGCAGATTAATCTTTGTGGGTTGTTTAATGCCAAAGCTACCCTTGTAAAAAATAGAGTAGTGGTATTATTTAACACGTTACTTGGTAGATAAGAAAGTTCATACCTTTCCCAAGGATAGTATTCTCAAAGTGAATGTAATAGCGTGGCTGAAGTTTGAACTTGCTTACTATGATGTTGCAGTCTAGCATGTTAGCCACTACACTATGAGGATTCCTCCTCTTGTATTTTTCAGTCATGATCTACCACTAAGCCAAACCAATGAATTCATAAACTGGTCTATATATTGTTTATAGTTTTTTTACTGATTTGTTGAATGGTCATTGTACACTTTCATTTTTTGATTCCATCAGTCATATTTTATTATCCTATCCACATATATATATATATATATATATATATATATATATATATATATATATATATATATATATATATATATATATATATATATATATAGAGAGAGAGAGAGAGAGACTGAACCTACCTACCTGATCATCAGGAAAATTCTGTTTTTAGCCTCGTTGGTTGAGTGTTTGCCAATGGCCCAGGAGACCAGAGTTCAATTCTTGGTCAAGTCATACCAAAGACTCCAAAAATGGCACTTGATGCCTTCTTGCTTAACACTCAGCATTATATGGTAGGGATCAAGAGTAAAGAGACACAATCCAAGGAAAGGAGTGGCGTCCTCCCCTACACTTTGGTGTAGTAGCTAATGAAAAAGAAGCCTTTAGGTCATCTTCAACTACAGTCGCAAATCTTACTTTGACTTACTTATATACTCACACACACATATATGTTTGCGTGTGTGTGAATTATATATATATATATATATATATATATGTATGTGGCTCATTGGCTTAATGGGTTGAATGTTTGCCAGTGGTCCGGGAGACCGGGGTTCAATCCCAGGTCGAGTCATACCAAAGACTTAAAAAATGGTACTTGATGCCTCCTTGCTTAACACTTAGCATTATAAGGCATGTATCAAGGGTAAAAGCAGAGCAATCCAGGGAAAGGAGTAGCGCCCTCCCCTACACATCAGTGTAGTAGCTATTGAAAAGGGTCGCCCTCAACTACGGTTGCCAACATGCATGCATGTATGTATGTGTGTGTGAATTATATATATATTTCAATTGTAAAAACTATGAGAAATAAACAGGGTAAAAACTCACAACTCAGAGTTACCTGATTTCAATCCTCAGCTGAGGTAGTATTCAACACATCAGGAAAAAAAAAGTCCAATGGGTCGAGTACAAGCTTATTTGAGGCGCTCATGATGTAATGGTTATCCATGTTTGAAATGGACACAGCAACCCAAATTCAAAGCTGTTTTCATTTCACATAGTGCTGATACCCTTGGAAAAGGTATGAATCTCCAGCAATAGGTAAATAACAGGGCATATTGGACCTTGTTATGGTAACTAGTTTAGAAGAAGGAAAATTCTGTTAAACACCACTTAAAAAATTGACCTTGTGTCACATTCTGCTTGTGTGGAGAGGTTGGGTAAATGCATGATCTCTTAGCTGAGTAGTGAAATTGTAAAACTATGTGTCGTGAGTTTTTATCCTGTTTATTTCTTATAGTTTTTACATTTGAAATATACTGTAATAGTGCTCTGCATTTTTGTGTATTGGGTACAATAAAGATTTTACAGATGAAAAACACTTTTAGCATTAAAGTTCAATCCTAATTATATGCATGTATATATGTGGTGTTAAGACAATTCAATACTAGGACAATTTGGTACTGGACAATTCAGTACTGGACAGTTACTCTGATTATTTTTTTCTAGAAGTAAAGTCCTGGCGGCAACACCCCACAAGGCACCAACTATACGGCCACCTGCCTCCTATCACGAAAACTATCCAAGTTAGATGAACCAGACATGCAGGACACTGCTGGAGAAGCAGGGACGAGCTCATAAGTGATGTACTCCTATGGACCCCCACATATGGCTGGGCAAAAGCAGGACGACCAGCTCGAACATACATACAGCAGCTATGTGAGGATACAGGATGTAGCCCTGAGGACCTGTCAGGGACAGAATTGTGATTCAAAAAAGAATGGATTTCTTATAAGCAATCACTCATTGCTCGCAGCATTCTTGTGTAGTTTCCCTCAAACTTTTTCTCCATCTGTTTAGCCAGTGTCCATGTAGTGTATCCATATAGCAGTATTGATACGACCACTGCTTGGAAGAAACTGTGTTTCATTTTATCAGTAAGGTCTGACTTCCATATGACCAATAACCTATCGAAAGCTGACCATGCTTTTGCTAGTCGCGTGTCGATGTCTTTTTCGGTTGATGAGACACTGCTTCCTAGGTAGGTAAACTTGTCAACTAGTTTCAGAGAGCTACCGCCTAGTGTGGAGATGTCGCCTTTTTGATTAAAGTACATGTATTCTGTTTTGTGTGCATTGGGAAAAGGCCCATGTCTCTGGCGGCTCGTTCCAGACTATGCAGTAGGGTTTCAGCTTAGGTAGGTGCATTTGCCAGAATCGCTATGTCATTGGCATAGTCAGCATCAGTTATTGTTTTTTTCTGGTTCTTTTCTTTGTCAGCTTGAAACCATTTTCTTTGATTTTATCCATCAATGTTCTAAGCATGTAGTCTAGACAGATGATAAAGAGGTATGGGGTAAATGTGCTTAAATATGGAATAAACTCACAAAATAACATTTGTTGCTTCAAATGAGCAGTTTATGACCATAAGCCTCATTCAAAGGTGTATTGAATTGTCCTTGTACCAAACTGTTCAGTACCAAATTCTCAGAATGCTATATATATATATATATATATATATATATATATATATATGTAGAAAGGTAAACCAGAAGAAAGATATATGTTGGATGGTTTGTTCATCTTCCAACGCATTTCGATTCAATCTTTTGTTTGAATACATAGTAATATTATTCTGTTTTTTCACATAGCAACATCTATGAGCCCTGATGAAGACTTCCATTTGAATCAAAAATTCATTTATCGTGATTATTTCTCATACAAAAATAATTTTGATAAAATATTTTGTATTCAAACAAAAGATTGAAGTCAAAATATGTTGGAAAATAAACTATCAAACATATATCTTTCTTTTGGTTTACCTTTTCTACATACATTCTATCAGATTTAACTCATTTCTTCTCACTCACACACACACACACACACACACACACACATATATATATATATATATATATATAGAGAGAGAGAGGGAGATATGTATGTCTGTATATATATATATATATATATATATGTTCATGGATATATGTATGTGTATGTATATATATATATATATATACATATACATATATATAATATATGTAAATATATCATCATGTTGTGCTGCTAGCACGGATTTCCCTGACCCTCTCTTGCCACCCGTCTCTATCGTCCATCACTCCCAGCAGGTCTTCAAGTTTACATCCTGTATTGGCACAGAGCTGTTGTAGACAGGTTCTAGCTAGACTTCCAACCTTTGCTTGTCCACGTGAGGAGGTCCACTGGAGTACATTACTTATGAGTTTGTCCTTACTTCTTCAGCAGTATCCTGCATGTCTGGTTTGTCTAATTTGAATGGTTTTCATGATGGGTGGTAAGTGGCCGTACAGTTTCTGTTTTGGGGGGTATTGCCTCTTGGACTTGTTCAATACTGCTTGCAGCATTCTAGTGTAATTACCATCAAGCTTTCTCTCCATATGTTTAGTTAGTGTCTATATGGTCCATCCATGTAGCAGTATTGATACCACCGCTGCTTGGAAAAACTGTGTTTTATTTTATCAGACAAGTCTAACTTCCATATGACTGATAGCCTATCGATAGCTGTCTGTTCTTATATATATGTAAAGAAAACCTTGTATGTTTCTTTATTGTGCAACAAGAGGTGATGAACTCTCTGGTTTTGAATTTGACTTTACTGACAGAAATGATATCCTTTTTTCAATTATTTCCACTATTTCAACAAATGTGAAAAATGAACTCAAGGGAAACAACTCTCTATCACTCTACAGTTTGGGGAAAATCCTCTCAGCCGGCAAAAAACTTGAGAAACATGCCAATACATATAGCATGCATTCAGCCCATCAGTCTAAGAAAAAAGACAATCATAAAAAAGCAAAGAAAAAATACAGTTACTTATTGGAATTTTTTAGAAGAGGATACATGATAATTTAAAAAGAAACTTGAATGAGTATTTATTTATTCATTCATAGACCTAGACATGCAAATTCAGTGGCAACAATCATCATCATCATCATCATGTCACGCTGGTAGCACAGATATCCCTGACCCTCTTTCGCCACTCCTCCCTATCATTCATCGCCCTAGGCAGGTCTTCAGGACAACATCCCGTATCCTCACATAGCTGCTGAATGTATGTTCGTGCTGGTCGTCCTGCTTTTGCACGGCCATATGTGGGGGTCCATAAGAGTACATCTCTTATGACTTCGTCCCTGCTTCTCCAGCAGTGTTCTGCATGTCTGGTTTGTCTAACTTGGATAGTTTTCGTGATAGGAGGCAGGTGGCCGTACAGTTGGTGTCTTGTGGGGTGTTGCCGCCAGGACTTGTTCAAGATTGCATGCAGTGTTCTTATGTAATTGCCGTCTAGCTTCTCCAGCCGTTTTGTTAGCATCCATGTAGTGCACCCATATAGCAGTATCGATGTGACCACTGCCTGGAAGAAACTGCGTTTCATTTTATCGGTTAGGTCTGATTTCCATATAATCGATAGCCTATTGATAGCTGTCCATAGTTTAAAAATTAAATGAATACTGACATAGGTTAAATGATATTGGCAGAAGAGACTGATTTATTTCAATAATGTCATCTGCTTGAATGAGGGATTCTCCGAAATTATCATAGTCATGTCCTTGTAAACTTTCTATCATAAATGATAGGATTAGAACTTCCTTCTGTTTTTCTCTGGGTCTGATATGGTGGTTTCAATTGTGTAGGAGAGTTGAGAATGCATTTGTTGATTGAAATGTTTTCAAATTCCTCAAATAAATGAAAGAAAGAATGAAATAGAAAAATTGAAAAGTAAGAAAGAACATGAAATAATGCAAACGATGAAAACCCCATTTAAACCAGTTTCCCAACCTTTTCTTTTATATAGCCCATTTTTGCTGTCGAAAAATTCCAGGTTTACATAAGCACAAATAGAAATTCTATGTAACAGGAAGTACATTTTATTAACAAAAGCAAAATGTAGTTGGAAATATAAAACCTGACTGATGACTACACTGCTATTGGTGTCTATCTCTCAGCCTGTCAAGTTAAACTTCTATTCCAAACTTTGCTTTAGCCTCTGGTATAAATCTCCTCTCTTTTCAATATGCAATAAATTATGTTTCTTTGTAAGTACATCATTTGCTGCAGAACTCCAAGCCAATTAAAAAAATTTCTCTGGCACAGTTCTAATCCTAAGCAATCATTGATTTAAACTATATAATTTTATCATAATTTGGACTATAATTATTCTATATCATATAAGAGTTCAATATTTGCATGAAATAATGAAAATCCTTTACCCTGATTCTAGATAAATTAACTAAGATATCCATTATTATGAAATATCTAGGCATCTCAAGTGGCATGATATTAAACAAACTTGGCTAGAGTACCATAAATAGTGATTTTGATTCCTACTGGGTGCCTGATATTTCTGGCCTTCGCCAAACTAAGCTATGATTAGTAAATGACTAAGTTAAGTGGGGGGTGTCCTCGTGGTGTAATGGTTAAAGCGATGGACTGCGGAATCGTAGTAAGCGAGTTCGTACTCTAGTCGGGTTATTGCGTTCACTTTCGGGCAAATACCCTTGGGAAAGGTATGAATCCCCTTATCCTCCCAGCTATGGGTTAAATAGTACCACTACTGTTCTTCTCGAAGAATAGCTTTGGCATTAAATAACCTACAAAGGTTAATATGCCATTAAACAAAGAAACCAAACCAAACCAAACTAAGTTAAGTATAGAAAGTACAATGTGAGATGAAAAAGAACAATCGAAGAAAGAAGAGAAAGAAAAAAGGGACCAAGACAGTATAGTGTATTTTATTTATTATAATGTTTTGTGCTACTATGACAACAGAATTTCTTATAACTCAGAACTGAAACCAGTTTGTGTGACCAATTTATTATATCTATAAAGTCACATAAGCACATTATGATATAATATAATAATAAAAAGATAAAATGGAAATGAAATAATGTTCAAAAGTGCTCAATGCTACAACAGTAGAACAGGTATAAAACACAGGAAAATATAAATTTATTAATATTAAAAGCCTGATTTTTTTTGTAGTGTGCACAATTAGCAGATGTAAAAATGAGAAAAGTAGTCAATCAGTTTTAATTATAGGGTGGTATAAAGTCGTGTTAAGATGGAGGTACATGTAGCATTCACATATAAGAGAAAAATATACGTGGTCTAATCTCTGGGAAGACCATATGTATCTTCTGAGGTTATCAATGCTTTCTGCACCCTTGCGTTTTTAAAGATCTGTAGAACAGAGATTGATGGAACTTGGAGCTTCTTATGATAGTCGTTAAGTTAGAAAGAATGAGTTGCCAAAGACATTGGCAACTCTAAGAATGAGACAACTCACCATTAGTGATAACAAATAATACTTTTCTATTGTAATACAATTGTAACATAGCCATACATGAATATGTGAAATGTACATAGAATGTTCATAACACACATATAGATAACATAGGAATCCCGAAACACAAAAAACACTTACGACTTCTTAGTTCAGGTACGAAACTTTTTATTACCTTTGAGTTAAAAGGTTTTTCGACATGAGGAAGAGAGAGGCACAATCTTTCTATGACGACTTTTCCATCTGCCCCCCCCCCACCACCACCACCACGTGCGACACCCACCGCAAGGCCTTGGCGAGCTCCAAAAGTTAACCGTCTTCCTCGAACGCTAAAACTCAACTCACTGACTTTTTTCAAATCCCCAAAATCCTCCGTGTATGCTTCCAGTGCATGACGTCATTCACATCCCCCGGTCACAATTTCTATCTGGGATTTTTATTTTGACATCTGTGAATGACACATCCTACCCACGCGCGCCTGAACACCTGCGCTCATGTTGCACCTAACTAACCCATGCACTAAGCGAAAGGTTCTCAGCCTAACTAAACTGAAAGGCAAGATATATAAAATGAAATCCCTCGGCCATTATATTACACAATTATGTAATTGTATAAGAAAAGTTCTACACACTAAGTGGAAGAGAAAAGAAACAGTGAGGAATTCAGGTGTTGTTTTTGCTTTATGCTAAATAGCATATATATTGATTGATATAAGAAGAACCTGACAATAATTGAAGTAGAAAGGATCTAACAAATTGATTAAAGTAGGAAGGATCTAACAAACTGAGAAAGAAAGAATCTGATTGACTAGCTGAAGTAGGAAGGATCTGGCAGACTGAATAAAGTCAGTAGAATCCAGTGTGACAGAAGTAGAAAGGATCTGACTCAAATTGGAAGATTCCAACAAAAACAATAAAATAGAAAGGAACTGCTAGATTGGTTTGATGTGGTTAAGTTTTATGGCATATCAACCATTGTAGATTATTTATTGCCAAATCCTCTTTATACATATATATTAGATATATAAGATTTGATTTGGTTGGCTTTTATGGCATATCAACCATGGTATGTTATTTCATACCAAATCCTCTTTATCATCATGTCGTGCTGCCTGCACAGATCTCCCTGACCCTCTCTTACCACCCGTCTCTATCGTCCATCGCTTCCGGTAGGTCTTCAAGGCTACATCCTGTATCGGCACAGAGCTGTTGTATATAGATTCTAGCTGGTTGTCCTGCCTTTGCTAGTCCATGTGAAGGGATCCACAGGAGTATGTCACTTATGAGTTCGTCCCTACTTCTCCAGCAGTGTCCTCCATGTCTAGTTTGTTAAACTTGGATAGTTTTTATGATGGGTGGTACATGGCTGTACAGCTGCTGCTTTGTGGGGCACTGCCTCCAGGATTTGTTAAATATTGCTAGCAGCATTCATATGTAATTACTGTCAAGCTTTTTCTCTATACATTTAGTTAGTGTCCATGTAGTGCATCCATATAGCAGTATCAACACAACCGCTGCTTGGAAAAAACTGCGTTTTATTTCATTGGTCAGGTCTGACTTCCATATGAGACACTGCTTTCTAGGTAGTTGAACTTGTCCTCTTTATACATATATTTTAAATATACAGGATTTGATTTGGTTGGCTTTTATGGTATATCAACTATTGTAGGTTATTTCATGCTAAATCCTCTTTATTCATATATATCAAATATATGATTTTTAAACACATATTGTTGATAACATTTTTAAATGAACCTGTGCTCATTTTTTTACAATGTTAAATGGTTTCATGTATCGCTATATAACAATCAAAATTTAACAATCAGTCATTTGTTTGCATGTGTAGTTTATAAGTAATTCCATTTTTATGAGTCACAACTAACTTGCTCACAAGTATTGCTATTGTTTCTATACAGTTAAATGGTTTCAATTATTGCTATCCAACATTAATAATTCTATTCAGTATTAATTATTTGTTTGCTATTTATTGCTAATTATTCTATTTAACAGTATTCATTCATTTGCTTACAGTTAAATGGTCAAATAGTTTTATTTCTAACAATTCAGTTTAACCTGAGTCATTTGTTTAGACACAGTTTAAATGTCAAACAGTTTTATTTGACCAATAGATAGGACCCTATCAGGTTTTTACATGAACATGTCCATGTGTTTGTTCTAAATACTGTGTAATTTTTGTGTTTTATTACT
This sequence comes from Sepioteuthis lessoniana, assembly GCA_963585895.1. Lineage (NCBI taxonomy): Eukaryota > Metazoa > Mollusca > Cephalopoda > Myopsida > Loliginidae > Sepioteuthis > Sepioteuthis lessoniana. The sequence continues at coordinate 30,197,337 of OY757932.1, read as the reverse complement.
GCGTAATTTTTGTGTTTTATATTATTGCTATACATCTTATGAGATGACTGACCAATTTTTATGATTTCAGGTTCAAATGAACAGCTACAACAGGAATTGGAATACACCCTACTAAAGCCTGATTGTCAGAGCTGGTGAATTTCAAAAATCCATTCTGGTCATGAGGACACTTCAGAAGAATGATATGCAATAAAATTGTGTTTTAAACTTGGAAAAAATGCCAGAGAAATGTATGGAATGCTTCACACTGCTTGCATGAATTGAGCATCAGTTTTTGAGTGGCATAAGAGATTCAAGGAAGGCAGGGAGTCTGTGAGGGATGATGAGAGGTGTGAGAGGAGTAAGGAAGTCAATACATCAAAGTTGATTGGCCAAATGGTTAGGGTTACTATGTTGAGGTTTTAAGGGAGTGGAGGAAGAGATTCTGTCGGAAGAGGCCAGCACTCTCCAAATTGGGTCAGTGGCATTTCCACCAGGACAATGCACCAGTCCACAACTCCATCCTTTTCAGACTATTTGACCAAGATGGGCATCAAGACAGTTCCCCACCCTCCCTATAGTTCATACCTTGCTCCCTGTGACTTTTGCTTATTCCCTAAGCTCAGAGGCTGTCGTTATGAGACAATTGAGGAGATGAAAGAGGCTGTAATTGACACGCTCACACAAGAGGACTTCCATGGGGCCTTCCAGAAGTTATTGGAATGGTACAACAAGTGTATTGCAGCTGGAGGAGATTACTTCGAAGGGGACTAGAGTTTCATGTGTGTACTATCAATAAAAATGCCTATACGAAAAAGGTCTGGAAACTTATTGTATGCTCTTCGTATTTACCTGAAAACAACTTGCATATTCTTAATACCTTGTCTGGGAGATACAACCATTTCATTTGAATTCAGGAAGAATTTCCTCACACAGAGAATGGTTATTGAACCCAGAAATAAAGTTACAAATTCAAAAGGTATTGTCTTTTTTCTTTCCTTCATTCAGGATTTATTTTGCAGCCTTCATAGACGAGAAGATGCCACTGAATTAAGATGAGGTAAGAAGGAAACAATGGAGTCAGATATCTAAAGCCAAAACCCAAACCAAACAAATAACCTAAGTTCAACAAAATCACCTTCAGTCCCATATATCACATGATATAACTGATTGATTTCAATGGGATTTCTAAGGCTATTTTATGCCAAGAGATTAAGGAATTGTGTATGTTGTATGTTTATATTTACATTATTTGTAAAGCTTATAAGTTTTTGCACACAGTCATATAAGTAAAGTTGGTGATGGTAGTCAAGGGTGACCCGAAGGTTCCCTTTTCAATAGCTACTATACTGAGGTGTAGGGAAGGGCGCTACTCCATTCCCTGGATTGCTCTACTTTACCCTTGATCCTTACTTTAAAGTGCTGAGTGCTAAGCAAGGTGGCATCAAGTACCATTTTTTGAGTCTTTAGTATGACTTGACCGGGGATTGAATCCTGGTTTTTCGATGATGGTTAGAGTGTTCGCCAATGACCTTGGAGACCTGGGTTTAATCCCAGGTCGAGTCACACCAAAGACTCAAAAAATGGTACTTAATGCCTCCTTGCTTAATGCTCAGCATTATAAGGCACGGATCAAGAGTAAAGTGGAGTAATCCAGGGAAAGGAGTGGTGCCCTCCCCTACAATGTGGTGTAGTAGCTATCAAAAAGGGAGCCTTCGGGTCACCCTCAACAACGGTTATATGATATTAAGTATTTCTATCTAATACTAATCATTTGCAAAAAAATCTATTTGACCCAAAGATGAAACTCTAACAGCTACTAACACAATAGGTCTGAGTGGACCTGAGAGTAATGGCAATGAAAGTGTCATACCCAGGATACCCTTTTTGAAGGGGGTCTAATTTTTTGTTAGAATTACAGTCAGGACATTCTAACACCCCTGACAGGGATAAAATATTTAAGTTATACAGTTTTGATTTGATATGTCAATGTTCATGTTAGTGGGAGGAGGTTAATAGCAGTTACTTGTTAGTTCAAGGAGGCTAATAGTGGTTACCTATTAGTGGGAGGAGGCTGAAGGTAGTTACATCTTAGTGGGGAGGAGGCTAAAGGTGGTTTCTATGGGTGCCCCATTCATGCGGCCTTGTGCTACATCTAAGGAAAAAGCTTAGTTACCTGTTTGTGGGAGTTGAGTAAAGGTAGTAACCTGTTAGTGGGAGAAGATTAATAGCAGTTACCTGTTAGTGGGAGGAGGTCAATAACAGTTACCTGTTTGCGGGAGGATGTTAATAGTAGCTACCTGTTAGTGGGAGGAGGTTAATGGTGATTACTTATTAGTTGGAGGAGGTTAATAGTGGTTACCTGTTAGTTGGAAGAAGTGAATAGCAGATACCTGTTTATGGGAGGAGATTAATAGATATTACCTGTTAGTAGGAGGATGTTAATAGCCGTTACCTGTTAGGGGGAGGATGTTTAGAGGTGGTTACCTGCTCGTGGGAGGAAGTTAATTATGGTTACTTGTTGATGGGAGGAGGTTAAAAGAGGTTACCTGTTTGTGGGAGGAAGTTGATAGCACTTACCTGCTAGTGGGAGGAAGTTAAAGGTGGTTACCTTTTAGTGAGAGGATGGTAAAGGTGGTTACTTGTTAGTGAGAGGTGGTTAATAGCAGTTAGTGGAAGGAGAATTTAACCTTAAGCTTTAATCATGACACACCCTGTCAATGGGGCTTAGAATATGCTGACTGTATCCATTGCAGAGGAGTAAGGTCCTCCTCCTTACAAATAAAAAGGGTTTCCTGGATAAGACTGGAGATATGGAGAATGAGGAATATCCCTTCATTACCATTACTCCCAGGTCCACTCTTACCTGGAGTGGTAGTATCTTTTTGGATCCCATCTATGAGCCAAATAGAACTATTTAATTATTTACTATACTTGAAACCATTTAATTGTGTTTACATATGACTGTTAAATTGAATTATTAGTATTATATAGCAATAATTGAAACCATTTAACTGTGTACAAACAAATGATTAGAACCAAACTATAAATACAACTGTCAACTTCTCTCCGTAGGGTTTAGAATATTCTGACTGCATCCTCTGCAGAGGAGTAAGACACTCCTTCAAAAGAAAAGACACTAAACTGAATCTGATGGTAAGGCTCCAGTTCTGGAGATCTGGGGAATGTGGAGTACCCCTTCATTGACATTACTCCCAGGTCCACTCTTACTGATAGTACCTGTTAGGGTTCTGTCTAATGGTCAAACAGATTTGCCTAAAAATTATTCCTCTTTGATAGGACTCTGTGCAAAAAACAAAACAAAACAAAATAAAAAAAACCCTCTTAAGAAACAACTACACCCACACATAAAAAATGTAAATATGAACGAACAATGTACACAATTCCCTAACCTCTTGACATAAAATAACTCTTGATGAGTTGACTTAAAATGGCATGGGATATTGCCATCTGAATCATCTATGGATCCAAGGGTAGCTGGTCAGTATTACTATAGAAACCATATGTTTTGAGGGAGTGTGATAATATCCTAGATGTTAGATACTTTGTAAAAGTAAAAACAAAGCATGAAATTATTTGAAATCACAATTTGATTAATTATTTGCTATTGGACTAGTCTGAAATTATCATTTTATAAATGGCATCGACTTTAATTTTATTCACGAAGATTTCTTCCTTCAAAGTAAATTATTATCATGCTTTTAGCTTCTATTTCCATAACTGTAAAAACAAACAAACAAATGAATAAATAAATAAATAAAAAGCACTTTTAGTTGATAAATCTGGTCTGGTTTGTATTGTCAGGTGTAACTTCAGTTTTAAAGTTTCAGTCAGTCTGCTAGTCAGTCATATTCGCTTCTCTGATAACAACAATTTTTTAAAACGGGTCAGAAAGTTTTTTGCTTTTCTTTTAATTCTATTCTTCAAAAACCAACTTTATTTCGAAAAGAGGTAAAACTAATTAACCCGGTTTGGTTCAGGCGGAAATGCTGATCACGTGGTCATCAGTTTATTAAAAGGTCCGATGAAAGCTGTTCGTCTACTTTGCTTGTTGAATTATTGGCGATGGATCGGGGAAATTAAACAGCTCTATAGAAGTCAACGATGTGCAATAATAATGATAACAATATTAGACTGTTTCGCTACAAAATCTGGGTGTATTTGATTACCTCATGTGAATTATTTATTTCCAAATAATCGGGTAAGTAAGAAAAAACAAAAACTAAACAAATAAAACTTTTTTTCTTCTTCTCAATCGTTACATGGTGCGTAAATTAATTTTAAGAAACTTTAATTCTTTTTGTTGTTCATCTAAAAAAAAAAACAATAACAAAAAACAATAATTAAAAGACATACGAGAAAAATTACCCGGCAAAAACTTTAAAAAATCTTTTTCAGTATTTTTTAAAAAATGTTTTTTTTTTTTTCTTTTTGTAAAAGAAAAAGTTACATGTTTTTTGTGTTCTGTCGTCTGTGATATTTTTTCTTTTTTACCCGGTTGTCATTTTGTCGTTTTTCAATAAAAATTAAGGGTAATATTAATTTAATATCATTGTTTTTAGAAAATGTTTCTTAAAAAAAACTTTAGTCAGCATTTATAGTTTTTGTTGCGAGAATAATTAACGAAACTAAAGATTGAAATAATAAGAAAAAATAAATAAGTAAACTTAATGTTAAAAAAAAGGGTTTATACTATGTTAACATCTATGATTTAATTTTTTCCCCAAGAAATAAACATAAATAAACGAAATGATTGTTTACTGTGAAATTTTGAAGTGTTTTTCCAAAATTGAACGAAGAATTTTCAAATTTTATGCTCCGAATTAAAAAAAAAAAAAAAAAAAATTCAATTAAGAAATTAAACTGAAATATATGGAACATTTTAAAAATTAAGTTTACAATATTTTCGTTGAGTGAAGATCGAATTTTATATCGTTTTCACTAAAGTAAAAATTCCTCGCTCTAATTTAAAAAAAAATGTTCCTAGTATTTCATTAAAATTTTAGGCGATTATTTTTAACAATTTAAATATCTAAATCAATACATTTAAAGTTCTGAGTAATAATTTCTTTAGATTAAAAAATTACATTCATATTGTTCATGGTTCCCTATTTCATTGATTCTATAAACTTTATCTTTCTTTAGGAGGGAAAAATCACACCTGAATGAGAGTTGTTTAAATTTACAAAACTAAAGATGAAACTCTTTATTTAGCAGAATTGAATTAATTTTAGAAAAACAATCTGTTTTCATCGGCTTATGAAAGTTTTTTTTCCTCTTTTTTGTGTGTGGAGGATTGTTCTTTATTTTATTTTTTTTTAATTGATAAAAATGATTTAATAATTTCAAAATTCTTAGAGCTTAAAACAGTGAACACGCATAGATTAAAATTTCGATTCTACACACACAAAAAAAAGAAAACGGGGAAAAAACAAATAAAACACTCACACCCCAAAATTTCTATTGCACAAGAAAAACAAAACAAACTAACAAACCCTTCTTCACACCTCATTATTTTATTACAGAGATCTTTCTTTCTCTTGCACTTTCTGATAATCGGTCAGCCTCCCCTTTGGTTCTATTCAAATCTTTAATGGTACTATTAAATGACATCTTCCCTTGTATCCATTATATGCCGTTATATCCCTTCTCCAACTATAAGAGGTCGCTATTTAGAAACCACTTGTTTGGCTATAAAGACAGACTAGACTTTAAAAAATTATTTGGGATTTTGATACTAGTATTAAAAATTCTTTTCTTTACACCACACTCAGTCCTTGGAGCCAGAAATGTAACGTACCCCTGTTTTTTTTTTTTTTTTTTTTTTTAAGTAAGGCCTGTGGTCATGACTCAGAATTTTAAAGAAAATGTTTTCAAGTAAGTCTTATTAATGCTTTCAATAATTTAAAACAAGAAAAGATCTCCTAAAATTAATTTAGTCATGTTTATATGTTGTTAATATTATTTAATAGGGAAAACAATAACATTTAGAAATACATATAATTTCCCCAAATTAGTGGGACACTTTGTAACTCTTTAGATGGTTCATTTCCATTTTTAGTTAGATGTATAAGTGGTAATTTACTAAGCTTTTTGCTTAGATGTAGCACAAGGCCGCATGAATTGGGCACCCAATGAGAATCGAACTCACTCGTGTAGGTTTGCTAGTCTACCTTGCTAACCATTACACCACCCGAGGTGCCCTAGTTAGATGTATAAGTGGCTAGCACACAGAGCAATATACATACGGAGATACAGACATGCATACACACACACACACACACACACACATGCATACATACAAATTCAGTAAGCATTTAAAAAATAATTAATCGAATAATATTAACATTCCCCCTCTTTCTCTGTTTTTATTTTTCTTTGTGATAGACAATATGATTATCATATGCCACAGAAAGTTTACAGTAACTTTTTCTCGAATAAATTAATAGATAAGCTATAGAGCAATGCAAACAAAAAGTAAAAATTGGTTATTCAACATACAGTATTTATGTAACAAATTAAAAGAATGAAAAGAAATATAGCAATACTGCTTAAAAAATGTAAACACCAGAGACTTAAATAAGGTAAAATATAAAAAAGTATCTTGGTACTAACTTTTTTCCAAGTTAGTTTGGAAGACTTTTAAAATACATACTCTTCTCTCTCTCTCTCTCTCTTTTCCTGTATCACTTTGTAAAGTAAAGTTGGCGACCATTGTCGAGGGTGACTCGAAGGCTCCTTTTTCGATAGCTACTACACCAAGGTGTAGGGGAGGGCGTTACTCTTTCTCTGGATTGATCCACTTTATCCTTCATTCGTACCTTATAATGCTGAGCGTTTAAGCAAGGAGGCATCAAGTACTATTTTTTGAGTTTTTGAACCAGTTGTACTTCTCTTTATCCCTTCCAATCTTTGTTGCTTACCTATATATGTTATGAGATTTAATAATTAGGATGTCCAGGAAGAGTATGGTGTTATTAGATTCTTTTTCATAAGTGAAGTTGATGGAATGTTCAGTGTTAAGTTTTCCTGCAATCTCTTCAATTTTTTATGTTTTAGGGTAGGAAAATAAGTATATCGTCAATATATCTGAAATATGTTGTGTTGTTAGGTAGTCTGTATTTATAAGGGCCAGATTCTAAGAATTCTAGAAATAGAATTAACTTCTAGAAGACACAAATACCTATGAGATACCTAACCTAACCACCATCAAAAAACTTGTAAAGAACCAAAAAACCTGGACATCCCTTATCGAACAATCCCAGCATTATATGGCCTACTCAAAATCCACAAAGCAAACAACCCTACGACCCATTATCTCCAGCATTGGTAGGGCCACTCACAAAATAGCTCACGCCATAGCTAAAATATTAACCTTCCTACTCGGTACAATCAGCCCCTCACACATCATAAACTCCAGAGATTTACTTAATAAAATCAAGGACATAAATATACAAAATAAAATTATGAACAGTTTAGACATAACTTCTCTTTACACAAATATACCCATCAAAAAATGCCTCAACCTTCTTGCTACACATTTAAGAAAAATTAAATTCAACTCACCACTACCCATAAACACCCTAGTCAACACATAACAAACATGACTTATTTCAAATTTAATAACAAATTCTATAAACAGAAATATGGCCTTCCCATGGGAAACCCACTTAGTGAAGTATTAGCCTGTCTATTTCTTGAATTTTTAGAATCTGGCCCTTTTAAGTACAGACTACCTAGCAATACTACATATTTCAGATATATTGACAATATACTACTTTTTCTACCCAAATATATATATTATTTTTTAATTTTTTTTTAGTGTTATACAAACATGAATTAGTTTTGTATGTGAAAAAATACGGAATTCACAAAAGATTGTTTATTTTATCACATCCACTTTTGCAAGATCATCTGTCTTACTTTCATCTCCATCTCTTACTGTCTCTCTCTCAATGTGTATATATTTCTTTTCAAGATATAAAAAACATTGGAGAAATATTTTAAGGACTTGGCAAGGTATCTTCAAGAGATGAAAGGTACAATAATATACATGCATAAAAAATTATTTACTTGTAGCTTTTAATGGTTGTGACTTTGATTTTAGAGCTCTTATGATTTATGTGTATTTTTTACATGTACAATTTGTCTGTTTGTTTGATGATTGGCTTGAGGACCAAATATGGCTTTTATTTACCATGGAGTACAATGATTGGTTTTTGCTACATCTTGACTAGTGTCCAAGAAAAGATTTTAGCATTTTTTTTTTTTTTGTTGATCCAGAGTAGCCGTATTTGTTAGGGCCCCATATATGGGTCAAATAGAACTTTTTAAAAAGGATTCTTATTTGATAAGAATACATGATGCTATATAAATTTAGATCATCTGTTTTAAAAATAGTTACTTGAAGCTATAATTGTTTACTAAAGATAATCATTTGTTACTTGAAACCATATAATAGTGTGCAAATAAATTACTCCAAGTTCCACTTTAACCTGTTAGGATCCTATCTATAGGTCAAATAGATCTGTTTTAGAAATCATTAGTATTTGATAGGAATACTTGGTGCTATATAAATGCAAATTATTTGTCTGAAGAATAGTTCACTGGTTCACTCAAACCTATCAGGGTTATATCTCTGTGTCAAATAGATCAGTTTAAAAATTATTTGTATTGGAGAGGAACAGTTGATGTTATATAAATGTAAGTTATTTGTTTTAAGAATAGTTATTTCAAGCTATAATTGTTTACTAAGGATTATCATTTGTTACTTGAAACCATATAATAGTGTGCAAATAAATTACTTTAAGTTCCACTTTAACCTGCCATGGTAGTACCTGTTAGGACCCTATCTATAGGTCGAATAGATCTGTTTAAAAATCCTTTGTATTTGATAGGACTGTTTGCAAAAGTTTATGCAATCTGTATTTGGTCTATTTAACTTGAGAAACTTAATCTTTAAATGTGTTTACTATTGGGAGTGGAGACGAGTGGCTCATAACTTTTGCATGCACTATTTCAGCATCACCATACATTCAAAACTCTGTTTAACTGTGTCAATGTAAATAAGAGAACTCTGTATAGGGTTTTGAATGACTAGATACAACTCCTGAAATTACATTGTTGAATGCTTACAATTTCTTTGTAAAAATTAAAATATGTTTTGTTTTTTGAGCTTAGATATTTTTTTCTGTAGTTGAATTGTTGTTATTGTTTGAGATTTAATGTGTTTAATTTCAAAAGTGCAGTCTCTCATTCTTGGTTTATTTTGTTTTTCTGAGTTGTGAGAAAAGTATTTCTATGTTCTAATTAATTTGAGTTAATGCTTTGTGACAATTGCACTGAGAGGAACTGGATGACTTCCTTTAAATTTAAATGTTAATCCCAAAGTTTTTATGAATGATGAAAAAAAAAAAAATATATATATATACACCAAACTCTTTTGCTCTTGGTAGGATGTGTCACAGTCAATTTTTAAATGAAGTAAAGCTGGTCTGAATTCAGTTTTCCTTCTCCTTGACTGTTTGCCTAACAAAGGTTAAAGAACCAAGTCTGATCTACTATTTATCCATAGCTGGAGGCAGAGGAACAAGAGATGGATTGATGCCTTTCTTCAAAGGCATTCGTGTGAAGTGAAAGGCAAGTGGCCTTGTCTAGGATTTGAACTCTGGTTGCGGATTTCATTTCCTACAACAATAACTAAAACACTTCATGGAAATTCTACCAGTGATGACAACTAAGATAATCCGTTACCTCATACCTCTACTCTTACACCTTTTTCCTGTATCATCTAGTTCTTTTTCTTATCCCTTCCAATCTTTGTTGCTTATCTATATATTTTTTTTATTAAAGTGTTTTACAAACATGAATTAGTTTTGTATGTAAAATAAATTAAGGAATTCACAAAAGATCTTTTTTTTTTTTTTTATCACATCCTCTTTGTTGCTTTTGCTCTATCTCTGTATAATGAATAATTAATGTCAATTTTTTAAATGCTTTTTTATCAAGTTTTTCATTCATTGTTTCTTTATATCCAGCCAGAAAGATCATCTGCCTTTCTTTCATCTCTATCACTTGATACCAATCTCTCTCAGCATGTATTTATTTCTTTTCATCTGGTTTTCTTTTAGCTTTTCTCAAACTTTTTTTAACCACCTTCCTTTTCTCTTTTGCACTCACTTCCTGATTCCTACCACTTAATATCATGATTTTTTTTTTTTTTTTTTTTTTTTTTTTTTTTTTTTTGAGGGTCAGAAAGCATAAATGGTTTCATCTCAGAATAGCTGGGGATCAAGCAGGTACTACACTCTGATCCTAAACAAAAAAAAAGTTGGCGACCTTAATTGAGGGTGACCCAAAGGCACCTTTTTCAATAGCTACTACATCAAGGTGTCAGAGAGGGCGCTACTCCATTCCTTGGATTGATCCATTTTACCCTTACCTTATAATGCTGAGTGTTAAGCAAGGTGGCATCAAGTACCATTTTTTTGAGTCTTTGGTATGACTCGACCTGGGATTGAACCCAGGTCTCCCGGGCCATTGGCGAACACTCTAACCGCTGGGCCAGAAAGCATAATTGTCATACTTTCAAACAAACAGAATAGTATGGATTTGCTGAAGTATCCATCATTTTCAGTTAAGAGATGAAAACTTAGATTGGATAACAGCTGGTTATGATGACAGTAAAATGATTCTTTAGTTTTTTTTTTGTTTTTGTTTTTTTTTTTTTAAATATTTAATTAAATGTGAATAATTATTTTTGTGAGATAATGTGTTGATTTTTAAAAAAATTCAGTAGACTTATTTTGTGTGGCCATATGTCTCCTTGATGATGGTCTTTTTATTTTCCCTATGAGGAATTAAACATTTTTAACATTAAAACCTTTTTGTGGGTCCAGTAAGTATGAATACCAAATCTGGTGGCTCTGGATCTATTTATTTACCTATCTATATAGAGGGCAGAAAAACAGCCTCTTCATAAAATATGATATATATTGTAATAATTCAGTTATTATGAAAAATTGTCTACTGTAAAATTGTTTTGTTACAGCAAAAATCCAAAGATATATAGATGATTTGATGACTGAATCCATTTGAGTTTTATGATCTTGGAATTTTGATAACATATCTGCTTTGTAATATTTAGTGTTAAGTTAACCCTTACCTTATAATGCTGAGTGTTAAGTAAGGTGGCATCAAGTACCATTTTTGGAGTCTTTGGTATGACTCGACCTGGGATTGAACTCTGGTCTCCTGCACCATTGGTGAACACTCTACTCAATAAGCCAATGGTCTGTGTGATCCTAAATACGAAGCATAATTGTCATACTTTCAAACAAACAGAATAGTATGAATTTGCTGAAGTATCCATTATTTTCAGTTAAGAGATGAAAACTTAGATTGGATAACAGCTGGTTTTGTTTTATTTGATAACATATCTGCTTTGTAATATTTAGTGTTAAGTTATCAGTAACCATTAACTATGCCACAATTTTGGTTGAGGAGAGGAATTTTGTAATTTTAAAACACAAAATCTCATTACTTTTCTGATCTTTGGTCAGATATTGTTATATAATCTGAAATTATTGTTGAATAAACAATTGACTCTGACTTAAAGGGAAAAAAAAAATTAGTTTTATAATTTTTAATTAAAAAAAACATGATTTATATTTTTCTCTAGATATTTAATGTTTTGATGTTAATACATTCCATCCTATGAAAATCGAATTTTAATCTTATCAAAGGATATTCTTATACAAAAGAGATAATCTTTTTGATTGTTTGGTTTTAACAGTATGTCAACCTGTCTAGGGTTATTTGATGCCTAGATGTTAGGAATTGCATTTCTTATATTTTCAAATTTATATTTTGTCATCTTTTTAAAAGACTTTTTTTTATACACACACACAGTCCTATCAATTACAAATGATTTTTAAACAATTCTATTTGACTCATAGATGGGACTCTAACAGGTACTACCACTTAAGATCAGAGTAGACCAAGGAATATTAGCAGTAAAGAAGTACTCCAGATCTTCCAAACTGGAGTTTCACCATTAGCTATAGTTTAGTGTCATATCCAGGACACTTCTTTTTGGAGTGGGGTGTCTTACTCCTCTTCAAGGGATAGTGTATTCTAAGCCCCAATGTGACGGCGAATTGACTAAAATCCCAAAACGGGACTTTATTTTCGCACGTGTGAAGACTGGGCAGGTTGGCACTTGATCCCCTATAGAATAAGTCCTTGTTCAGAGTTTTCTTTCAGGCATATAAGACCTGGCATATTACGTGAGGGATTAATTTAGAGCCAGACTGACTGCCGCTGGCAAGGGGTTCCAAATTTCACACTATCCACACACCCACCAAGGCCACTAAACTTCTTCCCCTAGACAACAGAAGATATGGACCTATAATATTATATTGTAGTAGTCGGCAACTCCGGTTTCCCGTGTGATATTTTTAAGGAATTCATAGGACAATTCTAAGCAAGATGACATAAGGCGAATAGAAGCTGAAAAGGAAATGTGACTCAACAAATTCGTAGCAGAACTGCAAAGAACAACTTAGACCATGTGGTAACATAAAAATACATGAATCCTTTACTGTACAAAGCGATACACTTTCAAAGTGTCAAATATGAATAATGAATTGAACAGTCCGTGGACATAAATGTCTTTCTTCTTTTCTGTTCTTTCGTTTCTTCAAATTGAGAGAGAGAGAGAGAGAGAGAGAGAGAGTGGTATATAAAATTTGGGTATAAAGGAGAAATAGCCCCAAAGTTACTTATTTTATTTTTCGACGGGGTTCCACTGGAGAATCTTTCTTCTTTCACGGGCTAATAGACTTTATGCTATTTTTAATACTGGCTTGAAGAACTCTGGTCCCTCGTGTCTCAGATATTCTTTTGTCTTCTTCACCCGGAGTAAATGGCTATGGGTCTGTCTGCCACAAGCCCTTTCCAATAACTAAGTTTCTTATTATTTATTTCCACTGAGGGGAAGGAGTCCCCACTTCCGTTTTGGGGTCCCAGCCAATCACTTGGCTTCTACCTTCCTCCCCTTCCGGCGACCTGAGGTTACTAAGTACCAACACCTGTTGATATCCCCTCTGTGACCTACATTCTTCCTTAACGGTCACTTTTTTGACGGGTTGCCACTGTTCATTCCAACGGGAGGATAGTATTAATCTTATTTCTATCGTCTCCGTGGGATATCACGTGACACCCAATAATAAGGCAGGGATGCTTTTGACAATATTTTCTTAGAAATTGAAACATTTAATCTCAAGAAAATTCATTTTGCATTTTGACATTTTTTGTTTTTAGCAATTTTCCATGTCATCATAATTACCAAATTATTGATACAAAATGTCATTCTGTCTCTGCATCTCTCTTTTACTCCCTGCCGTTCTGACTCTCTTGCATTATCAACAAACTGTGTGCCATTGAAAATACAAGTTTTAAAAGGAAAAAAAAAAAAAACTTGAAAATAATAAATATTTGATAAACAACTGGATTGAACAATCAGTTTTCTTGTGATTATTATTCTTATCATCTTAAATGAATGATATATATATTATTTTTTAATTTTTTAAGACTGATAACTTGGGGCTTATGGGTGAGATTTTAAGCACTAGTTTTTGTAGAAGACGCATCATAGATTTGAAGTTTGTATTTATTGAATAATATTTTGTGAAATTATGTAGAAGAAAATCAATGATTTATTAATGATGAATTCTTCCTACTTTTTATCATGCAGATTTTGACCTGGGTACAGTATGTGCGTGCTAGAGGTTAGTAGATATTGTGATAAAATTTTCAAAGCTTTTAATATATAATAATGTATTGCAGGATTTTATACATAATCTGTATAATCATATGTATATAAGAACACAGGCTTGTCTTAATACCCATAGAGGATATTGCCCTGTTGGCTTGAGCTGTACAGTATGCTGACTGCTACTCTGCAGAAGGGTACACCCCTCCATATGAATATACTGTATATGACACTAAACTGTATTGGATGGTGAAGCTCCAGTTCTGAACCTTAGAGGAATGAAGATTACCTCTTCATTACCATTACTCCCAGGTCCACTTTAACAGTCCCATTTATGAGGGACCCATTCAGCTAGGGCTGCAGAATACACTGACCTGACTGCATCTCTGCAAAGGTGTAAGACTCCTCTAAGAAGTGTCCTGGATATGACATTAGACAATTTGATAGTGAGGTTCCAGTAATGCTGGAGCTTTGGGGAATGCGGAGTACTCCTTCATTGTCAGCACTCCCAGGTTCATTCTGGCTTGGAGTGGTAGTACCTGATAGGGTCCTATCTATGGGTCAAATAAAACTAAAATGAGTACTTATGCTAAACTGAATTGTTTGAAATAGAACTGTTTATATGTTTAAAAATGGATTTGGCATTCAATAACCTACAATGGTTGATATGCCATAAAACTAAGCTAAACCTATTTATGGGTCAAATAGAACTGTTCAATCTTTTTCTAGGGATTATAATTAATATTAAATAGAATTATTGGTGTTGACTATCAATACGTGAAAAACTTAACTGTGTGCAAATAGAACTATTCATGTTTGAAACCATTTAACTGTGTGGAAACAAATGTTTAGGCTTGTTTAAAAATGTTACCTACAAACTAATCTCTTACATATACTGATATCCCTTGAATCTCTCTCTCTCTCTACACCAATCTCTATCATTCATTGCTCCTGGCTGGTCCGCTAGACTTCTTTTCATTTAAAAAAAATATTCTCACCAGATTCGGATTTTATTAGTTTTTGACCAGACTTCCACATTATTACCACAGATAGCTAAACCACTATATGTACATATATATGTCTACACCCACCTATATGTCTACCATGAGATATATATCTATATATATATATATATACCTATTTTTATAACTCTGCCAGTTGTAAATGAATACAAATTTCTGGGGATAATATTTGACAAAAAAACTAACATTCAATCCCCCACTTGAAATACCTAAAAACTAAATGTAACATTTCAACTACTGTATGTGGTAGCCCATAAAGAATGGGAAGCTGATTGAAACACTCTATTGTATAGATCACTAATTAGATCAAAACTAGACTACAGTAATTTCATATGCTGATAAACTAGAAAGAGGTATTTAAAAACACTTAGCCTGATCTACCATGGAAGCTTAAGGTTAGTACTTGGTGCCTTTAGAACATCTCCAGTCGAGAGCTTATACACTGAGGCTAATGAAACACTTGCAAGTATTTGAAGCCACAAACTGGCCCTCCAGTACTACATCAAATTAAAGTCATTCTTAACAAATCCTGCCCACAATAATACTTTTTATCCAAAATACAAAGAACTATTCCAAAAGAATGAAAAAGCCATAAAATTCTTTGGTCTCCAAATGGAAACTATCATTGGAGAAGTAGACATGGATTTGACTGAAATCCATAAGACAATCATTCAAGACATTCCACCTTGAACCATAAGGACCCCAAACATAAACCTAATATTGTAAATTCCAAAAAACTCGCCTACTAATTTTTCAAGAGGAATTAGAAAAAGGTTAAGGAGAGATATCCTAAACATTTACACATCTTCACAGATGGATCTAAACTGGAAAGAATTACAGGATGTACTACAGTACATAAAGGGAAAACATTTTTTAAAAAAAGTCTCCCAAATGACACCTCTATATTCAGTGCAGAAGCTTATGTAATCAACATGGCTCTTGACCTCATCTCAGAATCAAGGAATAACAAATTCATTATTTTTTCTGATTCACTATCAGTGTTGATTATCATTAAAAAAAACAGAAAATTTGATAATCCATTAGTAATAGAAATACTATGCAAATTTGAAAATTTATCAAACGATAATGATATGCAGGTCTTAAGTCAAACTGAAATCAGTGAAAAAAACCAAGTAGATAAGGCAGCCAGGTCTACCCTAAACATAACCACTGAAAAAAAGTTTACAATACCGCCTACAGACTTTAGAATGAAGATGAATAAATACATAATACCACAAAAACAACAATGCTGGAACAGTAATAAACATAATAAATTACTAGAAATTAAACCTTCATCGGAGGAATGGAAACAAGGCTACAGAAAAAACTGAAAAGAGGAAGTTATATTGTCCAGAATTTGTCATACAAGGACAACAAATTCCTATTTACCTGTTAAGTAGCAACTAACATGTCATACATGCTAGTTCGAATACACTGTGAAACACATTCTCACTGAATGTACTGACCTGGCCCATATAAGAGAAACCTTATATAGTGCAAACAACATCAAGGAACTGTTCCACTAAACTGAAACGAATAAAGCAATGTCATTCCTAAAAACTGTGAATTTATACAGAAAACTTAAGGAATTTTCAATGACCAAATTTCTTTTACGACCTGCTTCTCTACAAGAAATACTTCAACAAAATCTGATCCTTTCCACAAACTGTTTCTCTGCAAGAAGTTGTAAAAAAAAAACAACTTTTTTTTCTACAAGACGATTCTCTACAAATGAACTTTTAACAAAACCAGATTCTTTTTACAAATTTAAAAAAATTCCAACTTAAGACTTTTCTGTTCCCCCTTTTTTTTTTTTTTTTTAAAACCTGATTTGGCGTTAAATGACTGAGGAGGTTGATATGTCGTAAAACAAACAAACAAATAAACAAACAAACATCTCTATAACTCTGGTGGCATGAAAAAAAATGTGTATGAAGATTG
This sequence comes from Sepioteuthis lessoniana, assembly GCA_963585895.1. Taxonomy (NCBI): domain Eukaryota; kingdom Metazoa; phylum Mollusca; class Cephalopoda; order Myopsida; family Loliginidae; genus Sepioteuthis; species Sepioteuthis lessoniana. Next base: position 30,180,600 of record OY757932.1, on the reverse strand, counting down.
TCAGAGGCTAATTTTGTTTGCAGAAATATTGAATATTTGTCATCATTAAACTTGTCGGTTTTTAGATTTTTGTGTGTGTGTGTGTGTGTGTGTATATATATATATATATATATACACACACACACACACATGCTTACACATATATACATGAATATGTCTAGGCCCATACATATACATATATATCTACACTCACTCACTCATGTCTACTGTGATATACACCTATATTTGTATGCACATAACTAACCCTAAATACTATTACACCAAAGGACTATAGTGTCATGAAATGAGATGGAGCCATCCCCATATTAGAATTAGTAGATCAGTTTATATACCACAGCAGTAATATCTCATCTACTAAAAGCAATGTCAACATAGGTATAAGGAGAATATATAGTATATTAATAGATTATTTGAATACTGTTGAGAAACCAATTTTAGAATCTGCACATGTCATAATTTACAGTGATCTATGTTTAATCTTGAGTAAATTGAAGGTTTTGCAGTTTGATTTTCTATTAGTATATATATTCACCAAAACCACAGGCGGCATGGGATGCAAGGTCAATTTTAAAGGAGAGTTAAGGTAGTTTGAATTCAATTTTCCTTTCTCATAGACCGGTTGCTGTACAAAGGCTAAAAAACTTTCTACCCTACTATCTACCCATTGCTAGTGGGGAAGAAAATAAATTCTTACCTTTTCCTAGGGTATTTGTGTGTAAGTAAAACACAGTTTTGTTCAAGATTTGAAATTGGGTCACTGCATCCATTTCCTATGATAATAATTGCTAGGTCTGATGCCTTCATTTAAGTGGAGTAAAACTGGTTTGAATTAGTTTCCTTTCTCCTTGACTGGTTGCTTAACCAAAGCTTAAGAACCCAATCTGTCCAATTGCCCAGTCAGCTGGGGCTGTAGAATACACTGACTGCACCTCTGCAGAGGGGTAAGACCCCCCCCCCCCAACGAGTGTCCTGGATATGACACTAAACAATCTGATGGTGAGGTTCCAGCAGTGCTGGAGCTTCGGGGAATGCGGAGTACCCCTTCATTGCCATTGCTCCCAGGTCCACTCTGACCCGGAGTGGTAGCACCTGATAGGGCCCTATCTATGGGTTAAATAGAACTAACAGCATACTTATGCTAAAATGAATTGAGTAAACTGAATAGCTTGAAATAGAAACGTTTTTGACAATTAAACCATACTTACTTAAACTGCGTGCTTATGCTTAACTGAATTATTTCAAATAGAACTGTTTTTCGACATTAAAACTGTATTTACACTTAATTGAATTATTACATATAACTGCTTAAATAGTTTGAAATGGAAATGTTTTTGACAATTAAACAGTGTACTTATGCTAAACTGAACTGTTTTCAATAGAACAGATTATTTACATAAAAATGGATTTGGCGTTAAATAACCTACAAAGGTTGATATGCTATAAAACCTAAACCTAACCAATCTGTCCTACTTTTTACTTATACATGTGGGAAGAAGAAAGGGATCTATGCCTTTCCCAATAACATTAGCTTTAAGTAAACACAAACAGCTTCGTCCAGGATTTGAACTCAGGTCGCTGATTCCATTTCCTATGATGGTAACTGTTATGTTAAGTGCACCTCCATTTTCTATCGGTGTAGATACAAAGTTTATCTTGCAATTACTAACTTACTTGGGTTTTTACTATGAACAATCCACATTTTTTTTTTTTTTTTTTTTTTTTTTTGTTACTCTAAAAGGACAATTGTACACTGGTTATCTAAATATGTATGTATTGTTTAGAAAATCTGACTTTTAAAATACAAGGTCACTTCTTTGTATCGGGCAAAAAATAATTGCACAGCTGAACAATTTGTTAATGAAACTTTTGACTTATTTAAGAAATAGATTTTGATTTATTTAAGAAATAGATTTTGGAGCTAGAAGCATTCCTTTTTGCTGATGGATTAAAAAAACATGATTTGGTCTATTCAGTCATTAGGGCTGACTGTACCCCCTGCAGAGAAGGGTGTCCTGTCCAAAAAATGGTGTCTTGGATATGACACTAAACTGTATGTCATGGTGATGCTCCAGTTCTGGAGCACTAGGGAATGTAGAGTACTCTATGCATTGTCATTACTCCCAGGTCCACTCTCACCCAGAGTGGTAATATAATCTTTTATCAAAAATCTATCTTTTTAAAAAATCAGCTTGTTACTTTATTTTTTAAGCATTTATCTAATCATTTTAATTATCAATTTGTCCAGTTGGCTGGGGCTGTAGAATACACCGACTACACCTCTGCAGAGGGGTTAGACCCCTTCCCCCCAACAAGTGTCCTGGATATGACACTAAACAATCTGATGGTGAGGTTCCAGTAATGCGCCTCTGAAGAAGGTAAGACACTCCCAATGAGTGTCCTGGATATGACACTGAACCATCTGATGGTGAGACTTCAGTCATTGAGTTTTGGGGAATGTGGAGTACCTCTTCATTGCCATTACTCTCAGGTTAATTCTGACTTGGAATGATAGTTCCTGATAGGGTCCCATTTATGGGTCAAATAAAACTGTTTGACCATTTAACAGTGTGCAAACAAATGACTTCTTGAATTGTTAGTGTTACATAGCAATATTTGGAACCATTTGTGTGCAAATGAATGAGTAATGTTGAATGGAATTATTAGTGTTGAATTGCGATACTTGAAACCCTTTAACTGTGCGCTTAAATTGAGTTAATGGTATTACATAGCATTACTTGAAACCATTTAACTGAGTGCAAATAAAACTATAAGTGTGGAATATTTGAAATCATTTAGCTGTAAGCAAAAACTGAAATATTACATAGCAATACTTGGAGCTATTTAACTGTGTGCAAATGAATGAATCATGTTGAATAGAATTATTGATGTTAAATACCAATAGTTGTAACCACTTCACCATGTGCAAACAAATGATTAATATTCACTAAAATTTTTAGTGTTTGCAATGCTTGAAACTAAACATACAGTATACAAACAATAACAATACTTAATTAGCTCTAACTTTTTTAAGAATAAAATTACCTACAAACTATTCACTTATAAATCATTTATATATATCCATTTGATTATGTACAAACAAATTAGCTTTGGCTTGTTTAAAAATGTTATCTATAAAGTATGCATTAACAAATTATATAACTAACTTGCAAGGATTAATATGCCCTAAAACCCAACCAACCTAGCTCAACAATTAAACTCACAGCCACCAGGTAAACTGTCATTCATAACTAACATTTATATCCACCAAACCATTGTCTCGTCAGTTGGTGTAATTTTTCAACCTTAAACTTAAGCTCTAATATAGGATTGAATTCTATGCTAGGCCTACTGAACAAGTTAGAGCATGTACACTGTTGTTTCCAATTGCTTTATTCTTCAATATTGCTTTCTATTGAATATTTCTTGAGTGCTGTAATGGTTATTGAACTAGGTCAGCAGTGAGTTTGGTTCTCAGTAAGTGCCTCGTATTTCTGGTCTTGTACCACAACCAAGTTAGGCCGAGTAAATTACTATTATCTATGGGTTGGTTATATTTCTACCCCCCCCATATATCAGACTTTTTCTTTAAGTTCTTTCAAGTTTTTTTAAAGTGTTGCTTGTTTCACTTTTATATTCCCTGCCACAACCATGTAAGATAATATGCCTATTGGTTATGGGGTCATTTGCATTGGTCAGATATCTTTGAAAGTTGGAACTGTTACCTCAGATGTATAAAGTAGATAGACTGTGGTAGTTTTCTGATTGTTGTTATAATATTTTTGCAGAGTCTTTGTTTCATTTCCATATTTTTGATGGCTGAGTCAGCTAGGGCTATAGAATATACCAACTGCATTACTGCAGAGGGTAAGACCCCCCACCAATGAGTATCCTGGATATTACACAAAACAACCTGATTGTGGGGTTCCAGTAATGCTGGAGCTTTGAGGAATGTCAAATACCTCTTCATTACGATCGCTCCCAGATCAACTCTGGCCCAGAGTGGTAGCATCTGATAGGGTCCTATCTAAGGGTCAAGTAGAACTAAACTGCCTACTTATGCTAAACTGAATAGCTTGAAATAGAAATGTTTTTGACAAACAGTTACTTATGCTAAACTGAATTGTTTGAAATCAAACTGTTTATTTGTATAAAAATGGATTTGGTATTAAATAACCTACAAATGTTGATATGCCATAAAACCCAAACAAATAAGCAAACATTTTTGATGTTTATATTTAAATCAGATTGGTTGGTTGATTTTAATTGCATATCAACTTATCTAGGGTTATTTTATGCATAGAGGTTAGGGAATCCCATTCATTGTACATTTATATTTCGTTAGAGTTTTTGTACATTGTTATTTCTGATAAAAATAATTCCTACACAGTTATATGGTTTCAAGTATACTTATCTCATATCAAAAATTGTTTTCAAGTAATTATTTGTATTTGATAATCATTTGTTTGTACAGTTATATAGTTTCAAGTAATTTGATAATTTTTAGTAAACAATCATTGTGATTATTCTTAATACAAATAATTTAGTTATATAATGTAAAGTATTCTATATGATACTAATAATTCTTGAACAAATCTATTTGGCCCATAGATCAGACCCTAACAGGTGCTACTACTTGAGGTCACAGTGAACCTGGAAGTAATGGCAATGAAGGAGTACTCTACAGTCCCCAGATTTTCAAAATTGGAGCCCCATCATCAGATGCAGTTTAGTATCATACCCCGAAGACTTTTTTTTTTTTTTTTTTTTTTTTTTTTTTTAAGGGAGTCTTACCCCTTTGTAAGGGATACAGTCAGTGTATTCAAAATCTTGCTGACAGGGCTGAAGTTTTACATTGAATATTTAAAAATAATTTTTATCTTTTCTCAGTGATAAACTTATTGTCTTTTTCATTTAAAAAAGGATGTAATCCTAAATTTATATTGCCTTGTTAGCAGGGCTTAGAATATGCTGACTCATCTCCTGTAGAAGGATGAGACCTGCCGCCCATGACAAAATGGAGTATCCTGGGTTCAACACTAAACTGTATCTGGCGGTGAAGCTTCAGTTCTGGAGATGTGGGGAATATGTAGTTCCTCTTCATTGCTATTACTCCCAGGTCCACTCTGACCTGTAGTAGTAATTAAGGTCTGATCTACGTGTTAAATAGAACAGTTCAAAATTATTTTTATTTGATGTAACCATGTGGGTGGAAAAACCCCAAAAATAAAAACACTTAAAAAGACTACATAAAAAATGTAAAGATGAACGTGTAATGAACACAATCCTCTTGCTTCTATGCCTAAAGTAACCCTAGATGGGTTGACATGCTGTTCCAATCAATCGATCTAAATTTATAACAAGTGACCTCTTCATAAATACAAATGATCAGTTATATATATCTCAATCATTTTTATTAAAGAAAGGTTTGAAAAAAATTAACTTTAAATTTCAAAAACCTTTTGAACACTGTGTAAAGTTTGATTTCATAACTATGTTGAAGAAAATGTCTTTTCACCTCCCCCAGTGCAAATTTTATACATAGAATTTAAAAGAACAAATATTTATACTTTGTTAGAATTGTTTATTGATTTTTACTTAACATGTATGACATAGGTCTCAAAGGAATTTGTTTCAGTTCCCATGACCTTTTGGTTAATGTGATATTTTCAAATTTTTTTTTCCCATTTTAGCATTGATAATTATCAAATTTGTAATCAGTTATGAATGTTTTTGTTGTCTTGATTAGTACAAACTAAATCCATTATTAAAAAAAAAGTTCTTTTGCTGATTAGTATTGATATTAACACTTCAACATCAGTGAAAAATTATCCGCTACTTTATGATTTAAACATGGAAAGTAATTGAGAGTTGGGGAGAGGGCAATTCTGCTAATGACTTTGTAGATCATAAAAAGATAAATGCTCATTAAGAAATTATTTCTGACATTTAACCAATCATAAAAACAGAAAGTCTAGTCTTTACCCTTTTATTCAGGTTGGTTAGTTGAATTTTATGGCACATCAACACTTGTAGATTATTTGATGCCAAATCCTCTTAATACAAATATGTTAAATTTGTAAATGAATATTTTGTTGGTAACAATTTTTAAATGAACCAGAGCTTTGTTTATGAACAGTGAAATAGTTTCAAGTATTACGATTCAACACTAGTAATTCTATTCAAGCCTAGTCATTTACTATACTCGAAATGAGTTATGATAAATAGAATTTGTACTTGTCTTTAATTGGAATCATTTTGAGATGAGGCTTCTTAATCTGAGAATTAATTTTTTATGGAAGGCAGTAATTACTGGGGATACAGTTACAAGACTCAGCATTCCTATCCGAGGTCGCGGTAAATCACCTGAAGAAGGCCAGAGGTGAAATTTGGCCAAAATGTAGTGAAAGAAGAAACAACACAAGAACTACCAAGATGAGGACAAAAAGTCCGCAATAAATGAAAAAATTAATTCTCAAATAGAATTTGGTTGGTTGGGTTTTATGGCATGTCAACTCTTGTAGGTTATTTGATGCTAAATCCTGTTTGTACATATGATTTGTAAACAAATAGATTGTAGATAACATTTTAAATAAGCCAGAACTCTTTTTTTTTTTTGCACACAGTTAAGTTTGAGGTATTGTTATCTAGCACTAATAGTTTTATTTGTGCAGACTTAAATGGTTTCAAGTATTGCTATTCAACACTAGTAATTCTATTTAAGCCTAGTCATTTACTAGAAACCGTTTATAATGAATAGAATTAGGTTGGTTGGTTGTGTTTTATGGCACATCAACACTTGTAGGTTGTTTGATACAAAATCCTGTTAATACATGTATATTAAATATATATGATTTGCAAATGAATAGTTTGTTGTTAATAATTTTTAAATGAACCAGAGCTCATTTGTTTGCACACAGTTAAATGGTTTCAAGTATTGCTATTTAATACTAATAATTCTATTCAAGCCCAGTTTTCTGGGGCTGTAGAATATGCTAATTACATTTCTGCAGAGGTTAATACCCACAAAACAAATGTCCGGATTATGACACTAAAACCACCTGATGATGAGGCTTGAGTCCTGAAGTACCCCTTCATTGCCATTACTCTCTGGTCCACTCTGACCTGGAGAGGAAGTACCAGTTAGGGTCCCATCTATGGGTTGAATAGAACTGTTTAACCATTTGACTGTGCTAACAAATGACTGATGTTAAATTGAATTGTTAGTGTTATATAGCAATACTTAAAACCATTTAACTGTGTTCAAAGCAATACCTCAAACTATTTAACAGTGTGCAAGTAAATGAGTTCTGACTTGTTTAAATTGTTACCTCCTAACTTTTTTTACAAATCATTTGTATAAACAGGATTTGGCATTAATTAACCTAAAAGAGTTGATATACCACAAACCTAATTCTATTTAACAAATGGTTTCAAGTACAGTAAATGATTTAACTGTTCTTTTTGACTCATTGATGGGACTCTAACAGGTAATACCAGTCTGTGTCAGTGTGGACCTGGGAGTAATGGTAATGAAGGGGTATTCCATATTCCCGAAAGCTCTTGAACTGAACCCATCAGATTGTTTAGTGTCATATCCAGGACTCTTATTGGGGATGAGGTCTTACTTCTCTGTAGAGATGCAGTCAGTGTATTCTACAGCCCCAGCTGACTGTGCTTCCTTTTTTTTTTCTTTTCTTTTTATATGCGTATTCATAAAGTGCTGTTCTTTCTTTCATTTTTATGATTTACAAAGTAGTTTGCAGCTGCTATTATTGCTGACTTGGCAGGAGTTAGATTTAAAAGTTATACGTATTTGATAGGACTGTGTGCAAAAAAAAATCTAAAGAACAATTACACAAAAAAATATTAGTATGAATGGAATACCCTAACCTCAGACAAATTGACATCCCATTAAAATCAATAAATCAATCTAAAAATGATATGGAGGAGTTCCTGTGGTGTTATGGCTTAAGTGCTAGACTACAACCTTGAAGTAAGTGAGTTCAAACTCCTGTTATGCTATTACGTTCACTTTCAGACTAATAGCCTTGGGAAAGATATGAACTCCCTTATCCCCTCAGCTATGGATTAAATAGTACCACTGCTGTTTTGCCCAGTTGGCTGGGGCTGTAGAATATGCCATCTACACCTCCCACTTCGGAGGGGTAAGACCCCCCCCTCAACAAGTGTCTAGGTTATGACACTGAATTATCTCATGGTGGTGAGGTTCCAATAATGCTGGAGCTTGAGTTTACTGTTTTTTGCATTTAAATTGCATATGCAATTTATGCTAAACTGAATTTCTTGAAATAGAATTGTTTTGAGATCTAAACTGTGTACTTATGCTAAATTAAATTATCTGAAATAAAACTGTTTTTACATTTAACTCTGTGTATTGCCCAGTTGGCTGTAGAATACACTGACCGCACTTCTGCAGAGAGGTAAGACCCCACCCCAACGATTGTCTTGGATATGACACTAAACAATCTGATGGTGAGGTTCCAGTGATGCTGGAGCTTTGGAGAATGTGGACCACCCCTTCATTACCATTGCTCCCGGGTCCACTCTGTCCTGGAGTGGTAGCATCTGATTGGGCTCTATCTATGGGTTAAATAGAATTAAATTGTGTACTTATGCTAAACTGAATTGTTTGAAATGGAACTGTTTTTGACATAGAAACTGAAATTAAAATAAATAAAACTATACTTATACTAAATTGGAATGTTTGAATTAGAACTGTTTGACTAAACTCAATAACTTGAAATAGAAATGTTTTTGACAATGAAACTGTGTACTAATACTAAACTGAATTGTTTGAAATAGAACTAATAATTTGTATAAAAATGGATTTGGCATTAAATAACTGTTGTGGCCCTAGAAGGGTCACTAATGAAAATACAGACATGGATATTAGGTAAACAGATTATATTGCATAAGAAAGATAGTTACATAGAAAAGGTATTAAGTCTCGTACTGTTTCGGATAACTCCGGTATTGTTCGGCTGGCAGCGAAATCTCTCAGTACGTGAGAAGAGTCCATTATGGTGAGATGGGTAAGGCTCCCACAACACCCCTCCCCCAGCCAAAGTGCTGTTAGTATTTTTTTCTTTTTGGGTCGATCATCAACGGGTCGGTGAATTTCCTTTTTCTCTCTGACTGACGTTTTCCTGGTGTTGATTGGGGAGGATCTAAATAGAACATGTCGAAAATAGTGTCTATTGGCTCTTCTTCTGTTTGTAGTACGTCATTGGAGTCATTCAAACGGCGTTTCTGTAACTGGTTCTGGTGTCTCTTATGTGTGTATTTGGGTCCTTCTACAATGTACACCATATCAGAAAAACTTTTTTGAATTATTCCACGTTCCCAACAGGACGTGTTATTTTGATATTTTTTTAAAGTAAATTTTTTCTCCTTGGTTGAACCTTTACTAGGCACTTATGTGGTTTTCCGCAGCTTATTTTGTTTCGGGAGTAGATAGTGGTAATCCTTGAGTGCAGCGTTCAATCCTGTAGAAAAATCTGTGCATACCTGGATTTCCTTAGATTTTTTTTCTTGTATATACCGTAGGAGCAGCCAATTCGCTGAATTCCACTTTCGATAATATGCCCGTATTCACTAATCGGTCTAGCTCTTGATTTATTTTTTCGAGCGTGGCGAACAGCACGTTTCGTTTCTTTCTAAAAATGGGGCGTGTATTTTCCTTCAGTTCGAATTTTGCCTTAATTTTAGTTCATTTGCCAAGACCAGCTGAAAACTACCAGCGGAAGCTACCTTTTAATTCCATCTTAATTTTTTCAGGTTCGGCCGTATTGCATTCTACTTTTTGGCAAAACGTATTAATTGGTTGATCTCAGAGATTAAATTTCTGAAACCAGTCCGACCCAAACAAATTTTCTGTGTTCTTCAGTACGAAGACTTTTAATTTTTTGGTTATACCATTTAGTGATACTGGGATAATTATTTCGCATTCAAATTTTATTTTGTCTCCTGTTACCGTTTGCGCCGTCTTGCTTGTCATCTTTATTATTGGCCTATTTAATTTTCTCCAAGTTTGTAAGTTTATTATTGATAGATCAAAGCCAGAGTCGAGCTGAAATCTCACCGACTTATTTAGTACTTTGACTGTTATGTATTTACGAACGACTTTGTCTGACTCGTCCTCGCTTTTTGTATGTCTGACTCTTTTTAATCATATTTCTGTTTCTACACTGTGAGCCCTTATGTCCGAATTTATCGCAGTTTTGACATTTTTTTTTTGTATGATAGGGACAGTCCTTGGCCCTATGTAATTTTCCACAGCGGTAGCAAGCGCTGGGTGTTTTTTTTGGTTGTCATTAGTCTGCCTGTATTGAAATTTTGGGTAATCATATTTTTTTGAGTAATCGTGTTTTTTCTCTCTTTTACCGGAGAGTATGATTGAAATCTATGTTTGATTTTCTTTACGTAAGCAACACCAGACTCCTCGATATTTTTTGAGTCTTTTTTGACACTCACTATCCTCTGACAGTTTTCAGCCAGTTTTTGAAGTGTGAGATCGGGTTCGTTCTCTAATTTCGGCAAAACTCTGCGTCTGATTTCCACGTTCTTTGCTGACAATTCGCCTAGTTTAAAATCGTTGCAATCTTTATTGACGACCGAAGTTAACCCTAAATAATCATCACTGTCCCTTTTTGTTAAGTTGAGACATTTCCATCTTTTGTGGAATAGACATTTTGGAGCTGAATAATTCTGACAGTAATTTAACTGTTTCTAAAAAGCCTACCTAGTTTTTTCTTTTTCTTTTTTTTTTTTTTTTTTTTTTTTAAATATCCGTTATCCGACACACTCCGTCGTTTGTACAATTTGATACCTCAATAGTTGTTTAAAAAAATCTTGTTCGGTTCGTTGTATGCTGGAACTTTGTTATAGATTCTTTAACAACTTGTAATTGGATATCTCTTTGTTGTTGGGATGTATCTTCGCCAGTATGTTGTGTTGTTAACCCCTTTTGCTTGTTGGAGAGTCCCTTTTTTCGTTCGAGTTCCTCGTTGCCAGTATGTTGTGGCCCTGGAAAGGGTCACTAATGAAAATGCAGACATGGATATTAGATAAACAGATTATATTGCACAAGAAAGATAGTTACATAGAAAAGAAATAAGTCTTGTACGGTTTCGGATAACTCTGGTATTGTTCGGCTGGCAGTGAAATCTCTCAGTACTAATAAAGGTGAGAAGAGTCCATTATGGTGAGATGGGTAAGGCTCTCACAACAATAACCTACATCTGTTTATATGCCATAAGACCCAACCAACCACTGCTGTTCTTTTACAAGGATGGCTTTGGAATTGAATATTGATATGGCTTTAAACAGGGAAACCAAAACAAACCATTCCATTCACATTGCAGTTGGGTTTTGGCCTCATATGTTTAAGCAAATTTGTATTTCAAACATTTATAATGGATTTATCCAACTTTCTGCCAAGTCAGATTTGACACAAGGTGATTTTTATAGTGGGGAGGGCCCATGCATGAAATGAAACATACGTGGCTGTCACAAAAAATGCTTGGTTCCTTCAGTATTTCCCTTTAAGGGTGCCTCAAGTGCCAAGCTATAAACTCAGTCCTGCTAAGTAGGTACTGTCTGGAGGCAAGGCCCTTGGAATCAGCAAAACTATTGTAGACAAGGAAAAAGATGGTTTTAATAAATCAGAATGAAATTTTATTTTATTTTGAAAAATTAAAAAACAATACTAAATGATTTATAAAATGTATAGGTATATTTTAAAACTGTAAGAACAAGTAAAGGATGTAAAAGTCAGAAATTATTACAAGCTGGAGATGTGTCAGTACAACTGTATGATTGCACCACTTTAAGTTTAAAGAAATACCGGGAGAAAAAGCTAGATGAGAAGTTCACAAGGATGCTGCATGCTGTTTCGAACACATTCTGGAAGCTGCACTCTACAAAATAGTAGCTGTACGGCCACTTACCTCCCATCTCACAAACCATGCAAAGAAGACATGCTGGGCACTGAGGACAAACTCATAAGGGATTTTATCCTTTGGACTCCTACATATGGACACACCAGTGTTGGCTGACTAGTGAAAACCTGTATTAATCAGCTTTTTGTAGATACTGGATGGCGTTTGAAGGACTTACTAAGTGTGTTAGCTATTTGGATGGATGGTGCAAGAGTCAAAGGAATCCATGCTGTCAGTATGTCTTGATAATGATAAGAAATTCCTTATAAATTAGATTTTAGGAGAATGATGGTATATCTGTTTTTGGCAGCTTCCATGGTTTATTAGATAAGAGTGTTTTCTATTTTTTGGGCAGTTAAAAAGATATTTGATTCCTTCTGCTGAAATGAACCTACAGTGTTGCCAATGAAATTTAATAATTCAAACATTACCTGTGATTATTGTGTATCCAAGCAACAATTGATGAAACTGTTGTAACTGAAAAAAAAGGACTATTATTTATTACTTGCCTAAAAAAAAGACTCCTTTTAGTATTTATGAGTTGGTATATTTGAAACCTTAATTGGCCGAGAGGAAGTCCCCCCCTCTCCATTCATGTTCAAAATCCAATAAGTTTTATTCTTTAAAAATTAACAGCATTAACCTGTCTATTTTTGACATAAATCAATTTGCCATGTTGTTTAAATTGTTTTGAACATAATCTCTATGATAAATACTAAGTACTTTTAAAAAAAAAAATTAGTTTGTATATGTGTATGCATTTACATTTTCATCTACAATTAAACTTTGTTTAATTCTAGCAAATTAAATTTTCTTGTTTCACATGCCCATTGGCATAATGGTTAGTATTTGCCAATGGTTTGAGAGACTAGGGTTCAATCCCAGGTTGAGTCATATCAAAAACTCAAAAAATGGCCCTTGATGCCTCCTTGTTTAACACTCAGCATTTTAAGGTATGGATCAAGAGTAAGTGGAGCAATAGAGGGAAAGGAGTAGCACCCTCTGCCGCACGTCAGTGTAGTAGCTTTTGAAAAGGGAGCTTTTGGGTCAGCCTTGACTATGGTCAGACAACTTACTTCACATGCTATGAATATAATAACTACTCTTGTTCATTAAGTTTTTAAGTATAGAATAGTAGAATTCAAGTGGAGGAAAGATTGATTGATTAGTTTTAATATTATGTTTGCCTGTCTAATGTTATTTTATGCCTTGAGGTTAAGGAATTGTGTTGATTGTACATTCATATTTACATCTTTTATGTAGTTGTTTAAGATGTATTTTTATTTTGCACATGATCCTGTTGAATGATTTTTAAACAAATCTATGTAACCAATAGATGGGACCTCAACAGATACTACCATTCTGAGTTGAAGTGGACTTGGGAGTAATGGCAGTGGAGAGGTACTCTATACTCTCCAGATCTTCAAAACTGGGGACTCACCATCAGATGCAGTTTAGTGTCATATCTAAGACATGCCTTTCTGAAGGCTGGGTGTGTCTTACCCATCTGCACTGCAGGAGATACAATGTATTCTAAGCTCCAGTAACAGATTGTGTGAAGGAGTGTGGACTTTACATGACTGCCTTGATTTTTAAAAAAGGGGCTGTAATATTTTCTGCTGATCTGTAATGAATAATCAGTTGGTTAGGGCAGTAGAATATGCTGACTGCACCTTTGCAGAGTAATAAGATCCCCCTTCACCAATGATTGTTCTGGATATGACACTAAACCATCTGATGGTGAGGCTCCAACCCTGGAGCTTTAGGGAATGCAGAGTACCCCTTCATTGCCATTATTTTCAGGTTCCCATCAGTGGGTCAAATAGAACAGTTCAATCATTTACTGGACTTGAAACCATTTACATTGGATAGAATTACTAAAAATCATTTAAATGTGTGCAAATTAGCTCTGGCTTGTTTAAAAATAATGTTATCTACAAACTATTTGTTTATAAATCATATGTAATATATATGTATTAATAGGATTTGGTATTAAATAACCTACAAGTTTTGATATGCAGTAAAACACATCTACCTATTAAACAATGTCTCTTTTTTATATATATTTTACTAGCGACTAATAGTCTTCTGAGATTATGCAGTTATACCTGAATCTGGACATAAACCTGTTCAAGATTAAATAGAATACTGAAAGTTGTTCATACTGCAAGTCTGCCCCTGTTTATGCCTGATGTAATCCAATGAAAGGGTTGATATCATTTGGCAGCAGTGTTGTAACCAGAGCTACCAGAATGAGTTTGAAGACAATATCTGATTATTTTGGGACTTTAATTCTTGTTTTTTAAATTCAAGTGTTCTTCTCCTTGACTGGTTACCCACCAAGGTTAAAGAGGTTAGTCTTCTTAACAAGTTTATCCATAGTTAAGATGAAGAGGGATTTTCATTGGCCTAATGGGTAGAGTGTTCACCAATGGCCCAGGAGGCCAGGGTTTGATCCCAGGTTGAGTCATACCAGACTCAAAAAATTGTACTTGATATCTACTTTCTTAATATTCAGCACTATAAGGTATGTATCAAGGGTAAAGTGGAGCAATCCGGGGAAAAGAGTTGTGCCTTTCCCTACACATCGGTGTAGTAGCTATTGAAAAAGGAGCTTTCAGGTTGCCCTTGACTATAGTCACCAACTTTACTTTTTGTGCAAATTGTATGCATTTAGTCTTTGCCAGAATTTGCTTACCGATTGTTTCCCACAACAATAACTTTATAATCACCACAACTAGTTTCACCATTTTAAAGTCTTGCTGAAGGTTCATTAAAACCAAAACGTTTTAATGTCAACTTTCCTTTGTAATTAATTCATCACTTTTGGATTTGTTAATATTTGATTTTTCTACACAAAGAACTTAAAAAAAAAAATGTAAATATAAACATGCAATGAACCCAGTTCCCTAACCTTAAGGCATAAAATAATCCTATCCTGGTTGACATGCTGTTAAGAACAATCATGTAGAGTTACTATCAGATGATTGGCAGATTTAATGGTATTGACAACTATTAAATCCTCCTTGAAGATAATTTTGATTAATATAAATCACTAATTTTTCAGTTTTTATTAATTTTTTTGTGACTGAAAAGCATTGGAATAATAAACAAGAAAAATATTAAATATTTCCTACTTTATCTATCTGAATCTGCTATGGAGGTGCTTGTGGTGTAATGGTCATCATCATAGGAAGTGGACTAGGCTACATTAGTTCAAATCCTGAGTGAGACTTTTACATTTCACATAGCTGCTTGTACCCTTGGGGAAAAGTATGAATCCAACTATTCTCCCTCCAGCTATGAGTAAATAGGAGGGTAGACAGGGATTTTTAAACTTATGGCAATTGGTTGAAGAGAAGGAAAACTCTGAAATTAAACTTATTGTACACTTGGAATTGGATGTGCTCTACTGGGTTATTCCATCCAAGACATAAGTAGTGCCTAAAAAAACAAGTTATGTAACCAGTGGAAAAAAAAAATCTGAATCATAATAAATATCAATAAAACTTAGTTCCTGTAGCTTTAAGACCCTCATGATAAAGCTGAAAATTTTTAGATGTTCTTTTTCTTGAAATAACAGATGGAAGGTATTTCTTTCTTCCTAGATTCACCAAAGCAAATTTCTGACTGTGATTGATTGTATTTAATTATTAGGATCAAGTTATGGTCAAAATGGATTGACAGTTTCTAGTAATGAATGATCTGTATTGTTCTAAAGCTAAATTCGTTTTTTTCTAATTGTAGGAAGTAATGAAAGAGAGAGAGAGAGAAAATTACTTGGAATTGGATGTTTTGTTGTTGTTCAATCCCTTCTCCTCTAACAGTAAACTTGAGAATTAACATTTTGAAATTCTTTCCTCCTTTTTATTAAATGAATGTATATTGAAAAAAAACAAAAACAAAATAAAACAACTGATTGTTAATTTCAATGAAATCAAGAAAATTCTTTTTATTGTAATTATTTGTATAGTCAATTTTTATTTTCCCCCAGATTTTTAAGCCTAAAAGCTTGTGAGGTGTTGTATTATATCCAAGAACAAAATGTTAACTCTTTTTTTTATCCCCTGGTCATGCGTGTTGCCATATTTATGATGGTATGACAGAAAGTAAGTTATATCTACAGTCCAAACTAATGTGTAACCAATACTTCTGTTTTATATTGCTAGAGAGAAATGTAATGATGGCGACCTTAGTCGAGGGTGACCAGAAGGCTCCCTTTTCAATAGCTACTACACCGAGGTGTAGGGGAGGGCGCTACTCCTTTCCTTGAATTGCTCCACTTTACCCTTGATATAAGCCTTATATTGCTGAGTGTTAAGCAAGGTGGTATCAAGTACCATTTTTAAAATCTTTGGTATGACGCGACCTGGGATTGAACCCAGGTCTTCCAGACCATTGGCAAACACTCTACCCACTAGGCCAATGAGCTACTGGAATGTGTGTTTGTTTCTAATTTATTTCTTCCATTGTGAGCTTATTTTCACTGAAAATTTGTCACATTTTCATATGAATGTGTCCTTGCCTTTGCTCTAAATACTGTGTAAATTTTGTGTTTCACAACGAACTATATAAATTATTTTCAGTTGATAAACACTAGGTAAAAAACAACTCAATCTGCTGAGGCTGTAGAATACACCAACTGCATCTTTGCAGAGGGATAAGACTCCTCCCCTAACAAGAATCCTTGAATTGTTAGAAATAGAACCTTTTTACCATTTAACTGTATCCTTAACACTGGAGTGGTGGGGAGTTTTAACCCTCTGCAGAGATGCAGTCTGTGTATTCTACAGCCCCAGCTAATTGGGGTGTTGATAGATACTTGATAAATAGAATTACTTATGTTGAATTGCAATGCTTGAAACTATTTAAGTGTGTGCAAACTAATGATTAATATTAAATAGAATTATTAGTGTTAGATAGCAATACTTCAAATGGCCCAGTTGGTTGGGGCTTTAGAATACACCGACTGCATCTCGGCAGAGGGGTAAGACCACCCTTCCCTCAACGAGTGTCCTAGATATGACACTAAACAATCTGATGGTGAAGCTCCCGTAATACTCGAGCTTTGGGGAATACAGAGTATCCCTTTATTGCCATTGCTCCCAGGTCCACTCTGGTTCAGAGTGGTAGCACCTGATAGGGTCCTATCTATGGGTCAGATAGAACTAAAATGCGTACTTATGCTAAACTGAATTGTTTGAAATAGAACTGTTTTTGACATTTAATTGTGTGTAAACAAAAAATTATACTAAACTGAATTGTTTGAAACTTTTCAAAATGACTTAATTCGGTGTTAAATGACCTGAAAAGGGTTGATATGCTGTAAAACAAAACAACCAACCAACCAATACTTCAAACAATTTAATTATGCTAATGAATCAACTTTAACTCTTTTAGAAATAAAGGTACCTGCAGACTATTCATTTACAAATCCTATATATGTCTAAACAGTCTTTGGCTTTAAATAACCATCATGGTTTGATATGTTATTAAACCAAATAACTTAAAGAGTGTGAAAAAAAGATTCTGTGTATACTTGGATATACTTCATAGAGTTTGATATATACTTAGTTAGATTCAAGATAGAATATTTATTTTCACCAATTAATTTATTTTAGTTATATTAAATGGTTGTAACAATTGCTCATTTGTTAGTCAGGTTTAATGTAGTTGAGTTGTTTGTAAGAAAAAAGATCTATCAATTTATATAGAAGTAATTCATGTGTAATGATTTTAATTAATAAGCAACTGACATTGATAATGATGACTTGTGTGTGCCAATATATAAAATTCATGTCCCAGGAGATTGTTGCTATAGCAACTAACATATTATAGCTGAGACTAATTCTCTTCCTCTTAATGTATGTCATTTGTTGTTACCAGTTGAAAGTTATGAGGTGGGAGTGGTGATTCATAGATGATGGAAGCAGTCGTAATTTACTAAGCGCTTTGCTTCTACGTGGCACAAAGCTGAATGAATGGGGCGCCCAATGAGACTCAAACTGACTTTTGCAGATTTGCTAGTCAAGCTTGTTAACCATTACACTACCTGAGGTGCCAAGATGATGGAAGCAGTAGTAATTTACTAAGCGCTTTGCTTCGACATGGCACAAAGCTGAATGAATGGGGCGCCCAATGAGACTCAAACTGACTTTTGCAGATTTGCTAGTCAATCTTGTTAACCATTACACTACCTGAGGTGCCAAGATGATGGAAGCAGTAGTTTGTTTGAAAATCAAATAAAGGTTTAGCTGGTGAAAATTACAAAGCAAAACTTTTTGAGGAGAAAAATTGCAAACTCTTATAAAATTTGTTGTACTCGCTATACAGATAAGACTGTTTAGTCTCTCTACCTACTATTTTTTTTTTCTCTACTTTGATGTCTTGTAACATATTGAAAATAATTGATTTGCTTTAACTGCATGTTTGAGATTATTTTATGCCTAGTATTTAGATAATTGCATATTATATGTTTATATTTACATTTTTTGTGTAGTTTATTTTTTGGCTCATGATTAAAGTTAAGTAAAGTTAGTGACTGTAGTCAAGGGTGACCCGAAGGCTTCCTTTTCTATAGCTACTACACTAAGGTATAGGGGAGGGCACTACTCCTTTCCCTGGATTGCTCCACTTTACCTCGATCCTTACCTTATAATGCTGAGTGTTAAGCAAGATAGCATCAAGTACCATTTTTGAGTCTTTGGTATGACTAGACCTGGGATTGAACCCAGGTCTCCCGGGCCATGATTACTTGACATCAAATATTCCTATGTAAATACAAATAATTTGCACACAGTTGTATGATTTCAAGTATTCTTATCTAATAGTAATTATGTAAGTAAAAGTAAAGTTGGTGACCTTAGTCAAGGGAGACCCGAAGGCTCCCTTTTCAATAGCTACTACACCGAGGTGTAGGGAAGGGCGTTACTCCTTTTCCTGGATTGCTCCACTTTACCCTTGATACGTACCTTATAAAGCTGAGAGTTAAGCAAGGCAGCTTCAAGTACCATTTTTTGAGTCTTTAGTATGACATGACCTGGGATTGAACCCTGGTCTCCCGGACCATTAGTGAACACTCTACACACTAGTGTTCACCAATAGTCCAGAAGACCTGGGTTCACTCCCAGGTCGAATCATACCAAAGACTCAAAAAATGGTACTTGAAGGCATCTTGCTTAACACTCAGCTTTATAAGGTACGTATCAAGGGTAAAGTGGATAGCACCCTTCCCTACACCTTGGTGTAGTAGCTGTTAAAAAGGGAGCCTTCAGGTTACCCTCGACTGCGGTCACCAACTAGTAATTATGCAGTTTCTCTTAATTATTTCGGGGGTGTCCTCGTGGTGTAATGGTTAAAGCGATGGACTGCGGAATCGTAGTACGCGAGTTTGTACTCCAGTCACGCTATTATGTTCACTTTCGGGCAAATACCTTTGGGAAAGGTATGAATCCCCTTATCCTCCCAGCTATGGGTTAAGTAGTACCACTACTGTTCTTCTAGGAGAATAGGATAGGCATTAAATAACCTACAAAGGTTGATATACCATTAAACAAACAAACAAACTTAATTATTTCTATCTCATAAGTCATTTATTTGCACAATCATATAATAATCCTTATATCTTCAAGTAACTCTTTTTATACAAATAATTTACTATTATATGGCATTAAGTATTCCTATTGTGTACAAATTGCAAATAGATCTATTTGACTCATAGATAAGAATAAATCTAAAAATAATAGCAGTAAGGGGTATTGCTCAATTCCCAAACCCTGAATGAGGCTCTTTGCATTTCACATAGTACTAATATCCTTGAGAAAGGTATGAATCCAATTATTCTCCTTTCATCTATGGCTAAATAATAGAACAGACTGGGCTCATTGATCTTGATATGTCAATCAGTCAAGGAAATGGAAAACTCTGAATTCAAATTAGTTGTTAACTTAGCTTGATGGAACCCACCTCTCTCTATTTATATCTAAGATACTACATGAGTAACACCCCCATAACCAAACTCAGTTATGAGACCAGTGAGTTAGACATATATAAAAAGGCCACCAACTGTGTGTGTGTGTGTGTGTGTGTGTGTGTGTGTGTGTGTGTGTGTGTGTGTGTGTAGTATCTGTATTTTATAATTCTATTGTTATCAGGGTTGATTTGAAATTTGAATGTTTATACTGTTGAGAACCAGGAATGAATAGTTAGAAGCCCCATTGTGAATATAAACAAAACAGAAATGTTTTTTTCCTTCAGTGAACAAACTGAATATACTTTGTCTTGATTCACTTTGAATATAACTATTTACGTAAACACTAACCAGTATGACTTTTTTCTGACTCATTAAGATAACCAGTTATATTTATGAATATATGTTGCTAGAATTTTTGAACTGGAATATCAATTTTGAATAAAACTTGAATCATTTATGTCTTATGACAAATTCTTACAAATCTTAGATTAAATAATTAAGATATATATATATATATATATAATTTTTTTTTTTTTTTTTTTTTTTTTTTTTAAAGTTAAAAAGAAATTCTTTTATGAAACCCAATTGATTGGGTTTCAAAGTTTTAACTTTTCATTTCTTCATTAAACCTTTTCTCTTAAGAAACAAACCTTGAAAACTTTTTGTCTTATAACAATGGCATATTCCAAAGTGAAATTCCTGATCTGTTTGTGATAAGATGAAATTCCATTAAATATTAAGTAAACTTTGGTTAAAATTGAGACATAAAAAAAACTTGAAAGATATAAGATTAAACAGGATTATATTCATAATTTAGGTTATTAAAATTCAAATGACTTAATTTCCTAATTTTTATTTTTATCAGTTATTACTGAGTGTTATAAGAGTGAATGTCTCTGTATTATTCATATTTTTGTTACAAAAGTGTCATGAGCCCTATCAGTGGGTTTTAGAATATGGTGTCTGTATCTCATTTGGAAGGATAAGACTCTCTTCTTTTCTCTTGCTCCTCTCTTTCTATCCTTTTCTCTTGCACTCTTCTCTCTTTTCTCATGCTTTGCACCCTCTTTTCTCTATGGAGGTGCCCGTGGTGTAGTCGTTATCGTCATAGGAAATGAACATGGCGACTTGAGTTCAAATCCTGGACGAGACTGATTGCATTTCACATAGCACTAATACCCTTGGGAAAGGTATGAATCCAATTGTTCTCCCTCCAGCTATGGGTAAAATAGTAGGACAGACTAGGTTCTTCAGCCTTGGTTAGGCAACTAGTCTAGGAGAAGGAAAACTCTGAATTCAAACCTGTTAAACTCCGCTTAAAATTGACCTTGTGTCATATCCTGCCCGAGCGGAGGGGTTGGTAAATAGTACCCTCTTTTCTCTACATTCCTCTTTGCATGCCTCTCTGCCCACTTTTTATCTTGCTCTCCTTTCTGCACCCCTTTTTCTCCTGCTCTCTTATCTGAAAGTTGCTGCCATAGGCAACTATTAAAAAATTCCAAATATGATGAAAAGGAATTTTTTGGTAAAAGTTAAAGATCGTTAACTTAATCTTAATTTTAAGACAAAATTTTTGTAGCCCCCACTTATCTACATGCTACATACATGTCATCTCAATGACCAGGTATAGATAACACAAAACATCTCCTTTTGCCACCCAGCTGGGGCTGTAGAATACACTGACTGCACCTCTGCAAAGGAGTAAGACCCCCCCAACGAATGTCCTGATATATGACACTAAACAATCTGATGGGGTATGCGGAGTACCCCTTCATTGCCATTGCTCCTAGGTCCACTCTGGCCCGGAGTGGTAGCACCTAATAGGGCCCTATCTATGGGTTAAATAGAACAGCATACTTATGCTAAAATGAATTGAGTAAACCAATAGCTTGAAATAGAAACGTTTTTGACAATTAAACTGTACTTACACTTAATCTGTGTGCTTATGCTTAACTGAATTTGTTCTAATAGAACTGTTTTTTGACATTAAAACTGTATCTACACTTAACTGAATTATTACATATAACTGCTTAAATAGTTTGAAATGGAAATGTTTTTGACAATTAAACTGTGTACTATGCTAAACGGAACTGTTTTCAATAGAACAGATTATTTACATAAAAATGGATTTGGCGTTAAATAACCTACAAAGGTTGATATGCCATAAAACCAACCAAACCAAACCAAACCTTTTGCCACCAAACCACCTTACTTTACACATGAAATACAGCCCACTAGTTTATCCTTGAAAACTTACCAAGAACTCAACTATTGTAAAATGGACAGTCAACAACTTAGTTTCTTTGTTAGCTCTCTGAACCACCATGAAGAAAAGGAAAACTTGTACATTTCTGTATATAAATTTTCACCCCATTTGTTGATTTTATTGTTTCTTACCATTTCTTCCACCCCTGCTATCTAGCTGGTAGTACAGCATTCCTGGCCAAGTTAGTTGCTCCTCTCCTACTCTCTCTTTTTCTTTTGCTCCATTACTATACACAAATATAACCATTTTTACTCACCTGTCTTCAACATATGAGCTACAACACCTCCAGTTTTTTCCTACCTCAATGATGCTCTTTCAGTTATGTAGAACTTATTCCGGATAAAGTAGTGTATATCTTTCTTCCTCCAAAACCCAAAGAAATTAAAAAAGAAAAAAAAAAAGAAAAAAAGTATTTACACCCCTCCCATAAAAATTGCATCTTTCACTACTAAATCTTTCTGGTTTTGCCCATGAGCAGCCCAGTTGGCTGGGGTTGTAGAATATGCTGTCTGAATGTCTGCAAAAGGGTAAGACACCCCATAAAAAAAAAAGTGACCTTAATATGAGTTTAAATCTTCTGATGGTGGGGTTTCAATCTTTGAGTTTTGGGGAATGTGGAGGACACCTTTATTGCCATTACTCCTAGGTCCACTCTGACTGGGAGTGGTGGTACCTGTTAGTCAAATAGAACTTTGTAATCCTTTACTATACTTGAAACTATTTAACTGTGTGCAAACAAATGATTAATATTAAATTGAATTATTAATGTTATATAATAATACTTAAAGCTACTTAACTGTGTGTAGATAAAACTATTAGTGTTAGCAATACTTGAAACCATTTAACTGTGAGCAAACAAGAGCTCTGGCTTGCTTAAAAATTGTTACCTATAAAATATTTGTTTACAAATCATATACATTTAATATATATGTATAAATAGAATTTGGCATTAAATAACCTACAAGGTTTGATATGTCATAAAACACAACCAACCTATGCCCATGAATATCTTTGACATGAATAAAAAAGACTGTTTCATTGGCCTTGTGGGTAGTGTACGCCAATGGTCCAGTAGACTGGGGTTCATTCCCTGGTTGAGTTATACCAAAAATTCAAAAAATGGTACTTAATGCTGCCCTGCTTAGCACTCAACACTATATGGTAAGGATCAAGGGTAAAGTGGAGCAATCCAGGGAATGGAGTGGCACCTTCCCCTACACCTCAGTGTAGTAGATATTGAAAAGGGAGCCTTTGGGTTGCCCTTGACTATGGTCACCAACTTTATTTTACTTTTACTTAAAGTCTTATTTTCTCTATCTCTTAGTATTAACAAACTGATAATACAAATTTTGATTACTGTGTAGCAGAAAATCTTTTTCTGCAAACACTTTTGATCTTTGTAGGCATTGATAAATTCATATGTTGGGAGACAATAAATGAATTTTGAAGGCATGTCTTTTTGTCTTTTGTATGCCTTGTGGTTACATGAGACTATGAGAATCTTTTTCACTGAACAGTAAAGACACCGCCACTTTTTGTCCCAGTTCTATGAAGATGTCTGTTTTTTTTTGTTTTTTTTTTATCATCTCTGTTTGTTGAACAGAAGAGAGACTTTGTCCTACCTTGGCATTGTATTGTAAGGCCCACATGGCTCTGCCCACCAAAAAAGATTAAACATTTTACCTATTTTTGAGTCCATTTTCATGTACTGCATGTTCATTGAACAATGTGCATATATTGGGACATAATTGTGTATTTTTGTAATACTCCAGTATGTTTATTATATGCGTATTAAATGTTCCTATACATGTAAATGAGCTTGTCTTTTATATATCATTGGATATACTAATGATAATTTAGGATCTTGGTAAGTGAGGATGTCATGAAATATCCACACTTGCACCAAATGTTATCAATAACTGATGATGGATCCAATACACCCTTTTGAAACTAATAACTTAAAATAGAATGAAGGTTTAAGAAGTCTGTGTTTTTTAGTCTGATTAAATTATAAACTGTAAACTTTACATCTTTTTATGATAAAACAGCAGTTTTACGTGCTCAATATATTGATAAACTAGTTTTGATTTGGTCTTCAAGGTTTTTTTTACTGTGCTTTTTTTTTTTTTTTTTTTTATTAAAACTTATCTTTTCCTGTTATGGGTTGAATAGTGTCACTACTGTTCTACAAGGATAACTTTGGCATTGAATAACCCATTGAGGTTGATATGCCATTAAAAAAAAAAACCAAATCCTATACAGGGAATGCATTTGGTGTATTCTAGGCCTCACAAAAAAGACTCTTTTTAAAATTGGTGATTCCACTTGCAAGTAACTGCATCCCAAGCTGTTCTCTTCTTTTTTTAAAAATTATGAGGTGGGTGGGGAGGAGTCATGGTGTGGTGGTTTATGTGCTGGACTACAACATTATAGTAAGCAAGTTTGAACTCCAGCCAGACTATTATATTCACTTTCAAACCAATATTGCTTAAGAAAGACATGAAACCTCTTATCCCTCCATTAAAAGTACTATTACTATTCTTCAACAAGGATAGCTTTGGAATTAAATAACCCACAAAGGTTGATATGCCATTATGTTGAATTTGTAAAGTTGTTTAAGTCAGCACTCAGTTGTGAAGCAAACAGAATTGCCAAAAGAAGAACTCCACTTGAGGAGAAGGACTATTTATGAAGTATCTCATTGTGCACATGTGGGCAAGTCCATTGCATGGGCTGCTGGTAAAACGAGTGGAGGTAATTCTCTATATATCCCAATTTCAGTTTAGCATTGTTGCCGGGACATTATGGCGGTAAGTGCTATTATTCTACAAAACAAGGAAACAAAACTGGTAACATTTTTTTGCATAAAATATTTTTCAAATGTTCTTATGTAATATAAATTATATGGTTTCAAATAACTTGTAATGATTGAACAGTTTTATTTGAGCTCAAGATAGGATCCTAACTGGTACTATCAATCTGAGTCAGTGGACCTGGGAGTAATGGCAATAAAGGGGTACTTCACATTCCCCAGAACTCCAGGATTGGAACCTCACCATCAGGGTCAGTTTAGTGTCATGCCTATGACATTTGTTGGGGAGAGGTCTTCCCTCTCTGCTGAGGTGCAGTCAGTGTATTCTACAGCTTCAGCTAACAGAACTGTAATTATTAAGATTATACAAATCCTGGATTGTATAAATCCAAGAAGATACTCATGGTGTAAGGGTTATCATCATAAGAAATGGACATGGTGACCAGAGTTCAAATCCTGGACGAGTCTGTCTACATTTCACATAGTGCTAATACCCTAGGGAAAGGTATGAATCCGATGAATCTCCCTCACTATCAGATGTAGTTTAGTGTCATACTTTGGACACTCATTGGGGAGGAGTTACCCTTTTACAGAAGTGCCATTGGTGTATTCTACAGCTCCAACCAACAGTGGTGATAATTTATTTAGCTTTTTGTTTAGATGTGGCACGAAGCCATATGAAAAGGGGAAACAATGAGATCGATAGAGTGGTGATCTCACTATGAGTAATGAGAAACTTTATGGTAACATGTAGCATTTTTATAGTTGCTTCTGAGGATATAGAAACATACAAAACATGATGAATTCAGTACTTTCATCTCAGTGATAGATGTGTTCACAAAGAATATTGTTAAATTGATTAATTTTAATGTCATGTCAACTCCCATCTGGCATTATTTTATGCCTATTGCATATATTGTATATTTATATTTTTTGTATAGTTTCTTAGTTTTTTGCATTCAGTTATAACCTCAAATATTTCTATCTAATACAAATAATTTGCAAACAGATCTATGGGACCTTAACAGGTACTACTACTACTCCAGGTCAGAGTGGACCTGTGAGTAATGGCAATAAAGGTGTACTCCACACTCCTCAGATTTCTAGAACTGGAGCCTTACCACCAGATGCAGTTTAGTATCATATCTAGGACACCTTTTTTTTTTTTTTTTTTTTTTTTTAGGATATTACCTCTATTTAGGGGATACAATCAGCATATTATAAATCCCACTAACAGGGCAATATTGTCATAAAATATTTATTAATTATGATTGGTGTATAAGGCTTTAGTTTCATTTATAGTCAGAATACAAAGCAGATCATCAATTATTATCTCTACTTAATATTAAACTAAAAGATAAAAATTGAACAAATATTGAAGATAAGAAAATTCTGAGTATGTATTTTTGATATTTCAAAAGTACACAACTGCTCTGCTATAAGTACAATGTGACACAAGGTCAATTTTTTAGAGATGTACAACTGGTTTGAATTCAGAATTTTCCTTCTAGATTGATTATCTTAGTAAAGTTGAAAAAAAAACACTGTTCTATTATTTATCCATAGCTGTGAGAGAAGAAATGGATTCATACCTTTCGCAAGGCCATTAGCGTGAAGTTAATTCCAACAGTCTTGTTCAGGATCTGAACTTGGGTTTTCTATTCCATTTCCAGTTATGTTGAAAGTGCTTTCTAAAGAAGGAAATTACTTAATAAGTAATTAATACTCACCAAAAAGTGAATATCAGTTATTAAGTAATTTCCTGAAAGTGCTTTCTACCATGTAATTGAAAGATTATTTAGGGATGTGTTCCTGTGGTATAGTGAATAACATGCTGGACTGTGACATTGTAGTAAGAGAGTTCAAACTCCAGTTATTCTCTTTCAGAATAATACTCTTGGGAAAGGTAAGAGCTCCCTTCCTGTCCCCCACCAGCTATGGGTTAACTAGTATCACTACTGTTCTTCTATAAGAATGGCTTTGGCATTAGATAACTCGCAAAGGTTGATATACTATTAAACAAGGAAACCAAAGTATTTGACAGCATTGGTAAACTAGTCATTCACTATTTTATTTCTAATTTATTTGTCATATGTGAAAGTATTTTTTTTATTATTTCATAATCGGAAAAATAAATTCTATTTATAATTCCTGAGAATTTTTCTTGTTTATTAGTTTAAAGATAAGGAACTTGTCTAATTAGATCATCCATAAATTATCTTTCTTTTTTTTAGAATGAGAAATATCTTTAAAGTTATGGCAGCTATATTTATACAAATTCTCAAAACAAAATCATACAAATAAATTTTGAGATAAGTTGTTCCTTTTTGTTTTTCTTTCTCTCTGCATATATTTAATACATTTTTAATTACACAATTTAGTTATCTTTTATCACTATGGAAGCCTCTAATGAGATGCTAAATTTAGAATGATTGAAAACAGGTATGAATAGCGTGTTTTGGTTTTATTCATTGCTTAGGTTTGGTTTGGTTTCTTTGTTTAATGGTATATCAACCTTTGTGGGTTATTTAATGCCATATCTATCCTTGTTGAAGAATAGTAGTAGTATTGTTAACCCATAGCTGGTGGATATAAGGGAGTTCATGCCTTTCCTGAGGGTATTAGTCTGAAAGTGAATGTAATAGTATGACTGTAAATTGAACTTACTTACTTGCAGTTCAACACTTTAACCACTCTGCCATGAGGAGGACTCTTGATTTAATTTATTGTAAACAGTTTTCTTACTTAATGTAATGATCTATGCCTCTCAAAATCAATAGGGTGGTGTCCTCGTGGTGTAATGGTGAAAGCACTGAACTGCAGAATTGTAGTAAGTGAGTTTGAACTCCAGTCGCGATATGGCGTTCACTTTCGAGCAAATACCCTTGGGAAAGGTATGAACCCCCGTATCCTCCTAGCTATGGGTTAAATAGCATCACTGCAGTTCTTCTAGAAGGATGGTTTTGGCATTAAATAACCTACAAAAGTTGATATGACATTAAACAAAGAAACCAAACCAATCAACACCAAGAGATCACTTGGAGTTCCTTGAAAAACAATAATAAATAGGCTGATAATGGTATATGATAATTTTCATGCAGGGATTCCCTGAGATATGAAAACTATTTCAATAGTTACACAAGGGCAAAAAAGTTTAGAAACACTGATTATGATTATCATCATAGGAAATGGAAATGGTGACCTGAGTTCAAATCCTAGATGAAGCTGTTTGTGCTTCTCCTCATGCTAATACCCTTGGGAAAGGCATGAATCCATCTGTTCTCTTACAGCTATTGCTATTGGTAAATTGTAGGGTTCTTTAGCTTTGGTTAGGTAACCAGTCTTGGAGTGGGAAATCTCTGAATTCAAAACTAGTTGTACTCCACTTAAAAATTGACCTTGTATCGCAACATACTGATGGTAGAGTGGTTGAGTAAATACATACTTAATTCTATATCGAAGATAAAAAACAAATCAGTTGTTTATATTGGAAATTAATCTTAAAATGAACTTATTTTCTTTTAAATTCTTACTTGAAGGTCAACTCTTAATATCATATTCCACTTCATTATGTTGCTGTACAGAGTTCATATACCACTTAAAATCACATTTATTTACTGTATATATTAGATGGATTTCTCTTGCTTTTGTTCACTGTTATCGTCAAAAACATGCTGTTAGAGGTAATGAAATTGTTTTTCATTGATTTCTTCTATGAACAACTCAAGCAACAGGTGTATGAGTTTAAGAGTTAATACTAAATGATTTTTTTTTGTTTGGACAGAAATAGATTCTTCTATTTAGAGTCCTTTCCAAAAAATGTTTAATTTCTCTTATTAGATCAAAATTACAAATTCTGATATCTTGACATCTGTTGCTATCACAATTTTTCATTAGTAATATATTTATTTTGACTTAGCACAATAGGCTTTTGTCAATGTATAAACAGGTGTGAGATTTGAGGAGCATGTCAAAGCTAGCAATTTTTACATGTCTGTCATGCAGAGGCATCTAAAGATAGTTAGTACACTTTAAACTCCTGGCACTGTACAGAGGTTGACAAAAAAAGCAGATTCGAGTGTTATCCATTTTAACATTACTTTATTTCATGGTATATAAACTCCTTCCAAAGAAATGGCTAAAATAGTATCTTCTGGGTATACCATGCAAAATTTATTTATCAGCTAATGTGGAAAACTAGCTGGATATTTTTACAATATATAGTAGACCAGAACCATTTTTGTGCCATATTATCATTTGTTCATGTACTTTAACCAACTCTTTCAGATGAACAGAATATGACGCAATGTCAGTTTTTAAGTTTAGCTGGTTTGAATTCAGAATTTTCCTTCTAGGCTGGTTGCCCTACTATTTACCCTTAACTGGAGAGAGAATATATTATTTGTTTATGATCCTAGAAAATATTGTTTGAATATTTGTAGTCTGGCTAATATATACTGGAAAAATTAAAAAATATAATAATGATAATTTACAATATATGTTATATATGTATATATCATGATAACGTAAAACAGGATTCTCATCACATACCAGCAGTTGATGACTTGCATACCAGGACTTTGAATAGCACTGCTGTAGACTATCATTATTTGTATCTAGCTTAACTTCAAAATATTAAATGTAAATAGATGGTCCTTATATCATGAAATAGGGTAATTATATTTGAACAAAACTGACCTGTTGGTCAGGCTTAAAATATGCTGACTGTGTATCCTTTGCAGAGAAGTAAGACCCCCACCTCAAAAGGGGTATCCTAGATATAACACTAAATTGGATCTGATGGTGAGGTTCCAAATACCCATTCATTGCCATTACTCCCAGGTCCACTCTGACCTGGAGTGGTTGTATCTGTTGGGGTCCCATCTAAAGGTCAAATAGATCTGTTTGAAAATTACTTGTATTCAGTAGGACTGTGTGCAAAATACCTTAAACAACTACTCAAAAAAAAAATGTAACCTCAAGTCATAAAATAACCCTAGACAGGTTGACACGTGCCATTAGAATCAATCAAATTAACATAACTTTCGTTCTCTTTTTTTTTTTTTTTTTTAATATGGTGTTCCTGAATGAGAGAAGACAAGTCCTAAACAAACCTTAAGGACTAGGTACAACCTGTACCTGGGGTTAACCAAAGAGTGTATCGACTGAACAATTGTTACAAGTCTGAAAAATAGATGGAATAAGGAAAAATATCTCGTCTCATAATTTCAAAAAACAATCAAGTTTTTTCCTATATTACTGCAGACACTAGTCAGCAACAGATAAGAAAAGCTAAAAATCACACTGATTGCATCCTGTTTAGCTATTTGCTCTTTAGACCCATCAAGTTTCATGTAGGCTTATCGGATATTTTTAGTTTTGTTTCTTCAGAGAGGAAGAGCTATAGAATCTCACTTTTGTCTTATGTAAACTGTTACATAAAAGAATAAAAGTGAGTTATTTAACCTTCCTAAAATTGTTTGTTTGATCCCTCAATTGTTTGGTTAATCTCAAAACAGACTGAACTATTATTTGTGTTCCTTCTATTTAAACTGGTCAGAAGTTGACAAAGAACTTGTTAGTTTGTTTATGAAGATTTGTATAGACTCTTTAGTAATAAAATCTATTTACCTGCAAAGAGACACCTATTAAATAAACAGACATGAATTTGACAATTCACAGTAAAACCCTGCTTAACTGGTAAGTTTAGTGAAACTTGTGTTACCTGTGGAAATTCTTTCAAAGCATATCCTGGGTATGATGACAAACTATGTCAAATGGGGAGTGTGAAGTACCCCTTCATTGCCATTATTCCCAGGTTCACTCTGACCAGAGTGGTAGTATCTTTTAGGGTCTAATCTGTGGGTCAAGTAGGTCTGTTTTAAAATTAAGGAAAACTTTTTAAGAGACAAATACACAAAAAATGTAAATATGAACCTACAATGAATGCAATTGCTTAACATCTTGGCATAAAATAACCCTCAACCAGCTGACATTAAAATCAATCAGACTGTGTCAGTGCAATTTAGAAATATATTGTGAAGTAATCTACATATCTTAAAAATATCAAAAATATTTTCAATTTTAAGTTATCACTATAATAATGATAAAGCCAACATTTTTGTCAAGACTTTTTTTTTTTTCCAATCTTTTTTTTTTCTGTTTGACTTGTTATTCAAAGCAACAGAACTCAAGCCAAGAGGTTGGAAGCTTTCTATATCTGCTGCCTCCAGAAGATTTTTGAAATCACATGGCATGACTATATCTCTTATGTGATCATCCTCCATAATTCAAACATCTTTAGTATTGAGTGCATGATTGTTACCTCTCAGCTCAGATAGGTTGATCATGTCATCAAGATGCCAGAGCCCTGTTTGTGGGGCTTAGAATATACTGACTGTATCCCCTACAGAGAGGTTAGACCACCCACCAAAAAAAGGGGTATGTTGAGCAAGACACAAAACTACCTCTATTAGTGAGATTTTAGTTCTAGTTATCAGGGGTGTGTGAAGGTCCACTCTGACTTCGAGTTGTAACACTTGCTAGGGTCTCATCTATGGGTCAAATATTTGTGTTTGATAGGAATACTTGATATCATATAACTATGTGCCAAAAAACTTAAACTACACAAAAAAATTTAAATATAAACAATTCAATTTCCTAACTTCTAGGCATGAAATAACCTTAGATGAGTTGACATGTTGCCAACAAATGGGCCTGGCACATCAAATAGATAAAATCAATTGATCTATATATAAACAACACACATTAATCATAGGGCCATCTTGTTGACAAGCAAGCAAGTTTGTCAATGTCTATAACCCTTCCCAGTCTTATGCATAGGGTCATCTACACTTGATGACCACTGCATCATAACACTTTAAATGGAAATGAAGTAATACTGTTATAAATAGACTTGTTATATATAAATGTGTGAGGGGCTGATTATGCCAAGTAGGGGGTTAATATTTTAGCCATGGTGCAAACTATTTTGTGGGTGGTGCTACTGATGCTAGAGATAATGGGTGGTAAGAGGCTGTTTGGCTTGTGGATTTTGGGTTGGCCATATGATGTTGGGATTGTAGGGTGGTATTTGATGAGGGTTGACCAGGCTTTTTTTTGTTCTTTACGAGTTTTTTTTAAGTGTTTGTTGAAGGAAGTAATGTCTTTGTTGATGGTGGTTGGGTTAGATATCTCCTTGGTGTTTGTATCTTCTAATGTCTGGTTACTTTCCAGACAGATGATATATATATATATATATGGGTGTGTAACACTTACTTGTCATGTTACTCATATAGCATACTTTGGGCAGGAATAACCTGGTGGAGCCTATCCTTCTCCAGGTCTACAACTGGTTTGAACTCTGTTTTCCTTCTTATAGACTAGTTGCCTTACCTAGGTTAAATT
The DNA here is from genome assembly GCA_963585895.1 of Sepioteuthis lessoniana. NCBI lineage: Eukaryota > Metazoa > Mollusca > Cephalopoda > Myopsida > Loliginidae > Sepioteuthis > Sepioteuthis lessoniana. The sequence continues at coordinate 30,148,183 of OY757932.1, read as the reverse complement.
GCTCATTTTGTCCTATAGCCTTGTTGGCAGGGCTTAGAATCCACTGATTATATCCTCTGCTAAGGGGTATGCCCCCCCCCCACCTAAAAAAAAAGATTGGCTGTCCTAGATAAGACGCTAATCTGTATTTGATAGAGAGGCTCCATTTCTAGAGATGTGTGTGGAGTACCCTTTCATTGCCATTTCTCCCAGGTTTATTCTTAACCAGAAGTGTAGTACCTGTTAGTGTCTCATCTATAGGTCAAAATGATCTGTTTAAAAATTATTCATATTTGATAGGACTGTATACAAAAAAACTTCAATACCTACACAAAAAATGTAAATATGAACATATTATGAACACGATTCCCTAGCCTCTAAGTATAAAATAACCCTAAACAGGTTAACATGCCTTTAAAATCAATCAATCCGAATATTTTTGTGTCAACTTATCTGTATACTTTTGTGACCAACTTATCTTGAATAATTTCATAGGTCCTTCACTTCATTAATAATAAATAGTTTATCATCTATTTTAACCATCATTTTCAGAAGTGTGAAACATCTTTATTACTTTATTTTCATTTATGATTTTGCTGTAAGCAAAAAATGTTTGACTTTGGAGGACTTTTTTTTTCCTTCTCTTTTAAAGCTCAGAATATTAGAGAAAAATTGTTTTAATTGATTAAACCCTTTGATGTAGAGCAGTTTGAGTTCCCCAAATATACTTAATGCATGAGAGCCAGATGTAACTTTAGTCCACAGTACTTAAAAATTTAATTACCCCTAAAATCATAGTAAAACTATCATTTTTAGAAGTATTAGTAAATAAAATAATTCTCTTAACAAACTTGTGCCACTAGTGTAATGTAGTATTGTAATTGTGAAACTTCAATAATTCCTTTTTTGACACAAAACCATCCAATAGTGAGGCTCTAGTAATCCTTGAGCTTTGGGAAATGTGGTGTACCCCTTCATTGCCATTGCTCTCAGGTTCACTCTAGCCTGGAGTGGTAGCATCTGATAGGATTCTATCTATGGGTAAAATAGAACTGTTTGACATTTAAACTGTATACTAACAAATGATTTATGCTAAACTGAATTGTTTAAAATAGAACTTTGATCATTTAACTTTGTATAAACAAATGACTGATGTTTGATTGAATTATTTGTGTTAAATAGCAATACTTGAAAACATTAAACTATATGCAAACAAATGATTAATAGTAAATATAATTATTCATATTAGATTGAAATAAGTGAAACCATTTAACTGTGTGCAAAAAAAAAAAAAAAAAAAAAAAAATAAGCTCATTTAAAAATATTATCTACAAAATGTGTTTAGAAATCATATATTTGATATATATGTATAAAAAGGATTTGGCTTTCAATAAACTACAATAGTTGATATTGCCACCAAACCAAATGATTTTTTTTTTTTTTTTGTTGGTTGGTTGGTTGTTTTTGTTTTATGGCAAATCAACCTTTTGTAGGTTATCTAACGCCAAATCCATTTTTATGCAAATAGTCTATTTCAAACAATTCAGTTTAGGATAAGGACGCAGTTTAAATGTATATATAGTATAGTTGGCGACCATAGTCGAGGGCGACCAGAAGGCTCCCTTTTCAATAGCTACTACACTGAGGTGCAAGGGAGGATGCTACTCCTTTCCCTGGATTGCTCCACTTTACCCTCAATATGTACCTTATATTGCTGAGTGTTAAGCAAGGAGGTATCAAGTACCATTTTTAAAGTCTGTTATCAAGCAACCTGGGATTGAACCCAGGTCACCTGGACCATTTCAATGAGCAGTTGTAGTTTAAATGTAAGTACAGTTTAATTGTGAAAATTTTGTTTTGTTGCTGCAAGATTTTTTTTTTTTTTTTTTTTTTTTTTGAAGATCAAAAGTGCATTTCAGTCATTAAATTTATTACCAAATGCCTTGTACCAAAAGGGTTAAGGTCAGTTGGAAAATCAATACAATCATTTGTTAACTTGACAACTTAAAAGAATCAGCTGTTATTTTCTTATGAGTTGTTTCTAAGGCCTCTATTGTCATGGGATGTCTACAAATCAATGCTCTGCTCATCAATGATAGGAAAGGTATAATCAGGAATACAAACTACTAAGGTGAGTCAAGTTTTGCACTATTTTGGTATGTACTAGTTTGCAGCACATATATCATATTGCCGAAGTAGTTAAAGCTATGAAAGCTACCTGCTGTGGTTGGTAGTATCATGATAATTGGTGTGCTGACATGTTGTGCATTACTTCACTCTAAAAAGCCACATACATAAACAAGGAACATCGTCTAATTCAGGTTCTTATACTGTGGAAGCAACCAAGAACATTTGTTGTGCAAAAGGTGAAGGTGCAGCTGAAGATCACTGCCTGCCACGAGACAACATTTGACACTCTTTTTTATTGTGGGGATTATAGGGAAGGGAAATCGGGCAGGAGCCGAGACTCCTGTTCTGCTGGACTATGTAGTTTATAGGCTCACTGGGTGTGATGTGAGCCAGATGATCCTGCTGGGACTTTGACTCACTAATTGCAATGAATCCAGCTATTCCCCCTTCCACCTATGAGCCAATTATAGGGCAGAATGGACTATTTAACAACCAGTCTAGGAAAAGGAAAATTCTGAATTCAAAACCAGTTGTAGATCTGGAGACAAATGGGCTCCACCAGACTATTCCTGCCCAAGATATGCTACAGGAATTGCACCCCCACAACCCAACCAAGTTATGGGACTAGTAACAGATTAACAGGTTATTGAGACACAAACAAAATGATTCCAATTTTGATTAGTGACTATAATTTAATTTTTATAGTTTTTGCATGATACTAAACTGCATCAATTAATGAGGCTGAAGATCTGGGGGAAGTGTGGGGTATCCCTTTATTGCCATTACTCCCAGGTCCACTCTGATCCAGATTAGTAGTACCTGTTAGGGTCCCATGTATAGGTTAATTAGATCTGTTTGCAAATTATTTATATTAGATAGTAATACTTGATATCATATATGACCATATACAAAAACCTTAAGAAACTGCACAAAAAATAGAAACAAAGTATGCAATTTCCTAACCTCTAGGTGTTACATATTGACCCTTGACTGAGCCTTCAAACAGAGATGCACCTGTATAAATAAGCAGAAGATCATGTGATATAATCGGAAGTAAGTGGACATTATGAAATGATATATGCAGATGCCTACAGCAGTTGGAGGCAGTGAAGGCCAGAGTGAGAGCCAGTTTGCAGTCAGTGAGAGCACCTCGCTGAGGGCTGCTGCCTCCAGTTGGGTAGCCTCTAGTTGAGAGAGTTGGAGTTGGTGAGGGCCGAGTCAGAGCCAGCTTGCAGTCACTGAGAGTGTGCCCGCTGGGGCCTGTGGCCCATAGCAGACCCCTGGTTGAGCAACCCTGTCCAAGAAGCAGAAGAAGTGCTAAGTGGGTCTTGAAGATAACACAGTGTGCTATGGTCAAGAGAAGAAGTTATGGGTCAATATAGCAATCTATCTTGTCTTCCCCCACCATCCATCTGTCTCGCAAACCACAGAATAAAAAGACATATGTTCTTATAAAGAAGTGTTGTTCTTCCTTCTTCCCTCATCACGGTATACAACATTGGCATAAAATAACCCCAGATTGGTTGACATGCCAGTAAAGTCAATCAATACACCAAATTTCTTTGAAAAACTGAAACACTCGATCTAATTATTTGTATCAAAAGAAAATGGGTCCTTCAATAAATAAGGAGAATTTATCTATCTACCTCAGCTCTGTACTTATACAGGATGTAGCATGGAAGACCTACTGAGAGTAATGGATGATAGGGATGAGTGGCGAGAGAGGGTCAGGGAAATTTATGCTAGTGGCACACCATGATGATGATCTCTACCAACAAGTCCTTCAATAAGTAAGGAAAGTTTTTGAAAAAGCACCGAAAAATTGTTTTCAGAATTTTTTTCCATGAATGTAAACTCTTTATTTTTTGGAATTGGTTTATAGAAAAAATATTTTAATCCCTCTAAAATATTTTTGAGAAAGAATAGTTGGATTCATATGTAAAATGCTAACAGCCTTATTCAGGATTTGAACTCGAATAACTCTGTCCCCTTCCTTTAACGATAACTGTCATGCTATGAGCACGTCTATATTGATATATTTACCAAAATAGAAATAAACAATGAGGAAAACATTAATTTTCTTCAAAATTGTCTCTTTGTATTTCAACACTTGTTTGAAGAATTTTCTATGAGTTGAAGTACTTTCTGAACTTCCTCTTTTGATATGTTGTGAAACTTTTCTTTTAATGTCTTCAAATCTTAATGTTATGGTTTGGAGACCAAGAAAAGTTTTACTAAACTTGGTCTGGTGTGTCTGGAGGGTGCTGCACTTGCATAATCTTTTGTTTCACCAAAAACATTTCATTCTATATTGTTCAAATAGGCACTGACTCTTCAAGACTTCATTTAAACATGATCACTTTATGATATAAACTGCTTAGCTATGCACATGTATTCGTTCAAAAAAGGGGGTGTCCTCATGGTGTAATGGTTAAACCGATGGACTGCGGAATCGTAGTACGCGAGTTTGTACTCCAATCGCGCTATTACGTTCACTTTCGGGCAAATGCCCTTGGGAAAGGTATGAAACCCCTTATCCTCCCAGCTATGGGTTAAATAGTACCACTACTGTTCTAGGAGAATGGCTTTGGCATTAAATAACCTAAAAAGAGTTGATATGCCATTAAAACAAAGAAACCTCATTCAAAAAATTTAAATGTCTTACTCTTGATATGCTCATTAGGCATTTGAATGAATAGTATATGGTGGTTCTAATTGGACAACAAGTCTCTTTACTGCTCCAATACTCTCCTCAGTATTCTGGCTGACTTTACCATAAAACTGTGATCTGAATGATTTTGTTGATGTTACTGCTAATTTTGCTCTTGTTTTTTTATGAACGTACAAACAAGTATATTTTGTGGTTTCCATATGAGTAATATCTTTATTTTCACTCCTACCCAATCTTATCTTGTGTTTTGATCCTTATTTTTTCTAAAAATCAAGGTTTCATTTACGAACTGACCCGTAAGTGTCTTTTTGTTGGATTGAATAATATCTTTTTTTTTTTTTTTTTTTTTTTTTTTAGGAGGCTAACTTTGATTTTATTTAATCTGTGTTTTATAATAATCATTTTTCTCTCTATATCAAACACTCTGTTGGTAGAGCTAAGTATACACTGACTTATCTTCTGTAGAGGAGTAAGACCCTCTCCATACAGAGGTATCCTGAGTATGACACTAAACTACATCTGATGGAGAAGCCTTAGATCAATCTGGGGAGTGTAGAATACTTCTTCATTCTCTTTACTCTCAGCTCCACTCTGACCTGGAGTGGTTGGTACTTGTTAAAGTATGATCTCCAGGTCAAATGGATCCGTTTGAAAATTATTTGCATTTGATAGGACTGCGTGCAAAAAAAATAAAACCTTAAGAAATGACTTCACAAAAATATAAATACGAACATACAATAAATGCAATTCTTTTAACTTTCAGGCATGAAATAACCCTAGACAAGTTGACATGCTACTAAAATCAATCATTTGTTGGAAAACAAAATTTTTTGATTAAGAAAATAAGAGTCAAATATGGTTGATTCAGACTTATTAATGTCAAGTGCTGTTATTTTACTATTTATTATAAAAATATTATATAAATTTTTGTTTTAACCTACATTTTAAAATTATATTCTGTATTATGCTTGTGGCATATCAGTTATCATTGTAGGAAATGAACTCTGCTTCCTAGGTTCAAATCCTAGACATGGCTATTTGCATTTCACATAACGCTTATATTCTTGGGGAAAGGTATGTATCCAACTATTCTCCTTTCATCTATATATAAAATCGTAGAGCAGACTGGATTCTTTAACCTTGGTTTGGCAACTGGTCTAGGGGAAGGAAAACTGAATTCAAATCAATCATACTCTGCTTAAAAATTGTTCTTGTATCACATTCTGCTCATAGTAAAGAGGTTGGGTAAATACATAATATAATGATTTTACTCTTTTTATGGTACATGATCTTTTGATTTTTTATTAAAAGGGTTAAAATGCTCTAACCATGAAAATAATGCAATTTTTAATCCTTTTATCGTTTAGAGTAATCAGACTATTACCTTCATCTTCATTGTTATATTTGTAACGTTTCAGCTGATGCATCATTCAGCTTTCTTCAGGTGTTTCATGTTGAGCACGGTAGCCCACATAGAGCTTTAATCCATAGGGGTAGTGTTCTAATTCTGTTAACTATGACTGGGTACAAGTGTTAAGCTATGTTAATTATTCTTTGTTATTTACCTGTAGTTGGGATTGAACTTGCAACCTCTTGTTGATTTCATTTAGAAGCACTTTTCAATCAAACACCTGTTTATTAAATAAAGGGTTCACTTCAAAGTTCTGTATGGTCTCCTAAGTTTGATATAAAACACCTGAAAAAGGCCAAAGAATGCATTGGCCAAAATGTTGTGAATATAGTAATTGTTTCATATTAGCCATTGACCAAGCCACCAATCAGAGACTCTCTGCACAGGATGCACCTGTGAAAAGAAGTGGAAACAGACACATGGTTAAACGGAAATGTGTGGGTGTTATGAAATTATGCATACACTGCCCATATCTCATATGGGCATCTGTGAGTTTCAGTCTTAAGTGAGTCACAGGGGTACCCTGCTGAAACAGAGGTTCACAGTAGGCCTCTGGTTGAAGCAGAAGAAGTGCTAAGTGGGGCATTGAAAATAACACAGTGTGATATGGTTAAGAGAAGAAGTTATGGGTCTGTATTCATCCCCCTCCATCCGTCTGTCTCTCTACTACACCACAGAATTTTTGACCCCAAGAAAGAATAAAGCATTATATTTTCTTCCTTCATCATAGCTATATAACGCATTGAAGATGAAAACAATAGTCTGATTACTCTAAGTGATAAAAATAATCAGGTTTCATCTCAGAAATTTAGACAGTTTTTATTCCCATTTGAAACTTAATTGTCTGAACTCTCCATTACACCTTGATCAACAATCAGTATAATTTTTAAAGACATAATTATGAAATACTAATTAGAGGGTACTTCTTATTTATTGAGTTTTAGTTAATTATAATATAAATTCTGTTGATAGGTTTTTACACAATGGCACTTTATAAGTGAACTTTGATAATTTCTATTTTTCTAGCAAAAAAGTTTTAACATTACTGATCATACAGAGGGAAGAGCGTCTATGAAATAGTGGCTTTTGTTTAATAGTATAAAGTAGACATCCACTATTTCTTTACATTAGAGTTTATATTTGTAATGTAAAAATTTAATTTGACAATAACTTACAAGTCCTCACAGAAAACATAGTTCAATGTTGTGCCTGTGTTTATTGATATCTTGGATTGGGATCTTAGTTCCAGCTAAACTGCATCTGATGGTGAAGCTCCAGTTCTGCAGACTTAGGAGTGTGGAGTATCATTTCGTTGTCATTACTTCCTGATCCACTCTGACCCAGAATAGTAATACCTATCAGGATCCCATCTATGGATCAAATAGATCTGTTTAAAAAATATTTGTATTCGATAGGATCATATATAAATAAAAAAAACACTATTGACAGACTTGAGAAAAATATGTGAAGATGAATGTTCAATGAACATGATTCCCTAACCTCTAGATTCTACTCCTGCAGGTGACAATTATATTCAAAGTTTGGAGAAACAAGATCTTTTTGGTCAGTTTTAAGCCAAAATGTTCCAGGCATCCCCAAGGGCAAGATCAGCCTGTTCTCTCATCTCGGATGCCTTTAAAACTCTCTTAGAGGTCAAGAGTTTACCTACCAAGTTTAATTAAGATTGGCCTATTAGCCAAGGTAAAAAGCAAGCAGATAAACTAAAAGAATTATGTAGTAGATATTATTGATGAGTAGATAGTTAATTATTATGATGCTTATGTCTGTAACTTTATTGTTCACATCAACTCATGACATATAATCTATCAAGAATAAGAGTAAAAATTTAACGTGTCCCCATAAACTGAACTTGCCTTGCTGTAGAAAATAGAAACTGATTTCTTTTTAGCTGATCTGTTAAAATTCTTTTTGGTCTAATTATACAAATTCATTGTCATTAAAGCCAACGAATGAATCTGTCAGTTGTAATTTTTTACTTTACAAGGTCAATATATAGTGGCTAAAGGGCATAATTTTGAAGACAGTCTGTTGAATTGTTAGTCTAGTTTATGCCTCTACAGAGGGGTAATAACCCCCAAAAATGGAGAGTTTAAGGTCTGACACTAAACTGCATTTGATAGTGAGGCTCCATTTCTGGGGAGTATAGATTACCTCTTTATTACTATAACTCACAAGTCCTTTGGAGTGGTAGTACCTGTTAGGGTCCCATCTATGGGTCAAATAAATCTGTTTGAAAATTTATGTTCGATACAACCATGTTGGAGAGGAGAAACTCCTGAAAGCAACTACACAAAAATCTTAATATGAACATACAATGAACATGATTCTCTAACCCCTAGCTAATTAAAATCAATTAATTAACAAAATGTCTTATTAGTTTGATATTTTAAAAATTAAGTTTCTTTTAGGGAATAAAATATATCAGTATAAAAATATTGATGAAAGAAAAACTGACACGCAGACACACATGTTGGCTTTGATGTTATAAAATCTATTAAGCTAGTCTAGCAGATCATTCACTGGGTACCCCATACTTCTGGCCTTGTGCTAAATTAAGCTAAGCTTAGAAAATAGCCCACACACAAATTAAGGAAAGTCATAGATTTAAAAAATTTTTTTTTTACCACCATTGTGTGTTTCTCTCTCTCTCTCTCTCTATATATATATATATATATATATATATATATATATTTACACTATTACATCTTGAATTGCCTTTCTGGACAACTGTGGGGAATAGTGGAGGTGATATTCATAAATCTTTTTTTTTTTTTAAATCCAACCACACCTTTTCCATTCATTAATTCTGCTTGTATTCAGTTAATGACAGATCAATGGTTGATGTTTTATTCTCTTTCTCTGGAGAAATATATTTGCATCCAAGCATTTTTTTTTTTAAGTTTAGATTACTGGCTTCAGTAAATAATGAATCTTATACCCATCTGGCTTTATTAAAACTGTTTTGTTTATCAAAACCCTCTATTTTTTGTTTATTATTATATTATATATTATACTATTATATATTATATTGTTAGATTTTTTGCTTTATTGAAAACTGTTTTATCTGTATTTGAAAAAGTTTTCTTTAGTTTCAATTTTTTTGTTTACTTAAAAGTATTAAAACATATTCCCTAGTTTGATCTAGTGTTTTATAAATTTTTTATCTGATTAAAATGAGTATTCCTTTTATACCAATGATACTATTATTTAAAATTTTTGTTTTTCTTAATAGTGAGTTGGGAAGATCAAAAACTAGTTTTGTGTAATGGGAGTTGAAATTAGGCTATTTACATAATGATAGCATTAACTGCTTGTACAATTGGAGGTTGAGTGTCTGCATATTTGGAGTGGAGAGGGACAGAAAAAAGGGGGATGAACAGATGAGGAGACAATAGTGGGAAAAGTGAATATTGATAGACTTAATTTTATACAGCACAGAGTGTATAAGTGTAGAAAGATTGTTTTACTTTGTATATTTCCGTATAGAGAGGTCTTACCAATCTTGAAAATATGTATGAGGTGATTACGATAAGTTTCCAGACTTTTTTTCATGTGGGCATTTAAAATTGTCATAGACTCTTGAAAATTCAGTATGTTATTGCTATACATCTGATGAGATGACTGACCTATTTTTATGATTTCAGGTTCAAATGAACAGCTACAGCAACAATTGGAATACACCCTACTAAAGCCTGATTGGCACAGCTGGTGAATTTCAAAAATGCAATCTGACACTTTAGAACGATATGCAATAAAATTGTGTTTTAAACTTGGAAAAAATGCCACAGAAACGTATGGAATGCTTCAGACTGCTTTTGGAGCATCTTGCATGAATTGAGCATCAGTTTTTGAGTAGCATAAGAGATTCAAGGAAGGCAGGGAGTCTGTGAGGGATGATGAGAGGTGTGGGAGGAGTAAGGAAGTCAATACACCAGGGTGGATTGGCCAAACGGTTAGGGTTACTATGTTGAGGTTTTAAGGAGTTCAGGAAGAGATTCAGTCGGAAGAGGCCCGCACTCTTCAAATCGGGTCGGTGGCATTTCCACCAGGACAATGCACCAGTCCACAACTCCATCCTTATCACAGACTATTTGACCAAGATGGGCATTAAGGCAGTTCTTCACCCTCCCTATAGTCCAGACCTTGCTGCCTGTGACTTTTGCTTATTCCCTAAGCTGAAAGGCTGTCGTTATGAGACAATTGAGGAGATGAAAGAGAATGTGATGAAGGTCATTGACACGCTCATACAAGAGGACTTCCATGTTGCATTCCAGAAGTTGTTGCAATGGTACAAGTGCATTACAGCCAGAGGAGATTACTTCGAAGGGGACTTGAGTTTCATATGTGTACTATCAATAAAAGTGCCCATACGAAAAAATCTGGAAACTTATCGTATGCACCTTGTATTTGAAAACCAAGCTTTTTACTTGTGCTTGAACATTGACCTCTGGCACCATTTAGTTTTTTTTTTTTTTTTTTTTTTTTTTTCTTTGACTGAGAATTTCACTTCTGTATTAAATGTTAATTATTGATTACTTTATTTTCAATTAAATATTTAATAAATAAATATTAAATTTAATAATTAAATATTTTATAAATATTTGACTTGATATTGATTAATGGCCATCAAAGGTGGCCCATAAGCAAATATAAAGGGGCCTGACATTTCTGGATTTTTATTATTTATTTTTTATTTTTCATTCTTAATTCATGTAAAATTAATCTGTTTCAGATTTGCTGAGAAAAAAAAACAAGATGACAGAAAAAAATAAATTTTTCCATGTGAAGGCAGCATCAGTTGGTGAGTGTATGATTTTATTGTTTAAATATTCTAATACTTGGGGATTTTTTTCCTTTCCATTGAAATATGAAATAGAATAGTTTTTATTGGTAGGGTTGTGTAGGTGATAAAAAGACAGTCTTGTTTGCTGTATAATATCAATGTAAAAAGAAACTTATTCTGGTTCTTGTCTGACTTGTGATTGGAATGGTGTTAAAAATACTTAATTCTTTCAGTTTGTCTTTTGTTTGGTTGTTTAATGGCATATTAAATTTCTTGGATTATTTAATGCCAAATCTACCCTTCTAGAAGAACAGTAGTGGTACTATTTAACCCATACCTGGGGGGATAAGAGGGTTCATACCTTTCCCAAAGGTATTTGTCTGAAAGTGAAAGTAATAGCATGACTGAAATTCAAACTTGCTTACTACGATTCCATAGTCCAGCGTTTTCTAATCATTACATCACAGAGGCCCCCCATCTGTTTAAATTTCATTCATTTTTGTTTAGCCTTTATAACTCTTTAAATTGTAGAGCAGCTTTGGACCTGAAAGTGTTGTTTGATGAGCAAATTCACCTGGCCCTGCAAGTTGCTTAGTCACTATGCTTATACCTTTGGTTACTTGGCAAAGGTTTCATTGCATTTGTAACCTCACTAAACATTATTAGAAATATCATCACATAATCCCATAGACATTGTCTCCTCACATAATGTGAAAGGTTTACCTAGTATTACCTTTAGCCTAGAAAAATGTTTTTTGATATTTTCAAGCCCAGTTGGCTGCAGCAGTAGAATACACTGACTGCATCTCTGCAGAGGAGTAAGAACTCCCTAATGAGTGTCCTGATATGACATTAAACAAGCTGATGGTGAGGCTCCAGCCTTGGAGATTTGGAGGTTGTGGAGTAGTACCCCTTTAGTACCATTGCTCCCAGGTTCACTATGACCTGGAGTGGTAGCACCTGTTAGGGTCCTATCTATTGGTCAAATAGAAAAGACTAAAATAATTAAATTATGACTATTATATAGCAATACTTGAAACTATTTAACTGTGTGCAAATTTTTTTTTTTTTTTTTCATCATACAACATGTGAAAGCACGTGCGATACCCTAACCTCATCAGCTGCCAACCAGGGGGATAAGTTTTAGTAGCTCAAGGCAACCGAATTATGACTATTATATAGCAATACTTGAAACTATTTAACTGTGTGCAAAAAGAATTCAGGCTCATTTAAGAATATTATCTACAAAATGTTTACAAATCATATACATATATTTAATATATCTGTATAAACAGAATTTGGGATTAAATAATCTACAATGGTTGATATGCCATAAAACCAAACCAATATTTTCTTTATTCAATCCATATCAAACAAAGGTTTAATCAAGCATAACTCTATAAACAACATGCCTTACAGCTTTAGATGTTTCACCAATCTTTCTTCTTTTAAGAACTTTGATTTGACTCCACATCTATTAAGAGCAACTGTGTACACATTGTCTTTATCTTTTTATTTTTTTCAATCTATCTATTATTCCCTGTAGATAACTGGACCAATATATAGATTATTATGAAAAGATTTTTTTTGATATCAGCCCTTACTCTTTACTATGAATTCTGGTGGGTTATGCTGTAATGGCACTAGGACAAGGTTTTTTTTTTTTTTTTTTTTTTTTTTTTTAAAGGGAAATTAACAATGTTTTATGTGAAGAGTACTTTTTGAAAAATATGTTGTTGTGATTTTCTGAATTTCTTGAAGGTTTCTGTTTCTGTGAATTCTTCCCACAAATTCTTCAGTGGGTGGAGTTCCTGTGGCATTGGGGCTAATGTGCTGGGCTGCAAGTGTGCACTATGATGTTCACTTTCAGATAAATACCCTTGGAGAAAGTCACTGTGTTGACTGGGGCTGTACAATATGCTAACTGCATTACTGCAGAAGGGTAAGATTCTCCCAGTGAATGTCCTAGGTATGACAATAAACTGAATCTTATGGTGAGGCTCTTATCCTGGAGCTTAGGGTAATGCGAACTACCACTTTATTGCCATTACTCCTCAGTTCACTTTGACCCAGATTAGTAGTACTAGTTGGGCTTCTATTTAAGGGTCAAATAGAACTGTTCAATCATTTACTAAGGATTATTATTATTAGTTGTTTGAAACCATACAGCTGTGTGCAAATTATTTATATCATATAGGAATACTTGATAATTAGAATTACTAATGTTACATAGCAATACTTGAAACCATTTTACTGCGTGGAAACGAAGGATTAATATTAAATAGAATTATTAGTGTTAGATTGGAATACTTGTAATTTTTTAACTGGATGCAAACAAATGAGCACTAACAACTAGTTTTAAAAATAAAGTTACCTACAAATCTTACAAATTATATATAAACAAGAATTGTTATTTCATAAGTCACAAGGGTTGATATGCTTTAAAACGCTTAACAACTAACCTTGGGGAAAGCCATGAATCTCCTTATTCCTGAGTTATGGGTTAAATAATACTGCTACTGTTCTTTTACAAGGATGGCTCACTATTAAATAACCCAAGAAAGTTAATATGCCATTAAACAAACCAAAATAAATCCAGAACCAAATACCAAAGTAGAACATATTTTAATTACCCCAACCAAACTCGAGCCTTCCCTACAATCCCAAATAAGTTGTGCCTAAACAACAACTGAACAAAAATGACTGATAATATCATACACCTCATCATCTTAATCCAGAGAAGCCTTGACAGAACAAACAAAATCACCCCAATGTTGTTATATACACATTTCAGCCAATGTTCCCTTTGTCATTTTTCAGATGTTTCTTGTCAAACTTGGGAACCTTTACTGAACTTCAAACTTTACTCTATGGGGGCTAGATTGTTCTAATTCTATTAACTATGACCAGGTGCTATGTTAAGTATTTTGTGTCATTTTTGCCTGTAGTCCGAATTGATTTCATTTAGAACTGTATAAACTGAATACCTACATCTGTTATGTCTTTGGCCCTGCTGGACAATTCAGAGTGAATTTTTGGAGACTTGTAAACTTAATGTTTTTATCTAGACTTTGTATTACTACTCAGTACTATTATGTGTTTTTTTTTTTTTTTTTTTTTTTTTTTTTTTAATGTTCATATTGCAGTTGATTAAAAAAAAAAAAAAAATTAAAAAACATCTAACTTAGCCTTTAAAATTACTGGTTCCCATATTATATTCATCTATATACTTAGGCTACAGCAACTTCTTGAATAGACCAACATATGCACTGCTTCTTCACAATGTCTTATTCTCCAGTGTTCTTGCTTATCTATTATCTTAACTTCATCCCATAAGGGCAGATGGTTTCCTTTTTCCTTCCATATATAGTCAACTATATACTCAAAATAATGTAGATTATAAAGCCTTCTCTTAAAAATTCTGACAAATTATTAACAAAAACAATATAACTTTCAGGGATCAAGATTCTAAATAGATTTGAGAGTGTAGAAAGTATAGAGATTGAAACTGACAATATAACTGCAAAGCTTAAGTTAGTGGATATATATTAAAAAAGAAAAAAAAAAAAAAGCCGCATCTACAAAGTGGAAGTATCTACAAAGTATATGCCTATAAGACAAGGTTGCCTGCTATTTTTTTTTGTGCTCTAACAATTCAAACTATTTGCTGGCAAATCATATATACAAAAAACAAAAAAACAAGATTTAGCATTAAATAACCCATAAAAGTTGATATGTTATTAAACAAAATAATTAACCAACCAACTCAACTATTTGCAATAAATAATATAAATAAAAAAAGGGCTTTAAACAACCTGCAAGGATTGATATGCCATTAAACAAAACAAGCTACCAAACAACCATATTAATCCACAAATCAGCCCAGTTGGCTGGAGCTGTAGAATACACTTGCTGCATCTCTACAGAGGGGTAATACTTCCCCAACAAGTGTCCTGGACATGACATTAAACAATTTGATTATGAGGCTCTGGTCTTGGAGCTTTAGGGAATGTGGAATACCCTTTCATTGCCATTGCTCCCAGGTTCACTTTGACCCGGAGTTGGTAGCACTTGATAGGGTCCTATTTGTGGGTCAAATAGACCTGTTTGACTTTTAAACTGAGTGTAAACAAATGACTTATACTAAATTGAATTATTTGATGGATTGTGACGGCAAATCGACTAGAATCCCAAAACGGGACTTTAGTTTCGCACGTGTGAAGACGGGGCAGGTTGGCACTTGATCCCCTACAGAATAAGTCCTGTTCAGAGTTCTTCTCTCAGGCAGATAAGAACTGGCATATTACGTGAGGGAATAATTTAGGGCCAGACTGACCGCCGCTGGCAAGGGGTTCCAAAATTCACACTATCACACACCCACCAGGCAGCTTTCTTCCTTCCCCGAGATAATGGAAGAGTTGAGCCTATAGGTTTTAGTCGTAATAATATTAATATTGTTGTAGTCGGCAACTCCGGTTTCCCGTATGATACTCTAGGAATTAATAGGACAGTTCTAAGCAAGATAATATAAGGCGAATAGAAGCTGAAAGGAAAGCATGAAATAACAACATAGACCACATGGTAAAATGAAAATATATAAAATTCCTTTACTACTTATATATATATATTTTCAAAGTGTCAAAACATATAATTGGATAGTCCATGAATATGAATGTCTTTTCTTGGCTTTTATCCTTTTTCAAATTGAGAGAGAGAGAGAGAGTGGTAAACGAAATTTGGGTGTAAAGGAAAAATGTCCCAAAGTTACTTATCTTATTTTCGACGGGGTTCCACTGGAGAATTTTTCTTCTTTCACGGGCTAATAGACTTTGTTCTGTTTTTAGTACTGGCTTGAAGGATTTTGGAGTCCCTCGTGTCTCAGTTAATCTTTTGTCTTTAGCCCGGAGTAAAATGGCTATGGTCCGTCTGCCACGAGCCTTGCTCAAAAACTACCTTTTTTGTCCTTTACTTCCGCTGAGGGGAAGGGAACCCCACTTCCATTTTGGGGTCCCAGCCAATCATTTGGCTTCTCTCTCTTTCCCCTTCTGATGTCCGGCGACCTGAGGTCACTTAAGTGCGAACATCTGGTCTCCTGTGTGACCCACATTCTCTCCTAACGGTCACTTTTTGACTGCTTGATACTCTCATTCAATACGGGAGGATAGTATCAGTCCTACCTCTTCATCTCCGTGAGCTATCACGTGACATGGATGTTTAGTTGAATTGTTAGTAATACATAGTAATACTTGGAACCATTTAACTTTGACTTATGCTAAATTGAATTGTTTGAAATAGAACTGACTAATGTTAGTGATACATAGCAATAATTGGAACTATTAAACTTTGTAGACTTATGTTTACAAATCATATATATCTAATATATATGAATAAACATGATTTGACATTAAATAACCTACAATGGTTGATATACTATAAAACCAAAGCAAACCCTAATGTACCAACTATTTGCTTAAAAATCACATGCATGTTTGATTAAATGGGACAGACACTTTGTGTCTACCTATTCTATCTCTGATTCATTCATGTCTTTGTTTGAGACATTTGACTTTTGGATGGAATGAATTAAGAAAGGCACTGTATTTTTTGGCCAAGTATTTTCAGCCCTAACTGAGCCATCTTCAGGAGAGTGAAGTACATGATGAGTCATATACTTGGAAAATCAAACATGTTTAAAAGAGAAAATACTGCATACACTCGCACATATTATTCGTTAGCAAATAAAACATAAAAGTTGATATACTATCAAACAGCAACTGACCGACCGACCAACCAACCAACCAACCGAAAGCTTCAATAATAACAGATATTATGCTAGTTTTTAATTTTCACTTTTTTTTTTATCTACTGATTTCTTAGTGTTTGTATTTGGATATCATTTCAGTTGCTGTTTTTAGAATTTACAGCAACATCAGTCAGTAACCTAGTCTTTTCTAGTTTTTTTTTTTATATTGTATCACAATATTGAATACTAATTATAGAGTGTTTTCCCTATTTATTTGCAATTGATCTTAATAAAGATGATGTGACTTAACCTGTTCACTGTTCAAGGTAAATTAGGGGTATCTACTCACATGTTTTTACAATATTTTATTCTTTATTTTAAATGTGTCACAGGAAACATGTAGCTTTCAGAACAGAGAAAGGTTTGATATTTAGCTTAATGACTGTCAAAGATGGTTTTGAATAAAATATGAATAATGTATATAAATGGGTTTTTGTCTGACATATTGTGTTCTGTTAACATTTTATTGTTCTACCAGTGTGGATTATCATTATTTTTTTGTTTTTGATTTTTAATCATATTTAATACTCTTAGGTATATCTGTATTCTGATTGTTTGATAGAATCCAAATACAAAGTATTTAAAAAAAAATTTATATCATTTGCAATGTATAGGGTGTTTTAGAAAAATTGAGATAATTTTGTAATGTAATAACTTGATCAATTCTTGTTCAAATGATCTCAAATTTTAATAGCCTGTGTAGAAACAATTCAAAATTCTATGTTTAATGTTTAAATGCCTTTTCTTTTCCAGTGAATAGTATTTTTATGCCTAAAAAGAAAAAAAAAATTTTGAGTTGTTTTTGCACATGCTGTTAAAATTTGATTCAGAATTGGTCACATTATGAGATTTCAAAATTATGTCAGTTTTTCTGAAACACCGTATTTTGAGGTAATATTTTTGAAGTAAGCTTAATTTTATCTTTAAAAATATTCAATAATTGATTATATGAAAATTCAGCAATATTACTTTGTGTCAAAATGTTTTAGATTTTACGCACACATAATGCAGCAGCTACTGTGGATAATTGACAAGTCTACTTCTTAGAAAACTTTTGTACACAACATGTAACTGCTTGTTAGGTTTCTGTCTCTTGATATCATTCAACCATAAAAGAAATTTGCTTGTCACTGTAGCAATGCTTAAAAAGAGCAACAGGCCAAGATAATATCCTTCTGACTTAATATTGAATTTTTAATGAACATTCTTTTGTCTTTATATAGCATTGTAGAATGTTTGTATTATGCTATGTAAATATTCAAATTCTAACAAAACTTAGATGTCTACTCAACCATAGAAGTTGAAAAGTAACTTCTATTATTCTCTCTCTTTCTCTGAGTGTGCGCATATATATATATATATATATATATATATATATATATATATATATATATACTGTGTGTATGTGTAATTATTTATTCATTTTTTTATTTATTTTTTATTATTTATGTATTTTTTGGAACAATTTTTTTCTATTTTATTATATATATATAGTGGAATATACAAATTGTTCTAAAGATGTTTTTTATAAATAAAAGTAGAGCAGAATAAAACCTAAAATTAATTAAGGTTTTTTATATATATATATATATATATATATATATATATATATATATATATATGAGGATCGTTCTTAGTGTTACCCAGAAAGAAGATCCATAGCTGAACAGTTTTGTTGTGGCAACACACTACTACTGCTTATAATGCTAGAAAAACTAATTCAGGTTCATCTTAATTTCTGTGCAGGTGAAGCCCATTCAAACGTGAGCAGTACATAACAAATTTAAATCTGGGCGAGGCTTAGAACTTTTTGAACGACTCTTGTATTTAGTGCATGCGCTGTGAATATATTTTTACTATTGTGGATGATATCAGGTTTTTTCACTTATAATTCTGCCCTATCCTGTCTGTTGGGGCTGCAGAATAGCTGTGATTGCAGCCTCACCTCTGAACAAGTGTATGACACTAAATTGCATCTGATAGTGAGACTCCAGTTTTGGAGCTTTGGGGAATTTGGAGTACCCTTTGATTGCTATTACTCCCAGGTTCACTCTGACCCAGAGTGGTAGTACCTTTTAGGGTCCTATCTGTTGGCTGAAGAGTAATGTTCAATCTTTTACTAAGGATTATCATTATTAGTTATTTGAATCGTACAGCTGTGTATAAATTATTTATATCATCTAAGAATACTTGATGAATAGAATTACTAAAGTTAATTAGCAGTACTCAAAATCATTTGCGTGCAAACAAATGAGCTTTAACAACTTGTTAAAAATAGTTACCTGCTAACTATTCAGTTACAAATCTTTCACACATATGCAATTTGGTATTGAATAACCCCAAAAAGGTTGATATGCCATAAAACAACCAACCAACTATAAAAATTGTCTGTTTAAAATTCATTTGTATTTGATAGAAATGTATGCAAAAGAAGAACCTCTTAAGAAACAATCACTCAAAAAATGTAAATATGAATGTACAATGAATGCAATTCCCTAACCTTTAAGCATAAGATAACCCATTACAGGTTGTTAAAATAAATCATGTAATTAACTAATTCTTTGTCAAATTCTTTTTCCTGTAACTGCTACTTTAATAAAAAATTTTTCCAAAAATAAAGATTTAAAAATGCAGTTTAATTTTGGAATGAATTGATAAATTGATTAGAATTTTCATAAAAAAAAATTAACACTTAGGAAAATTAAATTTTTAAAAATGAACAAAAAAAAAAACTTAATTTGAACCATGATTGGAATTTCTCTTGTTAAAGATGCCCTCAAGTCTCAATAATTTATTTTGAATGTCATTTAGTAAATTAGTTCAGATCAGGTTTGGTGATTCTTTAAATATATAATTTTTCTTTTGGGTAATTGATTCAGTAGTTAGTTTGTTTTTGTTTTTTTTTAAATTTTTATTTTCAATTTTTTTTTTTCACATAGTCCTATTGTGATGGTACAGTTGTTCTTACCAAACACTGGGGTGATTCTACTTCCAATCCATTGATTGTTCTGCTGGTTGGATATATCTTTGTAGGACACGATTGATTCGTTATCTGTCCATATTGTGTTTTTTAGATTCAAACAAGAGATCAAGTAAATGAATGAGACCACACAATTAAGAAAATAAAAAAAAAGTCGATGCCTGAAAAGAGAACAAAATATGGCTTGCAAAAATAACAATATTTAGTACAGAATAAGTGTCTTTAGAAAATGATACATATATTCACCCATCCTGGAGGTGGTAAGTTTTAGTCAGAAACCAGGTCACGAATTAAGTCCATCATATAAGTTTTAAGCTTTTCTATTCTGTCTATAGTCTGGCACAAGGCAATCTTAAATGGCAGTTATGTTTGCTTTTCTCAATCTTTGGTACTACTTCACAAGTGCTTATCACGTTATGCTTCTTTGCTTTTTCATAGTGTTGTATTATGGTCAGCTTTCTTTGCTCGGAGCAGTTTGGTCTCCGAGCTTTGGGGAACTGCTCACCAACTCACATATTGCTTTTTCCTCTGTCTCTCACTAGTCTACTACTGTGAGGGACAAACCCTGTCATTTATATATATCTTCATCTGAGGGGTAGGGAGGGGTAAAACCAAAAAAAAAAAAATCAATTTTCCCATAATTTGGATTTCAATAATTTCATGCTGGCATGTATTATATTGGGATTGTTTAAAAAAATCCTCATTTGAATTCAGGAAATAGATCATTTAATGTCAGAATTTCATATTTTTGATGACTGTTAGTTTTTGATCTGGATTTGCTTTTTCATTTCAAACCACCTGAAAAACAGTGATTTATCAAAAACAATTTACCTATCTTCTGACTGCTTTAGTTTAAACAATAACAATTCATTTTGTCAAATTCCTTCTCATCAAAATAACAATTTTTATTTTCACTTGATTTCAAAAATTCATTCTGCCTTAACACATCTGTAATTTATTTTTCCAAAACCCAAACTGGTTTCTCTTTCTTCTGGTTAATAAAATTTCTCTGACTGTAGGGATATAAACAAATATAAATGCAGTTTAGTGTCATGCACAGGACACCCTTTTTGCATAGTTCAGTCAACTGGGGCTATTGACTAAATACAAAAAACCCCCACAAAAATCTATTTCCTGGAGATTTTTTTGTCCCTGGTTGATGTACACATAGAATTTTTTTTGTATTAAAAGCATCATAGGTAATGATGTTGGATGTCCAGTTTGGATGTTGTAGTTGTGGAAATTTTATCAAATTTTCTGTCTTGAGTGGAGAGAAAAAAAAACTCTAGTTCTTATGAGATATTGAATGAGGCCTTGATTGTTATCAATATTGATTAGGGTGTGTATATATATATATATATATATATATATATATATATATATATATATATATATATATATATATATATATATATATATATATATATATAATGTGTTGTCATTTGCTAAACTTAGCTTTATTTAGACCAGAAATGAGGCACGCAGTGAGGATCAAACTTAGAATTATTTACTAGCCTAAATCTCTAATCATTAATTCATATAGACTAGTGGTTCATTAGAAAACAGGTTGTGACCTAATTCTTCATCAAAACAATTGAAGGGACAATTCAGATGTCTCTAATTTCATAGATTGATTTTTTTTCTTTCCCCTCAACCTTGTAGATGTGAAGAGCAAAACTTGCTTGCCAGGTTCTTATCCACTTGGCTGCTTGCCATTTTCTTTTAATATTGTTCTATTCATATAAAGATCTCGACTGGTCCTGTAGTCTGGTTTGGTCATAAGGATGCAACTCCAGTAGCATATCCTGGGCAGGAGCCCAGCCTTCTTCAGATCTACAACTGTTTGGAATTCAGAGTTTTTCTTCTTCTCAACCAGTTGCTATACCAATGTTAAAGAGCCCAGTCTGCCCTACTATTTACCTATAACAGGAGGGAGAATAGTTGGGTGCATACCTTTCCTGAGATTATTTGCACTATGTGGAATGCAAACAGATTTGAACTCTGGTGGCTGAGTCTACTTCCTATGGTAATAACCATTATGCCTTGAGTGACCATATAAAGATACATGATTGAGAAATCAAAGGTCAAAATTTTTTTATTAAAAAAATTTTTTTTTTTTTTTACTTAATTTCCAATTATTTGAAAAATGTATTTAGGGTATTTTGGAAGTGCTGAATCCAAAAATGGTATTAGTTTTGCTGAACTAGTGATATTTTATATTTCACTTTGTTTTTGAGACAATGGACGCTTATTCCATTATGGCGTTATTGCAATATGCTATTCTCTGGAGATCTGGGGAGTGAAAAATACTTCATTGACCAAAACCTCACCTACAAGTAGATACACATACACTTGGATATAGAAACCCTCAGTAGAAATACTGTCTTCATCAGATAGAAAATACCAAACCTATACAACTATGCCAAATATTCAATTACCAACAGAAGCATCGATTGGGATGATATACAAGTAACCACCACACCCAGAAAGACCGAATAAAATTTTTATTTAAACATTTTTTTTTTTTTAATCTAATTGACAATGATTTGGAAAAGGTGTTTAGAGCATTTTGGAGGTGCGGAATCCGAAAATGGTATTAGTTTTGTTGAACTAGTGATATTTTATATTTCACTTTGTTTATGTTTTTGACACAATGGGCGCCGATCAAATTATGGGGTTATTTCAATATACTGTTTACCAAATTTTCATGTTACCAGCTTAAATCTCTTTCCTGAATTACCAAATTTTTTTTACATCAAAGTAGCCAAAAATGTTAAAAAATGAAAGCTTGGCAGTTCTCAGAATCATGACCCAAGGCTAATTAGTCCCCATTTTTTTCTCTTAAGTATCTTTATTTCACAATGTTCGGTTTTTATATCAACTTTTGATTGGAACTTCAGTTTTTTTTATCTAGGCAAATCTTTATTTGGCTTGGTTTCTTTGTTTAATGGCATATCCCCATTCATGGGTTATTTAGTGCAAAATCCAGGGAAAGGAGTAGTGCCCTACCTACACCTCAGTGTAGTAGCTATTGAAAAGAGAGCCTTCAAGTCACCCTTGACTACAGTGGCCAATCTTTTACTATATAATGCTGAAAAATTTTTGACTCAAGTTGGAAACGTATGTGCTGGACAAGAACTTCATAATCAGTGAGATTCAAACTCCACTCGCAACATTATGTTCTCTTATACCCTTGGGAATGGTCTGAACCTCCTTAGGTTTGGGTTAAATAGTATCACTGCTGTTCTTCAACAAGGATGGCTTTGACATTAAATAACCCACAAATTTTGATATGCCATTAAACCAAGAAACCAACCAACTAAAGTTAGGACTTTTTTTTATTCTCATGACTTTTTATTGTGTGTTTTTCCTGGTTACTGGAAAATAAAGTACAAGCAGTGGTCACTAGAGGCCTATAGACATTAACCTCTTGACAATGTTTAACTTATAAGTCCTCACAAAAAGATAGTTACTAGTATTTTGTAATTTGCTTGAAGCATTGGACAAGTTATTTTATTTTATAGTATTGAATTATTTATTTGAAATAATTATTTCGCATTGCAATAGGCCTCTAAATTAATTCAATACTATAAAATAAAATAGTTACTAGCTTAAAATACCATCTAAATGGTAATTTTTTTCAAAATGTTAATAACTGAATAAATATATATATTTTTAAAACCTCTCTGCCATTGGTAGGATGTAACACAAGGTCAATTTTTAGCAGGGTACAATTGATTTGAAATTAGTTTTCTTTCTCCTCGACTGGTTGCTGCACTAAGGTTAAAAACCTAGTTTGCCATACTATTTATCTGGCAGTGGGTGGGGGGAGAAGAAATAGATTCATGCCTTTTGAAAGGGCATTAGCACAAAAATGAAATGCAAATATCTTCGTTCATGATTTGAATTCTGGTTGAATACATATTAGCAAGTATGTTTTTTTTTAAATTTATTTTAAACTTTTTAAAGTTTAAATTGATTAGTAAAACTGAATTAGTGTGAAAAGGTATTTTTAAAGTTTGGTTGTCATTAGACATTTTATCATAAACAATTACTCAAAATAGACATCTCTCTCTCTCTCTCTCTCTCTCTCTCTCTCTCTCTCTCTCATTTAGAACTCTGGCATTAAATAAGCTATGAAGGTTGATATGCTATTAAACAAAGAAACCAAACTCTTAAGTAGAAAATCAACTTTGTCACTGTTGAATAATAAATCTTCTCATGTATACTTGATGGCAGTTAAGGAAAGATAACTCTTGTTCACTAGATGACTACAAACATTTTAAGGGTATGTCTTATTTCTTTTTGATATTATTTACCTTTCTTGTTTATTATCTGCTTCTCAGTCTACTTTATCTGGCTGCCTTAGTAGAATGTTCATACTTACCTGCAACCTAATTATAGTAATTAGATGGCATTTGGTGCGTAAGTATTTCAATGTTGGAGAAATAAGGAGAAAAGGCATAGAGTTATGTGAACACTTTTGACAAATTTCACTTAATCCAAAGTTGTACTGGTTACCATGACCTTGGGCGTTTGTGCATTTTTAATTTTTCTTTTCTCCCTTTCTTTTCGGGGGAATTGTTGTTTCTTGTCTGACTGAAAATTCTGTTATTAACTACAAGTGATGTTCTTTTGTAAACGTATGTATATTGATTAGTAGTCACTGGTTTGTATTCTAATATGAAGATAACATCTTTTTTTCTTTTTTAATTATATAATGTTTAACGCTACCGTGGATATTTGAATCCTTATATAATGCTATCTGTTTTCGTTAATTACCGATTAAAAATTGATATATAAAATTACTTATGCTATATTTTGGTAAATAAAATGAAATTATGTTCTTTTATAAACATTTATATTTATTGGTAGCCACTGGTTTGTGTTCTAATTCAAAGATAATAAAATTTTTTTTTTTTAAATTTTCTTATTGTATAATGTTTACAGCTTCCTTGGATATTTGAATCCTTCTATTATGCCATCTATGTTTTTGTTAGTTGCCTATTAAAAGTTGCTATATAAAAGTACTTATGTTGTATTTATGAATTATTTTGATAAATTTATTAAACTATAAAAATGACACTCAATGTGTATCTTTCTTTCTCCATAGTGTTATCTGCTCTGTCAGCAGGGCTTAGAATAGACTGACTGTATCCCCTGTAGAGGGTTATGACTGCCCCAAAAGGGTGCCCTGTGTATGACAATAAACTGCATTTGATGGTGAGGCTCTAGTTCTAGAGTTCTGGTAAATATAGAGTACCCGTTCATTACTCCCAGGTCCACTCTGGAATACTTGATTCCATATCACTGTAAATTATTTGTATAAAGGATAGTTACTTGAAGCTATAATTGTTTACTAAGGATTATTATTAGTTACTTACAACCATTTAACGGTTTGCAAACATGATTATTATCAAATAGAAAAAATTACTTGAAACCATAATTGTATATGAATTAGTATTAGATTGGAATGCTTTAAACCATACAGCTGTGTGCAAATTATTTGTATTAGATAGGAATACTTGATATATAACTGTGTGCAGAAACGCTTAAGAAACAACTACACAAAAAAATATAAATATATAATGAAAGCAATTCTCTAACCTCTGGGAATAATTACCTCAGATGGGTTGACATGCCATTAAAATCAATCAATGAATTTACCATGGGGTATGTTTTAAGTTCTTAGAACAAGATAGCTTATATCAAATTAGTCAAAAATCCAATGGAAATTGTTTTTTTTTCTTTCATATTTTCTCACTTTATATTATAACCACATCAACCTTGTAGTGATTGCTTTCACTGATATATTATGCAACAGCATTTTATACTGCTATGACAGACTCTTTCCTTATCATTGCAAAACATCCTGTCAGCAGGGCCTAGAATACACTGACTGTATCCCCAGCAAAAGGACTTGACCCCCTCTCCCTTCCAAATAAGGGATATCCTGGGTATGACGCTAAACTGCAGCTGGTAATGAGGCTTTAGTTCTAGAGCTCTGGGGAGTGTGGAATACTCCTTCATTATCATTACTCGAAGATTCTCTCTGACCCAGAATCATAATACCTGTTTGGGTCCCATCTATAGATCAAATAAGTAAAGTTGGCAACTGTTGTTGAGGGTAACCTTGAAGGCTCCTTTTTCAATAGCTACTATACCAAGGTATAGGGAAGGATGCTACTACTTTCCCTAGATTGATCCACTTTACCCTTGATACGTACCTTATAATGCTGAGTGTTAAGCAAGGAGATATCAAGTACCATTTTTTAAAATCTTATGACTCGACCTGGGATTGAACTCCAGGCTATTGGCAAACACTCTTCTCACTAGGCTAATATTATACATATTTGATAGGACTGTGTTAAAAAAAATACCCCTTAAGAAACAAATACACAAAAATGTAAATATAAACATACAATGAATGACATTCCCTAACCTCTAGGTTTCAAATAATCATAGACAGGTTGACAAACCATTAAAATCAATCAGATATGTTATTGAGACATCAGTAGTTTACTAGTAAGGTTCATGAGTGTAATTTATACATTGCTTAAACATTTTAATGCTGTGGTGGTGGGAAAAGTCACTTATAGCACTACTCCACTTAAAAACTAATCTTCTGTTGCATCCTGCCCATGGTAAAGGGGTTGGATGAATACATATTACAATTTTTCAATCAAATAAATTTGAAGAAAAAGTGTTTAAAAGGTTAATCCAGCTGAAGGTATTTACTAACCATATGTTTTGTTTTTTGTTGTTTTTTTTAAATTTTTTTTATAGATTTATAAATCCCTCTCCCACCTTCATTGCCTTTTGAGCTTTTTTTCCTATATAGTTACTTGATTTGAAACAGAATTTTACAGATTAAATTATTGCTTTTTTTTTAAAGATTATAGGATTTAGCTAAGCTGCTCTTGTTTGAGCTATGATTTAGGTCATGTAAACAGCAAAAGGGTTATGATTAGCCTGTACACTTAAAAGAGTAAGACTCATTTGAACAAACCTAAAACCTATTATTTGCTTATCTGAATTTCTTGTTTCTATCAGTAAGTTTAGCAGCCAAAGCATCCCTGAAACTGACCATATATAAAGTAAAAAGTAAAGTTGGCAACCTTAGTCGAGGGTGACCTGAAGACTCCCTTTTCAATAGTTACTACACCAAGGTGTAGAGGAGGGTGCTACTCCTTCCCTGGATTGCTTCAATTTACCCTTTATACTTACCCTATAATGCTGAGTGTTAAGCAAGGTGGCATCAAGCACTAATTTTTGAGTCTTTGGTATGATTCGACCTAGGATTGAACCCTGGTCTCCTGGGCCATTGGTGAACGCTCTACTCATTAGGCCAATGGCTCTGGATGACCATATATAAAAATACCAAAATCTCTCGGAAACATGAACCCACAAATACATAAAAAAAACAAATGGCAACAAGAATGAAACAACACACAATAATAAGCTAAAAAACAAAACTAATTCTAAGGACATAGAAGATGGATCTCCTTTCTCTAGAAGCTGAAAAGAGGAGGTCATCCTGATTAGACTCCACATTGGACACTCTCATACTTACATATCAAACACATCCTCATTGAATGCAAAAAAAAAACTGAAACAATTTAGAAAAGAAATACAATAATTCAAGTGATCTGAAAGAAGTCTTCCAAACAACAAACACCAGCAAAATCATGAACTTTTTAAAGAAAGCAAACATATAACAAATTATAAATCACAAATCATAAAATCTCCTAATCACAACAAACAATTACACCAGCAAAATCATGAACTTTCTAAAGAAAGCAAACATATAACAAATTATAAATCACAAATCATAAAATCTCCTAATCACAACAAACAATTACATAGAAAATCTTTAAAAAAAGTACCACTAAATCCCTTATCTATGAATCGATATTTTTTTCCTCAGGAATTAGGTCTACATTTTTTGGGTTCATGGGTATTTTTGTAAAGTGATTTTGTCAATTAGTTTACAAGAATATTTTGATATATATTTACCCTACTTCTCTGTCATAAAGTAATTTTTAAGTGGAGTAAAGCTGGTTTGAATTTAGTTTTCCTTCTCCTTGACTGGTTGGCTAACCAAGAATAAACAACCTAGTTTGGCCTACTATTTTTCCATAAGTGGTGGGTAGAACAATTCAATTCACGTTTCCCAAGGATAGTAATGCACATGAAACACAAACAGCCTTGTTTGGGTTTGAACTCAGCTGCTTGATTCCATTTCAACGACAATAACCATTATGCTAAGTGCTCCTCGTTGAATTGCTGTTTAAGAATAATGTATATAAAGTGTTCTTACCATCAAATATTTGCCATATTGTTCTTGTTATTCATTTTATAATTTGGAGAAAAATGGAAAAGATGAATTAGAGCTGTGGAATATACTGATTGCATCTCTGCAGAAGGATAAAACCCTTTCAATGGGTGTCCTGGATAAACTATCTGATAATGAGGCCACATTTCAGGAGCTTTGGAAGATGTGGAGTATCCTTCATTGCCATTACTCCCAGGTCCACTCTTACATGGAGTGGTAATACCTGTTAGGGTCCCATCTATAGGTCAAATAGAAATATTTAATCATTTTCTATTCTTGAAACCATTTAACTGTGTGCAAACAAATGATTCATATTTAATAGAATTATAAGTGTTAGATAGCAATACTTGGAAATATTTAACTGTATGCAAATGAGCTCTGACTTATTTAAAACGTTACCTACAAATTTTTCATTTAAAATCATATATATATATATATATATATATATATATATATATATATATATATTTTGCATGAAATAACCTACAAGGGTTGATATGCCATAAAATGCAACGAAACAAAAATTCAAAGGCAATTCACTTTGTTCTCTGATAGTAATGAGTAAAATATTTTAGAAAAATATTTTGAATTTCTTCAGCCAGCCCTGTCAGGAGTGCTTAGAATGCACTGACTATATCTGTATTGAGGGGTAAGACTCCCCCCAAAAAGGCATGCTCTAGATATGACACTAAACTATATTTGATGGTGAGTTCAGTTCTGGAGATCTGGAGAGTGTAAAGTATTTCTTCATTGCCCTAAGATATAAGTTCATAGACCAAAATCTCAACCACAAGTAGATATGGGTACACTGTTGGATTCAATTCACTTCTCACACACTTGGATATAGAAACCCTCAATAGAAATGCTGACCTCACCAGACAACAATAATCAAACCCATACAACTATACCTTATATTTAATTACCAACAGAAGTATCACTTGAGATAATACAAATAACTGTACAAGTAATCACCATACCCACAAAGAAGGTTAAAAAGAAAAATCTTCAGCATAAAATAACCCCTGACAAGTTGGTATGCTGTAAAATCCAAGTAATCAATCAATCATCATTTCCAGGTTCACTTTGACATAGTGGTAGTACCTGTTAAGATCCTATCTATGAGTCAAATTGATGTTTAAGAATTATATTTGATAGGGCCATATGCAAAAAGAAATGAAAAATGTAAATTTAAATATAGTGATTCCCTAACCTCTTTAGCTCAGTTGGCTGGGGATGTAGAATACACCAACCACATCTCTGCAGAGTGGTAAGACTTCCTCTACCCTAATGAGTGTCCTGGGAATGACATTAAACTATCTGATGGCAAGGCTCCAGCCTTGGAGATTTGGGGAATGCAGAGTACCCCTTCGTTGCCATTGCTTCTAAGTCCACTCTGACCCAGAGTAGTAGCACCTGATAGGGTCTTATCTATGGCTCAAATAGAACAAACTATGTATGCAAACAAATGACTGATGTTAAACTGACTGTTATAAGTGATGTACTCCTATGGACCCGCCACATATGGCTGAGCAAAAGCAGGACAACCAGCTTGAACATACATACAGCAGCTATGTGAGGATACAGGATGTAGCCCTGAAGACCTGCCAGAGGTGATGAGTGATAGGGAGAAGTGACAAGAGAGTCAGGGATATCTGTGCGAGTGGCATGACATGATGATGTTATAACCATTTAACTGTGTGCAAAAAAAAATTCAGGTTTAAGAATGTTGTCTACAAAATCTGTTTACAAATCAAGTATATATTTAATATATATGTATAAATAGAATTTAGGATTAAATAAACTACAATTGTTGACATGCTATAAAACCTAACCAATCTAAACCCTAACCTCTTAGTATAAAATAACCTTAGAAAGGTTGACTTGCCATTAAAATCAACCAATCAATCTTCAGACTGCTGTTTTTATCTGTAACTAGTGAAGAACAGAAGTGGGTGGGGGGAAAAAGATTGACTATAGTTGTCAATTTATTTTTATCAAAACAGATAGCCCAGTCAGCTAGAATTGTAGAATATGCTGACTGCATCTCTGCAAAAGTGTCAGAGAATGTGTGTCCTGGATATGACACTCAACTGCATCTGATGGTGGGACTCCAGTCCTGAAAATTTGGGGAGTATGAAGTAGACCTTCATTATGATTACTTCCAGATCCACTCTGACCTGGAGTGACAGTACCTATTAGGGTCCCATCTATGGGTTAAATAGAACTATTCAATCATTTTCTATACTTGCAGCTATTTAACTGTGTGCAAACAAATGTTAAATTATTAGTATTATGTAGCAGTGCTTGAAACTATTTAACTGTGCATATGAATGAATAATTTTGTATCGAATTATTAGTGTTGAATAGCAATACTTGAAATCATTTAACTGTGTGCAAACAAGTGAGCTCTGACTTGTTTAAAATATTTCCTACAAAGTATTTAATTACCAATCATAATACATATAAACAGGATCTGGCATTGAATAAAACACAACTAACCAACAAAAGAGTTACAACTGAAAAAAGTGGGTAAATATTGTATAGATTTTCTGGGAGAGTTCCCATGGCTAAAGAACTGGACTACAGTCTTGAAGTAGGTGAGTTCAATTTCGAATTGTGCTATTACCTTTCCTTTTGGACTAATACCCTTAGGAAAAGTATGAACCTCCTTATACCTCCAGCTATGATGGCATTGGCATTAAATAGCCCACAAAGGCTGATATACCATTAAACAAAGAAACCAAACCAAACTATTAATTTTCTATATAATATTCTCATTGCTTTATTAATGTGATAGATATGTATAATCAAAATTGTTGCTTTTTCGTGTGTTTTAGTTTCTTTGATTAATAGTATATCGATTTTCATAGGTTATTTAATACCAAAACATCCTTGTAAAAGAACATCAGTAATACTTTTTAACCTGTAGCTGGGACAGTTAGGGGTTCATACCTTTCCCAAGGGTATTAGTTCAAAAATGAATGTAATTGCACTTTAAGGCTGCTGTTTAGCAATTTAACAATTACACCATCATAAGTCTCCTTTAGTGTGTTGATATGTGCATGGAAAGTCATTTTTAATACCATCTTTTTTTTCTTTTTTTATCTTCATCTATCTCAGAGCATATATGTATTCATTCAATCCCTTCACACAATGGGGGAGACCTCATGATGTAATGGTTAAAACGCTGGACTGCGGAATCATAGTAAGCGAGTCCATTGATTTAACCATTACACCACGAGGACACCCCTGTTTGTGATGGAGGAGTTAGGCAAATATATAAAGGTTTATATTCTGTCCTACCATTTTAAGTACCCAAAATGATCAGCAGATGACAGAGTATTAATTAAATTATGAGTAAATATCAAGATCAATCAAGAGATAAGAGGAATTTTTTAAGCCAATTTTTAAAAATTTTTTATTTAAAGCAAATTTTTTTTTTTTTTTTCATGAATGTAAACTCAATTGTTTGAAATTGCTTTATAGCAAAAATTCTAATTTTAATCTTGCAAAAACATTTGTTTTGATGCTATTCAAAATGGTAGCAAATCAGAATGCTCTAGCTTAAACAGAGCTTTGTCATCAAACTTTTGGTGGCTGAGAAGTGCAAAACATGTAAAATTTACAGAAAAGCATGTTGTTTTAGTCAAAAAAAAGTTTTACAACTTGGCTAAACATGAGTTGGAAAAAAGAGTGGAATAGAAACAGACTCTCTGATAAAGAAAAAGTTCCAGCTGCAGTAGTCAGTAAAGAAGGTTATACTGTCTTCTGGATATGACCCATCACTTTTGAATTACTTGAAAAAAGTGCAACTGTAAAGCTTTCTTCCAACTGTCAACTCCTTTGGCAAAATTAATCTTGTTTATTGAATAACCCTTGTACAATTCCATTGTTCATTCATTAAATATCAAGTGTTTCTCAATTACTTGGTTATTTTTGAATTATTGATCTTTGACTTATAATTTTTTTTTTTATATTTCTCTTGGAATAAGAAGTGATGTAAAGTTCAAATTTACATTTTGGTAAATGCTTTGTTAATCTCAAGAGGAATTAAATTTGGAAGTTGTGTGATGCTGGTCTGGTAGTCTGCAGACTTAACTATATGTGTGTATCTATGAGTAGACATGAGTTGGTGTGAGTACATGTGTGTGTATGTATGTATGTGAGTTGACCATAAGTATGTGTATATGTCCATATAGGGGCCAAGACATTTCGTTAAATGTGTTTGTGACTATGTATTTTGTATGGGAATCACTAATTCCCCCCTGCCTGCGATTATAAGTGGAGATTGTCAGATAAAAGTGGAACCACGATTTAAAAGGGCTTCACTTTTAGGATCTCCTGGAGACATACAGTCTGGCAATATTTCTATGTCCAGTCTATAGGTGACCAAAAATCCAGAAATAGGAATGTTCACCCTTCC
This sequence comes from Sepioteuthis lessoniana, assembly GCA_963585895.1. Taxonomy (NCBI): domain Eukaryota; kingdom Metazoa; phylum Mollusca; class Cephalopoda; order Myopsida; family Loliginidae; genus Sepioteuthis; species Sepioteuthis lessoniana. Next base: position 30,115,647 of record OY757932.1, on the reverse strand, counting down.
ATATATACAAGTAAAGTGAGTCTGCAGAACAGAAAGGACACAGATAGATGGAACCATAGAACATAGAGGAGAGAGGGCCACAAATAAATAGGGGATGAGAGAGACACAGAGTGGGAGACAGGCGATGTCAGGCTGAAAACCTAGTTTTAGTTGAGGGAATTTCACCAGCTGCCTACATCGCAAAAGTGAGGAGTCCACAAACTGTCATTTTGCTAAATATCACACACACCTTTTCTTCTGTTAAACAACATTTATTCACTTTTTTGTTTTCGCCTTTTTCTTTTGTGGACCCATCTCAGACTCATGCATATTGGCCTGTAGAGAACCTGCAAACATGACATGGGGTGAGATTGTCATTTTGTGAAGTGCCTGAGCCATGGACAATTTCTCACAGGTGAATTCTCTGGAAAATTCAGAAAATTTTATTGATTTGACTTGGATCTGAAAAAACATGTGGCTTGTTTGGTAAATCCTTGTCATTAAATATTCGTTTTTTTTTATTTTGGTAAGATTGTCTTGCATTGGAAACTTCAAGGGAGAGGAAAAAATGACAGAAATTGAAATTTTCTTTCTCTGTGCCTTTTTGTATAGGAATCGTCCCCTCTCTTCCTCTCTCTGCATTTATCTGTCTCCTCCTCTGCCTATGTTTGTCTGCCCCTCTTCATGTCTGTCTGTTCCTCTCTATTTTTGAAGAAAATGAATATTTCATTCATTATATATTTCTGTTTTGGTAAATACAGTTCTAGCCTCAGTATGAAGGCACTTGTAACATATTTTCATTGTAGGAAGTGGACTTGGCTACCTGAGTTCAAAACCTGAACAAGGCTGTTTGCATTTTATATAGTGCTAATACCTTTGGGAAAGGTATGAATCCAATTATTCTCTCTCCAGATATGGATAAATGGTAGGGCTCTTTAACCTTGGTATGGCAACCAGCCTATGAGAAGGAAAATTCCGAATTCAAACTTGTTGTAGACCTGGGCTCTGTTAGGTTATTTCTACTCAAGAGACATTACATGCGTGGCACCCTCCTGGCCAAACCAGATTACAGGACGAGTTATGAGTCTCAATACTTTTTGAATACCTCATGGAATATTATCATCACGTTGCACTATCAGCACGGATATCTCTGACCCTCTCTTGCCACCCCTCCATTGCTTCAAGCAGGGCTTCATGTTTACATCCTGTATCTACACAGAGCTGCTGTATGTAGGTTCTAGCTGGTCGTCCTGCCTTTGCTTGTCCATGTGAAGGGGTCCACAGGAGTACACTCTTATGAGCTCGTCTCTACTTCTCTAGTAGTGTCCTGCATGTCTGGTTTGTCTAACTTTGATAGATTTTGTGATGGATGTTTGGTAGCCGTACAGCTGCTGCTTTATGGGGTGCTGCCTCCAGGACTTGTTCAATATTGCTCGCAGCATTCTTGTGTAGTTGCCGTCAAGCTTTTTCTCCATTCATTTTGTTAGCGTCCATGTAGTGCATCTATATAGTAGTATCAATACTACCGCTGCTTGTAAGAAACTGCGTTTTATTTTATTGGTCTAGTCTGACTTCCATATGACCGATAGCCTATCGATAGCTGTCCATGCCTTTGCTAGTCACGTATTGATTTCACTCTCGGTTGATGAGACACTGCTTCCTAGGTTGGTGAACTTGACTACTAGTTTCAGAGAGCTACCATTTAGTGTGGAGATGTCGCCTGTTTGATTAAAGCACATATATTCTTTCTTGTGTTCATTGACATCAATGCCTATGCCTGCAGCTGTTCATTCCAGACTGTGTAGCAGGGTTTCTGCTTGGGCAGGTACATTTGCCAGGATTGCTATGTTATCGGCGTCGGTAATTGTTTGTGCGGGGTACCTTCTGCTTCTTTCCTTTGTTAGTTAGAAACTGTTTTCTTTCATTTTATCTCTAGATGTTCTAAGCATGTAGTCTAGACAGATGATAAAGAGGTATAGGGTTACTGTGTTATGATGATGAAGTAGTCTGTGTCTCCATCCAGGGAACAGACTTTTACTTTTGTGTTTCTATATAACATCATTATGGCTGTGACAGTTTCTTTTGGTGGACTGTTGGTAAGTAGAATTTGCTCCATCTTTCCTCTCTGAATGGATTCAAAGGCCTTCGTAAAGTTGACATAATATTGTTGCATCTAGGTTTTTTGCTTGTACACCTTCAAGAATTCAATGGATAGTCAAAATTTGTGACATCGTGGATTTATTCCTTCAGAAGCCATTTTGGTTATTAGGTATGTTATCCATTTTGGGTTCTAGGTGGTTGCGTAGTAGAGCATTGTATATCTAGGCCACTATGGATATAAGGGTTATGCCTCAGTAGTTCTTGGCTAATCTGACGTCGCCCTTTTTAGGGAAGGGAAGGATGCATCCCTTCATCCATCTGTCAATCGGGTTTTGATTATATACAGCATTACAGTGTTGGAGCAGTATGTTGTTGAATTGTCTGGTCTTTCCTACTTCTGGGGGTATTTTATTGAGCCCTGCTGCTTTTCTATTTTTAATTTTTCTCAGTACCGAGTCGAGTTCTTCTTATGTAAACAATCCCAGTTTGATGTCTAATTGCTTACTTATAATTCTTGTGATCAGTTCATGTGTAACTTTCACAGGGTTTCCAAGTAAATTCTCCAAATGCTGTTTCCACAGGTATATTCATTCTTGTTGATTGGTAGCTTTCAGTTTAGCTTTTGCAGTGCTCTTCCTTCTGCTCATTTCATTTGCCATTTGCTATGCTATCCTAGACTGTCTATCTTCAACCAAGTCTCTAACCTTCTTGATCTGATTTTGTGTATATGTAACAGTTTTCACTAAGTACACATATTATATTGATTAAAGGCAGAAGGTCTGAAGAAACACTTTGATCTTAGATGGAGTGCACAGATACTTTGATTCTATACAGACACATGCACAATAACGACATATTCCATTTGTCAAGCAATTTATTTTTAATGCTCTTTACAATCTAAAAAATACAGATAAAATCCTTTTTCAAAAGAGTAAAAGAAATTTAAAATTGTGTCACATTAAAATGCTTGGATGATTTAGCACAAAATTTTTTAAATCCTTTGTTGAAAAGAAAGCAAGTATTAAGATATGAGTTTTCAGTAAAAATCACAAGTGTAAAAAAAAAAAAATTATCCTCAAAGAAAAAAGTCTTTTACAGTTTCTTAAGAATCTGACTACAATAAAGAGGTTTATTGAAAAATATGGTCAGAAGTTGTTCAATTGATTTTAAAAACTTGAAACAAAACCCAGAAGTATTTTATTTGCATAGCATCAAGATTAAATTAGTTGTATTATAGGACTTTTTAAAACTGAGCAACAAAGCCAGATTAAGAGTGATCTAAATTGGGCCCAAGCTAGAGGAACCTTCTAATCTTAGAGAGCATAGATACTTTGATCCGAGGCAGACACATAGTAACATATGCACATACACAATGACATATTTCATTTGTAGAGCAATTTGTTGTCAATGTTCTTCACAATATAACCCCCCCACACACACACCAAATAAATAAATTGAATAAAAATCAAATAAAATTCTTTTTTAAAAAAGAAGAAATTTTAAAAATTGTGTCACTTTACCAATAAAGTCAACATTCACTCTTGTCACACTGTGATAACCTAGTTCTAGATTTTCATGAAACATTTTTGCTTATTGTTTCACCAAATCTACAGACAGTTTTAGCACCTTCATTCAACCACTTTATCAGCTCATTCTTATTTCATTGTCTTTCTCACCCACATCTATTTCCTTGAGCCATTACCAACAAAGAAATATAGCTGGATTTCTTTATTTTTTTATATTGTATACTGTAGATTAGCCAATATTGTGACATGTACACATATGTTCACCAATAAAATATTGTCTATTTTCAACCACTTAAGTGCTTAACTGCAATAGAGCTAACAAGTAACTCAGGAGACTGTTTTGTGATCAAAATGAATGTACATATTACAATAAATGTCTGGGAATATGTGGACTAAGTATTATATATATATATATATATATATATATATATATATAATCATTTTTTTTCACTCTAGTTTTAAGACTAAGGTTAATTGGCAATCTTATTACCCTAGTTTAATTCTAGTCAATTCAACATTTAGTAGCAACAAGGAATTATGTTTGACTTTAAATCACATACATTAACTGAAACAGAGATTTTAAATATTTGTCTTTAATTATTCGGCTTAATACAGATTTATTCTTTCATTGTTGATTGATTTACTGATTTTAATGACAAGTCAACTTGTTTAGTCTTATTTTATAGCTTAAGGTTAGGGAATTAAGTTCATATATACATCATTATAGTGGTTTCTTAAAAGGTTTTTTGTACCTGGTCCTATTGATCCTAAATAATTTTTCAACAGATCTATTTGGTCTATAGATGAAATCCTAACAGGTACTACCTCTCTAGGTCAGAGTGCCTCTGGGACTAATGCCAATGAAGAGCTAATCTCCTCTTTCTAGAACTGGAGCCCCTACTATTTACTCATAGAAGAGAAAGTTTCAAACCTTTCCTGAGAGTATAAGCATGAAATGTAAATAGTCTCCTGCAGGATTTGAACTTGAAAACTCCACTTCCTTTGTAGTATAATGTAAGAATTAATGGCCAATGAATTAATTTGGATTTTTTTGACTGACTGGGTGAAAATTAAGAGCAAATTTCAGTCCAGTTGGGTGGATCTGTAAAATAAACCAACTGCAGGGAGGTAAGACCTACCCTAACAAGTGTCCTGGATATGACGTCAAACAATCTGATGGCAAGGTTCCAGTAATGCTGGAGATTTGGGTAATGTGGTGTACCTCTTCATTGCCATCGCTCTCAGGTTCACTCTGGGTCAAATAGAACTATTTGACATTTAAACTGAGTGCAAACAAATGACTTATGCTAAATTGAATTTTTTGAAATAGAACTGTTTTATCATTTAACCATGTGTATCTACAAAATTTGTTTACAAATCACATATTTAATATACATGTAAGAACAGGATTTGGCATTGAATTACCAACAATGGTTTATATGCAATCAAACCAAACTAAGACCAAATTAGGCCAAATTAAAGACAATCTTTATTCATCTGCAGAGCAAAAGTCAAGTGAGAATTATTTAATAGCAAAGGCTCACAGTGATATACACACTTGGACTGACGCACATACGTCCAAGCTGGACCAATTGGCTGGGGCTGTAGAATACACCAACTGCATATCTGCAGAGGGAAAAGACTCTCCCAACAAGTTTCCTGGATATGACACTAAACAATCTGATGTTGAGGCTCCAGTAATGCTGGAGCTTTCGGGAATGCGGAGTATCCTTTTATTGACATCGCTCTAAGGTCCAATCTAGCCTGGATTGTTAACACCTGATAACATCCTATCTATGGGTTAAACAGTGTACTTATGCTAAACTGAATTTTGGAATAGAACTGTTTATATGTATAAAAATTTATTTGACATTAAATGACCTTGGTTGATTTGCCATAAAATCCAACCAAAATGTCTTAATTCAGTGTTAAATAACCCGAAAAGAGTTGATATGCCGTAAAATAACCAACCAACAAACCACAGTATAGTGTTGGAATATAGCATCTTCTTCAGCTATGTTGTCTTTGGCAAAAATGCACGTTTGGATCTTAGGTTTGTGGTCACAGAGGTCAGGACTATTTTTGGCCTTGATCATGTTTGACATCTGTCAAATATTACAGCCAAAGGATTGTTTTAATGGCATGTCAACCTGTCTAGGGTTATTTTATGAATCATTCATATTTACATTCTTTGTGTTAAGTCTGAAGAGTTTTTTCTTTTTGTACAAAATCCTATCAAATATAAATAATTTTTAAACAGATCTATTTGACCCATAACAGGATCTACCTCTCTAAATCAGAGTAGACCTGGGAGTAATGGTAATGAAGGGGCCCCCTACACTCCCTTGGGAGCTTCACTATCAGATACAGTTTAATGTTATACCCAGTAATGGAGAGAAATCTTACCTCTTTGGAAGTCTTTGAAGAGAGAAGTCTTACCTCTTTGGAGGGGATATAATTAGTATATTCTAAGGCCTGCAGACAAGACATTTTTCATTGTTGAAAAAAAACTGCTCACAAATGTATATGCTTCCAAACATGGCCAGAATTCTCAAAGGTGAAGAAAATAATTTGGGGGAAATTTCTCACGTTTGGTAGAAATTCAGGATCTCTACTTATTTCTGCTTCACTATGTTATCACACTGAAGCTCCATGAACTCTTATTTGAAATTCCTCAAAAATAGTTTCATAAAAGTCTTAAAAATGATCTGATAATCTGCTTTGGGCCCTGGAACTTCAGCATGTTTAGATGGTTAATCAGATCTGTGAGGAATGCAATTTAGATCCAAAAGTGGGATCACTTTGTCATAGGACATCTTTTTCTTTTATTACCATAACAATTTAATTCCTTTGGAGGTGCCCATGGTGTAATTTATGGAGGTGCCCATGGTGTAATAATGGAGGTGCCCATGGTATAATGATTATCATTATAGGAAATGGACATGGTGATAAGAGTTCAAATCCTGGACGAGACCGATTGCATTTCACATCGCACTAATACCCTTGGGAAAGGTATGAATCCAATTATTCTCCCTCCAGCTATGGGTAAATAGTAGGACAGACTGGGTTCTTCAGCCTTGGTGAGGCAACTAGTCTAGGAGAAGGAAAACTGAGTTCAAACCTGTTAAACTCCGCTTAAAAATTGACCATGTGTCATATCCTGTCCGAGCGGAGAGGTTGGGTAAATATGTTTAATTCCTTTTCTCAAAACAAAATCTCTCCTCAGAAGATTTCTTCAACTGAGCTACCTCATTTCAGTGTGGTACAATTCATTATACTCACTATCCATTCCACCCTGTCAGCAGGGCTTAGAATATACTGACTGTATACAGAGAGGTAAGACCCCCCCCCAAGAAAGGATGTGTGTCTTAGGTATAACACTAAATTGCATTTGATGGTGAGGCTCCAGTTCTGAGGAGTGTTGAGTACCCTTAAATTGCCATTACTACCAGATCCACTCTCACCATCAACTTTATACCATTTTATCAGTGATTTCATACTCTTTTCATACAGCAATTGTATGTATTGTATATAGAGGCATCTTGTTCTTCAGCCCCAATGTTGTTCCATCTTCTTCATTGGTTACTCCATTCTCTTTGCTGGGATGAATATCAAATGCAAAGTCTTTCTTTCACATGTGCACATGTAACTTTATTCATTTCATCTAGATTACTGACCAGATCAGGAGCACCAGACCATAGATAGAAAATTATGTCTTTTAACTGTGGCTAGTCTTGGCTGGCTAGCTAGCTAGCTAGCTAACTAACTTAAAGTTGAAATTTAATTTCTAACATTTTAGCCACTTGATTTTACAATACTCCAATGACAACTAAACTTTCAACTGCCCCTAAATGTCAGTATCTGTCAATTAAACCTAGTTGACTCCTGGTATCTTTCCAGCTATTCTTACAGTTATAATTTAACTTAAATGCTTGACTACACATTAGCATATCAAATATTGTAATTTTTACCTTTTGTTACAAAATAGAGATACTCTTATTTCTCTTGAAAACTTCTGTTCTCATTCTGAATTTTCCTTTTTTCTTTGGTACTGACAATGTAGTTTACTTTAAACTTATAAAATGTTATGGATTTGGATTAGAATTTTTAAAAGTGTATTCTACTTTCTATCAAAAATAAAATTAAAATGAGTTACAGGTTATAGTAATTTACGATAATAACAGATAAATTTTGCTTCTTTATTCTTCCCCCTAATTATGAACTTTGAATAAGTTAGAATAAAACAGCCAATTTTACTTCTTTTTTCTCTGTATACTTGTCAGTAAATTTGATACTCTAAGGCTTATTTATTTATCTATTTCAAAGAAAAACTCAAGGACCTTTGAACTCATTGGATTCCTATTGTAACAGCAGTTCATAATTTTGAGGCTTCTTATATAGGAAAGAGTGAAACATTCTTATTTGTATTTCCTAGCTATTGTCATTATTGACAGTTTGTATGAATAGAAAATAGCATTCAGACTAAATGCTGACCCAATAAGTTGCAAATTATATTGATTTTAATGGCATATTAACCTGTCTAGAGGTTAGAAAATACATAGATGATGGATGCAAAATATGATATTTATAAACAAGGAAAAGAGAAAATGAGAGAAAACTATTGGCCTAATGAGTAGAGTGTTTGCCAATGGTCCAGGAGACTGGGGTTCAATCCCAGGTCGAATCATACCAAAGGCTCAAAAAATTGTACTTGACACCGTCTTGTTTAACACTCAGCATTATAAGGTAAGGATAAAGTGGAGCAATCCAGGGAATGGAGTAGCACCCACTTTGGTGTAGCAGCTATTGAAAAGGGAGCTTTTGAGTTTCTCTCACAAAGGTTGCCAATTTTACTTTTAGTGGCTTTATAATGACTGATGGTTGAGAATAAGGAAAATATTTCTATCATAACAGTATAACATCATTTCTTTGCCAAGAACTTGTCTGTCTTGCTAAATGAATTTTCCTTTGGAATTAAGAGTAGGGGGGGGGTCTGCTAAAGTGCTGGACTGTGACCTTAAAGTGAGTTCAAACTCCAATCAAGTTATGTTCACTTTCAGACTAATACTCTTGAAAAAGATACAAACCCCTGACCCCTCTAGCTATGGATTAAATAGTATCATTGCTATTCTTCTGTAAGGATGGCTTTGGCATTGAATAACCCATAAATATTGATATGCCATTGAACAAAGAAAATGTAACTGGATTACAAGTAAGGAAGTGGAGCAGAGAAAAAAGTTGTCCAGGTTTTAAGTACAAATAAGTAGTCCTAATGTTTGAGACCCCAATCTTAAAGTTTTTGCTTTCACACATTTATTTAATTTCTTTGTTTCATTTCCTCATAAAAGAGTCCCAAAAATGTTGTAGCAGAAAACCTGACCATTACAATAAATGACCACAACTCTGGTGCCTGTAACTTCTTCCAAACTAAAAGTGTGTGACTAACAATTTGCATAAGAATGATGGAATTTGGTCAGTGACCAATCAATTTCTGTCTTCTCGATGAAAGCCATTGCTTTTTAAATATTGGACAGTGTAACTTATGGTGTGTGCTTGTCAACCTGCATCCAACTTGGCATTCATGCAGGGTGAGTGGCCTTAAACTGAATCACCTAATCTCAGGGGGCCATCTTTCCAGGCAATACCTGCTTTGTAGAGTTGAGTTTATAGCTTGTCACCTAAGCCTCCCCAATATGGGGAATGCTAAAGGGACCAAGCATTTTTTTGTGACTGTTGCGTAGGAGTCTTGATTTGTACATGACCTCTCTTACTATGAAATGACCTTGTGTCACATCCTGACTTTCTGGGAAGTCAGTTAAATACCATATAATGTTTGGCATGAGAGTGAGGTCACTCTGCATGGATTTGAAAGTTGGATCGTTGATCCCTTTTTCTCTACGTATTTGATGTTTGACTTGCATGTTTGGATTTCTGAAACCTGACATGGACATTGTCACTGACACAAATGTTAATCTTAAATTTGTTCCCCCATCTGTTAGGAATAGAAAAGGCAAAAAAGTCTCCAAATTTAATTAATTCCAAAGTTTTTGTTTCTTTCATATCAGAAGATCTGTCAAAATACAAACTGCCCTAAACTGTTCTTGTTGATATTTGCCCTGTCAGCTGGGGCTGTAGAATATGCCGACTGCACCTCTGCAGAGGGGTAAACCCCCCTCCCAATGAGGCTACCCGTTGGTCGTGGGTAGCAACCCGTAATGCTTGATGGGATCCTGGTGACTGAGCAGTCCATGACCTGGCAACTAAAGAGGTCCTGTGACTTGCAACACTCCTCTTAGGCCCTTACTGGGTTAGATAGGCAGTCAGAGAGACCCAATCTGATCAGTTGGCGGGTCATTTCAGTCCTCTTTCAGATTTTTGGAAAAATCTAAATTAGAGGATGATGGCTGTAGGGTCAATCATGCTGAGCAAAGACCTATACTCCTTCCTGTCCCTGGATGAGTATCTTGGGAATGAAAACCCAGGAATAAAATTAAACTATCTACCATCCGCATGAGTATACTATGTAGCCCTGATGTTACTCGGCGAATGGGTTTCACCCAGGCACATCCCTGTGTGGGACTCCGTGGTGGGTAGGGAGCATAGTCAATGAAATTCATAAACTTTCTTTATGGCTCTCCAAAATATGACCCAAGCAAAAATCAAAAAAAATTTCAAGTGACCTTACATATCGTCGGACAACTCCAATGAAGAAAAAAATACAGCATAAGTCATCTTTCCCAAAATTTATAATATTAGAATCAATTGAAGATACCCCATTAACAAAACTATCCCCATTTCTTATACAGAAGATCATATCTACAAATATCAGTCCAAAAACAGTTAAAAATTTAAGAAATGGAACAATAATGATTGAAACTGAAAATAAAAAAACACAAACATTTTACTAAATATGAAAACTTTCCACAATTCAAAAATAAAAACACATCCCCATATAACCCTAAACTCCTCTAAAGGAGCTATAAGAAACAAAGAACTCTCCCAGTGTTCAAAGGAAGAAATATTAGCAGAACTAAAAAAACCAAGGCATAACTGACATAAAAAGAAATACCATCAAAAAAGAAAATCAAACAATGCAAACAAACACTTATATACTTTCAACTCACCTACTATTCCCAAAGAAATAAAAATCGGCTATATCAATGAAAAAAATGAAATAATACATTCCAAACCCACTCAGATGCTTTAAATGCCAAAAATTTGGCCACGGACACACTATATGTGGTAAATGCAGAGAGAGAGAGAGAGAGAGAGAACCAAACCACACCACCACTGACTGCAAACTCAACAGCAGATGTGCCAACTGCGGTGAAGACCACCCATTCTATACCAGAACATGCCCAGTCTGGAAAAAAGAAAAAAATCTTAATTTAAAAACATCCCAGAAACATTCCCTCTCCAGAAGTCTGAAAAATAGTTGAAGGCTACATAAAAAAACAAAACCTACTCTCAAATCTCCCAAAACAACTCAACATCAGAGTAAAAAAATGAGAAAACTACCAAGAACTAATCTCTAAACTATTCCAATTTGGACCTCAAGACTGGCCAAAATTTATACAAAACCCCCAACCAAACCCTAAAAACCCAAATAAAGAATTTACTTTTATTTCAAATGCACAGAACAGAATACCTCCCCAACCGAAACAGAACAAAATCAAATGAAAAACAAGACCATAACCAAACCTTTAAATAAAACATACCATATCGAAAATGCAAACCAAAAAGGAGCAAACCAAGCCAACGATCTATCTCCAAAAACAAAACTAAAAGCAAAATAAAATCTTCCCTCAGAAAAATGAAACAATCTGAAAATTACAAGAATATAAATGAAAGAACCCTCCCACCCTTATACAGGATGGAGACCCAAGACACTATACTCCCCAACCACAACCAGTCCACAAACCAAACATGACTCACAAAACATCTTCCCTACAAGGAATTACAATGGGACCAAAACGAATTGACAAAACAAGTAAAATCATACAGTGGGATGTCAGAGGCACTAAAGCCAACCTTGACAAACTAACACTTATCATTAAAAACTTATGCTCAAGTTTTATATGCCTCCAAGAAACTTTTTAAAAAAAAAATGAAAAATTAAACATAAGGCAACACACTATATGTAATCAAATAAATAAAGATACAACAAGAGCATCAGGAGGTATATCTATTATCATAAACAATACACAACTGCAAAGCCAAATAAACTTAAACACAAAACTACAGGCAATAGCAGTATCAGTAACTCTACACAAAACAATCAGCATATGTTCACTATACATACCCCCTAATAGCAACATAATTGAATTAGAACTTGAAGATTTAATACAACTCCTTAAACCTTTCATACTCATGGGAGATTTTAATAGCCATAACCAAATATGGGGCAGTAGAGATACAAATAAAAGAGGCCATACAATAGAAAACTTCATGAACAAAAACAATCTATGCCTTCTAAATAATAAATCCCCCACCTACCTTTATCTTGAAACAGGTACATACTCAGTAATAAATCTGATCTTAAGTGATCTTACAATTTATTTGGATTATAATTGGAAAACCAACGAGGATAACTGCAAGAGTGACCACTATCTGATCATATTAGAAAGACTTGAACCCAAACGAAAAGAAAAAACATACCACACTGGAACCTACAAAAGGCCAAATGAGAACATTTTAAGACTTTGCTATGTCAATTTAACACCAAAAGCCAATAAAATCACAACCCCTATTTCACAAAAACACTTCTAACTATTGCAGAGGAATATATACCAAAATCATCCACTCAACTGAAATTCGAGGGGGTGTCCTCGTGGTGTAACGGTTAAAGCGATGGACTGCGGAATCGTAGTACGTGAGTTTGTACTCTAGTCACGCTATTACATTCACTTTCGGGCAAATACCCTTGGGAAAGGTATGAACCCCCTTATCCTCCCAGCTATGGGTTAAATAGCACCACTACTGTTCTTCTAGGAGAATGGCTTTGGCATTAAATAACCTAAAAAGAGTTGATATGCCATTAAACAAAGAAACCAACCAAACCAATCAACTGAAATTCAATAAACCTTGGTACAATAATGAGTGCACCATGCCACATTCAGAAAATTCAAAACAAACCCAACAAAAGAGTCTTGAATTCTTTAAAAATTGCAAAGCCAGAGCACAAAGAACAATTAAAGAATCAGAATGAGAAACTTGGAAAAACTTCACATGAAAAATAAACACATGCACAAAGACCAAAACAGTATGGAATATGATTTAAAAAATATCAGGTAAGAATAACAGCATCCCTCTGAAACACCTTACAAAAAAGACATAGTAAACCTCCTAGCAGAAACCTTTCCCAAAACTCTTCGTCCAGAAACTTCAATCAAAAATTCCAAAGTAACAAATTAAAACAAGAAAAATAAACTTTCACTTAAATGATACAGAAAGCTACAACCAACCGTTTACCATGACAGAACTAAAAACCTCTAAGAAAATCCCATACTACAACTCCTGGACCAGATGAGATTCCAAATAAATTCTTAAATAACTACTTAAAATTTCACTCCAATATTTACTCCAATTCTTCAACAACATTTGGCACAGTGGGAACATCCCTAATTCCTGGAAACAAGCCACTATAATACCAATACCAAAATTTGCAAAAGATGTTACAAATCCAACAAATTATCGACCCATAGCTTTAACTAGCTGTATCTGCAAAACACTCGAATGAATGATTAACGATTAATATGGTTTCATGAGAAAAATAAGTTAATCACAAACCTTCAGACAGGCTTTAGGAAAAGAAGTACAATTGATCACCTTATCTACTTGGAAACCCTCATAAGAGAAGCTTTTTCCAAAAAAAAAAAAAACACATAACGGCCATATTTTTTTTTATATAAAAAAAGCCTACAACACCATGTTGGAAATATAGCATAATCAAAGACTTGAAAAATATAAGATTGAAGGGTAGATTGCCCATTTTAAAAAATTCTTAAACATTCGAAAATTTCAATTAGGAATCGGTACAACACTCTCAGAACTACAAGAACAAGAAATGGGAGTGCTTCAAGGTAGCATCCTATCTGTGACCTTATTCAATATAAAAATAAGTAGCATAATGAAATGCTTAAACTTAGGAGTCAAAGGCTTACGATATGTAGATAACTTCTTAATCTGTTGCAAATCAAAACATATTAGGACAATAGAATGTCAACTTCAACAATGTATAAATAAGATAAACAACTGGACTATTTAAAATGGTTTCAAATTCTCCAAAAACAAAACACAATGTATATATTTCTGCAACCACTACAAGATGCATAATGACCCTGTACTTAAACTAGATTCAACTGAAATCCCTATTGTTGAAGAACACAATTATCTTTGACAAAAAATTAACATTCAAACCCCACATCAAATACTTAAGATCTAAATGAAGTAAAACCATCCAACTGCTTAGAGTAATAGCACACACAGACTGGGGGTGTACATAAAAAAACTACTAAAACTTTACCAAACATTAATACGGCACATTCATCTATGGATCAGACAGAAAAACCTATTTAAAATAATTAAATACTATAAACCATCAAGGACTGAGACTGGCACTAGGAGCCTACAAAACCTTTCCTATAGAAAGCTTGTACCCTGAGGCAAATAAACCTCCAGTATCAATCAGAAGACAAAAACTAGCCTATATCAAACTAGCCTCATGTCCTTGAAACCCTGTCCACAATGTCCTCTAAATAAAAACAAACCCTATCAAACCTTTTAGTCTCTGAATAGAAAATTTTGTCACCAAAATATAAATAGATAAAACACAAATACTTAAATTCACCACCTCAAAAACTCCACCCTGGTTATTGAAACAACCAAAAATACTACTAAATCTAACAAAATATCATAAAGAAAACACACACCCTTCTATCTTCAATGAAGAATTCCTTCACCTTAAAAATAACCACCCCAACCATATCCGTATTTATACCAACTGTTCCAAAAATGAAAACAAAGTATTATGCATTGCCATCCAACATAACACCAAGATAACAAAACGACTTCCTAACAGCACTTCTATCTACTGTGCAGAAGTTAAAGGTATAGATCTGGCACTCAACATTATAATTTAAACAGAATCCACCAAATTCATCATTTTTTCTGACTCTTTATCAGTCCTAACATCCCTAAAAAAACAAAACCTGGATAATCCTCTGATCATACAAATATTGAATAGACTAGAAATCCTATCAAAAACCAAAGAGTTAGAGCTATGCTGGATCCCAAGCCACATTGAAATCAAAAGGAATGACCAAGCTGATTCAGCAGCTACGACATCCTGGAAAATGCCCATAGACAAAAGCTTTAAGATTCCATATACTGACTTAAAAATAGAAATGAAAAACTACCCAAATCAAATCGAGGTGGAACAACACCCCACTCAACAGGCATGTTTTAAAAATTTTATCAACAAAATGTGTTTATAAATTATATATATATATATATATAAAAAAGAGGATTTGGCATCAAATAACCTATAATGCTTGATATTTTATAAAATCTAACCAAA
Organism: Sepioteuthis lessoniana; assembly: GCA_963585895.1. Classification (NCBI taxonomy): domain Eukaryota; kingdom Metazoa; phylum Mollusca; class Cephalopoda; order Myopsida; family Loliginidae; genus Sepioteuthis; species Sepioteuthis lessoniana. Next base: position 30,100,464 of record OY757932.1, on the reverse strand, counting down.
CCTTCATTGCCGTTACTCTCAGGTCCACTCTGACCTGGATGGTTGTATTTATTGGGATCCCATCTAAAAGTCAAATAGATCTGTTTGAAAATTATTTGTATTTAGTAGGACTGAGTGCAAAAAAAACTTAAACAACTGTATAAAAGATGTAAATATGGACATCAAATGGGATTCCCTAACCTCTCGCTATTGAGTGGTTGTACCTGTTAGAGTCGCATCTATGGGACAAATAGATCTGTTTAAGAATTATTCATATTCAATAGGGCCGTGTGCACCCTCCTCCTAAAAAACTCTTAAGAAGCAGCTACACAAAAACAGTAATTATAAACTGTACAATGAACACAATTCCCTCACCTCTGGGCATAAAATCGTCCTAGATAAGTTGACATGCTGTTAAAATCAATCAACAAATGCAGCAACTTGAGTTTGGAATAGGTGTTAGCCTAAATCAAAAAAGTTTTCTGATATTGCAAAGACAACAGCTCGTGTTTTCTTTTAAGTATAACACTGGATTGATCTAGAAGTTTCCTTGGAAGTATCTGTCTTTGGAATCAGTTCTAAGCTTCCTTTACACAGATAACAGGAAATATTTAGATTTTGTTGTCACAGATCTCCATGAACTTGTATTTTACATTAACACATTTTTTTTTTTTTAAATGTGATTGCCAGAAATTAAAAACTTGGATTTATCCACTTAAATAACAAATTTTCCAAGAATATTCAAAGACAGAATTTTTAGAATTGTGCCATTTACTTGAAAGCATTTCCAAATTGTGTTTTCGTGTTGCAAATGGGCATAAAATTGTTTTCCTTGAGTGCTACACTCTGCTTTAAAGAAACCAGCTAAAAAAAAAAAAAAATTTAAAAAAAAGAAAGTTTTCATTGGCTTTTGAAATTTTCTTTCCGCTTCCAATCTATTTTGGTCTCCGTTACAGGAAAGATTTCTCTAACTTTCGATGTTTTATAGATATCTTATATGATTTTCAAATGCGCCTTCTGACAAAATGTTGCATTTAAAATGGCAAAGGATGTCGAGTGGTGTGTAAGAAAAAAGAAAGTAAAGGACAATAGTTAAAATTTGTTTAAAAAAAAAAAAAAAAAATTTTATAGCAGAAAATCTAATTCGTTAAACAAAAAAAAAAGTCATTTTTAAGTTTTAATTAATTTTTTTTTTTTTCACATAGAATATATCACAGATTTTTATATAAAAAGAAAAGGAAAAAAAAAAAAGAAACGGGTTCGCCAATGGTCCGGGAGACCTGGGTTCAATCCCAGGTCGCGTCATACCAAAGACTTTAAAAATGGTACTTGATACATCCTTGCTTAACACTCAGCAATATAAGGTACGCATCAAGGGTAAAATGGAGCAATCCAGGCAAAGGAGTAGCGCCCTCCCCTACACCACGGTGTGGTAGCTCTTGAAAAGGGAGCCTTCGGGTCGCCCTCGGCTACGGTCGCCAACTTTACTTTAAAGTCCTTTTGTGTCGGGTTTTTTACTTTATCGTCAATGTCATGATGTATTACTGACAAGCCACGTGTCTTTTCTTCTAAAGTCTGGTGATTAAAACCGTTTTCTTTTTAAATAAATATCTTCCATTGAAAAACTATTCTAAGATAAATAAATAAATAAAATAACGTATTATTCTGATAAGATACTGTTTTTTTTTTCTTTTTCATAACTTAATCTTTTATTTGTTTATTCAGTATTTTTATGTTAACAAAATTACAGCCACTTGCAGTGAGGGGAAAAGTTTAAATCTACAGATGTCAATTTTAAACCACTAAAAAAGTTGAACCTGATTTTTTTTCTTTTATTAATCACATTCTTAGAAGTTTAAGCTACGAAAACGAATGAAATAAAAATAAACAAATTATTTTTTAAAATGCCGAGATAGTACAGTGTAATCCGGATATAAGAGAGATTTTCTCTGGTCCCAAATTAGAGCCTTTGTTACTTAAACAGAATAGACCAAACCCGGATATAAGAGACTTAGTATCCGGTCCCGATAACTCTCTTATATCAGGGTTACACTATATTGTACCTTATTTCATTGTTTTTTAGAATTAAAAATAAGACATCTTCCCGAAGAAATAGACAAACCATCATAAAAAATGTAAACAAAATCTATATCTGTATGGAATTTAAAAAAAAAAGTAAAACACATTTAGTGGTAGCTTTATTAAATGAGTGGGGCGTAATGGTTAGCAAGCTCGACTAGCAAACCTACACGAGTGAGTTCGAGTCTCATTGGGTGCCCCTTTCACATGGCCTTGTGCCACATCTAAGCAAAAAGCTTAATAAATTACCAAATTCAGAAAATGATTGGGATGCTGGTGCAAATAATAAAACAACAAACAAAAAAACATGTCAACAGAATTTTTTGGAAAAATGTCTTTTAAAAGAAACCTCATCTTTTATTGCTTTAAATACCGAACATTTTATTACAATACGATAATTAGCCGATTTGGGGGGAAATTAAAACAATGTTTTTGCGAGTACAGGTTTTTGTAATTGATAGTTTTTTTTCCTGCAAAATGAAAGAAAAACTTTAGTAAACAATTGATCCAGGCCAGCACAACATACAGCCCGTGTGTTCTTTACAGACTGCAAGAGCTCATATTCCGACTCTTGAGAATTTTCAAAATAGTAAAATTTTCATGCTCTAAAAAGAAAGATTCATCGACTGATTTTGTGCGCGCAAAAGAAAAAAAAAATCAATTTCGGGGAAGCATGACTTGAGTCAATTTTTTTGCATCTAATTAACTCCCTTTAACCCTAAAAAAGTATTGTTTCAAACTTGATCTATAAGTGATAGATTCTTTAATGTCGACATCAGATATGTTTGTTGTAATGTACTTATGTTAATTTTAATCATTGACTGTTGTTAATAGAAATAATATTTAGGTATTACAATGAAAACTGATGTTATTTGTAAAAGAGGAAGTGATAAATGTATTTATTTTTTTTTTAGTGTATCGAATATAAATGATTTTTGTAGTTGTGAAAATGAAAAATCAGTTCAGTTTGTTTACCTACGCCCAGTTAATTTCATTCTTCATTCTTTTGTTCCAGGCGATGCCAGGTAACTTTCAATAGTTTCAACTATCAAATATAAAATACTTAACACATTTAAAAAAAAAAAAAAAAAAAAAAATCAAAACATTTGGATATAAACTAATAAATTACTTAGTCTGGTCAGTAAGTAAAGTACGAAACACTATCTGTAAATAAACTATGAAGCACTATCTCTTCTAAAAAGTAAATACATTTTAAGACAATGAAAACAGGACACCTGTACCTTAAAGTTGTAAACGCGTTTCATTTAAAAAAAAAAATGACAAAAAACCCCAAAACTTGAAAGTGACGTTATTTTTTGAGAAAGGCATTTAATTTACATAAAATGCATAAATCAGAATTACTAAACAATTGAAAAATAAAATGCTTTAAAAAGTAAAGAGGAAATAAAACTCCTTTTAATTAAACTTTGAGGTCTTTGAGTATTATCTGACAGGTGATTACGTGATTTTCCACGGCTCACCCGACTATTTGCCCCCGTTGGGTAATTTAGTATATGTACTGCTGAGCATCTGCTCCCTTTAAGACGCCAATTGGCGCCTAAAGCACTCCTGAAAGGAAATGCCAAGTGGACTAATCATTTTTGTGACAGTCACATATGAATCCTGGTCTCTCCACTATTAAATGAGTTCATGTCCATTCTGACTTGATGGGACGTCGAGAAAATACCTCATCTGCTTTAGATATATATTTTATATTTATTATTTCAAAGAATCTCTCACTTAGCCCTGCTAAAGACAAAATATGAAAGAGAGGAGGAAAAAAAACTTACAAAGAGCCAATTTTCAGTAATTAAGTATAGGGGTGGGGAGATTTTCCTGTCAATGTTTTTTAATTTTCATGTCAACCCTTGCCGTTATTCAATTTAAACGATTTATTAATAATAATGTAAAAAATTAATTTTTACATCTTTTTAAATATGATTCAGTGGATGAATACGTTTTATTTTACTTTTAAAAATGTTTACTCATAAATGGAAGCCTTGCTTTTGGTATTTTAAAAACGGAAAATTTAAAGTAAATATTGCTTTTTATGAGTCAATTTTGACTCTAGAAAAATTATTCTAAAAAGGAATGAGGCCGGTAAAAAAAAAAAAAAAAAAAAATCACATTTTTTTTCTAGAGTTGTTTGTCAAATTGAAAGTTTTAAAAAATCTTTCATAGTATGTAAGAGACAGTTTGTCATTTAAATGTAATAAAAAATAAATAAATAAATGACTAAAATGGTGAAAAGAAAATTTGGAATAACTATTTTTTTTTTTAATAGTTTTTTTCCGTACGTGGCAGATATTTTTGCTATGGAAGTCTGTTGGTGTTTATAAATCCTTTTTAACCGACTGACTCATAAAAACGTGTTTATCGCCTGCTGCAAAAAATGTCTGTCTGCATTTCAAGTTTTTTAAAATTTCTTTTTTGAAAAGAATACTTAAATAAAATAAAAAAAAATCAAATAATTCAGACGATATACCGTTCAGGAGGATACTCTAACATTATACTCAAAACGCAATTTCACTTTTGGGCAAATACCCTTGGGAAAAAGGTATAAATCCCCTTATCCTCCCATCAATGGGTTAAATAGTACCACTACTGTTTTTCTAGGAGAATGGCTTTGGCATTAAATAACCTACAAAGGTTGATATGCCATTAAATAAACCAAACCATCAAAACGCAATAATTATTACTCTTGTAACTTCGATTCTTCTGAAAGTTTGAAGTTGTATAAACTGTTTCAGCCACTTGAAGTGAGTGGAAGAGTTTAATCTACGGTTTACCGTAGTTATTTACAACTTGGAATCAAAACGGTCTTTTTTTAACTCTTCAAAGACAATCAAGAATTTTATCAATAATGAAAATAACAATACCTATATCAAATCCAAGGCAGGAGTTTACGATACCCAATATCTGGATTGTAATAAAAATAGGCGGGGGAAATATCTCGTAATCTCCTCAAACGAATTTATAAACATAAAAGGTATTTCAAAAGAGAAAACAAATAATATTTTGGTTGGACATAATTTAGAAACTAATCACAATTTTAAAGATTCAAATGATTAGTATATATACAAAATAAAAATACTGGAATTTAGTTAAATTAGAGCTAAAAAAAATTAGTAAATCCTTTATTTAAAATTATTTGGCTTCATTCTGGGCCATTGGCCTAATGAATTGAGTGTTCACCAATGGTCCGAAAGACCGGGGTTCAATCCCAGGACGAGTCACACCAAAGACTCAAAAAAATTGTACTTGATGCCACCTTGCTTAACATGCAGCATTTTAAGGTAAGGATCAAGGGTAAAGTGGAGCAATCCCGGGAAAGGAGTAACACCCTTCCCCTACTCCTCGGTGTAGTAGCTATTGAAAAGGAAGCCTTCGGGTCACTCTCGACTAAGGTTTATATATATTTTGATAGTCTGTATGACCCAACTAACTGTTTATCTGAGAGTGATAGAAAGAAGCAGACTGACATTGATGTATTATGGAATATTTGAAATAGGCTAGTATAAACAGATATAGACTGATGTGATATAATTTTCTTAAATAAATTTTTGGACACTAGTTACATCACATTGTTGGGTTGGTTGAGGTCGGTAGTATTAGTTGAGGTCTGACTGGAGCATTGGTGATCCGTACGGTGTGGCATCCATTTGACTACTGGACTCTAGTACGACTATTGCTATTAGTACCCGCTTATGTGTGCTGCATTGTTTTATTTGCATTGCACGTGTGTGTGCGCGTGCAAATATACATATTCATAAGCCGGCGGTGTTACTTCATCGAAACGTCCCCGAATGATATTCTTCCCCTACCATATACACATAGATTTGAAACAGAACTTCGCCAACGGAAATAAAATGTTTAAAACTTCCTTATTTTTTCGTTTTATTTAACAATTCATACGCCCTGATGAAGGTTTAATGTTTTCATATTTAAAAACCGAAATGTTTAACGTTGGCAAATAATTCAAATTATAAATAAGATCATCCTCTGAAGACCTTGTGTTTGTTCAGATTTGTAAATTTTCATATGTTAGACAATAATAAAATTTCACTCTGCTTTTTTTGTTTAAAATAATGGAAGTTATTGTCTAAAGTTAAATCTTAGTTTTATTTGAAAGACAGCAACATAATTAACAGTATTTAAAGGAAAATAGCATTACATATCTAATTAATTCTAAATAGATTCTAAAGATTTAAATTCACCAAAAGTTGACGGCCTTACCCAACTCAAAGTTACGTAAATTAAACAATGTTATTAAAATTTTATATTTAAGTTTATTTATTTTGAATGAAATTAGTGACTAGAAACATCATTAAACCGATTTATGCAAAAAAATATTACTAGCATGTTGATAACTATATCACTTACTGAAGTATTTAAATTCAAGTAGTTGGTAAAAACTAAAAAAACTGTCATTCGTCCGTCAACTATTAAGGTGCGCTTTAGTTTCTCGCCAAAATTAATAGTACGGAAGGCTAGAATCTCAAATATTTTAAGTGTAGAAAATCGTATTAGCAATAGTTTATTTTTAATATCTAATCTTGAAAAAGGAAAATAAGCATAAATCATTTATTTTTTAATGTGCAATTAAGAAAATTCGATGAAATAATTATTTTTAATTTATTTTTATTTATCATTAAAATAGTAAAATATTTTATAATTTCCTTTTTAATAAATGTTTTACCTGGTAATAATCTACAAATATTTCATTGCTCCTAAAACACTTTTTTACTTTGTTTTAAATTTCCTGTTTTAATAAAATTTTACATTTTTTTCCTTTACATTTTTACTTAAATATTCAACCTCAACTCAAGAGACAAATCTGGAAATTTCTTAAATGATTGTTACTGTAGGTTTCCATACTTTGTCTAACGTTATTTTTTATTTTTATTTTTATTTTTTTGCTATAGAATGTATATTTTTTGATGAGTAAAAAATATTCCTTATATAATATGTTTAGATTTAGCTTGATTGGAGAAAAGAATACAAACTTAAGGACCCCCCCTTTTTTTTAGGCAGGACAAATATCGATAGAGAACTATTTCCCTAATAATCTAAAAGAAAATGATTGTTTTAGCATTATGATTTTATATAAAATTTGTTCTTGATTTAAAAAAAAAATCATTAATCACACTTGGGGTACTATTTTCTTCTAACAGCTCCCAATTTAGAATGTTTATTTTATTTCATCCTGTTTCAGGCTTTTGTCTTTATTATATACAGAAAGTATATGCCATATCATATATCCCTATTGATTAAGTAGCGCCACACACATGACGGAGTAAATTTAAGTGACCTGAAAAAATCTGCTTGTATTTTTGATAAAATAACTGACGCATTATGAAATTCATTCACTAATAAATGAACACGGAAAATTTCATTAAAATCAAATAATTTCCTAATTTTTGGTGATTTTTTTTTTTTCTTCTTCAATCAGAAGTAGTGATTTGTTGCATTTCGAATGGCCTTTGACGGCCATGTTAATAGTATCTATACTATTAACTTCAGTAGCGTATACAACACATGGTCATTTTATGAAGGTTGGCCCATACACTAATGCATTGTCAAAAGTCCAGAAAGTCCCATTCCCCGTGATCTGTATCCACATGGTCCAAGTTTTCCCCCCCCCACGTCCTGGCTGAAGATGAAAGATCTAGCACACTTTATTCTTTGTCTTTCATCCCAAAGTTTTCTTAATGACAAAATTTAATTTACATGAAACTAAATGTAGTGTGTATATATATATATATATATATATATATATATATATATATATATATATTGTGTGTGTGTGTGTGTGTGTCTTATAGGTGGTGATTAAGTTTGAAAATTTTAATTTTCTTACGTTACGAATAATATTTCAAACGGTAGACCTCGTGTCGACTATTTTATACATATTTCATTTTGAGCAAAAATATAAACCCATTTCTTTAAGTAGTTTTGTTTTTCTTATTTAACCTTTTGAACATTATTCGTAACGTAATGAAATTAATTTTTTTCCTAGTTTAAGTTTAGTTTCATGTTTACAAATATCTAGTAAGCAATAATCACCAGCTTTAGAACTTAAAGACTTATCCCGTGACCTGGTTTTGTCGTAGAGGCACTTATCTCGTGCGTCTTGGGTCAGCATAGCCTGATGGAGCCAATCCCTCTCCAGTTCTACTGGTTTGAATTCAAATTTCTTTTTCTCCTATACTGGTTGTCATATCAAGGTAAAAGAACCCAGTATGCTCTACTAATTACCCGTAGTTGGTGGGAGAATAGTTTGATTCGTATCTTTCCCCCGGGGCGGGGTAGCTTCCTACGACGATAACCGTTACGTCATGAACGCCCCGTTTAGAACTTAAATGTTTTACACACACACACACACACACTACAAAAAGAAAAAATACTTAATTTTTTTTTTTTTTACTATTTGAGAAAGTCTTTTAGTTATCAGTAAAAGATTTTCATTCATTCACCTTTGTGTTCATCTTTCAGTGTTCACCAGTTTTTAAAAAAGCGCTTCATTTATATAACATTAACTCGTCGAGTAACAAACTTTATTTTTCTTCATTGATCTATTGTTCTATTCGTAAACATCAAACAAGTTTAGAGAAATCTAAGCTATAGATTTGGCCGGTAAGGTTAGGTGGTGAGACGTTTTTCGATGTTAGGGATGGGTCCCCGGTAGACTTCAGGTAAGTCAGCTTGCTTAGCAACTGGTCGATTGTGTTTATCATCTCACGAAGAGGCCAACAAGAGCACTTTTTAAAGGCTGCCCTGGTGGTAGTGTCTTTTTTTTTTTTTTTAAACAATGGTGGCTTAAGATAGCGACGTCGTCGTTGTTGGTAGTAGTGGCGTTGCTGCAATTGAATTGTAATAGGATTTCCCAGGTCTTTACTTACTTTATGAATAACTTTCTCTCTCTAATCGTTTGACACACTTTTTAGAGGGACATACTGCAAATTTCACGGCATCACTTAGTCTTCGTTTATCAATAAAGACTTTATTTTATTCCCCAACCAGAATATTTCATAGCTGTCCTAAAACATTTCAAATAATCTTCTTTCAACTCGTTTCATTATAACTGCTGCTGCAATTATTCTTTTTCTTGCAAGTTTTTCGCATCAGCTCTAACTGGTGGTTTTTCACTGAAGTTTCAGTGACCGCAAGTCTCCAGGGCTCTTTAAAGTATTCTCGCTTATTTTAATAGTGCTCTGGTCTCAATTCTTTCTCTGAAATCCAGTTCATGCTGTATCTTTTCTAGGCCTTAGTTGACTATTCCAAAGACAACTACTGCGATTGGTATTACCGTCACCTTCATGTTCTATAGTTTTTTTCCCAAGCTTTCTGGCAAGATTTAAATATTTGTCTATCTTTTCGCTTTTTTAAAACTTTCACTTAGTGGTCCGCTGGATCAGCAAAATCCATTAAATGACTTTTTTTTTCTTGTTAATACGAGGTCACTATTTTTTCCCCACACGGCTATTTTTTTCTTCTTCTAAACTGGAGTTAGTGATAGCAAGTTTAAGCTGCAGTCACCGTTATGTAAATGTTTTTAGGCAGTTGCGCAAATAAAATAAACGTTATATCACGACTGTCGCGTTTTGGAAAACAATTAAAATAAAATAAATGGTCATTTTGGCATCTGCTGTCACCGAATTGCGATCTAGTGAGTGAATTAGAATATTTGACAGACTAAGAGAGACGGTATTAAGTACAATATAACACAACCAACTTCAGTGTTACGTACCTGTTTCCCTACCCCCAAATCACGTAAACATTGACTCGAGCCAACAACTAAAGTAGCTCAGCGTTCTGTTTGCTCAGTAAATATTCTCCAAATTTAATGTCTTGTGCCAGACTTATTGTTAGGGCACTTAATCCAGCCACAAACAAAATTTACACAGCCAATTTCACTCCTAAATTTAATTTTTCAAATATTCAACTTCCTGTAGTGTCATTATTATTTCTCTTCTGAATTTTATCCTCAGCGGTGACAATCACAGCGACTGCTGCTGCTGTTGCTTTTCCCCCACCCCGCCTTTCATTATCGGCCAATTTCGATCAGCTGTGAAATTGCAATAATCATTTGTTTGTTTGGCTAAGAGAGATGTAAGGCCATCATTTCTTGTCGGGTCTCTTGTGGTTCATTTAACACTTACCTTTTTTCGATTTTCCTTTCTCTCTTAAAGTGTTCAACAAGCCTGGGTGATTATTTTGAAAAAAAAAAAAAAAAAAAAAAAAAATCAATATTCGATTCCTTCCCTACCTGACGTTTAAACTATTCCCAATTTTTTGAAAGCCTATTGGATTTCTTTTCTTCTCAAAATCCGATTTGTTGTTGAAATCAATCTAAAATAGAAATTACCAATTTTTCGTTCTTAAAAAAAATATCCGACCGACTAAAAAGTCGAAACCGACTATTTTCTTTATTCTGGGAATATAATATACTCTTAACTTTGTCCAAAATGACAAGTTATTCTTCGTCTTTTGATGTGGCCATTCTGGAACAAGGTTATATTCAAAAGTTTCAACCAAACGGTAAGAAGTTTTCCATTGTCATCTCTTTTAGAAGAAGGAAATTTTTTTTAAATCACTAATTTTTAGAATTATAATTTTTTTCCACTGGAAATTTATTCTTTTAGCCAATTTCTTAAAAATTGTCCTTTTTTAGTTTTCTTTTTTTGGTGGCGGATGATTTTTTGAAATTGGTGTTTGAATTTTTCATTTTTGTTTACATTGAAATTGAATAATCGATCGAGTTTCCGAAAATTGTTGTCAAACTAATAGCGAATAAATAAATAAAAAAAAAAAAAGAAAAGCGAAATGAAATTATGCAATATATTTGTTTTATTTTAATTTTATTATTGTTGGAGGAATATTTTCTATTTTTTCATCTTGGACTGTTATTTCATTTGTGTCATCAGTGACAAAGGATACGAGTAATTCCCATTTACATTTTAAAGTTGTGAAAATGATTTTGATATCCAAGTTCAGTTGTTACTTAATTTAAAATTCTTGAAAATTGTTACAATATTTTTCTATCTTTTGAATACATAGAAAAGTTCAGGCTGGGCACCTGTTGTTTTTTATTTTTTATTTTATTTTATTTTTTGTTTGCTTTGAAAATTCTTTTGACTTAAAAACATGAATCATTGAATTGTTTCTTGTGTTTTATTTTATGGGATTAGGTGTTAAACTGAGTCCGTTTTTTGGTATGTCATTTTTATTTATTTATTTTTTGCTTTGAAACGTTCTGCAGTTTGTGCTTATAAAACTTTCTTTTTATGCTTTGGTCAGTATTTTGTTGATCTTATATTTTGTGTATACTTTGGCAAATGCAAAATCTATTAAAAATGCATATATACAATGGTTAATTTCTCAGCTCTGTGTGTGTGTGTGTGTGTGTGTGTGTGTATATCTATACACGCACAATACCAATAGTCAATCTCATATCTACCTACCTCTTCTCCAACATACAACTTTTCAGATCGTTGAAATTTTTAACATAAAAGAGAAAAAAATTCTTGTGGGGGGTTCTCATTATATTGTTTACTTGTTTCATTTTAGATCTATTTATGGCAATGAAAGTAATATTTATTTTAGGTAAGAAAGTTGGCGCTGATGGCGGGAAGGGGCTTTAGCTACTCATCAACAAGTCGGGCATTTAATTTTCTTAGTTGAGAATTTCCACGTATCGGATCCAAATTAGTTTTTGTAGTAAACATTAATTAGTTTTATGATTGACCTCTGCATTCATAATGAAGACTGTCGTCGATACCGTAAAAATAGTTGCCAAAGGTTGATTGGGGACTTGTGATAATGTAACTTTTGAGGGATTTGGGGTTATACAGGTTGTTTCAGAAATATTGATATTTTTAATCTAAAAACAGATTCTTGTTCAAATGATCCCAAATTTGAACAGCATTTATAGAAACAACTCAACATTCTATACTTGAGGTTTAAATGCCTTTTTTTCCCCCTCCCGGTGAATTTCGTTTTTATATCTTAACAAATAAAAACTTCCAGAATTTTGAGTTGTTTCTACACAAGTTCTTAAAATTTGAAATCATTTGAATGAGAATTGGTCAAGTTATTAGATTATGTAATGATACCAATTTTTCTGAAACACCTTATATATTTAAGTTTGGGTCTTTCTCCCACCGCCTCTTATGGGCAGTATTGTGAAATGTGAGTGTTCGATAATAATTGGTGCTAGTCAACTCTGTCCAACTTCATTGGTTCAAATCGATATTTGAGTAGCTGTTTTTTTTTTTTTCTTAATCATTTCATCTCTTCTCATATAACATTCAAAATCGAGATGGTCAGAGTTGAATTGGGCATCCAAGGTTTGGATAAATTCTTTCTATACTAAGTAAAAAAGAGTGGACCCCCCCATTTTCTATTATTTTTATTTATGCAAATGTAGGTTTGTCAGTAAGTCCTCAGCCTTGAAAACAGTATTTTATACAACAAATAATTATTTTCCGACTTAATCCCTTCTTAGTCAATACATCTAAAGCAACACGTCTATTATAATCACACAGGGGAAAATTATAGGTCAAAACTTAGCTGATAATTGGTCAAGTTATAAACTTAGTTATGATCTATCCTCATATATATATATACACACACACACACACACACACACACACACACACACACACACACCAACCTCTCCACACGAGGTAACCTAGTGTCAATTTTTCAAGCGGGCTTTAACAGGTTTGAATTCAGAGTTTTCTTTCTTTTAGATTGGTTACCATATCAAGGTTTAAATAGTCCAGTCTACGCTACAATTTATCCATAGCTAGAGGAGAATAATTGGATGCATACCTATCCCAAGGTTAATTATAATTAGTGCTATATGAAATGCAATAAGCCTTGTTCAGAATTTGAACTCGGGTCACTGTAGCTGTATGGCCACCAACAAAGACACTGTAGCTGTATGGCCACCAACTTATCATCTCACAAGCCATCCAATTAAGTTGAACAAGACATATGGGGCCCTGTTGGAGAAGGACGGACGAGCTCGTAAGTGACGTTCTTTTATGGACCCGTACATATGAAAGTGCCAATGTTGGCCCATCAGCAAAGACACGGGATGCAGCTTAGAGGACTTGCTGAGAGAGAGAGAGAGAGAGAGAGAGAGAGAGAGAGAGAGAGAGAGAGAGATCTATGTCGTCAACGTGACATGATAGTTGTCTAAATTTCTGAGACGAAGCTTGATTATTTTTATCATTAAGGTTTTTCCGACTATTGACTTCATCTTTATTGTTATTTCCAGAACGTTTCGGCCGATGTGTCCTCTGGCATTCTTCAGGTGTTTGTCGAACTCGGGAACCTACACGGATGTCCTTTGTTGAATCTGAGTTCGCCAAACGCCCGAAGAAGGCCGGAGAACATATCGGCCGAAACGTTGTGGAAATAACAATAAAGGTGATATGATGATGTTGAGGAATGATGTATGTTTGTGTATATTATTTGTGTACATTTATTTGTATATTATGCATGCGCACACATTTGTATGCATTGTATGTGTTTGTGTACCTGGTGTGTCTGTACATGAGTGTATGCATATATATATATATATATATATATATATATATATATATATATATATATATATTGTTGGTTAGTTTTTGTTAACACAGGCTGGCGATAATTTAATGTTAAAATCAGTCTTTTTTGCCGGCATGATGATAAGAGGGAAGTCCCTGTGCCGTCGTGGCTAACATGCTGAAGTGCGACATCGTAGTGAATGAGTTCGAACTCCAGTCGATCTATTATGTTCACTTTCAGACTAATCATATTTACCAACCCCTCCGCTCGGGCAGGATATGACACAAGGTCAATTTTTTTAAAGCGAAGTTTAACAGGTTTGAATTCAGAGTTTTCCTTCTCCTAGACTAGTTGCCTCACCAAGGCTAAAGAACCTAGTCTGCCCTACTATTTACCCATAGCTGGAGGGATAATAATTGGATTCGTACCTTTCCCAAGGGTATTAGTGCTATGTGAATTGCAATCTGTCTCGTCCAGGATTTGAACTCGTGTTTCCGTGTCCATTTCCTGCGACGATAACCATTACACCACGGGCACCTCCTTCACTTTCAGACTAATACCATTGGGAAAGGTAGAAATCCCTTTATCCCCAATTATAGCTTCAAGTAATTATTCTTAATGCAACTAATTTATACACAATTATATATTTCAGGTAACTACTTTTATTTTGTTTACACACAGTTATTTGGTTTTAAGTATTCTTATGTAATACAAATAATTTTCGAATATATCTCTTTTGGTCCAACAGTACTTGACAGGTACTGCCACACCAGATAAGAGTGGATCTGAGAGTAATGGTAATGAAGGGGTGATTTAGAATTTGAGCTTCACTACTGAATGCAGTTTAACGTCATTTGCAGAATACCCTTTTGACAAGCAGTGGGGGGGGGTTCTTAACGATCAGGAAAGTATGCCATTTGTGTATTTTTGGTAAGTGGATGGTGAGTCTTAGCGATCAGCAAAGGGCAGTATTGGTGTATTTTAGGTGTCACTGATAGAGCATATATTTTGTGTGTGTGTGTGTGTGTGTGTGTGTGTATAATATATATATATTGTTCTGCTCATTCTAGCTTCATGTGAAAAAAAAATTTAAAAGAAACCCTAACTAAAATGTGAATAAGGAATCAAAATTTGATAAGACATATGAATTTGATAATACTAGGGCGAGTCAAAAGTTTCTAATATTTTGCTAATATATAACACAATTTGGCCGCTGGTGACACTTTTGCTGGAGTCATGAAAGTTACAAGCCTTACTGAACTGTGAGATGCTGAGCTCGCCTGATACTCTCTGAGTGCTACTCACCGGATTTGCCTCGATTGGCTTGGAGCACGGCCCTAGAACTCATGGTTTTAGGCTTATCTGATCTTGTCTGATAGTTGAGGTTCTTGTAACCTGAGCAAAATTTCTTAGACTATATGATTATTGTACTGACTTCTGATCCACCCTAGTTTTGATGAAGAACCCCAGACAAGTTTTTTTTTTCTATTGTTGATAACTGATAATTTTTTGAAATTTGACAGATGTCATAAATCAGGTGGGCTTTATTAATCTGGTTAGATCTGCAGAGACACTAGTGATGATAAGCAGTCTTAATCTGCTCTACATCGATTGTTTATTTTTTCTTTTAATTCCTTATTAAGAAGCATTAACCCACTACTTCCTCTCTCATCCCCAAAGAGATTTAAGTCTTCTTTCAGTGTCAAGATCTCTGTCCGCCAACACTTTATTCTCCCCCTCTCAATATTATTTAAAGATCTTCTCATATGGCTTGTATGTGATACATAATCAGTTTTTGTAGATACCATGTGCCCGTATGTATTTACCCAACCCCTCTGCCGTGTGCAGGATATGACTCAAGGTCAATTTTTAAGCAGAATGAAACTGATTTTGATTTAAAGTCTTCCTTCTAGACAAGTCTAATCCCCAATTAGAATTGAGAATTTGTTTTTTCTCAGCCATTCAGTTAATTCCATGAAATTTTATGTTCTTTTCGCTAATGGTCCGGAAGATCGGGGTTCAATCCCAGGTCGAGTCATACCAAAAACTCAAAAAATGGTACTTGATGCCGCCTTGCTTAGCACTCAATACTATAAGGTAAGGATCAAGAGTAAAGTGGAGCAATCCAGGGAATGGAGTAGCGCCCTCCCCTACAACTCAGTGTAGTAGCTATTGAAAAGGGAGCCTTCGGGTCACCCTCGACTGAGGTCGCCAACTTTACTTTTACTTATATGTAAATGCCCAACCCATCTGTCACAAGCAGGATGAGACACAAGGTTAATTTTTAAGCGGATTAAAACCGGTTTGAATTCGTTTTTTTTCTCTCACTTCGGCTGGTTGTATAACCAAGGCTAAATAGCATGGTATTTTCTTCTATTTACCCATAGCTTGGGTAGAGAAGAGATATATTCATACCTTTTGCAAGAAGTGAAACACAAACAGGATTTGAACTCTGATTCCATTTCCTAAGACGATAACCGTTATGCTAAATGTGCTTCCCATGTGCATGTATATATTTATCTACTCCTCCGCATGAGCAGGGTGCGATACAAGGTCAATTTTAAGCGAAGTTTGACAGGTTTGAATTCAGATCGGTTTCCATACCAAGGTTGAAGAGCCCAGCTGGAAGGAGAATGATTGGATTCATACCTTTCCCAAGGGTATTAGCCTATGTGAAATGGAAATAGTTTCATCTAGGATTTGAACTCTGATCACCGTGTTCATTTCCTACGACGGTATTCATTACATCACGGACATCATGTGCGCCAGGACAAAGTATTTATGTCTTTAAGACTACTGTAATGAAGGAGTCATATTATTCCAACTCTTTTTGGTGTAGTCAGCTATGTTGTTTTGGGAATCAGAATCCCCCGGGTGTATGTTTCATTTTTTTTTTGTTTGCTTAATTAAAAAAAAAATTCTACCCAAAAAGTTATATCGCACTGTATTTAGGGTGAAGAAGTAGAACAAATACTACACTTTAATCTCAACTAGATAGCTAGGTATTTCTTCAAGTTGTTATATATTAGTCAGAAAAAGGTGAACTAAGTGTAACTGTTATTGTCATAGGAAATGGAATTGGCAATCTAAGTTCAAATACTGAACAAGTCGGTTTGCATTTTGCTTTATGCTAATGCTCTTGTGAAAGACATTAATCCAACTCTTCTTCTCCAGCGATGTAAATAAGAAAAGGAAAACAGAATTCAAACTCTGTGTCTAAACAGCTGACTGGTTAAGTTTTCTGCCTCTGGTGACTCACTGTGGTTTGCTGATCTAGGCTCAAACTTCCTCTGGTCTGTGTTGCAACTCTTCCAATTATCTCCTCATTGCACCATTCAATAATAATATAAAATCTCCAACTCTTCTACAAGAGCAGGATGCAACACAAGGTCAATATTTGAGTGGAGTTTAATAAGTTTAAATTAAATTTTCCTTCTCCTAGACCAGTTGCTAGTCTGCCCTACTATTTACCCATAATTGGAAGGAGAATAAATGGATTCATACCTTTCCCCAGTGTATTAGTGCTATGTGAAATGCAGACAACCTAGACCAGGATTTGACCTCTGATCACCATGTCCATTTCCTATGATGATAACCATAACACTATGAGCACCTCTTTGAATTTATGCAATCCAGGAATTAGTATAACCTTAGAAATTACAGTTCTGTTAGCTGGGGCTGTAGAATACACCGGCTTTACTTCTACAGAGAAGCAAGCCCCTCCCCCACTAACAACTGCCCTGAGTATGACACTAAACTGACTCTGATAGTGAGGCTCCAGTTCTGGAGCTCTGAAAAATGTGGAGTACCCCTTTATTGCCATTACCTACTCTGACCCAGAGTGGTAGTATCTATTAGGGTCCCATCTGAGGGTCAATTAAAACTGTTTTATCATTTACTAAGGATTATTATTAGTTATTTGAAACTATACAGCATATAATTTATGTTTTATAGGAATACTTGATAAATAGAATTACTAATGTTAAATGGCAATACTCAAAATACTGTGCTAACAAATGATTAATATTAAATAAAATTTTAAATTTTAGATAGCAATACTTGAAACCATTTAACTGTGTGCAAACAAATGAGCTCTAGCTTGTTTAAAAAGTAATGTTACCTCCAAACTATTCACTTGCAAATCATATATAAAAACAGGATTTAGTATTAAATAACCCACGAGTTAATGACATCAAACACAACCAAACAAAAACTTAGTTAATGATCAGCTTCTTATACATTCTCTGTGCTTAAGTAATGCATGACAATATTATTTGTCCAGTTGGCTGGGGTTGTACAATACAACAGTTGCATCTCTGCATAGGAGTAAGACTCCCCTCCATCAATGAGTGTCTTAGATATGACACTAAACAATCTGATGGTAAGGCTCTAGTAATGCTAGAGCTTTGGGGAATGTGGAGTACCCCTTCAATGCCATCACTCTCAGGTCCATTCTGGCCCAGAATAGTAACACCTGATAAGGTCCTATCTATGGATCTAATGGAACTGTTTGACATTTGAGTGCAAACGAATGACTTATGCTAGATTGAATTTTTAGTGATACAAAGCAATACTTGGAACTATTTAACTTTGTCGACTTATGTTTACAAATCATATATATATAAACCAGATTTGGCATTAAATTACCTACAATGGTTGATATGCTATAAAACCAAACTAAACCAAACAATATTATTTATTTTGTTATTTAGAAGCTCTTAAAAACAAAAAGAAGCTTAGCAGATGATACTTATGACAAAGTTTCCTTTAGAAAATAAAACTTATGTTTATTGCAAAGTAAATCAGAAACTTTAATCAAAATGAAGACCCCCCCTACACCCACAAGAACTCACCAAGTATAATTTAAAACTTAGCAAAATTTTTCAGTTTTAATGAGTTCCATTCAGAAAGGAATATTGTAACACTATGTAGGTGGTCCGCCAAGCAGATGATCTCTTTGTCTGTTTTGGCGTGAAACCAGACAAAGGGTTTGGACTTGAGATCTTGACGTTACTGGAAGTAGGAAGGGAACGCCAGTCAGCGAGTCGGACAAAGGAACTCACAGAAGGCAGTTGGCGAAGGGTGACATGAGTGGCCAGTCGACACCTGACAGCAGAGAGACTAGTCAGCATGAGATAGGGTCCAAGAGTCAGTGAGGGAAGAGCAGTCAAGATGAGTCAGCACTCCACATGGGTTGTAGAATTTTTGCTAGAAACCCACGCTAGCGTTAATCTACGTATGCACATAGGGAATGCAATGTTATATAACTCCTCTTCTTGCTATTTGAGTTAACCCAAGCATATAGTTCGTTTGTTCCTTGTAGCTATGAAGAAATGTGCAATGCCCCTATCAGAACCACTAGTAGATCACCGGCCAAGAAGTGAAATGGTTCGAAGAAGTTGATGTGTCGGGGGGCCGGGGAGGGGTATCGTCACAATATTACATTTTAGAGTAGAAATAAATTCATTGAAATATAGCAAAAGTTGACAGTATACAAAAACTCTTTTAACAAAGCATAAAAATATTTTTATTGTGTATTTTTGTCCATTTTATAATGATGATTATATTCTTGATGAATAAATTCAACATTTGATTTGATTGAAGTTTTATTCTTTTTCTAAAATGGTGACATTCCAAAAAATGAATTCTTCATTCACCTTGCTTTAGGGTGTTAAAAGAAAATAACTGTTTGCCCTGACAGTGGTGGTGGGGCTAAGAATATGCTAATTGTATCCTCTGCAGAGTGGTAAGACCCTCACTGTAAAAATGGAGGCAAATCCTTTAACTCTCACAGTGCTGATAAAATTTTTGTATGCTAACATGCAACAGCCCAGCTTCTTATACAACCTTAGTGCTTAAGTAATGCTAGACAATATCATTTAACTGGGATTGTAGAATACATGGACTACCCCAGCATTGGAGATTTGCAAAATGTGGAGTACCCCTTCATGGCCATTGCTCCCAGGTCCACTCTGACATGGACTGGTAGCACCTGAAAGGACCCTATCTATGGGTCAAATAGAACAAACTATGTGTGCAAAGTTAGACTGATCTTAAATTGTGACTGTTATACAGCAATATTTGAAACCATTTAACTGAGTGCAAAATAGAGCTCAGGCTCATTTAAGAATGTTATCTACAAAATGTGTTTACAAATCATATATATACTTGATATATCTGTAAAAACAGAATTTGGAATTAGATAATTAGATGGTTGATATGTCATAAAACCCAACTAAATCTAATCATATATATTTAATATATCTGTATAAACAGGATTTGGCATTAAATAACCTATAATGGTTGATATGCCATAAAACCAAACCAAACCAACATGAATAAATTCAACCTGGGAATGTCGATTTCAATTTTATTTATATAAATAGCTAAAACAGGCGGAGGTGCCTGTGGTGTAATTGTTATTGTTGCATGAAATGGACACGGCGACACTAGTTCAAATCCTGGAAGAGATTGATTGCATTTCACATAGCACTAATACTCTTGGGAAAGGTATGAATCCAATTATTCTCCCTCCAGCTATGGGTAAATAGTAGGGCAGACTAGGTTCTTTAGCCTTGGTGAGGCAACTAGTCTAGGAGAAGGAAAACTCTGAATTCAAACCTGTTAAACTTTACTTAAAAAAAATTGACCTTGTGTCATATCCTGCCCGAGTGGAGGGGTTGGGTAAATATGATAAATAGCTAAAACAGGCTTTGTTTTTTAAAACCATATTCACCATTGTATTCAGATATATCTTGGTTCACATACAATCATTTTTATGTCATTGCACAAAGAATAACTAAATTCAACTTCATGATGAAATTATGTTTACAGGGTCAAATACTTAAAATTTACCATCAGAAATCAAAGAAATTACTTTCTGCCATCTTATTGTTAAAAAGGAAATTTCCCTCTTGTTCTAAATGTAAAATACTCCCCCACAAGATGATGATGTAACACACTAATCCTATGAAAATCAATTTTTGTAACCTCTTTCTGTTGGACAATAAAAATAAAATGTGGAGAATTTTGGAAAATACTCCACCATTAGAAATGTCTTAACTTAGTTTCCATGTCTCAAGTGCACATGTATGGAAATGAGTATACTCAGTTCCTGCACAGTAAGGGTTAAGTTTCAAAAGTTATGATTTAAACAATTCGAAAAAAAAAAATTAAATAAAAACCTCCTCCTCTTTTTTTTTTTTTTTTTTTTTTTTTTTACCTGTGGTGTAATGGCTAAAGTGCTAGTCTGTGGCCTCGAAGTAAACAAATTTGAACTCTAGTCACGCCATTATGTCCACTTTAAGACCAGTAACCTTGGGAAAGGTATGAACTTCCTCATCTCCACCACAATGAGTTCAATAGTATTACTGCTGTTCTTCTACAGGGATGGCTTTGCCATTAAATAACCCACAGAGGTTGATATGCCATTAAACAAAGAAATCAAACCAATTTTTTTTCTTTGGATATGAAATTCTCCCCCCCCTCTCTATTGGCCTAGCGGTTAGAGTGTTCGCCAATGGCCCGGGAGACCTGGGTTCAATCCCAGGTCGAGTCATACCAAAGACTCAAAAAATGGTACTCGATGCCTCCTTGCTTAACACTCAGCATTATAAGGTACGGATCAAGGGTAAAGTAGAGCAATCCAGGGAAGGAGTAGCGCCCTCCCCTACACCTTGGTGTAGTAGCTATCGAAAAGGGAGCCTTCGGGTTACCCTTGACTATGATCGCCAACTTTACTTACTATATATATATATATATATATATATATATATATATATATATATATATATATATATATGATTCCAAGTTTGACAAAAATCAATATTCTGTTAGTGGTTGATTTAAAATTTTGTATATATGTATATACTGCTGTATTTATTGCTTAAAATTTTGTATATATGTATATACTGTATATATTGCTTAATATTTGTTGGATTATTTACCTGTTTCTGATCATGAGGATGCAATACAAATCATAAATTTGTTAATAATTCTACCTCTTTTATAGCAAATATTAGTTTGAACATCAGTATTAATTGTAATAAGAATTTTAAGATATCATATTCCTTAACTTCCTAGCTAGTAGATAGCTTATTTGTTAGAATTGAATTACATAAACCACAAGGTTTAAAGTTCAATTCCTCATGTCAAATATGTAATATAATCCTTACTTTAATCAGCATTGAAAGGACCGATTTGTATCTGTCTTCCCTCTCCTCTGAATGACACCAAACTGAATCTGATGGTGAGGATCCAGTTCTGAAGAGTAAAGAGTACTTCTTCATTGCTATTACTCCCAGGTTTACTTTTCTCAGAGTGGTCGTACCTGTTAGGGTTCTACTCATGGATCAAATAGAACTGTTTAGAAATTATTTGTATTTGATAGGACTGTGTGCAAAAAAAACCCCCAACTACACAAATTTTAATGTACAATAAATGGGATTCCTAAAGCTCTAGGCTTAATATAATCTTAGTTGGATTGACATGCCATTAAAATCGATCATTACCAATAACACCTTTGATTATGAAATGCATTGCTTGAATTTTATGCAAAGGATTTTGTTTAGAGAAAAAAAAAATTAGTTTTATACATTAGTTTTTTTTTGTTTAATCTCCATATAACATTTTAGACTGGAAAACAGGAATTGCCCTTTTGGTAACATGCTTTACCTACCTGCCAACTTTGATAGAATTAGTTCAGATGGTTTGTGTTTGCATCAAGGACATGTCAAAATATAACATATTAAATTTTCCTGAATTGCTTTGGCACTTGGCAACATGTTTAGTTGCTGTCTGCCAAGGAAGCATCGTGTCACAGCTTTTGTGATTTGAAGATAATAATTATCTTCTTACCTGTTCCTTTCTTTCTGCTTACTACATACCTGAATAAGTATATGAGGGCTTAGCTTATATAAGTCCTGAAGGTGTGATAGGTCGACTTGAATCATCATAATCATAGTGCTTGCTTGATAATGGCATGGCTAATATGTTGTCATTGACAAAGATTTTGTTTCTCTTTTGCTTAAGACATACAAAGTTACTCACTTGTCTTCTACATTTGAAGTTAGCATGATGTCTCAAATATTTTCCTTATAAAAACTAACTTAAAAGCCACTTTTGGTGGCCATTAAACTCAATGTCAAGTCCTATTAATAGAATTTATATTGTAATTAATTGAAAATAAGTACTCTGTAATGAAGTGCTAGTAGTGTAATGGTTATCATCATAGGAATTAAACTCAGCTACCTGATTTCAAGGCCTGAATGGGGCTGTTTGCATTTCACATTGTACTTATATCCTTAGAAAAGGTAGGAATCCAACTGTTCTCATTCCATCTATGGGTAAATTGTAGAACAGATTGGGCTGTTTAACCTTGGTATGGCAACCATAGTGGGAGAATAAAAATATGGAATTCAAACCAGCTATACACCTATAGAGGGATGGGCACCACCCGGTTATTCCTGCCCAGGACATGTTACATGAGTAGTACCCCCATAACCAAACTAGGTTACAGCACCAGTGTGAGACTCTGTAATTAACATTTAATAGTTATCTTCTATGAAATTATAAGGATTAGGGTGAGTGTGATCACAGATCTCTACATTATTTAATTGGAAATTGTTTTATTTTATGAGATTACTTAAATGTTTTTATACTAACTAAAATCTCACTACGATAAAGTGTTGTTTTTGCAATGTTATGTTGACATTCCGAAAAGAATTGGATCATTAGAATACAGATGTTGGGTGTCTTTGGAATTAAAAGGAAATGATTTAAGCATTGAAAATAACTTTTCTATTAAATCAGAAGTTGGATAATATAGTGAAGATATGGATTATTGTCATTTGGCTTTGTATTGGACTCAAATTGTTAGAAAGTCTTTTATACTGAGATATACCTTAAAGTGTTTGCTAGGCATACCAATTTAAAATAATTAAATTTAATAAGCAACTGATATATAAGTAATTAAATTTAATGGGTAATTACTTTCTTGCATTCTTGACGAGTTCCACCCTTTATCCTCATGAGACCCCCCCCCAAAAAAAAACCTTCCTCTGGGTCAATAAATATATATACCACCAAATTTGGTAACTTTATCAAACTGTTTGACTGTATATGTATTTACCAACCACTCCACACAAACAGGATGTAACACAAAGTCAATTTTTAAGCAGAATTTATCTGGTTTGAATTCAGTGTTTCCTTCTCTTGGATTAGTGGCCATACCAAGGTTAAAGAGCCCAGTCTGCCCTACTATTTACTCATAGCTGGAAGGAGAATAGTTTTCATACCTTTCCTAAGGGTATTAGCCCTACGTGAAATGCAAATGGCTTGGTCCAGGATTTGAACTTGGGTTGCTGTGTTTGTTTCCTATGATGATAACCATTGCACCTCTATTTTAACCTAAAGAGGTATTACCTGTTAGGATCCCATCTATAGATCAAATAGATCAGTTTGAAAATTATTTGTATTTCATGGGACTGTGTATAAAAAAGACTTACGTTACAACTACACGAAAATGTAAATATGAATGTACAATAAATATAATCCCTAACCTCTTGGCATAAAATAATTCTAGATAGGTTGACATGCTGTTAAAATCAATCGGTCAACTCTCTACATTTGTGGCCTTGTGTCAGACTGAGCTAGTAAAAACCCATGAGTATTATTCCCTCGTAAAAAAAAAAGCAAATTGGCCAGGTGATTGTGTGTTTATCCCTCCTCCTGATACCCTCAATTCAACTAGTTGAAAGTAGAACAGTTCATTGTTTTGGCTGAAGTTCAAAGGTGTTTGCAGGGTGATTGGGTTTGTGCTATTTACTAACATTAACTTGGTTGATCATAAAGCTAAAGTGATTGGTTCATTGTATAGAAAATGTTTTCTCTATTGAGAAAGAGGAGAACCATGTTTTTTTTTTTGTTTTGTTTTTTTTTTTCGCCTTGTTTCTCATTTACTGATGTTAAATCAAACAGTAATTGTTCAAAGGAAAAACCCTGAATCACTACAAACAGATATTTTGCGACTTGTTGTATATTACAATCTAACTTGTAGAATGTTTTTTATCATTTCAATATTTTGAAATGAGCACTTCAAGTCGAAAGACAATCATCATATTTTGATAGTAATCATCATGACTGTGTGTGTATGTATGTGTGTATATATATATATATATATATATATATATATATATATATATATATATATATGTGTGTGTGTGTGTAAAATAAATGTCCAGAGACAATAAGTTTGGAATTATTCAAATTGAGAATTTATGAGAGGGTTCATATAATTTTCCAGGAGTGCATGATGTATGACTATAATATATAAAAATTTCATCCAGAGCAATTATATCTGTGATATAATTGAAAGAAAAACTGAACAGGCTGTCATTTTGCTATTATGAATTTATTTCAGCTGGCTACTACAAGGCAGCTGGCCTCTTCAGATACCAGTAACAAAATGGATAGGTGAATACATAAACATTACTCATTAAAAAAAATACTGATATTACCATAACCAGGCCATTCGCCTAATGAGTAGAGTGTTTACCAATGGTCTAGGAGGCTGGGGTTCAATCTTAGGTTGAGTCATACCAAAGACTCAAAAAATGGTTTTGGTGACTCCTTAACACTCAGCATTATAAGGTAAGGAGCAACGGTAAAGTTGAGCAATCCAGGGAATGGAGTAGCATCCTCTCCTATATCTTGATGTAGTAGCTATTGAAAAGAGATCCTTCAGGTTACCCTTGACTAAGAACTTTTATTTTATATATATATATATATATATTATATAAAAGGGCTCTATCATTGATATTGAGCACTCTACTAAAAATACAGCATAATTGGCTCCACGATTGACTCACCAAGAGAGCTAGTGATAACCATAAGCTATTACAAATATATATATGTGTGTGTGTGTGTGTGTATATTGAGGCAGCAGATTCATGATTTGTTTTGTACTCAAGGAATTTTTTCACTCAGAGAATTCATCATGTGTAGGTGACGTCATGAACTCTAGAACACTGTTGTAACCATGTCTTTAACAATGATCAAAGGTAGTTGAAAGTATTTGTACTAATAGACTTTCGACAGTTTTTTTTAAACTGTCTTCAATTATAGTTGTAGCATTTTGGTTGCTAATCAGAAACTATGAATAAAAAGCTAAACATCAAATATATGAATTATGTTCAACAAATTATTCTATTGGTCTAGTGGGGAGAGTGTTTGTCAATGGCCCAGGAGACTGGGGTCCAATCTCAGGTCAAGTCATACCTAAGACTCAAAAATGGTACTTGATTTCACCTTGCTTAACACTCAGCGTTATAAGGTACAGATCAAGGGTAAAGTGGAGCAATCCCCAAAAAAAGAGTAGAGCCCTTCCCTACACCTCGGTGTAGTAGCTAATGAAAAGGGAGCCTTCAAGTTGCCTTTGACTATGGTTTGGAACTTTACTTATATATTTGTGTGTGTGTGTAAGAGATTTAACCTGCCATTGTTGACTGGCCATGAATATCATTTGTTATCAGTTGTTAGATGAATTTTATCTCATCATTAAAAACAAAACTGTATAACTTCTTTAAACTGAAATGATAATTCTAAAACCTAAAATTGTAAACTGAAATTGTCTGACATATAAACAGGAACTGACTTTATCTAAGAAGTCACAAATAGAAAGAAAGGATGAGGTAATTTTCCTATTTTTTTTTTTTTTTTTTTTTTTTTTTTTTTTTAAAGATATCAAAGGATAAATGTTTACTAATAATTATTCCCATAAGATGAAGTTTTCTAAAACGGAACCATGAAGATAGTGGCATCTCACTTGGTGGTGGTGGTGGGGGAAAACCTTTATGTATTGATTGGAACTTCTGTTTAGGATTAGTGTAGTATCTGTGCACACTGAAGTTTTATTTGGGGGCATATAATGGTTATTGTCATAAGAAATTGAATCAGTGGCCAGAGTTCAAATCTTGGACGTTTCACTTTGTGCCGATGCTCTTAGGAAGGGTATGAATTTATCTATGGGTAAATAGTAGGACAGACCAAATTCTCTAACCTTGGTAAAGCAACTAGTCTTGGAGAAGGAAAAATGTCAATTCAAACCAGCAGTACTTTGCTTAAAAATTGACCTTGTGTTACATCCTGCCTATAATATATATATATATATGATGGCTGACAACACATCATTTTGTAACAATTCCATGATATTAAGCAATATCTATGCTGAAGCTTTTTATTATGAAGAGAGACTGTACATTGACTCACTAAGCTTCAATAACATGTATTCAAAAAGAACCTGCCTACATTGTATGCAGGTTTTACATTGATGTCCTTCTCCTAGATGGATGTTTTAATCTTGGGGTTCATTGCTCCCATTTTTATATCCGTGGTTCATTTGTTGATCACTCGAGTTTTACTAAACTGATTTTAATTCAAACCTTTATTCAAACTTCCAGTTATAAAGCCAGCATTCTATACTCACTGTAAGGTATATAGAATTGAACACTGTCTATTAGTTCACTGGGTATGTATTTACCCAACCCCTCCTCCATGACCAGGATGTGACACCAGGTCAATTTTTAAGCTGAGTAAGGCTGGTTTTTATTTTGAGTATTTTTCTTCTATATTGGTTGCCGTACTAAATAACCTAGTTTGTTCAACTATTTACTGAAGTAGAATAGATGGATTTATGCCTTTTCTAAGGACCTAAAGTGAAGTGCCCAGTCAGCCGGAGCTGTAGAATACACCAACTGCAGATGAGTAAGATCCCACCCCGACGAGTGTCCTGTTAATGACACTAAACAATCTGATGGTGAGGTTCCAGAAATGCTGGAGCTTAAGGGAATGCAGAGTTACCCCTTCATTGCCATCGCTTCCAGGTCTACTCTGGCCTGGAGTGGTAGCACCTGATAAGGGCCCTATCTAATGGTCTAATAGACCTAAATTGCATACTTATACTGAACTGAATTACTTGAAATAGAACTGTTTTGACATTTAAACTGTGTACTTACGCTAAACTGAATTGTTTGAATTTGAGCTGTACTTATGCTTGAATAGCTTGAAATAGAAAGGTTTTTTGACAATCAAACTGTACTCATGCTAAATTGAATTGTTTTTGAAAAAGAACTGATTATTTGTATAAAAATGGATTTGGTGTTAAATAACCTACAAAGGTTGATATGACATAAAATCCAAACAACCGACCAACCTTCATTGCCATTGCTCCCAGGTCCACTCTTGATAAGGTCCTATCTATTGGTCAAATAGAACTAAACTGCATACTTATGCTAAACTGAATTACTTAAAAGAGAACTGTTTCTGACACTAAAACTGTACTTTTGCTAAACTGAATTGTTTGAAATAGAACTGTTTTGACATTTAAATGTTTGTGGATGAAAACGATACTGATACTAAATTGAATTGTTTGAATCTGAACTGTTTGATTAAACTAATAGCTTGGAGTAGAAAAGTTTTTGATAAACTGTGTACTCATGCTAAACTGAATTGTTTGAAATAGAACTGATTATTTGTATAAAAATGGATTTGGCATTAAATAACCTTCAAAGGTTGATATGCCATAAAATCCAACCAACCTAAAGTGAAACTAACAGACTTATCGAAAATTTGAACTCAGCTCACCAATTCCATTTCCTATGGTGATAATGTTATGCTGAGAGCACCAATTCAATGGGTAACCCTAAAATTTGTGGCTGAAATAAATGTCGTATTTATGGGGGAAAAGCAGCAAAAATTTCCTTTCAAACTAAGCACAAATTTACATCAAATCATTGATAGAAATGGATTTTGAGAACTAGGTATAGAATAAGGCTATATTTAGTATTTATTCTCGGGGATCAAAGGGGCTTTACAGGGATGATTAAAGTGAATCTATCTATGCAGCTTGAGTTTTGAGACCCTCTAAACCCCTGTTTAAAAAAAAAAAAAATTAAAAAAAATAGGCTAATTTTGTTGTTTTCAAACCATTTCACCTATAGTAGATATGATGATTACTTATACACAATAATCTACTATGTCTAAGTAATCATTGACCTAGTGGGTTGAGTGTTTGGTAATGGCCCGGGAGACTTGGGTTCAATCCCAGGTCGAATCATACCAAAGACTCAAAAAAAGGTACTTGATTCCGCCTCGCTTAACACTTAGCATTATAAGGTACGGATCAAGTGTAAAGTGGAGCAATCGAGGGAAAGGAGTAGCGCCCTCCCCTACATCTTGGTGTCGTAGCCAATGAAAGGGGAGTCATCGGGTCGCCCTCAACTACAGTCACCAACTTTACTTTATCATAAATTTTAACCAAGTAGGCACCATTATCCTATTTGTGCGCTTGGTGGTAAGGAAGATACTTAGTCAAGTCCTTGCTCTGCAAGGACCAATATTAACAATATTAAGTATATCCGTGATTTCCAATACTGAGCAAATTGGAAGGAAAGACGTGTATAAGGTGTGTGTAGTTTGTATGTTATATAATGATTAGTCATGTTATATTCATTAGTTATACACAGTAGATGTGATGATTATTTATATGGGGGTGTTCCTGTGGCATAGTGGTAAATGTGTTGGACTGTGACATAGTAGTGAGTTGGAACTCTAATTGCTCTTTATGATCACTTTTGGTCTAATACCCTTGGAAAAGGTATGAACCTACAAACTGTAATTTAGATAGTACCACTACTGTTCCACAAGGATGGTTTGGGCATTAAATAACCTATGAAGGTTGATATACCATTAAACAAAGAAATCAAACCTTATACACATACTCACACATAGTAATTTATTCCATTCAAATAAAGGTTTAATCTGAATACTAAACAACAACTTTTATCAGTTAATTTACATGAAGTGTTTTAATAGAACTCAAACTTATGTGAATAATTATTCAAATAAAATAAAATGTCTTGTTTTGGAGCTCTGGGGAGTGTGGGGTACCTCTTCATTACCATTACTCTCAACTCCACTCTGACCCAAAGAGGTAGTACCTGTTAGGGTTCCATCTATGGGTCAAATAGATCTATTTAAAAGTTAATTGTATTCAATGGAATTGTGTGTAACCCCCACCCCCCAAAAAAACCTTTAGGAAACAATTACACAGAACGTGTAAATAGGAATATACAATGATCATGATTCCCTAATCTTGAGGTATAAAATTATCCTAGATGGGTTAAGATGCTGTTAAATTCAATCAATCCTACTTCCAATAGTTTAACTTGAATACTAAACAACTCTTATCAATTCATTTATATGAAGTGTTTTATTATAAAAAAAACTCTATAAAATAGGGGGTGTCCTCGTGGTGTAATGGTTAAAGCGATGGACTACGGAATCGTAATAAGTGAGTTCGATCTTCAGTCGTGCTGTTGTGTTCACTTTCGAGCAAATACCCTTGGGAAAGGTATGAACCCCCTTATCCTCCCAGCTATGGGTTAAATAGTACCACTACTGTTCTTCTAGAAGAATGGCTTTGGCATTAAATAACCTACAAAGGTTGATATGCCATTAAACAAAGAAACCAAACCAAATCTATAAAATATGCATTCATGATTGTAATCAATAAGTAATTTTCTATTGATAACAGAGGTTAGTTGATAATATCTCCGTTAGGAGATAATGAATAGTGTAGTGGCTAATGTGCTAGTCTGCTACCTCAAAGTTAGCAAGTTCAAACTCCAGTAGTGCTATTACATTTACTTTTGAACAAATACCTTTGGGAAAGGTATGAACCCTCTTATCTTTCCCCTCCCACTAAGGGTTAAATAATATCACTGCTGTTCTTTTACAAGGATGACTTTGACATTAAATAACCCAAAAAATTTGATATGCCATTAAAACAAAGAAACTGAACATAAAAAAACCTCTTGGAAGTTAAGAAGTATGTATTTACCTAATTCTTTTCCACGGGAAGTCTATGACCCAAGGTTAACTTTTTAGTGGAGTAAAGCTAGTTGGAATTCAATTTTTCTTCTAGATTGTTTGCCTAAACAAGGCTTAAAGAACCCTGTCTATCCTACTATTTACCCATAACTGGAGTGAGATAAAATGGATTCATACCTTTCCCAAAGGCATTAGTATAAAATGAAATGCAGACAACCTTATCCAGGATTTGAACTCTGGTCGCCATTTCTATTTTTCTTACAATAACTATTATATTAAATGTTCCTCCTGTAAATTGAAAAGTTAGTATGTGCTGTATTCTCCACTTTTCTATCACTGCTCACAATTTTTTTTCCATTTTAGTTACAAATTCCTTTTGTGCAACAGGCTGATAATCTTTCCTTTTAACGTCTTCCTTCTTGGCCCACTTTGCTTGATTCTACTTAATCTGTTCACTAATTTAAAAACATGATATATAAAAATAAACAGTGTAATTCATAATAACTTTGAGAAACTTAGCCACTTGAGATCTTTACATAGTAGTAGCACCAGTAGCAATGAATATAAGAATATTAATAGGAACAATAGCCCCCCCTCCCTCAATATCTTGATGAAAATATAGTTATATCATCTTGGTTCATGTAGTTCTTTTTATATCTTAAAAATAAAAAGATCAAATGAGTAAAATCTCTGATTCTTTGCCAGGGAAACTTGATGATTTTGTTTTGACAAATCAGTTTTAAATCCCCCTCTCCATTTCCTGTTATATTTAATTATAATAAGTACAGGTAAGTGTTAGCCAGAAAAAAAAATTTGGTGGCAAGGGTCCATGTCTAAGTAGTGCCACTCCATTTTCTCTGTTAATGAATGGAACTTAGAAATTGACTGTCTGGCGCTTCTGTCCTCCTCATTATTTATTCTGTACTTAAAGGATAATAGTCCTTTTTTTTTTTTTTTTTTTTCCTAATGAACCCAATCATGAGACATGTCTGAAACTGTATGTTTTGGCATCAAAGACACTTTTTCCTCCAAATATATCTAAAATGTATTTGCCTTATATCCTATATTTACAATGTCCTTGACCCTTTTTCAAGGGATCTTTTTATATCTTTTGGCATATTTGATTATCCCAATGTATATTTGTGTCTATACACCAGTATATGTATTTTGGGAGTCCCCATGGCATAATGATTAAAGTGTTAGACTGCATTCTCTAAGTAAGCGAGTTCAAACCTTTGGGGACAGTATGGACCCCATTATCCCTCCAGCTATGGGTTAAATAGTATCACTGCCGTTCTTCTCCAGGAATGGCTTTAGCATTAAATAACCCACGAAGGTTGACATGCCACTAAAACTAAAGGAAGGATATATATCCATTTTAATTGCTGTTTATAAGCATAATAGTTAAGTTTTGTATGTAATGAATTAATTTATATATGTAAATGAATTAAATATATGTAAATGATGTAAATGAATTAATTTATATATGTAAGCTTAGGTAACTCTATTTGTGTGTTTTTCTTTTGCTAGACATTATGGTATTGGTTGAGTATTTTCAAATGGTATGGATGTTTTTTGTCTTTTTTTTCTCCAGATATCATTTTCTGAAATTTTTTTATTTTGCAAATTGCATCATTAATTTTTCCCCCTTGTCACTAGAGTTGTATAAATAGATATATAAAAACAAATAAATATACATATATAATCCTTAGTGCACCTCCCAATTAAAAAAAAAAAATTCATGCAATCTAGCAAAGATCTGACACCGAAAGGTTAAAACTAAATCTGGAGACAAATGGCTTATTACAGTGGAAACACTTAGATATCATTTCCACTCTTTTAAATCTATTTGCGTCTGCAAACCCCCAAATGAACAATTTTTCTTCTAAACATAACCTGCAATCAGCTTTCCCTTTGATGCTTTTTTCTTTTTTCAATATAATTTTTTTCTTTTGTTTCTACAATGTGCCATTTTACATTTCATATATCATACAGTTTGGAAGACACTGTGTTATGTTAGAAAATTGATGTATTTTTATTTCCACATCATTCCATCTAATTTGAAACTTTTTCATTAATGATAACATTTTTCTTTTGAATTTGTTTTCAAGTTTGTTACATCAAGTAACATTATCTTATATATTTATTAACTTTATTTTCTTTAAAATATACTGAAAACTTTGTGTGCTGTTTGGTGCAAATCAATCCCTGATAATATAGTCTTGTGAGAATATAAAAACAAATATGCTGTTGCTATGAGAATACATGTCTTTTATACCATATCTGTTCACCCCCTAGCACAAGAAATAGGATAGTCCAACTCAGTCTTATAAAAAGGAAGGCACAGGACAGTAGCCAGATATTAGACATTTACTGTAAGACATGTCAACAGTTGAACCACTTAGAAAGTACAAGTGTAGAAAACACCAAATAATCAAATTACATTCTAGAAGTTTGATCTTTTGTAGAAGAGAACCACCAAAAAACAAAAACAAAAGAAGACCCCCCTCCTTCACCCAAACAATCAGACACGATGGGAGTTTTAGCAAAAAAACATTTTATTAGTCACTGAAGAGGGTGAAATTCATTCATGTCATTGAGTATTTGCATAAAAAGATCGTTTTCCTTATATTTATGCTTACACATGTACTCTCACAGATAGCCATCTACCATTCTGTGATGTATTACACAGTGGTGTTTATTCTGCATTTTGTGCAGATGCCAGAAAGATTCACTGGTTTGAGTGTGGGCCCCACACCACTGTTTGACAAAATTGGTCGTATGCTTAACAGTTTAGTGAGTGTAATCCATTCCCACCCTAACTCTAAACCCTAACAAATTGATGATGCGCAGCTTGACTTACTTGTGGGAAAATAACTACATCTCTATCTATTCAAAGGCGTTGAGAGGTGCATTTCATGACCGTTACGACAAGGGCGTTGATTGTGAATAATTCCATGGGTTTGTAAAAAGTAAATTGTTGACTCCTTGTTAGCCTTTCAAGTCAAGCATAAGGAGATTCATCCTTAGAAAAAACATTTGAAATAAATCTAATGAAAAGTGAAGATATGGTTGACCCAATTACTGACTGGTGGGGCTCTTCTACAAAAGACCCGAAGTTTGTGTGTATATATTACATGTTGTGATATGTATGACTGTTTCAATCTGTTTTTTCATAAATTCATTTAATTAGCTCAGTGTTGTGTTCTAGCTCTTTTTTTTTTTTTTTTTTTTTTTTTTTTTTTTTTTTAGATTAATAATCTAATTTGAATATAAAACTATAAGATCAAGGCAATATGGTGATGATTAAATCTCTTCTAAACAATTTGTTATTTAAAAAAAGTCATTTTCTTGTATTTTTCACATGTCCCTCTTTCCTTACCTCTCAGTGCCACCAGCAAGACTTAATTCTTGGAAATGGATCAGTCGGATGAGGTGTAAGTAAAGTGACAAATACCAACAACAACAATGCTTAGTTTCTTTTTCCTTTTATGCAAAATTATCTTTAATTCTAATTCTTGGAATGAAAAACTTAAATATTTCATGCTTTTTCTGCCAACTGGCTTTTGCGTGAAACTTTACAGATGCTTATTTAAAAAAACAAATTTTTTCCATTCCATAATTTTTTGCTTTTCAACCAAAATGAAGATTTTAAATATTGGACCAAAATTATTCATTGGATCTCTGGTCTGAAAAGAAAAGTCAACCTGTACAGATACTCATAAACAAATAGTATTCTTTTTAATATTTGACTTATTTTAAGGAAATATAGGGTGTTTAAGAAAAATTGATATTATTTTGTAATCTAATAACTTGACCAGTTTTGGTCCAAA
Organism: Sepioteuthis lessoniana; assembly: GCA_963585895.1. Taxonomy (NCBI): domain Eukaryota; kingdom Metazoa; phylum Mollusca; class Cephalopoda; order Myopsida; family Loliginidae; genus Sepioteuthis; species Sepioteuthis lessoniana. Next base: position 30,066,124 of record OY757932.1, on the reverse strand, counting down.
TGATCTTGGATATGAACAGCTTGTGTTGAAACAATTCAAAATTCTGTGTTTTAATATTTTGTTTTTTCTTTTCATGTATACAAATGTCATTCACTCAAAAAGAAAAGGCATTTAAACATTAAGGATAGAATTTTGAGTTGTTTCTACTCATACTGTTAAAATTCAAGATCATTTGAATGAGGATTGGTTAAGTTATTAGATTATGAAATAACAATTTTCTAAAATCTGTACATCTCAAATGTTATCAAATTTTTCTAAAACGCCCTATAAATTCAGAATACTCAATCTCATATTGAATTTCCCAAAATGATAACCTCTTTTTTCCTGCAACTGCGTGCCATTTCTTAAAGGTTATCTTAGGTGCTGGGATTTTCATTGAAATAATATTAGTGAATATAATTTAGCAATAAAGAAAGGGACTGATAGGCACAAAATTAAAGGTTTCAACAAAAGTACTGGATTAGAGAAACATTTCCTTTTTATTTTCTGTTTTTTTTTTTTTTTATAATACTAAGGTGAGTCAAAAGTTTTGCAATGTTTTGCTAATACAAGGCACATTTTGACAGCTCCAAATGCTTTTGCCCAAATTGTGAAGGTGAGAAACCAAACTGGACTGAAGAGATGCTGAACTTGCCTGATACTCAGTGATGCTTGCTGGATTTGTGTCCATGACTTGGAGCATGACCTCAGATTCCATGGTTTTAGGCCTACCTGACCTTGCCTGATCATCAAGGTTCTTCTAACCCTAGCAAAATTTCTTGAATCAGCTGGTTCTTGTACTGTGATTAACTGCATATTTCCCATTTATACAACAAATATTTTCAGTTGCTTTCACGGCATTATGGCTCAATTCAAACGCATAAAGCATAAATTTTTAAATTAGATTACATAGTACATTTATCTCTGTAGCTTTCAAATCGTACACACAATAAAATAATGTGCAATATGCCATCACACCAATTACCACAATACTACCAACTACAGTGGATACTCCTCATGGCTAGAACTTCTTTAGATATGTGATATATATGCTGCAAACTAGCATGAACCAAAACATTGCAAAACTTTTGACTCGTACTTGGTAATAAAAACTGATTTTTAAAAAGAAAAGTTACTACATCTGTGCCAACTATTACTATATTCTGTGATATCAGATTCATATTAATTAGTCTTCAGTAATTATTTTTCATATTCTATTCCATAAACTGTCTTCATAATTTTATAAAACCAATGTTTTGTTAAAATATAGCTACTTTTTGAATTGTCTTTTTGACAGGAAGACAGCAGGCAATTTTATTTGAAAAATTCAAAATTCAATTCTATAATTATATGGAGTTAGTTTCAATACTCTTTATTTTTCAATAGTTCAGTCAAAAAATAGTTTATTGCTCATAATTGATTCAAATGAATGCCGTCAGTGGGGGTTTAGAATATGCTGACTGTGTCTCCTGTGAAGTGGTAAGAGGTGGATTCTTGGTGTGACACTATTATTGTACTGTGATCAACTGCGTATTACCCTTTTATACAACAAATATTTTTAGTTGTTTTCATGGCATTATGGCTTAGTTCAAACTTATAAAGTATAAATTCTTAAATTAAATTACATAGTGCAGCTTTCAAATCACACACATAATGAGATAATGCACAATATGTCAGCACATCAGCTACCACAATACTACCAACTACAGTGGATACTCCTCATGGTTGAACTTCTTCAGATTAGTGATATATATGCTGCAAACCTGATGATGAGGTTCCAGTTCTGGAGATCTGGTGAGTGTGGACTACCCCTTCATTGCCATTATTCCCAGATCCACTCCGACTCAAATCTGTTTAGCCCAGTTGGCTGGGGCTGAAGAATACACCAACTACATCTCTGCTGAGGGGGTAAGACTCTCCCAATGAGTGTCCTGGATATGACACTAAACAATATGATGGTGAGGCTCTAGTAATGCTGGAGCTTTGGAGAATGCAGAATACCTCTTCATTATCATTGCTCCAGGTCCACTCTGGCCCCGAAGTGGTAGCACCCAATTGGGTCCTATCTATGGGTCAAATAGAACTGTTTGACATTTAAACTGAGTGCAAACAAATGACTCATGCTAAACTGAATTGTTAGAATTAGAACTGTTTGATCATTTAACTGTGTGTATGGAAATTTACTAAGCTTTTTGCTTAGATGTAGCACAAGGCCATTTGAAAGGGGCACCCAATGAGACTCGAACTCACTCGTGTAGGTTTGCTAGTCGAGCTTGCTAACCATTACACCACCAGAGGTGCCTTCATTTAACTGTGTGTATCTACAAAATGTACTTACAAATCATATATGTGTGTGTGTGTGTGTGTGTGTGTGTAAAACAGGATTTGGCATTTAATAACCAACAATGGGTGATATGCCATAAAATCAAACCAATCAATGTCGTAGTACCTGTTAGGGTTCCATCTGTGGGTCAAATAGATCTGTTTAAAAATTATTCATGTCTGATAGGATATTATGCAAAACAACCTCTCAAAAATCAGCTACACACATAATGTAAATATATGTGTACAATGAACTTAGACAAATGGAGATACAGTTAAAATCAATCATTTAGCTGATTATTAAAAGTCTAGTTCAATCATACAACTAAGACTTTAAAAAAATATTTTAAGTGATTGTTACTTTGAAGTAGCTGGTTAATGATTGTGTAGTAATTTGTAAATTAAACTACCTGTCCTTACTAGTTGATTTGCCTCTCACTGGGAATGTCATACTTTGTGCCATAATTAAGCTAAATCTATTGTTTTACAGTTGAAAAATAAATCTGAATTTTGTTTACATTTTGAGGGAATTTACTGTTTTTTGTTTTATGTTCTTAGTTCTGCCAAATGACGAACTATGAACCTCTGGCCTGTCATTCTTCTGATTTGAAGATTTACTGTATTTATTAGTGTATCATGCCATTTTCTGAGACTTAAATTGAGTTTTTTTTTTTTTTTTTTTTTGTAACTGGAAATTGTTGATGTACTAGTTGACCAAGGATTTTAAGCGGGCCCCCTTACAATTTTCCATGTGTAGGTTTGATAAGATTAAGGCTGAATAAAGTGTATTAAATTAAAAGAATATATAATAAAGTCATTGCAAACTTTAATGGCATTTGTGACCTAACTTATCTGCAGAAGTTCATATGTGATATCATTGCTGTTGGACCCACTCTGGTATTATTTCAAACATCGAGTGGAGCCATTTGGTTCAGGTTTGCTTCCGGTCATTGCTGTTTGAAGAGTCAGATAATATTCTCAGAAATTGAAAAAGAGCTTCAATCATTAAAAGCATGCTGATTGGCTAATTTCAATCTCTCAAAGTCCCTATGAGATCAAGGACAGATAATTGGTTTAGTATATCTTTTTCTTATTAGGCCTCACTTTGGCTAACTATTTACACACGCAGTTTGTATCTCACATATAGTGTAGTAGTAGTAGAAGAGTTGACGACCTTTGTCGAGGGTGAACTGAAGTCTCCCTTTTCAATAGCAACTACACCAAAGTGTAAGGGAGGGCGCTATTCCATTCCTTGGATTGCTCCACTTTACCCTTGATCCTTACCTTATAATGCTGAGTGTTAAGCAAAGTGGCATCAAGTACCATTTTTAAGTTTTTAGTATGACTCGACCAAGGATTGAACCCCAATCTCACGAATCATTGACGAACATTCTACTCATTAGGCCAATGGCCCGAGTGTAACCCCCTAATGTTAAGCAAAAATTTAGGTCTCAGAAAGTCAAATGATATGCAAATATGTATGCTAATTGCAACAAAGTAATTCTATTGAGGTATATTAAAGAATAAAAGAAAATAAGTCAAAATTAATTGTAATGACTCACAATGCTCCTTCTGAAAAATAAAAGTAAAACAATCTGTTACTACTAATGCAAAAATACCCCACAAAAACAAACAAAAAACTAAACAACAAATATAGTGCCAAGAGAGACCAAGAAACAGAAAGAAGAATGGGTTTATAAGTTTGATTTTTGGCTTCTGTAAACTAATGACTCTTTGTCTCTTACTTGTCAGGCTTCTTTGAGGCTAAAGAGTTGTGAGCTACTTTTACTAATAAGTTAGCATTTATTATCTCTGTCCTGTATATGACACGAAACTGTGTCTAATCCTAAGGCTTTAGTTCTTTAGTGGAGTACCCCTTCATTGCCATTACTCCCAGATCCACTTTGACTCGTAGGAGTCAAATAGAACTGTTTGAAAATTATTAGTATTGGATAAGAATGTGAAACCATACAATTGTGTGCAAACAAATGATTATTATTAAATAAAAATAATCACTTGAAACCATATATTTATTAGCATTAGATAGGAATACTTGAAACCATACAACTAACTACATTATTTGTATTAGATAGGAATACTTAATCATATATCTGTTCAAAATTTTTGAGAGACAACTATGCTAAAGGTAAATATGAATGTATAATGAACCTGATTCCCTCACCTCTAGGCATGAAATAACCCTAGAGGTGTTGATATACTGTTAAAAATCAATCAATTTATTATTTCTGATCTGTGCTGTTTCTACTTGTTAGTGAATGATGACCTTAGTCAGTTGTGATTTAAGGAAGAGTGGGGAGGGAAAACTAAAAATTAAAGAGAAAAGAAAATACTAATTCACAAATAACAGAAAATACTAATTCAAAATTAATAATTTCCATTGTCAACTATTCCTTGATACCAAAAGAAAATTGAATTATGGTATGTATTTACCCAACCCCTCCATCTTACAGGATGTGACCTATTCAATTTTTTAAAAAATGATTAAAGAGCTTTGTATGCCCTACTATTTATCCATAGCTTGGGGGTAGGTGGAAAAGATAAGTTTGTCTTTTCCAAGGGTATTAGTGAAAAGTGAAATGCAGATAGCCTAGTCCAGGATTTGAACTCAAATGGTCTATTTCATTTCTTATAACACTGACTGTTATGTTATACATGCCTTCAAATAAAATTGTAGTACCTAGAATGTTTGAATTTACTCAAAATTAAATTTATAGTTAATATAACTGACTGGTCACATGTGTACAGATCAATAGCTGCATACATTCCAAAATAAGGGTTATATCAACAGTACTTTGATCTCATGCTTATACTGTTGGCGACTGTAGTCGAGGGCAACCAGAAGGCTCCCTTTTCAATAGCTACAACACCAAGGTGTAGGGGAGGGTGCTACTCCTTTCTCTGGATTGCTCCACTTTACCCTTGATACGTACCTTATATTGTTAAGCAAGGAGGTATCAAGTACCATTTTTAAAGTCTTTGGTATGATGCAACTCTGGGATTGAATCCAGGTCGCTCAGACCATTAGCGAACACTCTACCAAAGCAAACTGGTCTCTTTACCCTTAGCATGGCAACTGGTCTGGAAGAAGGAAAACTCTGAATTCAAACCAGTTGTATTCCTCTTAAGAATTGATTTTGTGTTACATCCTGCTTGTATACACAATATTAAGATTTATTTGAACAGCAAGAGCACAAGACCATTTTGTGATGGTTACAAGTGTCTAAAAGTGCAAATGGCTCCATATATTGCAAATATTTTATGGGAACTTTATTTAGAAATGAGCATAGAAAATCAACTAGATGTGAAAATAATTGAGACAAGATTAAAGAAGGCATTTACTAAAGGGGATTCTATGAGAAGGATGAGACCAACCAGTCTGCATTGAAAAACCAGAATTTGGTAGAATTAATATAATTTCTATGAGAAAGATCAAAAAGGATAAGTTAGATGTGATTCAGGAAGTCTCATACTCAGTAGTGCTGCCTAATATCAAAACCAAAGTAATGGGAGACTTAGAGACAAATATTAATGCTAACCCTAAATTAAACTCATAACCATGGGGTGGTGGCCACTATGAGACAGGGTGAAAAATGGTGATGAGTTGCAAGTAGTTGGAGCTTAAAAGGGAGCAAGAACACACAGGGAGAGGTGTTTTTTGGTATCAGGTGCCAACCACAGTAGGGAATCCAAAGAACTGAAAACTGAGTTGACCTGCTACTAACCAGTGCAACCAAGAAGTTCTTATAGCAAAAAATATATATACACAATGTTAAGATTTATTTGAGCAGCAAGTGCACATGGTTCCTCATATTGCTAACATTTTATGGGAACCTTATTTAGAAATTAGCATAAAAGACCAACTAGATGTAAAAATAATTAAGACTAGATTAAAAGAAGTATTTACTGAAGGGGATTTTATGAAGAGGATACAAACTAGTTATTCTCTGCTTAAAAATGGACCTTGTGTCACATCCTGTTCTTGGTAAAGGGGGTTGAGTAAATCCACACTTTACCTAGGTTAGGACCTGTTTCAGTCTTTATAGTGTTGAAATTGTATTTATTTACTTTTTTTTATCAGGAATTCTATTCTGTAATACATTGCAGATATTTAAGGCTGTCTTTTGTAGAAAAAAATATTCCAGAATGTTTACTTTTAAGTATTGTCTAAATTACAAGATAATTCTTAATGAACACCTGATTCAGCTTTTAAATCATATTTAATTTTTTCTGCTTTGCTAGTCTAAGCAAATTAGCTTTGCTTTTTTTTTTTGTCAGCAAAAACAAGATTGAGATTAAAATTGATCTTGTCAACAAGTTAACTCAAAAACTGTCAAATCTTAGCAGGTAGGTACATTGAATGAATATCGTTGCATGATTAGATTTTTTTGATTTCTATATTTATTCTCCTGTCTTGTTTATTTTAATGAAGATGTAATAGACTTTCATTCTGAAAATATTTTGATCTGTTAAAGCCAATCTCAAAGTGAAATCAGAAATCCAAATTCTGTCAAAACAAAAATTGATAGTGTTAAGTTGGGGGCTCTTTAAAGTGGATGTCTCTTTCTTTTAAAATATGACTTCAATATTTTGAATCGGTTTTCAAAATTGAAAAATTTAACATTTTTATGTTATATATGAATAAATAGCAATTGCAACGAAATATCATTTTATTGGACAGTATTTATTTGTTTATTTATATCATTATGTATTATTATTATTAATAGTTGTAGGGGTAGGTTGTTTGGAAAATAACAGCTAATTTTATTAACATAAGATTGATTTTAATGGCATGTCACCTGTTTAGGGTTATTTTATGCCTTGAGGCTAGGGAATCGTATTCATTTAATGTTCTTATTAACATATTCTGTGTTGTTTCTTGATTTTTTTTCTATTGTACATGGTTGTATCCAATACAACTGATTTTTAAACAGATCTATTTGACCCATAGAGGGGACCCTAATAGGTACTACCACTCTGGTTCAAAGTGGATGTGGGAATAATGGCAATGAAAGGGTATTCCACTCTTTCCACATATCCAGAACTGGAGCCTTACCATGTTGCAGTTTTGTGTCATACCCAGGGCACATTTTTTTAGGAAGGTGGGGTAGTCTTATCTCTTTGCAGGAGATACAGTTAGTGTATTCTAAGCTTTGGTGATAGGGTGGTTAAAAAGAAGTCCATTTATAGAGAGGTGTGGTAGCCTTTTTAATTTGGAAGGTTCCATAATATGATTTTAATATCATATATACTTGTTTTATGTTCTTGTGGGTGGTGTTGATAGCTTTTTTTCTGACTTTAGAGACAAAACTCTGAATTTAGCCCAGTTGGTTGGGGCTTCAGAATAAACAGTGCATTTCTGTAGTGGGGTAAGACCTACCCCTACAACGAGTGTCCTGTTATGACACTAAAACATCTAATGGTGAGGCTCCAGTTCTGGAGTTTTGGGGAACATGAATTACTGCTTTATTGCCATTACTCCTAATTCCACTCTGATAGAGTGGTAGTACCTGTTAGGCTCCCATCTCTGAGTCAAATCAAACTGTTTAACCACTTAACTGTAGGCAAACAAATGACTTATGCTAAATTGAATTGTTAGTGTTATGTAATAATACTTGAAACCATTTAACTGTGTGCAAATAAAACTATTAGATTGAGAAAGCAATACTTGAAACTGTTTAACTGTGAGTAAACAAATGAACTCTTGTTTGTTAAAAATCTTACCTAAAAACTATTAATTTACAATATATATATATATATATATATATATATATATATATATATATATATATATATATATATATATGTACAGGATTTGGCATTAAATAACCTACAAGGGTTGATATGCCCTAGAACACAACTAACCAACCAAAACTATGATTTGCCATGTCCTCCACACTTGAAACCTTATCAGGTTAAATGCACTCATTTTTTGTAACTATGCTTTTCATTATGCTTTGAATGTTGTAAAGCTTTGCTTTTGAATTTAATGTTACACTGCATGGTCAGAGGTTTAGATATCCAGATTGTTGAGGGGACTCACAGATTGTATCAATGAATCAAAGAAGGAGGATCAAATTATCTGGGAATTTTTATTGGTTTTGCTAGCATTTAATTATTGGGTTGATTTGGTTACTTAGTTTAATGGCATTTCAACTTTTGTGGGTTATTTAATGCCAAAGTCATCCTTGTAGAAGAACAGTAGTATTTAATTGTTGGTTTCTATCGTGATAATTACAAATAGGTTGGCATTATTTAAAGACCTTTATAATGGTTAGTTTGAGTTGGAAACTGTGAAGATAGGATAAAATTTCCATTTATTTCTGTTGATCTCACTGCTGACTACTTTATTACTGTGTATTTGTGCATACCTGAAAGAGTACACTCTAGATTAGGGTGTCAAAACTACTTTCTATGGCAAATGGTAGAAAGATTTTTGTGACTAATATTTTCAAAAAACTTGGTAATTTATCCCTCGCCTCTGACTCTGTCCCCCTCTTCCCATGAGAAGGATAGAATAAACTTTAATATTTCAATCGCATTCACTTTAAGATCAAAAACTGAAAAGTAGAAATCATCTAATTTTATATACATTTAAAAAAAAGAATTTTTTTTTTTATCAGAATGTTTTCGAAATATATATATATATATAAACTTGTTTCAAAGATCTATTGTGATGGAGGGGTAACAGAGATTATAGAAAATTAACTCTCTCTCACACACACACGTGGCATTTTTTTTTTTTTTTTAATAATGTGAGAATGGGTAAATTTAACTACTCCTATTGGCATAGATATTATACTTGAGATGACTGACAACTAACATACAACAACGAGGAAACTTTTGTTTTATAATGTAAGAAGAAAGATTTGGCAGCTCATATTGGTATAAGGAAGGTGTATTTGAGATGATGAAAAATAAACAAATAGAAAATCATGGAAAATGTTTTAAGGAGATTGTTGAATAAACAGAAATCATATCTGAAGTTTCTTTAAATGTGATAAAACTTTAAATTTTCCTTTTGTTTTCCCTGTTTTAATATTTCATTGTACAATTTATTGCAGTTTATTCATGGAAAAAAAACCATAATTTATTGAAAGTAAAAACAGAAAAAAAAAGAACTTACCAAAAATAGGAAATGAATTAAGACAAATTGAAAACAGAATTTGCCACCCCCTTCATTTTGTTCTATTTCACATACCCACATTATGTGTATTCATTTTGATGAAGAGAAAAAGAAAAGAAAAAAAGCACCCTATCATCTATAGTGAAGCCTTATAGCAAGTAGAAATGAAGAACACTCCCCAACTCACTTTTGGATTGCTGTGCTTCTCCCTCAGGGTATAATGACCCTTTCTGCTGTAGATTAAATTCAATTAAATAGTCACAGTTAAGGAAAAAAAAAAAGAAGAAAGAATATTCATAACTCAAAAGAAATGAGAATTAAAAAAATGTATTATTGTTGGGCCATTGGCATAATGATTAGAGTGTTCGCCAATGGTCTGGGAGACCGGGGTTCAATCTCAGGTCGAGTCATACCAAAGACTAAAAAATGGTATTTGAGGCTGCCTTGCTTCGCTCTCAGTACTATAAGGTAAGGATCAAGGGTAAAGTGCAGCAATCTAGGGAATGGAGTAGTGCCCTCCCCTACACCTCGGTGTAGTAGCTATTGAAAGAGGAGCCTTTGGGTCACCCTCGACTATGGTCGCCAACTTTACTTTTCTTTTATTGTTTTCTAAGAGTAATATTTACTCAGTAAAACCAACTTTTATTTGATGAAGTCTGATTTCTTCTTTATGTATAGCTGAGTGGTTTGGCTTAATTTTTTTAACAGCATATCAACTCCTTATAGATTATTCAATGCCAAAATTTGATTCATTTCTCGATGTTTGATTATAATCATTACTATTTATCTAATACAAATAATTTACGAACAATTATATGGTTTTAAGTAACTATTCCTATTAAATAATAATTTGCTTGAACATATTAATATGGTTTCAAGTATTCTTGTCTGACAGTGATAATTCTCAAACAGATCTATCAGACCCTAATAGATACAACTCTGAGTCAGAGTGGACTTGGAAGTAATCACAATGAAGGGTTACTCCACATTCCCCAAAGCTCTAGAACTGGATGCAATTTAGTGTCATACTCAGAACACTATATTTTGGAAGGAGGGTTTGGTTTGGTTTTATGGTATATCAACCATTGTTTGTTATTTAATGCCAAATCTTGTTTATATATATAAATATATGATTTGTCAACACATTTTGTAGATACATACAGTTCAGTAATCAAATGGTCCTATTTCTAACAATTTAATTTAACATGTTAACAAAGTTAAATGGTCCCAAGTATTGCTATGTATCACTAACAATTCAATTAAACATCAGTCATTTGTTTACACACAGTTAAATGATCAAACAGTTCAATTTTAAACAATTTAGCATGAATCATTTGTTTGCACTCAATTTAAATGTCAAACAGTTCTATTTGGCCCATAGATAAGACCCTTTCAGATGCTACCACTCTGGGCCAGAGTAGACCTAGGAGCTATGGCTAAGAGGAAGAGGATTTTACTCTTCTGCAGGGAATACAGTCGATGTATTCTAAATCCTGCTGATAGGCACAGTTATTTGGTTTGTTTTTATGGCATATCAACCATTATAGGTTAGTTAATGCTGAATCCATTTTTGTACATATAAACAGTTATGTTTCAAACTATTCAGTTTAACATAAGTACACAGTTTAGTTCTATTTGACCCATAGATTGGATCCTATCAGGTGCTACCACTCTAGCCCAGAGAGAACCTGGGAGCAATGGCAATAAAAGGGTACTCACATTCCCCCATTACGGAGCCTCACCATCAGATTGTTTAGTGTCATATCCAGGACACTTGTTGTGGGGAATCTTACCCCTCTGCAGAGATGCAGTCGGTGTATTCTACTGCCCCAGTCAACTGGGCCAAGAGTTGTTTGTTTTTATTGCAGGTCTTTATATTTCAGCCAAGAAAGGGTCGTAAATCCTGTAAAGTTACCAACTTCTTGGTTGTGCTGAGAATATGTTGACTTTATCCCTTGCAGAGATATAAAACCCCACCCAAAATGGGTGTCCTAGGCATGTCACTAAACTGCATCTGCTGGTGAAGCTCCAATTCTGGGGCTCTGGGATGTGTGGAGTACACCTTTTTGTTGTTATTATTCCCAGGCCCACTCTGAGTGGTAGTACTTATTTATATCTATGACTCAAATAGATCTGTTTTTGGAAATTATTAGTATTAGATCAGAATACTTGAAACTATATAACTGTGTGCAGAGAAATGATTATTGTCATTAAATAAGTATAGTTATATCAAACCATGTAATAGCTTGAAAAGAGACTGGTTTTGGCATTAAATAACCCAATAAAGGTTGACATGACATAAAACGAACCACCCAACCCATTCTCTCTTTCTCAAGTGGATCTGTTTGAAAATTATTGATGTTACATAGGAATACAATTAGTATTAGATAAGACTATTGAACCGGGCTATTGGCCTTAGGAGACTGGGGTTTGACTAAGGTTGCCAACTTTATTTTATTTGAAACTATATAACTGTGCAAACAAATGATTATAGACTGATGAAAAAAAGTTCAATAAAAAACCCCCGAACAAACTATAATTAACATTGAAAATATAAAGTTATGATTATAATCAAACATTTACATATGAATTAACTTTCGGTTTTAAATAACCCATAAGGAGTTGATATGCTGTTAAACAAATAAACCCAACCCAAACTACAAGGTCAAATTAAAACCTGTCCCCAAAAAATTAATTTTACTGTCTTAATAGTTACTTACTTAAGTTTAATTGTAAGTGCACTTAGTGTAACAGTTATTGTCATGGGAAATGGAATCTGTGACCAGAGTTCAAATCCTGTTTGTCAATCACTTTGTGCTAAAACTCTTGGGAAAGGCATGACTTCATCTGTTCTTCCTCTAGCTATGGGTAAATAGTTGAGCTGACTGGGTTCTTTAGCTTTGGTCAGGTAACCAGTCTAAGAGAAGGAAAACTCTGAATTCAAACCAGCTTTACTCTGCTTAAAAATTGACCTTGTGTCACATCCTGTCAGTAAGGGTTAGGTAAATACATTCATAGCCAAAAATGTGTTTATATACTCTTCATATCCATTTGTTATACAGTTTCTAGGGTGCTGAACTTACAAGCTGTTAATTGTGGTTCCAGTCTTCATTAAATGCTCATAAAATTCCTTGATATGGCTTCGGGTCACTCTTAAGAATTTCTTTTTAAAAAATGTGATGAATGTTTTTATGATTTAATTATTGTTTGTTTGGGTTTTATGCCATATCAACCTTTGTAGGTTATTTAATGCCAAATCCATTTTTATACAAATAAACAATTCTGAGTAGAGTGTTTGCTAATGGTCCGGTAGACTGGGGTTCAATCCCAGGTCGAGTCATACTAAAGACTCAAAAAATGGTACTTGATGCTACCTTGCTTAACACTGAGCATTTATGGTAAGGATCAAGGGTAAAGTGCCGCAATCCAGGGAATGGAGTAGCACCCTCCCCTACACCTTGGTGTGGAAGTTATTGAAAAGGGAGCCTTCAGGTCACCCTTGACTAAGGTTGCCAACTTTACTTTTATCTCAAACAATTCAGTTTTGTGTAAGTACAGTTTCAATGTTAAAAACAATTCTGTTTAGCATAAGTACACAGTTTAGTTCTATTTGACTCATAGATAGGGCCCTATCAGGTGCTACCACTCTGGGCCAGAATGGACCTGAGAGCAATGGCAATGAAGGGGTACTCTGCATTCCTCAAAACTCCAGCATTACTAGAACCTTACCATCAGATTTGTTTAGTGTTATATCCAGGACACTTGTTGGGGCAGGAATTTACCTCTCTGCAGAGATGCAGTTGGTGTTCTACAGCCCCAGCCAACTGGGCAATATGATTTAATTGGGAATGTTTTAAGCTTAGTTTTTTTTTATGTTGGAATGATAGATTTTTTTTTTTTTTTTTTAAAGAAAAAAAAAACTGGAAGAATTTTAAATCAAAGTATCTCTACCCCCATCCCATTTTTCTTGATTTCTTTTTTTGTTTTTCTTTCTTTTTTTATTTTTATTTATTTATTTTTTAAATTTTTTTTCTCCCAGTCAATACAAATAGTCCAGATTAAAATCATGGTAAGGGTAACCCAAAGTCGAATGTTTTTAGACCTTACTTTTTTGATGCAAGTATCATTGGGGGACGAGAAAAGTAATTGTGGTTTAATACAAGTAGTCCAGGTTAAAAGGTCGGTAAGGGTATGTCTATAGACTTTATATTTTCTGATAGAAGAATTATTGGGGAATGAGAAAAGTTCTAGGGAACAGACCAGGCTTTGGCCCATTTACTAAAACTTACCTCGTTCTCCAATCATAACTACATCAGAAAAATAAAGTTTTAAAAAATTTGGCTTCGAATTACTCTTACTGCACCTTTTAAACTGAACTAAGAATATTATCCTTCTGTTTTCTGTACAAGGTCATAAAATATATCTTGAAATTGTATACTGTTGACCTATAAACCAAAAAAAAACAAAAAACTGATTACCTAGCTATCTTTGTTGATGCTATAAATAAATAAAAATGTCACCCTTAATTCTCCTTGTGATATGGATTATTTTCCATGACCACTTTAGTTAGCCAGAGGAAAAAAACAAGAACTAAATTAATAAGACTATTCTGTGGATGGGGCTTCAAATTAGCTGATTCTATCTCCTGCACAGGGTAAGCACCCCCCCACACACACCAAAAGAAAAAAAGGTGTCCTGTTTATGAAACAAAACTGCACCTGATGGTAAGGTACCGGTTCTGGAGATCTAGTGAGTGTGGAGTACTCCTTCATTGCCATTACTCCCAGGTGCACTTTGACTTGAAGTAGTAGTACCTGTTAGGATCCCATTTAGGAGTCTAATAGATCTGTTTAAAAATTGGTAGTTGTATTTGATAAGCTTGTGTTAAAAAAAAACTCTTCAGAAATAACTACACCAAAAATATGAATGTAAAAATACAATGAATGCAATTCTCTAACCTCTAGGTATAAAATAACTCTAGACATGTTCATATGCCATGAAAATCAATCAATAAATCAACACTCCTATGAATTAATAGGAGAGGGATCTATTATTTTTTTTTCTTTACATTATTCATAAAAAAACAACTTCTATTGCATATATGATAGAGTCCCATAGGTGACCATTACCTAATGTCACCCCCCACACACATGTACCCCACATGTCAAGTATTTATGCTCCTGCTTCTTCTGTATTCAATTCTAGGATCAGAATTGCTTGCTAGCTCTCTAACGCCTATGCTGTTTGAACTTCCCTTACAATATATCAACAGGTTATAATAGATTTGTGATTCTGATAACTTAAGACAGTTTTGTTTAACTCAAAAATTATTTCTAAACAAAGTGGAAATCTTAAAACTCAAACTCAACTTTTGTAAAAGTTTCTTGGCTTTTTATAACAATGATTTATTTATTTATTGGAAAAAGTTGTTGACCTTCAGAAAGTCTGCAGTTTCGCATAAAACACTTAACATTTTTGAGCACTGCACAGAAAGTTTCTCATACCATTTGACTAATTTTTTATTAAAGCTGCTATAAAATGCTGGTTGCAAATTTTTATATTGTATGACCTACAATGAGAGATATTTTCTTTAACCATTTTAGTGCGGAGAGCAACTTGAGTTACCCAAATATACTTAATGCCTCTAGGATCTTGTGCAATATACACCCAAAAGTGCTTCTTGTTCGATATACTTCAGCCTTAAAATAAAGAAAATAAATACTATATTACTTTTAAAACTTGAGTATAAACTGTTTTCAAAGGTATCGGTTAATAAAAAAAAAAAAATTCTTACAAGCAACTGTTGCTTTTGGTTAGCTATTATATCTGTTCTTGGCCATAAAGCTTTGAGGTTAATTACTGAAAAACCCTAACTATCATCATCCTTTTCCTTATCAAGGCATGCAGATAGCACAGATTCTCTTGACTCTTTCTTGCCATCTGTCCTTATAGGTCATCGCTCCTGGTTAGTTCTCAAGACAGCATTCAGTATCTGCACAGAGCTGATGAATGTAAAGCTTTTGCTGGTCAGCCAACACTGGTGTGTCCATGTGTAGGATTCCATTTGAGTTTATCTATGCTTCTCTAGCAGTACCCACCATGTTTTTTCCTCTTACTTAGATGGTTTTTCAGATGGAAGGCAAGTGGCTGTATAACTGCTGTTTTGTGGAGTACTGCTTCCAGGATTTGTGTAGTTCCCATTTAACTTTTTCTCTGAGCATTTTGTTAAAGTCCAATTGGTGCAACCATACAATATTACTGATGTAGCTGCAGCTCAGAAGAATTCCTATTTTATTTTATCAGGGAGATCAAATTTCAATATAGTCATTAACCTGTCAATCCATACTTTAGCTGTGCATATGTTGACATTGCTTTCAGGAGATGAGATATTGCTGTCAAGGTATATGAATGAGTTTACTCATTTCAGTGGCTTCCTGACCTTAACCTTTGCAAAAACTTTATTCTTTAAGATATAAATTATAAATCGTTTGTAAATATCAAAATATTTGCATTTTAAAAAATATATCTTATCTTTTGAGATAAAAATTTTAAGAGAGTCTAAGGTAACATGAGTGGACTATTTCATAGACATAGCAAATTAAACAGTGAACTAATTAGTTAATGATAATTCACATTTTTAAAATGGAATTATTTTATGCCTAGACAAGAGGGAATTATATATATATATATATATATATATATATATATTTACATTTTTTGTGTAAGTTCATAAGTTTTTTTGCTTACATTTATTGTTGTTATATTTTAATAATATAATTAAAGATAAACATGAGATAATAGGTATTTATTCTTGGTATAGATATACAAGTAAGCAAATACAGTATACAGTACGTATCCAATTACTATTATACAACACCCCACCATGCTGGAATATAGCACAAGACTATTTTATAGTGGGAGCCTCGCACAGGTAAAAGCGCATGCGCAGGCAGGTGTAAAAATTCTTGGCTCCATCGGCATTCTCATGATGAGATGCCTCTGGCACCAAGCAATGAACTTGGTCCTGCAAAGCACGTGAAACTTGGTGGAAACAGCGCCCTGAGGCCAAGAAAGTTGTCAGAGACAGCTATCTGATATGAATGCTGGGCTTCTTGGGACGCCCGTCAAGCGGTAGTAATGTTCCCCTAACTTTGTATAAATATTTTTTGTTTTTGTTTGTACATTTTTAGGAAATAAAGACAGTATCTGATTACTACATCCTTCTCAAGCTTCAGCTTGGTTTCTTTATCAGCTTGGATCAGTCTATTCTTGTGGGGGTGGTTCCATGCACCGCAACAGCTATATCAGGTATTTCCATCTAAAACAAATAATCTGCAAATATCTATTTGATCCCTTGATGAGACCTCATCAGGCACTAGGATTTCAGGTCTGAATAAACTTGGGAGTAATTAAAATGAAGGTGTACCCCATTCTTCCCAGAGTTTGAGAACTGGAGCCTCACTACTAGATGCAGTTTGGTGTCATACTCAGGATCCCCACCCCTTTTTTTAGCCTTATCTTTCTGCAGAGGATATAGTCAGTGTATTGTAAATGCTAAGTTTGGTTTGGTTTGGTTTTATGGCACATCAACCATTTTTGGTTATCTTATGCCAAACAGAACTATATATATATATATATATATATATATATATATATATATATATATATATAATCAAACAATTCAGTTCAGCATAAATACATCTAGTTCTATTTGACTCATAGATAGGACCCTATCAGGTGCCACCACTCTGGCCTAGAGTAAACCTGGGAGCGATGCCAATGAAGGGGTACTCCACATTCCCTAAAACTCCAGCATTACTGGAGCCTCGCCATCAGATTATTTCGTGTCATATCCGGACATTCGTTGGGGGTGGGGTCTTACCCCTCTGCAGAAAAGCTGTTGGGTGTGTTCTACAAATATTGAAAGATTATTTCTGGAAAAAAAAATCTTAGCTTTCAATGGTTTTCATTAATTAAAAAAGAAAACTTGATTGGTTGTTACTAAAGACCTAAATAATTTATAAACGAAAAACTGCTGGAAATGTTTGTTCATCTAAAAGTCTTGACACTAACATAAAAATGTCTTTTAATCAATAACAACTTGTAACTGAGCAGGATAAAGTATTGCCTACCCAAAAGTAATTTATTATTTACAAGGAAAATCAATTTCAGTCAATAGTTTTATTGTTATATACCCCCACAAAGAAAAAAAAAACTTGAATTTAAAGGAATTGATTATTTGCTGCCAGAAAATAAGGCAATTTCTTTAGTTTCCAAAATGAGTCAGTTATTCATTTTTTCCCCTTTTCAAACATTTGATGAGGAATTGTATTTTTCAAATTTTTGTTTGTTTATTTTTGTCTGGGCAAATAATAGTCAGATAATCCTCCACTCCAAATCTTTGTTGTTGTTTTTAAAACAGTGTTCTTGTTCACAAAATTACTTGAAGCATTCTTGGATTAAATTGTTTCAGAAGTAAGTATTATTTTAGTTAAGGCAAAGAATTTCTTTAAAAAGCATTTCAAATCAAACCAATGTAAAAATTAGAACTTTTTCATTTGTTATATTTACTAATTGAGTGGGTAAGAGGAGAGTGAGGGAGGAGTCCACTCAATTTACTGTCTTTTGAATACTGTATTCGTTGTCATTTGGCTGTTTTTTGTTGTTTTTTTAACTATTCATTTTTCATAAAATGAGTAAAAATGTTCAAATTTGATTTCCTTTTTTTCTAGAATAATAAGTAGTAAAGTTGGCGACTTTAGTTGAGGGTGACCTGAAGGTTCCCTTTTCATTAGCTACTACATTAAGGTGTAGGGGAGGCTGCTACTCCTTTCCCTGGATTGCTCCACTTTACCCTTGATCCATACCTTATATTGCTGAGTGTTAAGGCGGCATCAAGTACCTTTTTTTTTTTTTTTTTTTTTTTTTTTGAGTCTTTGGTATGACTCAACCTGGGATTGAACCCATGTCTCCCGGGCCATTGGTGAACACTCTAAGCATCATGGCAATAATTGTTCAACAAATTTATTGGCAATTTTTCCCCTAAAAGTATCAAACAAGGAAAAACTGACTTTACTGAAAATATCAGAAAAGTGACAAGAGGACAGTGTTATTTGCCATCTACTCATTATTTTATTAATTTTGATTCTGTTAAAGAAAAATACCAATATTTGAGTCAGTAAGACGTACGTGTGTGTGTGTGTGTGTAATATATAAACGCTCATAGTGCAGTAGTTATCGTTGTTGAAAAAGAACAAAGAAACTTAAAAGTTCAAACCTGGATGAAGCTGTTTGTATTTCATTTAGTGCTAATACTCTTGGGAAAGTTATAAATCCAACTATTTTCCCTCCACCTATAAGTAAATAGTTGGGCAGCCTGAGCTCTTAAACCGTGGTATGGCAACTGGTCTAGGAGAAGGAAAACTCAGAATTCAAACTGGTTAGACGATGTTTAAAAAAATAACCTTTTGTTACATCCTGCTTGTGCGAAGGGGTTGGTAAATATGCATGCAAACACACATATATATTTATATAGGGAGAGAGAGAGAGTGAGTGAGTGCGTGCATGTATTTAGATAGATTTTATTAAAGATGACTGACAATGATATAGAGTTGATTTTTTTTTTTTTTTTTTTTTTTTTTTTACTAGCCTTTTCTTGTTCATAGGTCATTTGCACACCTGCAACAATGACCAACATGGTCAAACGTACATGTGCTCAAGCAGTAACATCAGAGATTTTGGACAATTACTAATCTGTGACATCTCACTCGTGAATGGGGGAAAAATTAAACTGAAAAAAGAAGATAGCTTACTCTGTATGGCAAAGCGAGCATGCAGAATGAATGGTACGTCCTCGAGAGAAAACATAGCCGCCCTAACAATTTTCATGTTACATAGTCTCGAGCAATGAGAATTTGCGGGAGTGGTTTATGCAAATTTCATTTTCAAAGCAAGCATAAAAAACACCACTCGTGGGAGAAATGAGGTGTTTACATTTAAGGGACGACAGTGCTTTTCTTTGTCGGAGTCGGGTAGAGTGAAGTTGGTAACCAATTGTTAGTAATAAAATTTCCAAACAGTTCAAGCACAATGAACAAGAAAAGGCTAATAAAAAACAAAACAAAAAAACTTGACTCCAAATCCTTGTATGCCATCATTTAATAAAAATGCCTACTATATATCTCCCTTATTTTTTTTTTTCTTACTGTCCAGGTTGTCTGATGTTTTGCACATCATTTCCACTTCATTCTCCATAATTTTGTTTTTTAACTAGCCATTTTCGGTCTTTTAGATACAACTTATCAAATTTATGGGTCCATCTGTTATCTGTAAACCTTGTGAGTTGTCCATTGTAGAAGAACTTCTGCTTTTGGTACTCTATGATCACATCATATCTTTCACTTTGCACTGCTCCTGAATCACCTTACTTTGGATGTGCTTGCACAAAGATATCCCCAGCATTGATCTTTCAATTGTCCTCTGTGTCATAACCACTCTCTGTTCTTTCTTCTTCATTGTTGCTCACATTTTGCCTGCATATAACAGTGAAGGAAAATGTATGATTTTTAAATGTTATATATTTTTGTGAGGTGTCGGTGGGGATATTGTATTACTAGATTTATCTGTAAGATTAATTCAGGAATATGTAGATATCCAAATATAAGTATACTCCCTTGTATGCATTTATGTAATTTTAGTTTTGATTGCAGTTTCAATGCAATTTGGCAATGAATAATAATAATCTCCACCCTATCATGAGGTCTAGAATACATTGACTGTATCTTCTGCAAAAAGGGGTGTCTTGGATACATAGAACTAGGAGAACGAGAAAGGGATGTGAAGTGGATAATATTACTCAAAACTATTATTAATGATAATGATTGACAGTGTCATTTAAAAATGAATATTAGAAAAAATCTTTTTGCTTCAAAGTTTATTTTATTTACTTACATTTTATGATTCATAAAAAAAGGATTGAAAAATTAAAACATTCAAAAGTGATTACATCAAAAGCTAAAATATTCTAAACATTTCTTTAGAGCAACATACTCTCTATTCTTTTAACTAGGATTGTGAATCAGAAATGACTTTCTTTGAAAAAAAAAAAATCAATAAACAATTGTAATAAATCAGCAAGAGATCCTGGCATTGCCTAGGACAAAAGATTAACAGTGATATCAACTGTAACACAATGATCTTACATAAACAAATCAATCTCATTTTTCCTCATAACTAATAAATATTTCTATTAGAGCTGAGTGAGAATGGTGACAGTTTAAGTAGATTCTTGAAGCAAAAAATTAGGGGGATGTATGTAGGAATTTTTTTGAATTGTTTTATTGTTGATAAATCAACAATATAAATAACAGCTATTTTGATATCTGAATTCTATTTAACACACACACACACACACACACACACACACAGGGTTGAACGATAAAATTGTCGTCTTAAAGAAAACAACACTACAGCTTTATTTTAAAACTTTTATTGAAAAAATCAATTCAGGTAACTTGATTATGTAGTAGAGCTGACATCTATTCAATGTAGCCGTCTTCAGCCTCAATCACTGCCTCGATATGGATCCGGAACTGGGAGCATGCCTTTTCCACAAGCGCTGATGGGAGCTCGGTGAATACTTGACGGATGGTGGTGATCAGGCTGGCTTTGGTGTTGTGGGAGGTCATGTTGGTGATGTTCTCGACATATGACCAAATGAAGTAGTCCAGCGGGTTCAGGTCAGGGGAGGAGGGGGTCCAGTGAGAGAAGAGTACAAAGTTGTAGCACTCCTTCTAAAGCCAAGCCTGGGTCACTTTGGACTTGTGGGCTGGCGCTGAGTCCTGTTGCCACACCCAGGGTCTGCCACCGGCCACCTGATTGCACCAAGTGATCACCACACTCTTCAGCACATCCAGGTACACTTTGGTGTTGACTTTCAAGCCGACTTCGAAGATGTGAGGTGGCATGATGTAGCCCTCACTTGAAACCACACCAAAGACTATAACCGTAGCCAGAAACTTTGTTTTCATCACCCTGGGCATGTTGAACCGTCCAGATTTGCATTTTGAGGGTGCTGGCAATGGTTCTGTTGTCATAACTTGGCTCGGTAGAGAGCATGAGTTGTACAGGGGCACATCTCCGATCTCACTCATTGAACATTGTGTCACTTTCAGACATAATAGAAGGCTCCTATTGCTTTTGAGATTTGTACACAACTGGCCAACTAGTAGATGGTCTGCAACAAAAAAAGAAAACTGGTTTTCATTAAACGGAAATGGAATCATGTTGTCTTTTCTAGGGTGACAATTTTATTGTTCCACCCTTATTAAAAAAAAACTTAAAATTTTTTAACACTAATTATGTCACATATATTTCAAAACAGAATGCTATTAATAATAATAGAACGCTAAGAAATTTTTCTTTTTTTGTTTATTTTTTCTTTTCTTTTTTTTCCATTTGAGACATAACATCACATATTAACATTGCCCTGAAGATGGTATAAAAAACTGAAACATTAAAAATGGCATATATATATATGTATATATATATATATATATATATATATATATATATATATATATATAGTGTGTGTATGTGAGCAGATTTGGTAGTAATGACAATGAAGATATATTCTACACTTCCTGAACAAGAGCCTCACTATCATATGCAATTTAGTATCATTTCTAGGATACCTCTTTTTTTGAGTGGGTGGGAGTCTTACACCTTTGCAGATGATACAGTGGGAGTATTCTAAGACCTGCCATGAATATTTAATGTTTTCAGTTATAAATTCAACATTACTTTTGAACTTTAATATCTATACAGATTTATGTAAAAATGACTTGGATCTGGTCATATTAGGGAAGTTCATTTTCAAAGCATTAATTTTATTGTTGTAAGCTACAAGTGAAACAGTATCTTCAGTATTGCTAAAATCATTAGAAAGTAAATAGCTGTTTATCTAAGATACTTTGCTTTCAAAGTGTGTTTGTACCTTTGTAGAGAAATAATCTTTATCAATATCAGTCTGCTTTTATCAATAAAAGTTCAGTATAAGAATATGATTTGTAGTAGTAGAAAATAAAGAATTAGTATTCCAAGAGTGAGTCAAGTTTTACAATATTTTGGTATATGCTAATTTGCTGTCTGTATATCATATGTCCAAAGTGGATCAAGCCATGATAAGTACCTGCTGTGGTTGGTAGTTTTGTGGTAGTTGGTGTACTGACACAAAATGCATGGCTTCACCATGTGTTGTTTTAAAACCATACTGATGAATATGCAATGTAGTCCAATTCAGGAACTTATGCTTTATGGGTTCAAACTGGACCATAATGTTGTAGAAACAAGTAGAAATATTTGTTGTGCAAAAAGTGAAGTTGTAGTTTATCTCAGTACAGTAACCAGAGGGTTCAAGAAATTTTACTTGGGTTGCAAAGAACCTTGACAATCAGACAAAGTCAAGTAGGACTAAAACTGGATACTGAGACTCTACTCCAAGCCACATAAGTAAATCCAGCAAGTAGCACTCAGACTATCAGGTGAGCTTAGCATCTCATAGTATAATGTGGTTTGTCATCTTCACGGCATCAGCATCCACAGATAACGAATTATACCTCATGTTACCAAAATATTGCGAAATTTTTGACTCAGCCTAGTAATGAAGAAAAAAATCAATTTAGCAGTTGAGCAGTCATTGTTCATGTGATGTCAGGTCTTCTATTGTTGCTGTGATTATTAAGGGAACATTTTGTGCACATGTCTTCTGACTTTTCCTTTGCCTCAAACACACAAAAGAATTGATATAGGCCAAGCAGTTGAGAACTGTGTGTTTTCTTTGTCTTATATATGTTGAGGATCTGTCAACAGGCAATAGACTATTTGAGAGCTGATTTAATTGTCAACTTGAAAGGCTATTGTTGGTCAAGTAGGGCAACAGCAATTAGGATAGCATTTTGATTTTGCCCTTGCCTACTAGCAGTTGAGTGTAAGCTTTTTTTTTTTTTTTTTTTTTTTTTTTTTTTTTTTTTGCATTATTTTAGCCTAGAAGTGATTGGGTAAAGAATAATCTATAGATTAGGCTTAGCTACAACTGATGGTGAGGCTCAAGTTCTGGAAATCTTGGAAATATGGAATACCAATTCATTGCCATTGCTCTCTTGTATCAGGTCAGAGTGGTAGTACCTGTGAGGGTCCTATCTATGAGTCAAATAGATCTGTTAAAAAATTACTTTGATAGGACTGTGTGCAAGTAAAATTCTTTAAAAAATCATGACACAGAAAATATGATGTACAGTGAATGCAATTCCTTAATTTCTATGCATAAGATAACCCTAGATGGGTTGACATGTCATTAAAATCAATTAACCTGGACTCAACCCCCATCCTAGCTATAATTTGTTTTCCCATCTTTTCTTTGAAAATATTTTAAAAAAAAAAAAACTTCTACTCTGAAAACCTCACTTTTATTATTTCATAATGGTTAGTGGCTAGTCTTTTTTTCAATAATGGCTTAAAGTTTAATGTAGTCCTTGTTTATAAGATTGGCACAATATAATCCTCCCATCGTGTGTGTGTGTGTTTTTTTTTTTTTTTTCAGTTGTCCTTGTGTTAGACAAAGCTAAGATTATTAGATATTCATGTATATTTTCATTTATCTATTTTCTATCTATTTATAACTAATTTTTCTGCTCTGACGAGGCAGACCTCATCCTAGAGTATTCTGCAAGTAAGAGATTTGTATACCTTTCTTATATACTGCTTTGGCAATTCTATCAAGTGGTTAAAAGTAGAAATTCTTTTGGAGACAAGGGAGGTAATCCCACTTGGTTTTATAAATTATTCCAAATTCTAAATAAATCTGTAAGCTTAATTTGAAAAGCAAAATACAAATTATTTGTTTACAAATCATATCTATTGAATAAAAATAGGATTTGGCAAGGGTTGATATACCATTAAACACCAACCAATTAAACATGAAAAGCAAAATTTTAATTGCAAAATTGTTTAAAAAACAACAAACTATTATCTATTTTTAAATAATTAAAAAAAAAAAAAAAAAAAAAGACCCCCCCCCCAAAAAAAAACCCCAAGCAGATTGATAACTTAAAATCTGTCTACCCTGTTGTCAGGGCTTAGATGTACAGATTGTATTCCCTGCAGAAAGTTAAGAATCCCCTCCCTCAAAAAAGAAGGATCTTGAGTATGGCACTAAATTGCAAAATATGTTAAACAACTATATAAAAATTTTTAAAATGAACATACTTCCCTAAACTCTAGGCGTAAAATAACCCTAAACAGATTGACAAGCCATTAAAATCAATCAATCAATTAAAATTAGTTTCTTAGGTCGGGTGCTGTCTTAAGATTCCAAAATGTATATTGAAAATATCCTATTGTTCTGGTTTTTGGATTGGAAGAGAATTGAAAAAATTTATGTGACTTGTTCAAATCATCATGTGTCAACATTTAATTAAAGTTGAACTGAAAAAAACTTCACTGATGAAATTAGAATCTATTTTAGCATGAAACTTTGTAAGTGATCACGTTGTTACATGTTTATGCAGCCAGCTTCTCGCTTCATCTGTACAATTGTTAATTTTTTATAATTTGGTTTCAGTGTGATACGTTTGGGTAAATAGATAAAACATATAGACATATATAGTGACAACAGTTATATATACACACGAGATGTATCTGAAAAGTAATGGAACTGGTGTCACAAACAATTTATTTCAATTCCAAACCACTAACCATATGGTTTTCCCCCTTGAATCTAATGCCTTTTCCCATCCTTCCCTGCAACTTTTCTCTGATCTACTGGAAGCACTTTTCTGGGATGCCCCTCAGCTCCATCATTATAGCCCTCTTGATGGCCTCCATGCGTTCAAAATAGGTCCCCTTGATGATACTCTTGACTTGGGAGAAAAGAAAAAAATTCACATGGAGCAAGATCAGGAGAATAGGAAGGTTTATGCAGTATGGTGATGTTCATCTCAGCCAGGAACTGCCCCAATGCTCAGCACACCTAGTCCCATTACTTTTCAGACATGCTCAGATCTTTAGTGATCATCTTCTAAATACTGTCATGCCCAGCTGACTAGCGATCATTTAAACAATCAACTGACAATCACCACATATCACCTGCCTTATTCACCTGATGTTGACTTCAGTCCTGCTTATTGAAAGCCTTCCACTCCTGGAGTTATCTTTCACTCCCTCATGGCCCACTTTTGAACCTCTTGTGCCACTCAAAAACACATGTACGTGACATAGTGTTATCTCCGTACACTTGCTGAAACATTTCAAGTACTTGTGATGTAGTTTTCCTCAATCAGACCAAAAAATTTCAGTTTTATTCATTGCTTTGTGTTCATCATTTGTTCCTCAGTGCTCATAGCTGAAACAGAGGAGGTGTAAACAAAAGCAAGTGAAAAAAATGCATCATTTACAGAAAGCTAAGATTAGTTATATACTTCCAAGATATTATGTTAGATGATAACACAATCTGTTTATCCCTCTCTTAGCCATTGCTCATACAGTTTACCCAATCTTGTTACTTTTCAGGCAGGCCTTGTGTGTGTATGTATATATATATATATATATATATATATGCACACACATGCAATTATGATTAAAATTTAATGCTATAAATCCATAAAATCTTTAGAGTGCTCAATACATTAAAATACCGAGCAATATCATATATACTTCAAGTATAAAAAATATGAAACAGAATAAAAAGTCACAACTCACTTTCACACTTTTGATCCTTAAGTGAGTTAGTAATCAACTTGTCCAAATGAAAAAGTTGGATGTGTTGAATATAAGCTCACCTGAGGATTGAAAGTTTTAGAGGTAAGTTGGTTTTATATTTTCTTTTTATACTTGAAATATATATTTTTTATATTTATATAATATATATATTTAAAATCATTAAGTCATGCTGACAGCACAGATTTCCCTGATTCTCTCTTGCCAACCCTCTGGATTATCCATTGGTCCTTGTAGGTCATCCAAACTGCATCCAGTGTCCACACAGAGCTGATTTATGTAAGTCTTTTCTGGTTGGCCAACACTAGCATGTTCATCTCCCTCTTCTTTTCATCAACCTGTTCCTCATTTTTATATTCAAAATGAACTTGCTCTAGAGTTATATGTCACATACATCCAAGCACACTCTAATTTCAAATTCTGTATAACTTCCTACCTTTTCTTTTTACAGACTTCCATTATTGTTTTCTCTTTTTTTTTTCCATTCTTGAAGGGAAATATGAATTTGTTACTAACAATTGATCAGCAATTCTCTTTTAGACCAATTTTGAGTTGTTCTATTAAAGTTTACTTTTCTTTTTTCTTATCTTTCTTTTTATTTAACCAAAATATCAAGTTGGAAAAACAATTTGAAGGTCAAAGTTGCCAAAAAGTCATTTTTAAAAGCAACTTATTCTATTATTTTATGGAAAAGATTGATAATTTCTTCCAATGACAAATTTTAAAAATTTAACTCTTTCCAGACCGACTGACCAGATCTTGCTTGCCAAACAAGTTCATTGGTTTAAAATCAAATCTAATAATTCCAAGTGTTCATAGAAAAGGTATATCTATCACTAAAATTCTTGTGTGTGTGTGCGTCTGTGTGTCTGTAACTCAGTAAAAATGGCATATAGAAAGATTTTTATTAGTGCAATACTTTTAAAATGTTTTAACTTACAGAAGGAAACAATTTCCAGCTTTGTGGTGTCTGCGTGAATGCTAAACATGAATTCTTAATCCTTCAAATTCTTGATATAATGATGGATTAATTTATTTTAATGGCATGTCAACCTGTTTAGGGCATATTTTATGCCTAGAGGTTAGGAATTGCATAGATCCAGTTGAATATAATTTTAAACAGATCTTTCATTCATAGATAGAACTCTAACAGGTAGTACCACTTCAGTTCAGAGTGGACCTGGGAGTAATGACAATGAAAGGGTACTCTACACTCCTTTGTTCTCCAGAACTTGATCCTCACCACCAGATGCAATTTCGTGTCATAAGACACCCGTTATTTTAATGGGGCGTCTTACTGCTTTGCAAGAGGATATAGGCTGTCTATTCTCTACTGACAGGATGGTTCATATAATGGAGATAACTATGAAATGCTAATTAGAATCTTTCATTCCTATTTGAATAAAAGAATCAATTTCATCATGTACTGCTGTTACAACCAGAATCGCACTAAGTGTAACATTTATTATTGGCAACCCGAGTTCAAATCCTAGACAAGGCTATTTGCATTTCACTTGTATTTATATCTTTGGAAAAGATATGAATCTATATGTTCTCCCCTCAGTTATTGGTAAATAGTAGGGCAGACTGTATTCTTTAGTTTTGGTTTAGCCACCAGTTTAGGAGATGGAAAACTGAATTCTAACTCTACTCAAAATTGACCTTGTATCACTTCCTGAAAGTAATTGAAGGGTTGGTTGAATACATATAACAGGAACCCAGTGGTTTCATGGGTTATCTAGTTCTATGTAAAAATGTTACAAATCTAATTTTGAGTTACCATAAAGCCTCCCCCCATAGAAATAAGTTCAAAGTAGAAAGGATTGTTTTTGCATGTGTAGAAAAATCTTCACTAGCCATACAGACTAAAAAGCTGTAGTTGATGAATGCTTTTGTTAAGCATAAAAGAATTAATTCAAAATGAATAGAAGTGTGTCATGTCTAAACTTTCCAGTAAAATAAATAAATTAAAAAAAAAACAAACAAAAAAAAACCTCCTAAATTTACTTGTGTCAGCTCTGAATTCATGCAAAGTAACAAAATGGTTGCCCCCACCACCATTGTTCAATATAATTGGCCTGTTTCTTTTAACATTTATTTTATTTAAAAACTGTCAAGGTGTCTTTTTGC
>OY757932.1:29774699-30035076 GCA_963585895.1 Sepioteuthis lessoniana | reverse complement strand
AGATGAATTGACATGTCCCGTGTGTTTGGAACTTTTTGCTGATCCATTGATGCTGCCATGTTCACACAGTATTTGCAAAAAATGTCTTCAGGATATTTTACATTCTAACATCAAAATGGGTCGAGAAGGTTTGTTTTAGTCTTTCTTCATTTTCAGCACATTTTTTTTCTTCAGATGTATAATTCACTGTCTTGATAACAGAGAAAAAGTGTTGATTAATTTTTATCCTATGTAAATTTGTAAAAAGCAAATGATTAGAAATGAATATGGTTTAAAGATATCAAGAATAGAGTAAAGGATGTGTTTAAAGGGCTGGACTTCTCCAAACCAGTCATCCTTAGATGATTAGAGAAGCTGGTGTAGTCAACCATAGAATATGAGGTTTTCTTTTATTTCTAGTCCATGATGATTCTTCATTATCAGAGATTGAGAGAGTCCAAATAGATTGCTTACTTTTTAACCATGCTGTTGGACAGATTTTTTTTTTTTTTGTGCTATAGACAAAATGGATGATAATGTCTATTTTAACAGTTGCTGATTCTCAAATTTCAGTTTTTGAGAACAGGAAAAAATAAGTGTTATGAAGTGAAAATTTTCTGTTTAATCATTCAAAGATTTAGGAGGTGCCCGTGGTGTAGTCGTTATCGTCGTAGGAAATAGACACGGCGAAACGAGTTCAAATCCTGGACGAGACTGATTGCATTTCACATAGCACTAATACCCTTGGGGAAGGTATGAATCCAATTATTCTCCCTCCAGCTATGGGTAAATAGGACAGACTAGGTTCTTCAGCCTTGGTTAGGCAACTAGTCTAGGAGAAGGAAAACTCTGAATTCAAACCTGTTAAACTCCGCTTAAAAATTGACCTTGTGTCATATCCTGCCCGAGTGGAGGGGTTAGGTAAATAGTATCATTCAAAGATTTGAATTTGTATATGGATATAGTTGAAACTGTTTAACTCGTTCTGTCTCTAAGTGTGGAATCATTCATCCAATGTGGGTTAAGCCAGCTCCACAAATTGAATTGACAACATCTCAGATTTCTCTGCTTCTTGCTTGATGATTGGCAGCATCAGCTCTCACAATGTCCAGCTATTTAGTTTCAATGACAAACACCATGAAGACATAGGCTGGACATGAACTCCTAGTGTGATTTCACAGTAGCTAGCCAGATCCTTAGCTGATTGTTGGTGTTTTTTCCATTTTTGAAGAGGAGTTGGTGAAATTGTCTTGTTACTCATTTTTGATCTGGGACATTACAGATCGTGTCTGAACCAGTGAAGCTTTCAGCCGAGTAGCACTCTTTAGAGACTTGTATGTTAGTTTACAAATTCATCAGTTATCCTTCCAGCTTATTATGCCAGGTAAAAAATGTGAGTTAATCATTTATTGTTTATTTTATTTTTTTGTTTTTTGGAAAATGAGATTAAAAATGATTGAAAATGTCAAAGGTCATTCCATTCAATTTCACCTAGGTTTTGTCTTGAAGGTTTTGAAATCTTTTTTTTTTTTTTTTTTTTTTTTTTTTCGAATATTCACCAGTTGTTTGTATCCATATGAAAAATAAACCCTGAAAATTGCAGTGTGGTAGCATTGATTGTTTTTAATTTATGGTCATTTAAAGTTTTAGAGAATTTTCAGAAATTTCCACTTTTTTTTTTTTTTTTTTTTTCTGCTCCAATGTTGTATTTTGAAATTGGGTTTGTTACATGCCATAGTAAGGTTGTTTTTCTTATCTTCATTCTAAAGTGTTTTAAAATCAGTTAAAACCAATTGTTTTAACTTGGATACCTTTTGAAAAAATAATGGTCAAACATTTAAAAAAACAAAAAAACTCAACCTGCCCTGGGGAGCAATTTAGAAAAAAAAAAAAAAAAAGTTTAAGCAGCTCTCACTCCATGACTGTATACCCCCCCACTTCAATCTAATAATAGGCTTAAAGTAGTAAACCAAACACCTAAAAACCATTTGATCAGAACTGTTTTTCATCCTTAATGTCTATGTGTGTGCAGTGCTTACAAATGCAAGATGATAGAAAAAATCTGGAATTATTGAATATTTTTCTATCTCAATAACTCATCACAGAAACATCAAAACCATAGGAAATTATTTATATTCTTAAAGTATATCTGGAGGTAGGTCTAGATGTTTTGAAATAAAATATTTATATCTATACTAATTTTTGATTTGGGTCCCCTAAAATGTACCAAATTCAGAAATTGTAAAAATCACTCAACCGCAAGGTTCCAAATTTCCATGTACAACAATTTCAAAGATTGAAACTTGTTTTATTTGTTTAAATTTTTGAGATGAAGCTAGATGATCTTTATCACTTAGAATATTCTGATTATCTTCATCCTCATTATTATACTCACAACGTTTTGGCTGATATATACTTTAGCCTTCTCCCAGGTGTTTCATGTCAAACTTTAAAGCTTACATAAAACCTTGTACTGAATCTTGCCTAGTCGGTTGGGGCTGTAGAATACACCGACTGCACCTCTACAGAGAGGTAAGACCCCTTTCCCAACAAGTGTCCTGGATATGACACTAAACAATCTGATAGTGAGGTTCCAGTAATGTTAGTGCTTTGGGGAATGTGGGGCATCTCTTATTGCCATTGCTCCTAAGTTCACTCTGGCTCAGAGTGGGAGCATCTGATAAGGTTCTATCTATGGGTCAAATAGAACTAAACTGCGTACTTATGCTAAATTGAATTACTTTAAGTAGAACTGTTTTGACATTTAAACTGCCTACTTATGATAAAATAAGAAATAGAACTGTTTGTGATATTGAAAATGTACTTATGTTAAACTGAACTATTTGAAATAGAACTGTTTTGACATTTAACTGTGTGGACAAAAACTATACTTTTACTAAACTGAATTGTTTAAATTAGAACTGTTTGACTAAATTGAATAGCTTGAAATAGAAATGTTTTTGACAATTAAGCTGTGTACTTATGCTAAACTGAATTGTTTGAAATAGAACTATTCATTTGTATAAAAATGGATTTGACATTAAATAACCTACAAAGGTTGATATGCCATAAAACCTAAACAAATAAATGAACAGTTTTTACTTTAGCTCATATTGAATTTTTTCTTATTTTCATCAAGACCTTTTTATTAATGGTTTCCAAATTGTATTTATCGCTATACTTAGCCTGTTCAACAGGTCACTGTGGCCCAATATATGTGCTTGTTTCTTTAAGACATCTTTACCTATTATTCTAATTTCATCCCATTAAGCCAAATAGTTTCCTTTCTATATATGGTCAGTGATACCCAACTTTTTGACCTCACCTCAACATACTGCCTTTTAATATTTATTTAGTCTTTTAGTTGGTGGCATGTCTTGCCTTTGTATACTTACCATAACTGCATGGGATGGAGTACATACAATTCTTAGTTATGTTGTATTCTGTTAGGGTTTTGACTCAGAAGAGATATTTTCAAAGAGTTGTGCCACTCTTGAATATTGTCCTGATATCATGTGGACTACGTATCTTTTAAATCTTTTCAGTCAGACCTTTGATATAGGGTAGATAGACTTTGGTGAATTGGGTATTGTTCTCTGTTGTTTGATCCAGATTTCTTGGAGCCAATGTTATGCTCTCTGGATAATTATTGCAATGGAGGTTGTTTTTAAACTCTTCATTTCTTCTTGATATGCATCGCTGTTACTACTAAAGCCTTTTACTCGCTGTTGTAGGCAACAAACAATTCCTTTCTTTACATTATATGAATGGTGGTAGTTGAAGTTTAGGTACTGTCCAGTGAACATTGACTTTTGAAACACAGATGACCAGAATCCTTGCATTTCTAGAATAGCTTAATTCAGGAGGTTATAGTACAGAAAAAACCCCTCAATACTACATATCTCAGCTAGTTTTCTGTAAATTTGACTAATAAAATATTCTCATAGTGAATAAAGTTCTTATCAAAATTTTCTGCATTTTGAATATTATTAAAGTTTTAATATTGTTCTCAAACCTGAATATGTAATTTAGTTTCATTCTTCTTTCAGACAACTAAACAATCAAGTTGACTAAAGTGGAATACTGAAGGACAATGAAATAAGTCTTCAAATTTGTGCTTTTATTCCCTTTAAATACAAAATATCCATTGTATTGATTGCATCAAAAAACGAAGCTTCTCCATGGGTCTGGTTAGTGAACTTTGGTGCAGTTCATTGGCAGATGCAAATGTCTAAAATATTTAATTAAAACATTTTTTTAAGTAAAGAAGCAAGAAAGTCTATTTTGATTGGCTAAAAAATTTAAGCAATTATAAATTGACCAACCAGAATGTCAAATTAGCTTTGCAAAGCTGGCATTAACATTTTTGTGTATTGGGAAATAATTTTTAATCATAATCTTTCTGTAATAAATTTGAATTGTAGATTTAAATTATCTCCCATTTTCTCATTTCTTTGTCAAGAAAAGGTTTTCTGACACCTGAACATGTAAATTGGTTTCTTTTTTCATTCAGACAAGTAAACACTTTAGTTGACTGAAATTAAATACTTAAGGACAATAAGATAAGTCTTCAAATCTGTGTGTTTATATACTTTAAAAATAAAATCTCTTCATCATTTTGTAAAGATGAAGTTTATGTGTTCAGAAAATTATGAGATTTTTAAGAAAAGAAGTGAAGTCCATGGTGATTTTGATTATTTAATCAAAATAAAACTATATCCTTTGCAGAGGGGGGGAAAATAGTTGGCAACCTTAGTTGAGGCTCCCTTTTCAATAGCTACCACACCGAGGTGTAAGGAAGGGCACTACTCCACTTTACCCTTGATCCTTACCTTATAATGCTGAGTGTTAAGTGGCATCAAGTACCTTTTTTTTTTTTTTTTTTTTAGTCTTTAGTATGACTCGACCTGGGATTGAACCCTGGGCAATTGCCGAACACTCTACTCATTAGGCCAATGGCTCATGGAGTAAGATCCCACAAAAGGAGTATCCTGGGTTCAATACTAAATTGCATATGATGGTGAGGTTCTAGTTCTGGAGCTTCTAATTAAAATTAAACAAAGTAACCTTAAATTACCCATATATCATTTTGGATATTAAAGTTTTAATACCAGTTATATTTGGTACAATATAAAACCTCTTCTGTAACTTATTTTTCACAGGTATTCAGTGTCCAGCTTGTCATAAAAGTTTAGTAATAACAAAATAGAAGATCTAGGTGCTTCTGATGGTGTAATGGTTAGCAATCAACTGGAGTTAAATCATAAAGGACAATAAAATAAGTCTTAAAATTTGTGCATTTATTTCCTATAAATACAGAATCACTGTTCATTGTCTCATAAAAATATTTTATAAAAGAAAAGAATAAGTAAATTCTATGATGATTTTGATCATCTGATCAAAATTAGACAAAGTAACCCGAAATTGCCCATGTAATGTTTGTTTTAACGCCAGTTATATTTGGTGTAATATAAAGCCTCTTTTGTAACTTATTTTTCACAGGTATTCAGTGTCCAGCTTGTCGTAAAAGTTTAGTAATAACAAAAGAGAAGATCTGCAAACTCCCACGGAATTTGGCTCTTGAGAATATTGTCATCCGTTTCCAGGAAATCCAAAGTAACACCCTGACCAAAACAAAGTCTCTTGACCTTTCCTCTGATGTGCAATTCTCCTTGAATCAAAGTGACTGTGACATTCCTGTTTTTGTTGAGGAAACAGATGAACTGTGTGAATTATGTGAGGGAAAGTTTTGTGCCAGGGCTGAATGGTTTTGTGAACAGTGTGCTGTACTCTACTGCAATGAATGCCTTGAAAAATTTCACCCACACCGAGGCTCTCTTAGCCACCATCGGCTTAGAAAACCGCATAAAAGTGAATCAGAAAACAAACCAGCTTTTTGTCGTGACCATAACACTGAAGTGGCAAGTGTGTTTTGTGATCACTGTAAGTTGCTAGTTTGCCATTTATGTGTTTGTGATGGAATTGGTAAGCATTCAGGACACAAGATTCTTTCTCAAGATGTTGCTTCACAGCAAATTAAGGTAAGTAGAAAATTTGTTGATTATTTGTATTTAATACACACTCATGTATAATATGCACCTCTAACTTTTGAACTATGAATGTAACATAGCCAGATATGAACATGTGAAATAGACACATTCATACCGGTATGCAAAATGTTCATAATGTCCATAACACACATATAGATAACATAGGAATCCAGAAACCCAAAAAACACAACTTCTTAGTTCAGGTACGAAACTTTTTATTACCTTTGAGTTAAAAGGTTTTTTGACATGAGGAAGAGAGGCACAATTTTTCTATGACAACTTTTCCATCTCCCCCCCCTCACTACGTGCGGCACCCGCAGCAAGGCTTCGGTGAGCTCTGAAAGTCAACCTTCTTCTTCGGACGGCAAAACTCGACTCTACTGACTTTTTTTTCAAATCCCCCAAATCCTCTGCGCATGCTTCCGGTGCATGACGTCATTCACATCCCGCGGTCACATTTTCTATCTGGGGTTTCTATTGTGACATCTCTGAATGACACGTCTGCTCATGTTTGCACCTAACTAACCCATGCACTGAGCCAAAAGGTTCTTGGCCTAACTAAACCGAAAGGCAAGATATATAAAATGAAATCCCTCGGCCATTTATATTACATGAAAATTCTGGGAAAAAATTCTTGTTTATAATACACACTTTTATAATTTGTAGCAGCCAAATTTAACCTAAATTTAGCATTTGTTCAACTTCTCATCAGTTCATCCTAACTAAAAATAAGAATTTTTATAGTTTACATTATGTCTTAAAACATAGAATTTACACATTATTTAGAAAAAACACATGTTCATTTCATACAAAAATAAACAAAGTTGTTACGAAAATAGGCTCACATTGGGAGAAACAAAACTATAAAAAAACATATTCCAGTGGATATTTTTCTGCAACAGTGTAAAACATTAATATGGACTGTAAATATGACTTAATTTTGTTCACATCCTGAATAAAGAAAAAAATTTGATTATATAGTTCTTGTATATAAAATGTGCCCCTAACTTTTGGGCTGAAAAATCTGGAAAAATAGTGCATCTTATACACCAACAATTGTGGTACTTAGATTTACAAACAAAGGATTACTTTAGCATCATCCTCTCTGGCATGAGATATATGGGACAACAGAGCAGAATTTCTTTAATAAAGATTTGATAATGATTTGGGGAGGGTTCAGATTATTTTGTTGCTTTGAATAAAACTGAGGCAAATCTCACAAAGAAATACCTAAAAAGTAGAATTGGATTATAAATCATTTCAAAACATAACCTTCATGGTATAATGCACTATGTTTTTTATTTATTTATTTTATTTTTTTAAACATTTGGAAATATGTTACATTGTGTGCATGTGTGTGTGTATATATATATATATATATATATATATATATCTCATTCAAAGGTGTGTTAACAGCACAGATTCCTTTGACTCTTTCTTGCGATCCATCTCTATTGGCAGGGCTCCTAGACCGCGTCCAATGTCTACACAGGGCTGATGAATGTAAGATTTTGCTGGTTAGTCAGTACTGGTGTATCCATGGGTTAAGAGTTCATTGGAGAATTTCACTTATGAGTTCATCCTTACTTCACCATCAGTGCCCAACATCTAATTGTTCATCATTCCTGGCAAGTCCTCCAGACTACATCAAGTGTCTGCACAGAACTGATGTATGTAAGTCTTTGCCTTTTGGCCAGCTCTGGCATGTCCATATATAGGAGTCCATAGGAAAACATCCCTGATGAGTTTGTCCTTACTCCAACATTAGTGCCCAGTATATTTTACTTGGATGGTTTGTGAGATGGGAGGTAGGTGGCCGTACAGTTGCTGTTTTGTGGAGTGTAACTTCCAGGATTAGTTCAAAATAGCATGTAGCATTCTTGTGTGATTCTCATTTTTCTCAAAGCATTTTGTTAGTCCAGATGGTGCCCCTACAAAGGTTGATATGCCATAAAACCCAACCAACCAACCTGGTAGTGCAACCATACTGTAATACTGACATGGCCACAGCTTGGAAGAAACCCGTTATATTTTATCAGAGATTAGATTTCCATATGACTAACAACCTGTCAATAGTAGTCCATGTTTTTGTGCATATGTTGACATTGCTTTCAGTAGATGAGATGTTATTTCTGAGGTATGTGAACTAGTTTACTAAATTCAGAGGTTTATCATTAAATGTGGAGATGGCACTATCTTGTTTAAAACCCACAAACTCTGTTTTATATGCATTCTCTAAGAGCCTCTTGCAGGCTATGAAACAGGGATTTTGCTTGGGCAGGTGTATTTACAAGAAGCACTGGATCATCTGCATAGTCTGCTTCTATTATAGTTTCTGCTGGATATCGTCTGCTGTTTGTCTTTACAAATATCAGGTGAAAATCCTTCACCTGATGTTTAGTTTGAATTTGTTTGAATTTTTTTTTATAAACACCTACTCAAATTGAGGTGAGTTTTATAATATAGTATATAAAAAAGACAATATATATTCATTTTGATACTTTTACAAGAAACGGCTCATTGGCCTAGTGGTAGAATGTTCGCCAAAGGTCTGGGAGACCTGGGTTCAATCCCATTTCGCGTCACACCAAAGACTTTAAAAATGGTACTTTTTACCTCCTTGCTTAACGCTCAACAATATACAGTACATATCAAGGGTAAACTGGAGCAATCCAGGGAAAGGAGTAGCGCCCTCTCCTACACCTCAGTGTAGTAGCTATTGAAAAGGGAGCCTTTTGGTTGCCCTTGGCTACGGTTGCCAACAAGATTCATTTGGTCAACCCCTCCTTAGAAAAATTGATGCATGGAATGTGGATGGTTGAATTTTAGAAATCTAATTTTTTAGTCAAAATCTTGGTATTGATTTATGAGTAATGAAAAGAATTAGAAGCAACCTTTGACTGGAAAAACAATTCCATGAGTTAAGGATTTTACTACCATAAATCAAGGGTTTATCTGTACACAAAATCAATTTATAACTATTGAGTATATTAAGATATACAAGATTTTGCAGATTAATTTGTTTATCATCAATAATGAACTTGTATGGATATCTTCCCTTGCTTATTGCCATTCTTCACTGTTGGATTAACTCCCTTACTTGCATTGCCCAGTTGGCTGGAGCTGTAGAATAAACCGACTGCTTCTCTGCAGAGGAAAGAGACCCTCCTCCCCACCCACAATGAGTGTCCTGGATATGACAATAAACAATCTGATGGTGAGGCTCCACTGATGTTGGAGCTAGTGGTAGCACTTGATAGGGTCCTATCTATGGGTCAAATAGAACTAAAATGTGTACTTATACTAAACTGAATTGTTTGAAATAGGACTGTTTTGACATTTAAGCTGCATACTTATGCTAAACTGAATTGTTTTGAAATGGAAATGTTTTTGTATGCTAAACTGAACTGTTTGAAATAGAACTGTTTTTGACATTGAAACTGTATTTATGCTAAACTGAATTGTTTGAAATAGAACTGTTTATATGTATAAAAATGGATTTGGCATTAAATAACCTACAATGGTTGATGTGTTATAAAACCAAACCAAAATGTTCTTCTACAAGAATAACTTTGGCATTAAATAACCCACAGAAGTTGATATGGCATTAAACAAAGAAACCAAACCAAATCCCTTACTTGTAACACTCTTTCAGTGACCAGTTGAAAACTTCACTTTCTGTTACCACAGCAACCTATCCAAATATAAACATAGAGGCATTGAGATAAATCCTCTTTTTTTTTTTTTTTTTTTTTCTATTTTTCTTCCAAATGCCATGAAACAAAGAATTCAGTTTTGTCAGTCAATGTTTCAATGGTCAGGTATTTCTACCAGACACATGCTAAATAAATAAACTACAAAGAACACAATGTCAAAAAAATTTCACATGTCACTCCAGACAGACACAATGAACAATACAAGTAACTCTTCTTAAATGTATAAGCTTCTCAGAAAACTTCACACTCTTTTGATAATCATACACACACACATGCACTGGCAAACAAACTTTCTTACGCACACACCTAATTCACTTTTTGTACTTTCTTATTTAGTTTACACATTAGATAAAACTTAAGTTTCAATAATCATCTTATATTTCATTTTCCTACAAATATTAATGGAAAAATCTTTATGTAAGGAACAACATTCAAGATTTGGCAAGAACGCACACATGTGCATGCATATATATATATATATATATATATATATATACACACACACACACACACACACAGACATATTTTTTTTTTTTTTTCATCATACAACGTGTGAAAGCATGTGCGATACCCTAACCTCATCAGCCGCCAACCAGGGTAATAACACAGTTTCGGTAGCTCAAGGCGGTACTGCCACTCCTGGTGCTACCAACCAGCTTTTGCCACTGGAACACACACATGTGCATATATATATATATATAGACGCACACACACACAGACATATATTTCATTGCCTAAAAGCGATGTCGACAAACACATAGGTAAAGCATGGACTGCTATTGACAGGTTAATGATCATATGGAAATCTGATCTCTCATAGAATAAAACAGGAATTTTTCTAAGCTATAGCTGTGTCTGTACTGCTGTATGGTTGCACTACTTAGACTCTAACAAAATGCTTAGAGAAAAAAGCTAGATGGGAACTATACAAGGATGCTACATACTGTTTTGAACAAATCCTGGAAGCAGCACCCAACAAAGTGGCAGTTGTACAGCCACTTTCCTCCCATCTCACAAACCATCCAACTAAGATAATACATACTGAGCACTAATGGTGAAGTAAGGATGAACTCATCAGTGATGTTTGCCTATGGACTCCTTACCATGGACACTCTTGTCCTAGCCAACTAGTAATGACTTACATACAGCAGCTCTGTGCTGACACCAGATGCAATCTAGAGGCCCAACAAAGAGTGATGAATTAGGGTAGGTGAAAAGAGAGTCAAAGGACTCCATGCTATCGGCACAACTTGATGATGAAATGTATTCAGACCATGTTTAAATTGGGAGTTTAATTTAAGGACCACTGTAGCATTAAAACTTCACTAGCTAGTAACCCAAACTTGACCTTGTATGAAATCCCTTATCTCCCCAGCTATGGGTTAAATAGTGCCACTACTGACCTTATACAAGGATAGCTTTGGCATTAGATAATCCACAAAGGTTGATATGCCATTAGAACAAAGAAACCAAATCAAAGCCAACACTTGACCTTATAAGATGCAGGGGGATTTTCTTGGGAGGAAACAAGTGCATTTTATAAGCAGTCAAATACAGCATTTTTTTTAATTTTTTATCTAAGATGAAAAGAAGGTACGTTTACTTATCTTAATGATAGTTTCAAGTCTTGCTTTGATTTTTGCCAACAATTTCAAGAATATTTGGTGATTTCATGATAATAAGCAATCATTGTCTGATGTTGAGCATTCCATTTTAATAAGAAATCATTATTTGATGTTGAGCATTCTGTTTTACTTGAATGCCAGCATAGCATAGCAAAAGCAGGAGTAATCTATCTTTTATGTGAATGTTTCAATCATAGCTGAATATTTTCTCAAATTTTGATAAAATCTTTGAAGTGTTTGAGGAGGAAATATCTAGCAAATAAAAATTGAAGCTACTCTTTTTTTTTTTTTTTCTTTTTTTTTTCAAGAATCTGGGATGTTCATTCACAAGAGAACAAGTTTGTATTTGAGGTTTTCTTTTAATTCTTTAAAGAAATTGTTTTATTGTAAGAATGTTGTTTTTGGAAGCTGAGTTGCAAATAACAATCTAAGGTTACAAATTGCTAATCAAATAAACATTTAATTAGGCCCTCCAAGTATTATTGATGTTTCTTTATTGCTTGATAGATATGGTGAGGTGTTTCTTTTCACTAAATTTATTACTACGGCTCAATTTTTACTCAAAATCCACTTTCTAATGCAGATCAAATAGCATCCTGGTTACTATAGTTGCTGTGGTTTTTTTGTTTGTCAGATTCAATAAACCTCTGAATTTCAAGTCCAACTCTTTATTCAATCCACTACTTATTCAATTAGCATATAAACTGACTGTAATTTGTGGGTAGTCCACTTTGCCTTGAGGCCAATGTGCTAGACTGCAATATCATAGTGAACGAGTTTGAACTCACATCATGCAATTACATTCACTTTTAGACTAATATGACAGGAAAGGTATGAACTCCTTTATCATCTTATGAGTTAAATAGTACCTCTATTGTCCTAAAAGGATGGTTTTAGCATGAAATAAACCATGAAGGTTGATATACATAGAAACAAAACCCAACTTCAATTCACTGTCTATTTTGTTTCTTTCATTGCATAGCTTTGATTTACAATGTAAGTATAATCCTAAACTGGAGGGGGTGTGCTCGTAGTGTAATGGTTAAAGAGATGGACTCCAGAATCGTAGTAAGCGAGTTCGTATTCCAGTCGCGCTATTACGTTCACTTTCGTATGAATTCCCTTATCCTCCCAGCTATGGGTTAAATAGTACCACTATTGTTCTTCTAGGAGAATAGATTTAGCATTGAATAATCTACAAAGGTTGATATGCCATTAAACTAAACAAAACCAAACCTAAACTGGACCATTACAGGATTATTCCATTACTGAAGGAGTCCCTGTGGTATAGTGGCTATTGTTCTGGTCAGTTTCGCATCAACAATCTCTTAAGACCAAAGGTCTTATGTAGGTCTTTTGAAGAAGCTAACTTAAAATCCTACTTATTTTCAGCTACTAATAATATTTAATAATTTTTGATGATTTAAATTGAAAGATTTTTTTTTAATATTTGATCCATTTTATTTTGATTTGCAACAAAAGCATCATTAAAATTTTAATTGATATAAGCATTTTTATTATCATCAAGGTGGGCTTGCAATACTGATTCCTTTGATTCTTGGTAGGTTCTCTAGACGGCATGCAGTGTCCTCACAGAGTTGGTGAATATAAATTTTTATTGGTCAGTCAACACTGGTGTGTCTCAGTGTAGGAATCCATTGCACATCATAATTTTGTCCTTACTTATCAAGCAATACCCAGCATGCCTTGTTTGGGAGAGTCCCTGTGGTGTGATGGTTAAAGAGCTGGATTGCAGTCTCATAGCAAGTGAGTTGAAACTCCAGTCCTGCTATTATGTTCACTTTTGAAAAAGCCTTAGGAAAAGTATGAATTAAATAACTGTCACAATTTATTTTGTCAGCTGTGTATCTTGGATATTACACTAAACTGCATCTGATGGTGAGGCTTCATTTCTGGAACTTTGGAGAGTATCGAGTACCCCTTCATTGTTATTACTCTCATCTAGGGGTTTAATAGTAGTATCACTGCCATCCTTCTACAAGGATAGCTTTGGCATCGAATAAACCACGAAAGTTGATATGCCAATGAACAAAGAAACCAAAACAAACCATGTTCATCTTGTTCATCTTACTTGGATGGTTTGTGAGATGGGAAGTGGCCGTACAACTGCTATTTTGTAGGATTCTGCTTTCATTGTGTGTCTTTCTCCCTCTCTCTCTTTTTAGATATTTTTTTCTATTTTAGTAAACAAAATTATCTATCTTGCTATTCCAAATGCTTGATTCTTTTTTGCTCAATGTTTTTTTTGTTTTGTATTTTTTAAAGAAAAAGAAAAATCAACAAACAAACCAATCCAGTTGCAAAATTTACTATGTGTCCATGTAGATTGTATTGTTGGGTAGGGCATAAACCTTGTTTAAGATCAAACAGAACTCAATGCACTGTGAAGCATTAGTAATTCTAAAATCTTTTAATCTTTGACGTCTCATTTACTAATATCCTAAATCCTCTGTAATTCATTTAATTAATCCTGTATCAGTGTCAAGATCATTGTCCTCTTTTTTTTTTTTTTTTCTTTTCTTCATCTTTTATGGCTGAATTTACAGCTCAAAATATTTTCTTTAAAAAAGAAAATGGTTATAAAGATAAGCCTTATTTCAAATCATATTTTGAATAAACTTTTTCTCTTTAAGGCTAAAAAGAAAAAAAAAACAATATACAGAAATCTATGCTGATGAATTTTAATCAACATCAAAGCAAAAACATAACATTTATCAACCTTCCCATGAAGTCAGATTTGACATAAAACAGAGCAAAAACAATGTAACCAATGGGTACCTCAAATGATTTATTGGTCATCAGATTTGTGTATTTGATTCAAAGAGAACCATACTTTTAGCCTTGAGCTACAACTAAGCTAAGTTTAGTAAATAACTGTTACAATTTATTTTGTTTGCTGTGTATTCTGGATATTACACTAAACTGCATCTGATGGTGAGGCTTCAGTTCTGGAACTTTGGAGAGTATCGAGTACCTCTTCATTGTTATTACTCCCAGGTCCACTCTGACTTGGAGTGGTAATACCTATTAGGGTTCCATCTATAGGTCAAATAGATGTTTAAAAATTATTAATATTTGATTGGAC
The DNA here is from genome assembly GCA_963585895.1 of Sepioteuthis lessoniana. Classification (NCBI taxonomy): domain Eukaryota; kingdom Metazoa; phylum Mollusca; class Cephalopoda; order Myopsida; family Loliginidae; genus Sepioteuthis; species Sepioteuthis lessoniana. The sequence goes on along the minus strand of OY757932.1, from coordinate 30,020,600 downwards.
TGTATCCACCCCAAAAAAACATGTAAATATGAATATACAATGAATGTGTTCCCCTAACCTCTAGGCATAAAATAACCCTAGAAGGGTTGACATGCCATTAAAAATTAATCGTTGTTAATAAGTACATACATCCCTATCAATTTTTTTATAAAAAGTTAATTTTTTTCCTGAATAAAAGATACCAGGATTTTATTTCTAGTGGAATTTTATACAATCAAAACAGATATTATTAGGTCTTATTTATTACCAAATTCTACAGTATTGAAATACTATAACTAAGAATATAAATATGTGGCAGACCAAAAATCAAAACATTCTTTTCAAAAAGTTTTTTTATTTTTAAATCAAACTTCATTTTTTGTTCTTTTTTATTTTTATGATTTAAGTCAATGTATATCTTAGTTACTAATTAACAAGATAATGGAAACAATTACTAAATGCTAACTAGAATCAGTCACTCCTTTCCTAATTAAAGCATCAATATTATGTAACACTGTTACAATTCAACATATTCATGGCTTATCTAGATAATGGGGGTTTTCCTATTGTGTAATGTCTAAAGTGCTGGACTGTGGCCTTGAAGTAAGCAAGTTTAAACTCCAGTCATGCTATTATGTTGACTTTTGGACTAATTCTCTTGGGAAAGGCATGAACCCCCTTATCCCCTTAGCTATTGTTTAAATAGTATCACTGCTGTTCTTCTACAATGATGGCTTTGGCATTAAATAACCCAGGCGGGTGTGCTCGTGGTGTAATGGTTAAAGCCATGGACTGTGGAATCGTAGTAAGTGAGTTCGTACTCCAGTTGTGCTAATACATTCACTTTCGGGTAAATACCCTTGGGAAAGGTATGCAACCCCTTATTCTCCAAGTTATGGGTTAAATAGTACCACTACTGTTCTTCTATGAGAATAGCTTTGGCCTTAAATAACCTACAAATGTTGATATGCCATTAAACAAAGAAACCAAACCTTAAATAACCCACAAAAGTTGATATACAATTAAACAAAGGAAACTAAAGCATCTACTTTATATATAATAGTGAAGTTTTTTTTTATTGAGTTTGTTGCTAGTTGTAAAAACGCTTTTTTAACCTGGCAAGTTCATTTTTTTCTTTCTTTAAATAATGATCTAATTTTGGTATATTACCATAAAGAGGCAAAATGGTACAGTGTAGCAAGATCTTTGTTAGAGCAATTACATTAAAATGCTCTTAGAGAAACAATTTTCAACCAAATCTGCAACTTGACAAAAATAAGTATGAAGTCAATGTTCCTATTCACTCTGATTACTGTAGTTTTATGAAGGAAAATGATAAATGCTGATTATTGAGTATTTTCTTTTATTTATTTGTAATTAATTATAATGTAACTTTTATGAATTGGACATAATTTGTCATTAAGCAGAAAGCAGCTTTTAAGAGTTTTAATAAAAATAGTTTGTTTGCATGAAAAAAAAATTTTGTATTGAGTGAAACATGATATAAAGGTTAAAATTCACTAAATGAACAAGATTTTCATACTTAACCAGGCCATTGGCCTAATGAGTAGGGTGTTTGCCAATGGTCTGGAAGATCGGGTTTCAATCCCAGGTCGAGTCATACCAAAGACTCAAAAAATAGTACTTGATGCTGCCTTGTTTAGCACTGAGCATTATAAGGTGAAGATCAAGGATAAAGTGGAGCACTCCTGGGAATGGAGTAGCGCCCTACCCTACACCTGGGTGTAGTAGCTATTGAAAAGGGAGCCTTCGGGTCACCCTCAACTAAAGTCACCAACTTTACTTATATATATAAGTTGTCTGACTGTAGTCAAGGGCAACTTGAAAGCTCCCTTTTCAATAGTTGCTACACAGAGGTGTAGGGAAGGTTGCTACACCTTTTCCTGGATTGCTCCACTTACCCTTGATCTGTAACTTATAATGTTCAATGTTAAGCAAGGAGGCATCAAGTACCATTGACCTGGGATTGAATCCTGGTCTGCCAGGCAATTGGTGAACACTCTAATTGCTATGCCAATGGGCTGGTATGTATTATGTATAATATAATATAAACACAAACTAAACCCTGTAAATTTGCTTCTTTTATCCATTTGTAGATTTTTAATGAACAATGTCTGCCAAAAAATAAATCATTTAAGCGAACAAAGTTGGAGGTACTTATGGTGTAATTTTTGTTGTAGGAAGTGGACTCGGCTACCTGATGTAGCTGCATTTCAAACAGCACTAATACCCTTGGGAAAATCATGAACCAACTATTTCCCCTCCAGCTATGAGTAAATAGTTAGGTAGACTGTTATGGCAACAGGTCTTGGAGAAAGAAAAACTCTGAATTAAAACCAGTTGTAGAGCTGAAGGGAGGTGGGCTCTGCTAGGCTAGACCTGCCTGAGACACATTACAACTAACCCGGATATGAAACTAGTGAGAAAGAGAGAATTCAAGTAAATTTGTCTAAGTTTCAGTTTAAATGAAAATGACATTTCTATTTTGTTTTATATTTCAACTTTATTTGTAAATCATCAACAAAATGATTGTTTTTGTATTTGTCTTACAGTGAATGTGAACCCTTTATCTAACTATATAAAGGATTGACTAAAAAGTTCAGAGCCTGACCAAGTTACTTTCATGTAACTAAATGAGGTTTATTTTCCAATGTAGTCCCCCTTGTGGTCTACACACTTCTTCTATCCATTTTGCAGTGCTAGTGTCCTATTGGTCAAAAAAAGACATCAGCAGCAAATATGATAATGGCATCATATGAAATTTTCAGCCAACTCTCATAGGTATAAAAAAGAGACAATTTGAAAAAATTTTTTTTTTTTAAGAATAATAAATATACTTTTTTTTTTCCTTTAAAGATAGGTTTAAATTTTTGACAGGTTCAATAAGATTTAAACATGTCCTTGTTTAATTAATATTACATCTTGCCTTGATGACAGGGTTTAGAATCTGCTGACTGTATTCTCAGATAAAGATAGGGAGATTTTATATATATATATATATAGTATTATTTGGTCCAGTTAAACCGGAATTGGGAGTAATTCCATCAGGACAAGAAAACTATTCAAGAGTGAACATTTAAATTTTCCTGGTAAAGAGCTCAATGTAACAGACAATACAGAGCAATAAATTCTTTAAGAAAAACAACAAACCGGTCACATTAGGATTATAAATTTATTTCCGTCCTGTTATGCGTTTTTGAAAATTTCAAAAACACGAAAAAAATTTAATATTTAAGTCCTGTTAAATTTTTTTCGTGTTTTTGAAATTTTCAAAAACGCGTAACAGGATGGAAATAAATTTATAATCTTAATGTAACCGGTTTGTTGTTTTTCTTAAAGTTTGTGTGTGTATATATATATATATATATATATATATATATATATATATATATATATATATATATATATATATTATTTTTTTTTTTTTTTTTAATTTTTTTTTAATCTAAAAAAAACCCCTTAATTTTTATTTCTTTATCATTGAAAGATTGTTGCTGCTCTGATATATTGTAGATTTGGATCTCAGTTTTTTTTATTTATCTTCAGAAAATGAGTGCTTTAATGTTTGCAAATCATTCTTGCAGACCATTGCTAATGATTTATCTTCATTAAGCACTCTACACTTGGAACCTTTTACCAGACTATGCCAAGATTAAATGTCACTAACATTATCAGATTGTGATTATTTATTTGGATATTCTGCAGAGCTGTGACCCCCTCCCCTCCTAAAAAGAGATATCCAGGATATGACACTAAACTGCTTGTGGTGATAAGGTTCCAGTTCTGCAGCTCTAGAGAGTGTAGTGTACCCTTTCATTGTCATTATTTTCTGGTACATTCTGACCCAGACTGGTAGTACCTGTTAGGGCCTCATTTATTTATCAAATGGTTCTATTTAAAAATAATACATATTGGATAGTAATTTTTTAAACTAACAATATGCAAATCATTTGTATTATATAAGAATACTTGGTACCGCATAACTGTGTGCGAAAAAAGATTATCATAAAAAGAAGAAAAAAACAAGAAAGATTGCAATGAAATGTTTAAATATAAATAATTATAATAAAAAATGTAAATAATCATAATAAAAAAATATAAATAGTTATAATAAAACATTCACAAGGGAATCAAATTTCAGTATTAGATATCCCATAAGGAGTTGATATGCTACTAAACAAATAAAACAACCCAACATATACATGTTTAATGTTCTTATACATTTATATATTATTAGATCATACCGGACATTGGCATGATGGTTAGAGTGTTTGCCAATGGCCTGGGAGACTGGGGTTCAATCCCAGGTCGAGTCATACCAAAGACTCAAAAAATGGTACTTGATGCCTCCTTGCTTAACACTCAGCAATATAAAGTAGGGATCAAGGGTAAAGTAGAGCAATCCAGGGAAAGGAGTAGCGCCCTCCCCTACACCTCAGTGTAGTAGCTATCAAAAAGAGAGCCTTCGGTTCACTCTCGACTAAGGTCGCTAATTTTACTTACTAGATTAGGATTATTTATTACTTTTGATTCTTTGAGCCTTAAAATATAGTCTGTTCATAAAGAGATTTAGTGTTTTGATTCTGGGGATTAAAAATTAGATTATTTTATTTAGATTGTTTACCTTGATTAAGCATTGATAGTTTGCAAAATACCTTAATGTATTTTCTCTAAATATTTATATTTTTATTTATTGGCATTTATATATTTCAACCTACTGGATTAAATAAATTTCTTTTTTGTTCTTGTTTTTACTAGGATCGAATTACCCCCCCCCCCTCAGTTTGTGCTTTTTAATAATCTGTAATCTTACCTGTCAACAACATTAACAATATTAATATTTACTGAATATTTTCTAAATCCAAAGGAAAATAACACCTTTGTTTACTAACCTTTATGTATTAATTATATATATATATATATATATAAAACAATTGTCAGCTTTATAGTTTTAATAACTATGACCTCAAACAGTCATGACTGACAATGGATATAGTGTCTGTTATTGTCTGGGTAGTCATTATGATGTATGTTGGTTTATGATTTATAGATATAATATATATGACCTCAGTCATCTGGCCTGTTGGCAAAGCTTAGGATATGCTGACTGTGAGGAGTGGGTCTGGGTATGATACTAAACTGCATCTTGTGGTTTTACACACACACACACACACACACACACATATATATATATATATATATATATATATATATATATATATATATATATATATATATATATATATATATATATATATATATATTTATTATTATTATTTTTTTTTTTTTTTTTTTTTTTTAATTTTTATATCTAATCTATAATTCTGTTGGTGTGAAAAAAAAAACAGATTGTACAATTTGCAAATTTTACAACCTGAAATCTGAAAAAAATTCAGTAAAAAAAAGAAAAGATGAAAACCACACATGCTACTTGAAAATAATCAAGCAGCACATATGCAATCCTGAAGAGCCATTTGGTGAAGCCTAGGTAGACTTGTTCTTGGCCATGTAGGAATTATTTTCATTATATATATGTTGGGTGTGAAGTTCCCTTAACATTTGAAAAATTGAACAAATTTGAATAAAAAAGGTAAAAAATATTTCTCTTAATTATTTTGAATTGTGAAAATTACTTTGAATTAATTGAGGAATATCTCTTGAGTAAGATAGCAACCTGATGACAAGGCTTAGAATACACCAACTGTAATCTCTGCAGAGACGGTAAGACTCCTCCCCCCAAAAAAGGTGTCCTGGATAGGACATTAAACTGAATCTGGTGGTGTGGCTCTATTTCGGTACCTCTTCATTTCCATTACTCCAAGGTTCTCTCTGACCTAGAGTGATAGTACCTGTTAGGGTTCCATCTATGGGTCAAATCGATCAATTTAAAATTATTAATATTTGATAGGAATGCTTGAAACTATATAACTATGTGTGAATAGAAATACTTGCTACCACAAATTTATCTGTTTGCAAATTATTTGTATTTGATAGGAATACTTGATATATGACCATGTACAAAAGATGTAAGAAACTACACAAAAAATGTAAATATGAATGTATAATGAACACAATTCCCAGACCTCAGGGCATAAAACCCCCCAGATGGATTAAAATCAATCAATTAGTCAATTGATATCTGCAGGGGCCAATTTAAGGGCTTGATTTGATGATGCCAGTAATGGCTTTTGTTTATGGATATTACTAATACTTCCTGGTTGTTGGTAGGTGGTCACTCTATTTAATGTGTTCTTTTAATGAGACTCAGATCACACAATGATGACAGTAGTCTGAATCAATGTATAATAAAGTAGACTTCATTAATTTCTCATGCAATAGGCCACCCTGTTGCCAGGGCTTGGAATATGCTGACTATATCTCCTGCAGAGGAGTAATAAACCCCCAAAAGGGGGTTCTAGGTATGACACCAAACTGCATTTGATGGTGACACTCCAGTTCTAGAAATCTGACTAGTGTAGAGTACCCCTTCATTACCATTACTCCCAGGTCCATCTGACTCACCGTGGTAGTACTTGAATACAAAAAAGACCTTTTAAAAAAAACTACACAAAAAATATAAATATGAATGCAATTCCCGAATCTTTAGGCGTAAAATAACCCTAGATAAGTTGACATGCCATTAATATCAGTCTATCAATAGGATTCTTTATCTTATAAACTCCAACTGATGACTAAATAGCTGTAGAAATATCATGTGAACTACAATTTGTACTCCTCATATAATTCATACAACATTGAGTTCTGTTCACTAAGAAATCTAAGAGTTAATTCTTATAACAACTTTATTGGTGTGTAACCAAACAGGAACAAAGATACAAAAAAGGAAAAAAATGTGTGTGTAGTAGAAATGAAATATGGTTTAATTTACCAACTTGACAAGTTTTTCTTTACTTATTCTTAGTTGTTATTACTGAAATTATTCATTTATAACACATATTTGCCCAGTCAGATGGGGCTGTAGAATACACTGACTGCACCTCTGTAGAGGGGTAAGACCCCCCCAACGAGTGTCCTGGATATGACACTAAACAGTCTGATGGTGAGGTCCAAGTAATGCTGGGGCCTTGGAATACGGAGCACCCCTTCATTGCCATTACTCCTGGGTCCTCTCTGGCCCAGCGTGGTAGCACCTGATAGGGCCCTATCTATGGGTTAAATAGAACTAACGGCATACTTATGCTAAACTGAATATCTTGAAATAGAAATGTTTTTTGACAATTGAATTGTGCTTACATTTGAACTGCGTGCTTTTGCTAAACTGAATCATTTCAAATAGAACTGTTTTTTGACATTGAAACTGTATTTACACTAAACTAAATTGTTTAACATAGAACTGTTCTGACATGTAACTGTGTGTAAACAAAATCTGTACTTTTACTAAACTGAATTAGCTGAAGTAGAATTGCTTGACTAAACTGAATAGCTTGAAATAGAAATGTTTTTTATAATTAAACTGTACTTACATTTAAACTGCGTGCTTTTGCTAAACTGAATTGTTTTAGATTGAACTATTTTTGACCTTGAAACTGTACTTACACTAAACTGAATTGCTATATATAACTGCTTGAATAGTTTAAAATAGAAATATTTTTAACAATTAAACTGTGTACTCATGCTAAACTGAATTGTTTTAAATAGAACAGATTATTTACATAAAAATGGATTTGGCGTTAAATAACCTACAAAGGTTGATATACCATAAAACCCAACCAACACATATACTATTTTCCTTATATTTTTAAGTGTTTTAGACTTTAAGGGTTCACGTTATCCACAAGAACTTAGTATAAACATTTTATCTGGCTACATAAGTAAAGTAAGTAAAGTTGGCGACCTTTGTCAAAGGTACTATTTACCAAACCCTCCGCTCGGGCAGGATATGACACAAGGTCAATTTTTAAGCGGAGTTTAACAGGTTTGAATTCAGAGTTTTCCTTCTCCTAGACTAGTTGTCTAACCAAGGCTGAAGAACCTAGTCTGTCCTACTATTTACCCATAGCTGGAGGGACAATAATTGGATTCATACCTTTCCCAAGGGTATTAGTGCAATGTGAAATGCAATCGGTCTCGTCCAGGATTTGACCTTTGTCAAAGGTGACCTGAAGTTTCCCTTTTCAATAGCTACTACACTGAGGTGTAGGAGAAGGAGCTACTCTATTCTCTGGATTGCTCCACTTTACCCTTGATCCTTACCTTATAGTGCTGAGTGCTAAACAAGGGGTCATCAAGTACCATTTTTTTTGAGTCTTTGGTATGACTCAACCTGGGATTGAACTATTGGGGAACACTCTACGTGCTTCACCATATTCAAGATGGTATGAAGGCGCTACTCTATTCTCTGGATTGCTCCACTTTACCCATGATCCTTACCTTATAGTGCTGAGTGCTAAACAAGGGGCCATCAAGTACCATTTTTTGAGTCTTTGGTATGACTCAACCTGGGATTGAACTATTGGGACTATTGGGGAACACTCTACGTGTTTCACCATATTCAAGATGGTATGACCGAATGCAACTTATATCTATGATCCAAACTAATTAATGTGCAACAAACACTACTGTTTTATGCTGCTACAGAGAAATAGCCACTGTAATGTGTGTTTGTATATAATTTTGTTTCTCCTTGTATTTTTGCCACATGCTTGTTGGATTTTTGTGTGAACATGTCCATATGTTGGCTCTAAATGCTGTGTGAAAGTTTGGTTTTGAAACATAAGGAAACTGTATAATTCTTTTCATTTTCAATCTATAAGAATTGGATAAAAAGTCAGTGTGTTTTTTTTTTTTTTTTTTTTTTTTTTTTAATTGTCAAAAGTTAGAAGTGCATGTTATACACAAATAATTATCATTGTCATCTATAGACATATCTGTACTTCATGAAAGCTTTTTGCCTGTTGTCCTATGAACAGTGTAATATACCAATAGTAGAAAATGGTATTCATGGACAGACAAAACTCGTGTATTTTTTACTGCTTGCCAAGAGAAAGAGGTCTATACTTGTGCTTTTTTTCCTTGTTGCTATAGCAACTACTTATATCCCACCCATCTAGAATAACCCAACATATACACTGTCCTGTTAGTAAGTTGTAGAATAAGGTGATTGCATATCCTGCAGTGGGGTAAGACTTTCCCAAAAGGTTGTTCTGCATATGACACTAAACAGCATCTGTAGAATACATCTTCATTGCCATTACTCCCAGGTCAACTCTGACCTAGACTGGAACTACCTCTTAGGGTCCCATTTATACATCAAATAGATCTATTTAGAAATTATTAATATTGAATAGGAATGTTTGAAACTATATAACTATGTGCAAATAATTTGTATTAGATAGAAATACTTGATACCACATAACTGTGTGCAGACAGAAGCTTATTATAGGCAAATAAAAAGGAGTGACTTTTAAAAGAATGACTACAATAGAATATTGAAAATATGATTATAAAGGAATCAAATTTTAGCATTAACCTTTTGCCGGCAGTGACATTTTTGTCACCATGGTACACAAGCAGTGACATTTTTGTCCTTTTAGCGATAAGTCAGTATAATGCATTTCCTACTGGTCTCCTGTTGATCAAATTAATGTTAATGTATAGAAACATTGCTTGGCAGCCTCTCCCCACTATGTTGTAAGATTACATAAAGGTTGTTTTGCAAAATATCCTAATTAAAAGTAAGTGCTTTATTGTTTTCATTATACACAAAAATCTAAAGAAATTTACAATAAGACCATATTACTTCTATAAACCCTTTCTTTACTAGATATATTCTAACAAACTAATTCCTTCCTTAACTTGTTTCACAGTTTGTTTTTTTAGCTTTTTTAAATTTTTTTTTATGATCATGATTCCCTACAAAAAAACTCCTAATAAAAAACAAAACAAATAACCAATTAATTATCTAAAGTTTATCATTCATTCCTAAGACCTCTGCTTTGAATTTCTTTACAGACTTATTTTCTTTAACTTGATTCGGCATTAAATGACCGATGAGGTTGATATGCCGTAAAACAAAACAAACAAACAAATATTTATTCTTTTCATACTATTGTACTATGACATACAATTGCTGATCAGATTATCATGGTTTGCTTATTTCTATATATCTATGATTAATTGACTTATTTGAACATACCTTCTATTTTGCATATTTTCTGAAAAACATTTGCTCACTATACAAGGATTAATAAAATTATCTGCTTGCAAAAGAGTTGAAAGATCCATAAGGAATTGATATGCCATTTAACAAGTAGACCAAACCAACATATACAGGTTTGATGTTCTTATACTTTTTTTTGGTTTGTAGTTATTTGGTCACTTAAAATTTATTATCATAATTTGTATACATTAAGTGTTGATCTTAGAGATTTGCATAATTTTTGTAAATGTAATAAATTAAATATTAGTCATTAAATCTCATGATTAAAATGTTAGTCATTACTATCTGGAAATAATGATTTTTTGCAAATTATTCGTGTAGCTCATATTTCTATGTTGCTTGAATTGATCAAGAAAGAGCAAGCTTGAAGGTGGGAACAGCTGTTAGATATTTTGTCTTTATTGCTTGTAAAGTTAAATAGTTGCTCTCACAATATCACTTTCACCCCAACTATTGTTAACAACTTGTCTAGTTGGTTTTCCAGTAATGAGTCAAATATAGAATTAAAAAAAGTATTTAAAAAAAAAACCCAAAAAAAACAAATAGAAAGCCAGTTATATTAATTCACAAAATGAACAGATTTTTCTTTGCTTGACTGCAGATTATAGAATAGATAAAATAATTTATTCACATTCAACTATTTAAAGAATTAAGAAAAGAGTTTTTTTTTTCTCTACTCATATAAATACGCACACTTGATATCTCAGGAGCTGTGACACAGTTAAAGAATGTTTGTTCATTGTATTGGCTTTGTTAAATTTAGGTAAAAACCTGTCAGTGGTTATTGTAAAACTTTTCAGTTGTTGGTCTTGTTAAAAATTACTGTTTTTTGCCATTGACTTCAATTGGGATGGTAAGTAAGACTGTTTGGTTGTTAAGAAATTCCTTTTTTATTTGTTTTGTATTTCTTTGGAAATTATTGTTTTTAAAGGTAAAATGTACTTTTATTTTTAAAAAATGCCTCTAAATTATATAACTACTGAAATAAAGACATTTATGTAACTTAACACTTAAAAAGAGGGTCAATATATGCCAAGTGAATATTAAGTACCTTTTTGTAGTTTATCTAAGTTATGCAGTTAAACAGTTTCTTGATATAAATTCCTAAATAATAACTTTGTTTTAAAAGATAGTGGATATCTAAATTTTCTGTTCCTGATAAATAATCAACAGAATTTAAAATATATGACAAATAATATGAAGTATAAGTCTTTCCATGTAAATCCTTTTTTTCTTTTTCTGCCTTTTTTTATTTTTTTGTTTGTCAAAATTTTATAAATGACAGAACATCTGTCACTTATTTAAGTGTCAGTTTACAACAGTTAAGAGGTCAATTGTATTGTAGACATGATCAGACTGACAAATGTCAAAAATCTATTTAACTTATTTCTTTTTTAATCAATGTCTGCTTTACCATTTTTATCATAGTCAAATTTTTTTTTATTATAGTTAAAAATCATAATTGTTACTATTTCTTTCTTGTCTGTCTCTCTTTTTCTCTATCTCTAAAATAAAATATATACGTGTGTGTATGATTTGTCTGTTTATCTGGGTTCTAAAACAAATGCTTTTTGCCACCTCAAACAAATTTCTTAGAAAAGCCTGCTATATAACTTGACAAAGGTAGTAATGTTTTTCTTAAGGCTTTGGCTAACTTGCACATTTCACTTTAAAAATTATTCAAATTCATATAACAAAATGCAATATTATTAGGTTATTAGAAAAATAAGATTGAAAATAAATAATTCTTTTTATCAAACTTGACATTCTCACTAACAGGTAATAGTAGCCTTATCACAAATTGAACCACTCACATGAAATCTTAAATTTTAAAAAAAGTATAAGATTAATTATATTTATCTACAAAAGTGAGCTATTTACTTCACAAAACTAAATCTTCATTAATTTCCAAAGAATTTTTATTGTAAGGTTTTATTTAATTAATTTTCATTAGGTATATATCTCTGTAATTCACCAAATTTCCAAACAAATCAACAATGATTTATATCAATGTTATGTATAGTATAAAATTATGCAATTATGTCATTGAATTTCTATGTATGTAGCTAGTAAAAGTTAAATCTACTTAACAGAAAGGGATTACGAATTATATTTTTATTTCGTTTGAAGTTAACTCATTTGCAGGCAGAGAAACTCTTTTGTTACCAATAATACACAGGCCGAGTGACATTTTTGTCTTTTAGTAGTTCAATGTAAGGCATTTGGCTCTTGGCTGCTTGTTGACCAATTCAATATTGATAAATAGAAACATTGCTAGGAGGCCTCACTGTGGTGTAGAATCGTGTAAAGGTTATTTTACAAAATATCATAATTAAAATTGAGTTTTATTGTTTTCATGCTATTGTACTATGATATACAATTGCTGATCAAATTATGTCTTATATACATGATTAATTGATTTGTTTGAACATATCCTCTATTTTGCAAATTTTCCAGAAATAATTTGCCCACTCTACAAAGATTAAAAAAGTGATCTGTCTGAAAAAGGGTTAATATTATGTGAAAAATTTCAGTTTTGTAGACACCTAATAGATTTATTAAGATGTTTTTTTGTTTTTGATTAAAATTCATGTTGCTTAAAGTAATGAATAAGTAAAGTTGGCAACCTTAGTCAAGGGTGACCTGAAGGCTCCCTTTTCAATAGCTACTATACCGAGGTGTAAGGGAGGGCGTTACTCCATTCCTTGGATTACTCCACTTTACCCTTGATCCTTACTTTATAATGCTAAATGTTAAGCAAGGCTGCATCAAGTACCATTTTTATTTTTTGAGTCTTTGGTATGACTTGATCTGGGATTTGAACTCCAGTCTCCTGGACCATTGGCAAACACTCTATTCATTAGGCCAATGGCTTGGTTAATGCTAGATAATCATTTTACATCTCCAGTTTGAAGAATTCTTTCTCAGATTACTATAATTATTTGTGTATAACACTCACCACAACTTTGGACTATGGAATTCTGAAAAAAAAAAAATTCTTGTGTATAATACCCACTGACTTTTTAGAATTTGCTGCATTTTAACCTGAATTTAGAATTTGTTCAACTTTTCTTGATTCATACTGATTAAAAATAAGAATTTCTATCATTTACATTGTTTTAAATGATAAGATTTATATAGTATTTAGAGCAAACACTTGGACATGTTCACTGAAAAATGCAACAAGCTCACATTAAGGGAAACAAAATTATAAATAAATGCCCCTGACAAAGGTATGAACTTCCTTATCCCCCTTTGCCACAGCTCTGGGTCAAATAGCACCTCTACTGTTCTCCTCCAAGGGGGATTTTATTTTTTGCATTAAATAACCAATGAAGGTTGATATGCCAGTAAACAAAAAAACAGAAACATTCAATAAGAATACTAGGTGCCATATAACTAAGTTATTTTTATTAAGAAAAGTTGCTTGAAGCTATAATTGTTTACTCAGGATAATTATCTTTATTAATTACTTGAAACCATATAACTGCAAACTAATGACTTATTTGATATTATAAAATTTTCAGAGTTTGCCTTGTCTGCAAGACACATCCCTCTCTATAAAAAGGGGGGGGTCCTAGGTATAACAATAAATTATATTTGTTGGTTAAGCTTTACTTCTGGAGATCTGGGGAGTATGGAGTACCCCTTTATTGCCATTACTCCCAGGGCTCATTCTGACCTGGAGTGGTAGTACCTATTAGGGTTCCATCTACAGGTCAAATAGATCTGTTTAAGAATTATTCATATTCCATCAGAAATTAAGTGAAGAAACCACTATACAAAAACTATCCTCAAAAGAAATGACTACACAAAAAAAAAATTTAAATATGGGTACATACAATGAACACAATTCTCTAACCTCTAGGCATGAAATAACTCTAAACAGATTGATATGCTATTAAAATCAATTATCCAGTGTTTTTCATTAGTTCATTGTAAATCTTAAAATTTTTTGCATTAAAAAAAGAAAAGATTTCCATAAGATTTTTTAAATTGACTTTTTTAAAAAATTTTTAATTTAAAAAAAAAATGAAATTTCATAATCTAAAATAAATTTCAGGATTCTGTTGGTAAAACAAAAGACCAATTGGATAGCCTCATGTCAAAGGTCACTGAGCGAACATCCAAAATAGAAGATACAAAAGAAGAAATTAAGGTAATGTTTTGTTCTAAATTTTTTTGTTTGTGATGTGGAAACAATTGTTGTCTGAAAGTTTGTGTCATTTTGAGTTGGTTATTGCACCAGTTATTCAGTTTTGTATTCTTTTTGTTTAATCATTACTTTTTGGCTGTGGAATGATGGACAGTTGAAGAATCTATTTGTGGTAATATAATGATTATAAACAGCAAAGGGAAGAATACTGATCACTATGTTTAACTTCTTTAACCCATAAGCCCAGTATTTTGGGTTGAGTGAATATTTTACTATACACTGTAAACCTGATATTTCAGGCTATTGTCATCATCATCATAGATTCCCTTGACTCTCTTTCTCACCATCCATACCCATTAGGAATCACTCCTATCAAGTCATCTAGACAGCATCCACTGTCCACATAGAGCTGGTGAATGTAAAATTTTTTGCTTGTTGGCCAACACTGATGTATCCATGTAAGGAGTCTATTGCATATATACAGCATATATTTTTAATTTTACTTGGATGTTTTGCAAGATGGCTGGTAAATAGCTATACAATTGCTGACTGGCAAGATTTGTTAGAAACTGCATTCAGCATTTTCGTGTAGTTTGCATGTAGCTTTTTCTCCTAGTATTTCAACCATACAGTAGTACTAATACATCTACGGTTTGGAAGAATTCTTGTTTTATTTTATGAGAGATCAGATTTCCATATGGTCATTAATTTGTCAATAGCAGTCCATTTTGTACTCAGGAATATCATGTCGGATACTAATAATAACTAGTTTGATATAGTGATTATTTGATTTTTTCTTTTCTGGAATAATAGATTCTTTTGATATTAAATCTTTCAAGCAGGAGTGACAGAGGAGGAATTTCTTTAGTGCTTTGTTTGACTTGTTTTCACAATTTCTTTACTTGTAGACTTTGCATTCAGAAGCGATGAAAAAGATAGAGAATCAGTATCGTCGTTTGTTGGAAGATGTTGCTTCAATTATCCATCAACAGAAAGATCTTCACTTGAAAGATTTAAATGAGAAGAAAGAAAAGTCTATTAATGCCCTTGAGACTCACCTGAACAATAATCTAATAAAGGCCAAATCAATGGAGAACATGACAGAAATGTGTAAGAAGTTACTTGATGAGGATCATGTCAAGGGGATCTTAGAACAAGCCTCTGAAGTCAGCCCAATTGTTGAAGAAGTTGAAAAACTTGGTGATGAGTAAGTATTTACTTACGTTTACTTAATGACATTACCGGACATTGGCCTTGTGGTTAGAGTGTTTGCCAATGGTCTGGGGGACCTGGGTTCAATCCCAGGTCGAGTCATACCAAAGACTTTAAAAAAAAATGGTATTTGATGCCTCCTTGCTTAACACTCAGCATTATAAGGTACGGATCAAAGGTAAAGTGGAGTAGTGCCCTCCCATACACCTTGGTGTAGTAGCTATCGAAAAGGGAGCCTTCGGGTCACCCTCGACTATGGTTGCCAACTTTACTTTTACTTACTTAATGAAATAGTTTAAGTATTATCATATTTCATTATATAAATATAACAGTAAGTATTTACATAGATTACACAGTAAATAATTGGATATTAGTTGTTCAATCAAATAATTTAGTTTGGTTTTATAATGGCCCAGGAGACCTGGGTTCAATCCTAGATCGAGTCATACCAAAGACTCAAAAAATGGTGCTTGATGTTACCTTGCTTAACACTCAGCATTATAAGGTAAGGATCAAGGGTAAAGTGAAGCAATCCAGGGAAAGGAGTAGCACCCTCCCCTACACCTTGGTGTAGTAGCTATCGAAAAGGAAGCCTTCGGGTCACCCTTGATTATGGTCGCCAACTTACTTTATGGCATATCAACCATTGTTGGTTATTTAATGCCAAATCCTGTTTTTACATATATATTAAACATATATGATTTAATAAGTCATTTATGTGCATACGATTTAAATATCAAACAGTTCTATTTGACCCGTAGATTGGACCCTATTATGTGCAACCACTCCAGGCCAGAATGGATCTGGGAGTGGTGGTAATGAAGGGGTAATTGGTATTCTCAAAAACTCCAGTATTGTCATACCTGCAGAGATGCAGTTGGTGTATTCTACAGCCCCAGCTGACTGGGCCATCAATTAAATGACTAAATGAAAATTTTTTTTTTTTTTTGGTTTGATTATTTTGATGACATATGTATTTACCTAACCCCTCCACCATAGGGGTAATCTCTATGGGAGAGTGGCTAAAGTGCTGGACTGTGACATTGTAGTAAGCTAGTTCAAACTCCAGTCCCACTATTATGTTCACTTTTGGAATAGTACCCTTGGGAAAGGCATGAACTTCATTATTAACCCCACCCCACCCCACCAACTATGGGCTAAATAGTACCACTACTATTCTTCTATCAGGATGACTTTGGCATCAAATAACCCATGAAGGTTGATATAACATTAAAACAAAGAAACCAAACTAAGCCCTGTGGCATGGACAGGATGTAACACAAGGTTAAATTTAAGCAGAGTAAAGCTGGTTAAACTTCAGATTTTTCCTTTTTCTAGATTGGTTATTCAACAAAGTTTAAAGAACCTAGTTTGACCTACTATTTACTCATAGCTGAGGGAAGAAAAGGAGGATTCATGCTTTTTCCAAGGGCATTAGCACAAAATAAAATGTAAACAGTTTTGGTAGAGGATTTGAACTTAGGTTGTCATGTTCATTTCCTTTGATGATAACCATTATGTTATTTCAATGATATATGCAGACATAAATAAATGAGAGAAATTGTATAATGGAGTAGCATTGTTTTTTTGACATCATACATAACTTATTTATATTACTTTTGGTTTGGATTGTATTTGTTTTTTTATTTGGACAATTTTTAAATGTTAAAAAAATTAGACCTCTATCTAAAAAAAAAACTTTTCTGCTTTGGGATTACAAGAGCTTGTAGAAACTTTCAAAGGAAATTTTTTAAAAAATTTATTTGATAAATTTTTATTTTTGGTAACAATTTTTCAATTTATATTATATATTTGATATAAATTTTGAGATGTTAAAAAATTAAATCTTGATTCAAAAAGTTTTCTATTTTGCAAGAACAAGAGTCTGTAGAACCTTTTGAAAGCACATTATTGTCTTTAATTCATTTTATAAATTATTATTTTAACAATTTTTTACCAGAACAGATTATGTTGCAAGACCTTTATAGGAATTTATAAATAATACAAAATGAAGATTTTCAAAGTTATATTGTTTGTCTAACTTTAAAGTGAATTAACATTAAAAAAAATTCAGTATTTTATTGTATTTAAAATTTTCCTTTGTGAAATTTAGATGCTTTTTATATTTTCCCTTTTTTTACTTGTATATGTACATTACAATATCATAACATGTGAAACAATGTGTCAAGAGAGATATATATATAATGCACACACATACTATATGTATGTATGTCTGTCAAGTAAAGAAATAACATGAAACAGAATAAAAACTCATGACTTGCACTTTCGATCCTTAGGTGTACATATATACATATTTGTTCAATTTAAAAAGGTAGGCATGTTGAATATCAGCTCATCTGAAGATTGGAAGCATGAAACTCATGAGTTTTCATTGTTTTATATCTTATTTTGTATTTGAATAATATTGCAATATTGCTCTGCATTTTCATGCATTGAGCACTCTAAAGATTTTATGGATTAAAAATGCTTTTAGCTTGAAATAATGTTCTAGTTTGTTACAGAAAATTGGTCTGTGAGATGAACTTGCTATCAGGCTGTTTATTAATCTCATTTTAGTCTGGCATAAGATTTACAACTATTGTGTGTCCAGGCAAAATGGAATTTATGACAGTAATAATGATCTATAAGTTTACTTTGCTAACTACTTGATTCCTGGCATAGTAGAGAGAGAGAGTGTGTGTATGTATATATATATATATATACACACACACACACCTGGTGTTTTGCTTGACATTGCATCTTCTGATGAAAGATTGAAGCTGAAATGTTTTTATTAGTTTTATATTTTTGTTACAATCAATGGGGAAATAAATAACACGACATTACAATATTTTTTAAGGTGTGGAGGATTTATGATTGATTTTAACAGCATGTTAACTCATCTAGGGTTATTTTATGCCTAGAGGTTAGGGAATCACATTCATTATATGTTCATCTTTACATTTTTGTGTGATTGTTTATAAAGACTTTGTTTGCACATGGTCCTATCAAATAAAATAATTTTAAACAGATCTATTTGAACCATAGATGGGACCCTAACTGGATCAGAGTGGATCTAGGAGTTTTATGGCAATACTCCACACTCCCCAGATCATTAGAACAGGAGCCTGACCATCAGATTCAATTTACTGTCATACCCAAGATACCACTTTTTTTTTTTTTTTTTTTTTTTTGAGGGTCAGGGTATTGCTCATCTGTAGAGAATACACAGTATTCTCAGTTTTGATGGCAGGGCAAGTAGTAATTTATGCAGCTTTTTGCTTCAATGTGGCACAAGGCCAAATGAATGGGGCACCCAATGAGACCCGAACTCACTTGTGTAGGTTTGCTAGTCTAGCTTGCTAACCATTACACCACCAGAGGTGCCCTCTGCTGGCAGGGCAAGTAGTAGTATGCAGCTTAGTAATCTCCTTGTGCCAGACTAGTTTGTGTATATACTTCATTATGATTCAGTGAATTTTTATAATATTCTTAGACTTCAATGCATTGAAATACCAACTTCTGAATTCCATTAAATGTTGATTTAATTTTGAATAAAAAAAGTTTTTAGTTTTTTGTTTTATATTAAACTTTGTTTCTTGCTTATTTTACTTGTGTTTGTAAAAAGTTTTGCAATATTTTTGTTATGTGAAACACAATTTAACAGCTCCAGATATTTTTGCTAAGGTCGTGAAGGTGACAAGCCACACTAGATTGTAAGATACCGAGTTTGCCTAACTTGAGATTTGCATGGCTTTGAAATCCACAGTTTAGGTTTACCTAACATTGCCTGATTGTCAACCCAAAATGAAATTTCTTGAATCAGCTAGTTACTGATGTTTGCTGAACATCCCACCAGACGGACGAGTGTGACACAAGACCTATTTTTTTAGGTGGGTCCGGGTACAGGGCTGTCGCCCAGACACGCCTGGCGGCTCCAAAAATGCCTCAGGCCCCATTGGTATTTCCCTAAAAAGGGGCACATCAGGCACCAAGCAGTACACCTAACCCTTCTAAGGAGGGTTAAAACCTGGAGGGACAGCCCTCTGAGGCTTGAGGAATTGACTGACTGGTACGGATGCTAGACAGTCTGCTGAAAAGTCTGTGCATGAAGCTGAGGTCTTTCAGAAACACTGTTTACATTTGCACCTTTTTCAAGGAAATCAATGGTGATGAATCCTTTCATGTCCCAAAACTGTTAGCATGACATTCTTTACTGACCACTGTGCCCAGAATTTTTTCTTTACCAGAGAGTCAGTTTTCCACTTGGGTTCATAGTAGCAAACTTATGTCTAACCCATTTGTAAACATTTTTTTTTCTTTTAATTTTTAACAAAAATGTTTTTTTGAACACATCACACATTATCTTGTAAATTTCACATAGTTTGCACTTCTCAACTAGTTACTGTACTGTGATCAACTGTATATTCACCTTTTGTACAACAAATGTTTATCTTTGGATTTTTTTGCCAAAGACAAGTGGTTTTTGAGATACTGAGCTTGCTTAACACACTGCAAGTGTATCTTTAATTATATGGTTACTGTACTGTGATCAAATGAATCTTCACCTTTCATACAACAAATGTTTTTGGTTGCTTTCACAGCATTATAGTTCAGTTTCAAACTCATAAAGCATAAGTCCTAAATTAGACTACATTGTACAGTTATCTGTGCAGCTTTCTAATCACATATCTAAGCAATGCACAATGTGTCAGTGCACCAACTACTAACCACAGCAGGTACTTGTCATGGCTTGAACTGTTTTAGTCATGTGATATATGTGGCACAAACTAGCATGTACTAAAATATTGCAAAACATTTGACTCACCTGAGTATATACTGCTCTGTTGGTATTAACAAATCAATCAAAATGTAAACATTAGGGAGTCGCCGTGGCGTAAGGGCTAATGTGCAGTAAGCAAGTTTGAACTCCAGTCGTGCTATTATGTTCACTTTTGGTATGAACCCCCTTATCCTCTGAGCTATTGTATAACTACAGTTCTTCTGAAGAGATGGCTTTGGTATTAACTAACCCACAAAAGTTGATATGGTATTAAACAAAGAAACTAAAGAAATCCAAATTCTCATTTAATTTGAAAATGAAATTTTGTTGGTTATTTATTTATTTTTTTGTGACAACAGTCAAAAATGTTTGTTCCATTATATCAATTTCATATTTTATATGGTTCTTCTCTTTCCCAATTTTAGTTTTATAATTTAAATCATAGAAAACTTTGAAGAAATGCCTTTTTTTTTCCAGCTTGAAGCAAAGTGAAAATAATTATTTGGAACTTGTTGCTGACAATTCAATTCAACAAAGTTTGCGTTCCTCTGTTGCTCAATTTCGTAACAACATCACAAATAATTTACAACTTCTTCTGGGTGAGTGAAAAACTTTTTGCTTGACATTGTTTTTCCTTTCATCTACTTCTAATCAATTCAGTATTTTATAGTTTTATATTAATTGAACAACCATATAAAAATTAGTTCCTTTACTGTCATACATTTGTTACTTTACTTTCCACTGGTCTTGTATCCTGGTTTGGTCATTGGGGTGCTACTCATGTAGCATGTCTTGGGCAGGAACAGCCTGGTGGAGTCCATCCCTCTCTAGGTCTACAACTGTTTTAAATTCAGTTTTCATTTTCCGAGACTAGTTACCAAGACTGTACCAAGGTTAAAAAGCCCAGTATTCTTACCAATGGCTGGAAAAAGAATAGTTGGATTCATACCTTTCCCAAGGTTTGTGAAAGGCAAATAGCCTCATTCTGAATTTGAACTCAGTATCAGAGCCCAATTTCTTCAACAATAACTGTTATGCTATGTTAAGAGTTCTTAAAAAAAAAATTGTTCATAAAAACCATCAACTTCAGTTGTTCTAATTCTATGTGATATTTTTTTTTATTGATTAATCTCATTCTATTTTTGCATTTGAATTTCATGATTGGGAATTCTTTGATAAAAATCTTTCTGCATTTGATTCTTTGAAATGTACTCCTGAAATGAAGTTGCAAATTTCTTATCTTGTGATTTGATTTCATGGGACAGTGGTTACTAATTAATTGCTTTTCTCTCCTGAGTGTGAATTCCTGCTGGAATAAATACAAATTAGTTTGGCAAATTTTGCTGAGATTCTATGATGAATGACTTTGTAAAAATATTAATCATATGAAATTTTTTTTGGAGAAGGAGGATGCTGGGAGATCTGTATTCACATTGAGCATATTCAAATTGATTTTCTTATCAATATTTTATAAAAATGGACAAAAATAGGTGAAATTAAGAACAAAAGAATTTTTGTCTGAAATCAATAATCATCATTTTCACTAGCAAATCAAAATTGTTTCTCTACAGATGGAAGAAAAATATCTGACTCATAAAATTTCTTTAATCTTAAAGTGATAAATACTTATTTTTTTTATTAATAGCACACTGTAAAACTTATTTGATTTTTTGTGAATTGAATTACCATGACCAGAAAACCCAGCAAACACTTACGCATAACATACGGAAACACTGGACAGCTGTTTCGACCATATTCGGTCTCATCAGCAGTGTATACAATGATCTCCAACACTGGAGATTGAACCAACGACCACAGATTACAGAGCCAGAACTCTGCAACTGAGCCAACAGTCCATCTTGCACACAAGTGATGCCAAATTAACTAGTCATGGTAATTGTATGTGATATGGACTGTTGGCTCAGTTGTAGAGTTTCGGCTCTGCAATCTGTGGTCGCTGGTTTGATCTCCAGTGGTGGAGATCATTATATACACTGCTGATGAGACCTAATAAAGTTGAAACAGCTGTCCAGTGTTTCCATGTGTAAGTGTTCGCTGGATTTTCTGGCTATGGTAATTTGATTCACAATATAATTCCTCTACTAAAAAAAGAAAAAATATACATTTATTTGATTTAGTCAACTCTTTACTCCATTAGGATATGAATATATGAGGGTTATTCAATGAATAAAGTGAATTTATCTATATTGATCTATTTATGAGGGTTATTCAATGAATAAAGTGAATTTATCTATATTGATCTATTTATGAGGGTTATTCAATAAATAAAGGGTTTTTTTTTTATAAAGAAAAATAGATTTTTTTCCAGAATTTCTTTTTTGTAAATGTTAACTCTACAGTGTTTGGAATTGATTTATAGCAAAAATTACTTATCTCACAATGTGTTTTGAGGCTATTAAAAACGGCAGCAAATCAGAGTGCTATAGGCTTGAATGGAAGTCTGTCATCAAAACTTTCAGGGTTGAGAAGTACAAACTATGTGAAATTTACAAGATAATATGTGATGTGTTCAAAGAAACATGTTTTTGTTAGGAAGCAGCGTCTCATCAACTGAAAAGGACATCAACACGCAGTTAACAAAGGCATGGACAGCCATCAATAGGTTATCGATCATATGGAAATCGGACCTAACTGATAAAATGAAATGCAGTTTCTTCTAGGCAGCTGTCGTATCGATACTGCTGTATGGATGCCCTACATGGATGCTAACAAAATGGCTGGAGAAGAAGCTAGACAGCAATTACACAAGAATGCTGCGAGCAATCTTGAACAAGTCCTGGCGGCAACACCCCACAAGACACCAACTATACGGCCACCTGCCTCCTATCACGAAAACTATCCAAGTTAGACGAACCAGACATGCAGGACACTGCTGGAGAAGCAGGGACGAGCTCTTATGGACCCCCACATATGGCCGGGCAAAAGCAGGACGACCAGCACGAACATACATTCAGCAGCTATGTGAGGATACAGAATGTAGCCCTGAAGACCTGTCAGAGGCGATGAACGATAAGGAAAAGTGGCGAGAGAGGGTCAGGGATATCCGTGCTAGTGGCATGACATGATGATGATGACAAATGGGTTAGATATAGATTTGCTACCATGAACCTGAGTAGAAAAGTGACTCTCTGGTAAAGAAAAAATTCCGGTCAGTAAAGAATGTCATGCTAACAGTGTTTTGGGACAGGAAAGGATTCATCACCATTGATTTCCTTGAAAAAGGTTCAAGTGTAAACAATGTTTCCTATTGTCAGCACCTAAGGCAAAATTCCCCTTATTTATTGAATAACCCTTTTACGTATACTTATATGCAATGTGACCTTGTCTGAACCTTGCAATGTGTCTGGCCCAGTGAATCTTCTGCTTTCAGTACTCTGCGATCAAGTCCTTCACTCTGCTTTCAAATTACCTCATTTTGCATTTGCTAACGTGACAATATTTCTGGCATAAACCTTTCCATAGCTCTGTGTCACTGGTGGACCTGTGCAGTTGTCAAGTGGTATCCAAGAGATAGGAAATGATTAATCATAAGACATCCAAGATGATGGGAAGAGGAATTTGTCAGGTGTTTCGGACCAGTAAAATAGAAGTGCGTTGTGGCTGCTAGTGACATGGAAAACATTGGATGGCTTGGCCAATAAGGGAAAAACAATGCAACCTTATTGGTTAAGTAACTTGGTTCCATTACAGATTGATAAAAAATGATGTTAAGATAACATAAGGCACTACTTAAAATCATTCAAAGAGAGTATCTCAATAGAGTATCTCAATAGAGTATCTCAATAGAGTGTGACTTTATCTCTCTTGCTTTTTTATCATATTTGCTCTCTCACTATAACATCTTATATTTTATTTTTCTTTCTTCAGTCTGTTATTTTGTGTTCTTTTTCTCTTACAATTTTTCTTTCTTTCTAACTTTTTCTTACTTCATTTTCTTCTTCCAATACTTTCTTCCAATGTGCTAGGAAATACAAAATACAATTTGCACATCTTAACTTTTAATTGTTAAGTTTTTGCTATAAACAATAATGTGCTGTAAATTATCTTTCTTACCAACTTCTTTGTCATTGGGCTTTGGAATATGCTAATTCTATCACCTGCTGAGTGGTAAGACCCCCCCCCCTCCACAAAAAGGGGTGTCCTGCATATGACACTAAACTGCATCTAATGTACAAACACCTCCATGCCACAAGTAGACTTGTTCAGTTTTATATACATTTTGTTGATTAAAATTCAGTTCTGGTGAAGGTCACAAGAAACCATTCCATTATCTGACATTATTATAGACATGATAATGTGTTGTATTAATAGAAGAAAATAGGGAGAACTAAGATTGCCTTAACTGTAAATGAGGTTTAGCATTTTCAGTTCTGTTGTTGAGTATTGATCTCTATTTAACTATACAGCTTCTTCCCCACCCAAAAAAAAAAAAAAATCCAAAAAGCAATTCTAAAATAGAAACTTAAAAAAAACATTTGGGCAGCATATTTTAATTCATTAAATCCTACATTAATCTTCTAATCCTTTAATATGGATTAAATAAAATCTGTTATTTATCTAAGATTGTACATTGATTGGCTTTTTTCATTAGAATGTTTTTAAAAAATTTAAATTTATTATGTTTGTAGCCATAGTGTGTGTGTATATATATATATATATATATATATATATATATATATATATATATATATATATATATAGCTCAGTTGGCTGGGGCTGTAGAATACACAGACTGCATCTCTGAGGGAGGAGTAAGATCCTCCCTCCAACAAATATCCTGGATATGACACTAAGCCATCTGATGGTGAGGGGAATGTGGAGTACCCCTTCATTGCCATTACTGATGTTAAATAAAACTGTTTAACCATTTGTGTACAGACAGATGACTTATGATAAATTGAATTATTATTAAATACCAATACTTGAGACCATTTGACTGTACAAACAAATGATCTCTGGCTCATTTAAAAATGTTATCAACAAACTATTTTTTTTTTTTTTTTTTTTTTTTTTAACAAATCATATATTTAATACGTATATATGTATACACCCCTGGACAAAAATATAATACTACCCTCAAAAATGAAGAAAACTATATTGTTTACCATTTTTAAACAATGAAAATCAAACATATGAAAGATAAGACATAAAGGCAATAAAATTTAAAATATGAAGATATTTCAATTCATTTTTTATATGTATATTAGCATTTATGCTTAATTCTAAAATTTTTTTTTGACATAAATATAAGGCCAATGAGCAGAACTATAGAATATAAAGGCAAATTTCTTATTTAATATTTTGTAGATCTCCATCAGCTTTGATAACCTCAAAAATTTGGCTAGGCATATACTATCTACTAGTTTCTGAAGTTGAACTGAAAGTATTTTTCCCTTGCATTTAAGATTGCGTTTTTGAGTTCAGAAATTGCTGAGTACTGTCAACCTCCTTCATAAACTTTTGCAACAATCAATCCCCACAAATCTTCTATAGGATTGCGGTCTGGAGAGCACACTGGGTCCTATCTATGGGTCAAATAGGTCTGTTTAAAAATTATTGTTCTTTGATGGAAATGTGTGCAAACACTCCTCCTACCCCCCAAAAAAAACCTTCTCTTAGGAAACATCTACACAAAAAAATATAAATGTATGATGAACATGATTCCCTAACCGCTTAGTATAAAATGACCATAGACAGGTTGGTGTGTTGTTAAAATCAATCATCCATTGTTATATCGATGAATTTTTATTGCCTATTGTTGATACAGTTTTACATATTTGACAATAGTTTCTCTATAAACTTGTGAATCAATGAATCTCAGGGGTTTGATACTTTTCCCAAGGTTATTAGTCTGAAAGTTAATATAATAGTGCAACTAGAGTTTGAATTTGTTTACTATGATGTCACTGTCCAGTACGTTAGCCATTGTGCCATGGGGCTCCCCAACACTTGCTATGATGTCACAGTCCAGCATGTTAGCCACTACACCTTGGGGACTCCTGCAACTTACTATATCATAGTCCAGCATGTTAGCCACTACGCCTTGGGGACTCCCACAACTTACAATGATGTCACAGTCTAGCATGTTAGCCACTACGCCTTGGGGACTCCCCCAACTTACTATGATGTCACGGTCCAGTACGTTAGCCATTGCACCATGGGGCTCCCCACACTTGCTATGATGTCACAGTCCAGCATGTTAGCCACTACACCGTGGGGACTCCCCTAACTTACTATGATGTCACAGTCCAGCATGGTAGCCACTACGCCATGGGGACTCCTCCCATTTACTATGATATCATTGTCCAGAATGTTAGTCACTACGCCATGTGCCTCCCCTTGTCATTAATGATAGTAAACCTCTTCAACAGAAAAAACAGAAATTTTATTTATTTCCTGTTGAATTATATCTTCATTTCTAGATTGTGTCCAGCTTAGAAATTTGGAATTTTCTAAATCCTATGAAGTTGAATCTTGGGATTGATTCATTGAGTCTGTTGTTCCAACTTGTAAGTGTCAGTGTGGGGGCAGTTCGATTGTTTGGGGGTTTAACTTTGGGGGAGACTGGCAGTTCAAATTTAACTTCTGTCCTCATAGTCTTGTTTTCTGCAAGGCGGAGGATCATATTTAGAAAGCAATGGCTCCTCTTAAATTTCTCTCTCTCTCTCTCTCTCTCTCTGGAAAATAGATTTTATGACTACTGGCCTTCTCTCTCTCTCTCACACACATAAACACAGCCCAAAGTATGTAAGTAGGTATGCACATATACATTGTGTCTGTGTGTTCGTGTAACTTATGTATTTAGGTTTACATAAATACAATTTTAATTAATAATAGTCATAATGTCTGTGGTTTTTATGCCATCAGACTGTAGTTACCTGAATGGAGAATCTTGTCAGGTGCTTTGTTTAGTGCTTATTTAACCTCTTAAGAGGAGGGATTTTAATTTTGCCCTTAGGACTTGGTTGGGATGGGATTCTCTTTCTTGCTGACCTAACTTGTCTGACTTTGCTGCAGTCATACGAACTTGAGACAGCTTTACCTCCAGTGGATTGTGTACTATTAGATTAAAAACCTGACCCTGACTGAGGCTTTCAGCTCATTGTATCTCTACTGATTGGTGAAACTGTTCAACATTTACTATTAATCATGTTAGTATCAGACTGAAATTAGTACAATACTAACACCAGCTATTAGTCTCTTGGTGACACTCATTTTTTTTCTTTTCTCTCAATTATGGAAACTAGCTGAAACCCTGCATTTTGGAAACAGACCATAAATTTATCCATTCCACTTTTTTATTGTAGCAATAAACAAATATAACATCAACTGTTTTTGTGAGGACTTTTAAGTTGATAAGTAGAAAGGTTAATGTTTATGACCTTTTAGTAATGGCTGCTTGTACTATAAATGTAAACACGCTATAATTTTTTTTTAGTTTTCATTTTTCAGTGACCAGAGAAAAAAGTAATAAAAAATATAACTTGGTTTCTAGCTTGGAAGTTTCTAGCTAGATGTTTACTTTTATATGTTAAAACAAAATGATAAAGATTTGGTTTAGTAAACCTGATGGACACAAAGTAAGAGTCCATTTTAATATTATATTTATTCTGTAAATTGAACCCTGCGCTGAAAAAAGTTTTGGAATTTTCCAGAATTTGCTGAAAAACTTGTACCATGTCCGATGAGTAACTACAGAAAATCTGTTGGCAATCCACCTTATCTATCATTGAATTATGTAATAGCCAACAGTTGAATGAAACAGGAAGCATCTACTCTGAATGATGAATATAAAAACTTTGTTACAACTCACAGTAGATTACATACCAACTAAACCAAGAGCCAAATGTAGAATCCCATGGGAGTCATTTGTAGTTAAGAAGAAATGAAACAGCTTAAAAAAGCATTCTTTCTCAAAAAAAGGAACCCAACAAATGCCAACATGCAAAAACTTATAAAGATCCAGAGAGAACTGACCAACACACCAAAAAAAGAACAATTAGAATATATTCAAGGCCAAATCAATAAAATTAAAATTCTCTAAAAGATAGACAATCATGAATAGCATAGCAGACAGAAGGAAGAGCACCTTGACAGCAAAACTAAAAGCTACCAGCCAAGAAGAAAGAAGTAGAAAAAATATTTCAAGAATCTTCTTGGAAACTTTCCCGAAAATTTGATGACACTTCTCTGATTATGCAAAACTCAGTGAAGAAATGAACAAAAGGTTGCATTCTTCTTCCTTTCACCAAAAAAAAAAGCAACAACAGAATCACTAAGAACTCCAGAGGCATAACTCTTACTGCTATAGCTGGTAAAGTTTATAATGCCTGCTTCTCAATTGTATCCAACTTGAAATTGAGAAAATTCTTAGGAAAAATCAGAACTGCTTTTGAAGGAATTGCACCTCAACCTCACAGGTTCTAACAATCTGTCAAATCATTGTTGCTTTGACATTGTTGCTAGAGTCTTGCAAGATAATACGTTAGCACCATGTTTGTTTATACTCTGTCTAGATTACATACTTTGAACATCTGTAGATCTAATAAAAAAAAATGGTTTCACTAAAAAAAAGGCAAAAAGCAGATGAAATCCTGCAAAAACTATGACAGATGCAGACTACGTAGATGACAGCACTTCTCGCAAATACAGCTGCCTATGCTGAAATTTTATTGCATAGCCTAGAGCAAGCTACAAGAAGCACTGACCTTTATGGGACTGCAAATAAAACATGTTTTAAACAAAAAGGAGCCATCACGGCTCTCAGTGGCAAGCCTCTAAAATACTAATTGGCTGGGACCGTAGAATACACCAACTACTTCTCTGCTGAGGAGTAAGATCCCTTCCTCTGCTCCAACGAGTGTTCTAGATATGACCCTAAACAATCTGAGGTTCCAGTAATGCTTGAGCTTAGGAGAATGCAGAGTACCGCTTCATTGCCATTGCTCCCAGGTCCACTATAGCCCTGAGTGGTAGCACCTGATAAAGTCCTATCTATGGGTCAAATGGAACTAAACTATATACTTATGCTGAACTGAATTGCTCAAAATAGAACCGTTTTGACATTTAAACTGTGTACTTATGCTAAACTGAATTCTTTGAAATGGAACTGTTTTTGTATGCTAAATTGAATTGTTTGATATAGAACTGTTTTGACATTTAACTGTGTTTATTTGGTATGGACCTTTCCCCCCTAAAAAAAGAAGAAAACCAAGATGTAAATTAAAAAAAATTTTTTTTTTAACTCAATTGTTGTTGTACTCCCTACATAATGGACTCGCCCTCCTCTATAAATACACATCAACGAGAGCGTCAGATGGAGTTCACCAATCAGCGTGATACAATCACATGTGATACCATTCGTGTAGTGGATGGATAGTCACTGCCCCACTGGATTCTCAACTTGCTATCAACTAACTATTGTTTAACCAGGTTCACTTGTATCTTGTTTCTATTACTTGAATGTTTTTGTGTTCCCCATGTCTTTCTTTTGTCAACATCACAACAATTATGAATATTTTGCTTTTTCTTATTTGATGTACATGGAAGTTTTTTTTCTCTTTCAGATGATGATGAATGCAAATGTCAAAGTATTGTCCCGATCATGCAAACTCCAGCTTCTCCAGGCAAAGGAGATGCCCCTCCCAGGGTACAAAACAAGTGCCTTATGACTTGGGGATTCAATTCTACCACTTTTACAGCAGAAACGCTGGACAGCAATGCGTTTTGGTCAGTAACTATTGAACGCAATTCAGCTCAGATTGGGGACCTCAAAGCTGGCTATGTATTTGGTGCCGGCATTGCCTCAGAACGTCTCAACAAAAAAGACCAGGTTGGCATTCATAAAAAATCAGTTGGTATAATCTGCAACAATGGTAGCATCCAGTTCTGTCAGAATGGGGTTTGTGAACTATTGATGACGCTTGAAGCATTGCCTCTTTCAGTTACTCTTTTTGTGAGACTTGACTGTGAAAATTCAATAATTCTTGGATACACACTAACCAACACAAGTTGGGGGGACACCCTCACTGGAAAGAAAATCATCACCGACAAAGCAGCTATAAAAACTGTCTATCCAGTGTTTACAGTTAGTCAAAAAGTGAAAATGCAATTTCCAACTTACGTGTGATTAGCTGTGATCGCTCCTCATGGCCCTTTTTTTTTTTTTTTTTTTTTTTTTTACATGACTCTTCCACTGCAATTCCTAACCCCCATTTCAAAATGGAATATTTTGGACATTGTGTCTTGGTAGGTCTCCTATACAGAGATTAAAAAATGGTTCTTTTTGTTTAAAAAGATTTAAAAAAACAAAACAAAAAATTTGTATATAGTAAAGCTTATTTATTAAGACATGCAAGAGGCTGTGGGCTAAAGAAATCCAATTTTATAATCAACTTGGGGATGATTTCTATTGAAATATTCAAGGGACCAATTAGAAATAGGAAAGATCTGAAAAATAAATTTTATGTCATTTTCATTCCAGTCAAAATTCAAAATCTGTTCAAATTAATTTTATCGTAAAGAATAATTTCTTTCAATTCCTTTAATAGTTTAGCTAATTAGATTAAAAAGAAACCCGCAAAAAAACCCATTTTATCACATTTTACTGTTTATTATTTACAAAACATAAAAACATCGGTTCATATTTCTTAAAAAATAAATATTTGCCTATTTTGTGTGTAATATTTTAAAGATTCTTCAAGTTTTCTAAAAAGTCATATCTTCATGATAATCATTCCATCTAAAAAAAATATTTTGGGTAAACATTCTATTTTGTATGATATGAGATTTATTCATTGGGGATTTTATTCATTATTTCAACAGTAATTATAGTTTTTTTCTTTTATACAGAAATTGGGTTCTGGCTCAATGCTGAACCATGTCCTGAATCTAAACTGTATCTGATTGTAAGGTTCCAGTTCTGGAGCACTGGGAATATGGAATACCTCTTCATTTCCATTACTCCCAGATCCACTCTGACCTAGAATAGTAGTACCTGTTAGGGTTCCATCTGTTGGTCAAATAGAGCTTTTTGAAAATTATTAGTATTGGCTGGGAATACTTGAAACCATATAACTGTGTGCAAACAAATAAAAAAGTGCAATTTTAAACATTGAAAACATAGTTATGATTACAATCAAACAGTTGCAAATTAATCAAATTTCAGCTCTAAATAACACATAAGGAGTTGATATGTTGTTAAACGAAACCAATGCTGACACCTTCTCCATCGTCAAACTGTAGTGCTTTTTTTTTTTTTTTTTTTATAAAACCTGCCAAATGTGATCATAAAATCCTTTTTTCTCTGTCACCTCTGAATTAAAGTTAAAATCATTTTTTCTAATGATTATGATTCAATTGTCATAATTTAGATTTGACATAAGTCTACAAGTATAGGCTACTCAGTGAGGATTAAACTCATTAGTAATTGTAGAAAGGCCAGTTTTACACTGACACTTTTGTGCCACAAAAATTCACTGAATATTTTTACTTTTTTTCGTGTCATTTTATATAACTTGCTCATTGGACATTTTCAAAACTTATATAACTTTGTGGAAATTGATATTTTTTCAAGTCTGTTTTTGTCTTTTGAACTGAAAGTTTAGTGATTTGGTTATACATGTGAACAAAGA
Organism: Sepioteuthis lessoniana; assembly: GCA_963585895.1. Classification (NCBI taxonomy): domain Eukaryota; kingdom Metazoa; phylum Mollusca; class Cephalopoda; order Myopsida; family Loliginidae; genus Sepioteuthis; species Sepioteuthis lessoniana. Next base: position 29,988,615 of record OY757932.1, on the reverse strand, counting down.
TTACGTGAAGAACTTATTAGACTTTCAAATGTTTTATTTTAAATTTGAATTTATCTTTTTTTTGCAATTTATTTGAATAAAACTGGAGCTCAGTTAAAACTTTTGATGAGGTACGCAACATAAATAAAATGGAATTTAATTTGTGATTGCTGCATTAAAAAAGAATCAACAAATTTGTTAGCTGTTTTATTCTAATGTTTGCAGATAGATAATCTTCTGTTTGCTAATGCACTTATACATGTGCTGGCAAAGTATACTCTGATCATGTGATTGAAAAAGTTGTAATTTAAATATGAAGTAATGATACAAAATTGTGATCAAATAAAAAAAAAAGTTTTAAAAATGGCTGAAAAAAAGAAAAAACCCAACATGAATACTGATTTTGAATTGAATTTTGAGACCTCAAATTTTAAAACAAGAGAAGCTTATTAAAAAGTGGAACAGACTTAATTATCTGTTATATCTAAAAAAAAAAAAAAACATACCAGCCAAATAAACTAATATACATAGTCACATGTACAAACTTAAATATAGATACACACTGAAATGTCTATAAAGGTTTTGTATAATAGAATGTGTATATATTGCTTCTCAAACTTTTGGCCCGAGAAGAAGGTGAATAACAGCTTGGTTCCAAGGAACCTTCCCTCCAGGCAGCACTTGCTGTCTACTCTAAATGGAGTAAAGACTGAGTTAATTGCTTGGTGCCTGAGGCGCCCTTGAAAAGGAATGCTGACAGAACCAACCAATTTTTAAAACTGCTGCACATGAGTATCTATTTGTGTGTGGCACCTAATAATTAAAAAATGAACTTGTCTATTTTAGCTTGGTGGTTTAAAAAAAATATAGTGTGTGTATATACACACACACACACACTAAAATACAAAAATAAATGTTTTGATATATACAATTTAATTGTTAAAAGAAATGCAGTGATACCATAAAGAAACATTCTAAAACTGTAACTTTTTCTATTCTATGAAAATTCTTTTGATTTCTAGAAGTCTCTTGTACCTTTCTCGCCGCACACTTCAATTTCGTTTCGTCTCTTGCCTTGTAATGTGGCAAGCAATATTTGATACTGAGTGTCAATTTGTTTAAATTATTTGACACAGCAAGATCGTTTGGCATGATGACTTGTTTGAAGGTGGCCAGTGGGTAAAATATTTTGATCGGGTGAAATCTGTCATCTTTTCAATCTTTAAAAAAAAGTTTTCTTGTTACTGTTTATTTACTGTTCAAATTAATTTGATTTAATCTAAATGAATTAAATTTATTTGATGTTCAAATTATAGAAAATGCCTGTGGCAAGGGAAATAACTTTTGTTTGAATGGCTGGATTATATCAATTCACATTTGGTGTTAATTGGAATCTCCAGAAATTTATTGAAAAAAAATACAAATTTTTTTGTGTCATGAAAAACTTCATTTTAAGTTCCTTACAAAAGTTGATAGAAGTTAGTTTTTTTTGTTAGTATTTATTTACTGATGATGCCAAACAATTTTATTTTAACTTTGGTAGAATATTTTTACATTAATTTCTTGTTAGAAATTTTTCAAATATTTTCTGAACTTTAAAAAAAAATGTTTTTGTTACTTTTTACTTAACTATGGAGTCAGTAAAAATGAAAATGGTTGCCTGTTTCAACAACTGACACATCTCTCCTGACCTTAACATAAAACAATTTTTTTTCTTATGTATAAATAGTTGATTTGGCTTTGAAAATGGTTTTATTGATTTTAGATTTTGTTTTTAAAATTTCTAGAAAGGAAATGGTTATTTAAAAAAAACACAACAAAGAATTTATAAAAGTAGTAGTTAGTTTGCATTTAAAGGAATTATTTTACCAACATTTTAAATTTAAAAAAAAAAAAAGAATGCAAACAGTTTGCTCCAAAAAGTTATGATATTGATTTAGAAATAAATGTCTAACTAAAAGTAACATTTTGGATTAAGCAAATTGCATTTTTACATACAAAAGTTGATAGAAGTGTCAAATCTAATGCAAAATTCAAGATTTAAGAAAACTGTAAGTTGTATATATATATTTTTTAAATACAATCTTAAATTCAGAACATTTCTCTTATGATAAAAGTTTACATTGGTTTCATAAAAGATGAATTCTAACAAATTTTCTTCTTAAAATCAGGATCATGTTATATAAAATGATATTATGAATATTATTTTAATAATAAGAATGTTGAAATAAAAATTATAAGATTTGATCAATTAGTTTTTTTGTTTATGTAATTTCTTCAGAAAAAAAAGTTTTACCTTTTTATGTTCTAGAGTTTGAATTATTTCAGAATTTCTGAAGTTCCATTTTAAAACTTTGAATTTATTTGTTGAAAACTTGGTTATTTCACCATCAAATTCAATTATTGTTTAAATAAGAAAATATTTAAATAATAATCTTCACATTTAAAAAAAAAAATCAATTTTAAAATATTTGAGTATTTTTTAAACATAATGAAAGGTCAGCAGATTCTGAGAATTTTTGTATTTTTTTCATTTTAAATGTATTCATTTTAAAATAAAAATTTTTTAATTTGGAAAATTTTTCCAGTTTTGTTACCATTCCCAAGACATCATGACCAAAATCATCTCACTTACCCACCCTGTGTGACTAAGTGACTGACTATTTTTTATCAACTATGTTGCATTAGTCTCTTTCCCCACTCCACCCCATCCCATACCATTACTTTGGAGACAAGTTTGAATCTGGTTTCTTGTCTATTTGTAAAATTTTTGAATTTCTTGCTTTCAGCTTCATCTAAAAGAGTGTGTATACAACATAATTCTTTGCTTGACACTCAAGCATTTTTAATGATAGTGTGTCTGTATATCTTTATGAATGTTAAGATACAATATGAAAAAATTTGAAAATAAAATGTTTTAAGAACTTTTTTTTTTTTTGTTTTTTCGAATGCAACTTAATTTTTTTGAATTTATTTTATGATTTAATGTTAATCTGAAATAATAATGGAATTTGACTATTTGAGAAATGACAATATCATTTATCGAAAGAAAATATGAAATACTTCAAGCATGGAAGACAAGGAAATTTGATGATAGACCTCTTCCAAAACACAAGAAATGGTTGATAGGTAAAGCATGGACTGTTGTTATCCAATAGGCTGTTATTTTGTCTGAATTTCTGAGACGAAGCTTGATGATTTCTATCATTCAGGGTTTTTTGGACTATTATCTTCATCTTTATTATTATATTCACAACGTTCTGGCTGATACGTCCTCTGGCATTCTTCTTGTGAACACAACAATAAAGATGAAGACAACAGTCCAAAAACCCTGAATAATGAAAAAAAAAAAAGAAAAACTTACATGAGCATTAAATGAAATTTGAGACCTATTCTTTTTAAATGAATGATAAGAAAATAATTGTTGGTTTAAAATTGAACTTTAATTTAAGACAGTTTTAAAGACAATTTGGGTGTAAAATATGAAAAAAATATGCAATCCTGGATGAACAAAAAGGAGAGCGGAGGACTACTTAATTTCATGAATACCATGTTAAAGTTCTTTTTGGTATGAATCCTAGTAGGAAGGGAAGCAACTCTGGTAGGGTCGAATCCTTTTGTTGTACATGTAGGTTTGGTTTGGTTTCTTTGTTTAATGGCATATCAACCTTCATAGGTTATTTAATGCCAAAGCCACCACAGTGGTACTATTCAACCCATAGCTGGGAGTATATGGGGGTTCATACCTTTCCCAAGGGTATTTATCCGAAAGTGAATGTAATGGCACAGCTGTAGTTTGAACTCCCTTACTATGATTCCACAGTCCAGCACTTTAACCATTACACCACGAGGATCCCGCCCACCAATGTTGATGTAGTTTTTAAAATAAATAACATTTTTGAGAATTTAAAATTATTTTGAATAATTAAAAAAAAAATTCAAAATATTTGAGAAGTATTTACTTTCAACTTAATTTTTAGATTCTTCTTTAAAAATTTTATTTTGGTGAGGATCATCAATCTGTGACAAAGAAATAGTTTAGAAATAATATTGTTTAACATTTTACTTAAAAAAAAACTCTTATAAACTGAGTTCTTCTATAAGCCTTTTGCAGGCAGAGCAACATTTTATCTGCCTATAAAAAGGTTAAATACATTTTGTAATTCTGTCAAGTCTTGTATCAAGATATACTAGCACTTTTTTTTTTTTTTTTTTTTTTTTTCAAACCGTAGAAATTTGAAGACTTGTAATGTATTTGTGGATGAAGAAGAACATCGTATGCAGGGTATATTTTTTTATTTACTTTACTATTAATCTATCATTCTTAGGTGAAAAAAAAAACATTTTGAACTCTTAATTTTTACTAATATTTTCTTTCCTACTTTGATCTTTAGTTGTATATCTTTTAAAATCCAAGCTCTGATCCTCATTTTATGACAGTAGAAAATAGCATAGATCTAAAATAATGAGATTATTTTGCTTCTCCTTGGCCTAATAAAATGCACCAATACCGTCATCAGCTGAGTTATGAAACTTGATTGGTTTGCAGAAACAGAAATTAAACATATGAACTTATTCTTTACTGTTTCTAGATTTTTCTTGGTGCACTATCTAATATTTTTACACTCATGGCATTAATTGGATTTTTTTTTCTTTTTTGATAAACTATTTTGTGTATAACATGCACCTCTAACTTTGGACTATGAAATTCTAGAAAAGAAAATTTATGTGTATATGTATGGACTTTTTAGATAGAATTTGTAGCAGTTAAATTCAAAGTTTAGCATTTGTTCATACTGACTAGAAATAAGAAATTATGTAGTTTCCCATTGACATGATGGTTAGCATATTTACCAATGGTCTGGAAGCCTGGGGGTTCAATCCCAGGTCAAGTCATACCAAAGACTCAAAGGATGGTACTTGATTAACACTCACCCTTAATTTCTACTTTTATAATGCGAAGTGGAGCAATTCGGGGAAAGGAGTAGTGCCCTCCCCTACACTTTGGTATAGTAGCTATTGAAAAGGGAGCTTTTGGGTCACCTTCAACTGTGGTCGGCCAACTAACAAACAACATTATGTCTTAAAAGACAAAACTTACACATAGTATTTAAAGAAAACACATGAACATGTAAAGATAGATATACAAGCCTATAATGAAAATAAGCTCATATTAATAGAAACAAAATCATAAGCCAACACATTCAGGAGGATATTTCTCTGTAATAGCATAATAAAATATTAGTTTGGACTATACATATAACTTATTTTTGGCTATTCAATCCTGAATATGATGAGGCATGTGGCAGGAAAAAAAAATCAATCATATAGTTTAATCATATGGGGAAAAAAAAAAAAAAATAATGCATCTGTTACACAAATAATGACCATATTTTATATATATAAAGTTTAACTTGCTTTTTATGGTAACTAACTCAATAAAAAGAAACTAAAAAAATAAAAGAAAATCTAAGTTAAAATTGTGTTCTTTGAGGTGTTTTTGATAAAGAGAATATTTTCTCTTGAGTTTTATCCTATTTATTTCGAGCAGTGTTATCATGGTGATAGTGTGAGCTCAAGTCCCGCAGTTGGTCATGTGATTGAAAAACATTCTTTTAATAAATCTCTAAGGATTAAAGAAAATATGATACTGAAAGTTGAAAGAAAGAAAAGAAAAGGAAGTAAGACTGACATAAAAGAAAGGAAGATGCTATATAAACGTATGAAAAAAAAAGAAAGGAAATCAAAAGGTAAAAAAAAAAAGACAAAGAAAAAAGTTGATAAACAGATTCTCTTGCGTTATAATTGTTATTTTTGTCAGAAGTGAATTCTGTTGCACGAGTTCAAATCCTGAAAAAGTCCGTTTGCATTTCATAGTGTTAATACCCTTGGAGAAAGTAGGAATCCAGCAATGAGTAAGTGGAAAGGCAGACTGCATTCTTTAACCTTACTATAGTAACCAGTTTAGGAGAAGGAAAACTTTGAATTCAAACCAGTTGTAGACCCGGAGAGGGATGGGCTTCATGACCAAACCAGGTTATGTTTTAGGTGAAACAGTTTTAGGGAAACACAAAAGGATGGACAAGTAGGTAAAATAAAAAATTAAAAAAAAGCAAATATCAAAGGAATAAATTAATGATTGTAGTTGTAGCTACCACACAGTGGTGTAGGGGTGAGTGCTACGCCTTTCCCTGGATTGCTCCACTTTACCCTTGATATGTACCTTATAATGCTGAGTGTTAAGCAAGGAGGTATCGAGTACCCTTTTCTTTTTTTAGTCTTTTGGTATGACTTGACCTGGGATAAGAACCCTGATCTCCTGAGCCATTGTCTTCATCTTTATTGTTGTATTCACAATGTTTTGGCTGATATGTCCTCCGGCTTTCTTTTCGTGAACATGAAGATGGAAGACAATAATCTGAAAACCCTGAATGATTTTAAAAAAAAAAAAAAAGGAAAATACTTACATGAGCATTAAATGAATTTTGAGACTTTTTTTTTTTTTTTTAAATGAATAATAATAAAACAATTGTTGGTTTAAAATTGAACTTTAATTTAAGACAGTTTTAAAGACAATTTTAATCTGGGTGAAAAATATGAAAAAATATGCAATCCTGGATGGACAAAGAGGAGAGGAGGAAAAAACTACTTAATTTCATAACAAATATTAAAAAATCCATTCTAACGTGGATTTTTGTTTTTAAACATGAAAGAAATGAAGAAACCCAAAATGGTGATTTGAAAAATGAACAACCAAAACTGTGCTGAATGAAAAGTGCCTATATACAAAATGACCAAGATCTAACCAACACTTAAAACTTTTCAAGACCAAAACAATTCCAGCTCTCTCTCTCTCACACATACTTTTCACATCATATATTCAGAGAGGAGGACAGAGTAAGATTTACTATGAAACCTAAATTTCAGGGCCCTGAATCCAGTAGGGATTCCAGAAATTATTTTATTCCACATTGTTTAAAAAGTTTGGGTCTACTGTATGAGAAAGAGATCTTAAGAAAATAATAAATTTAATTCAATACAAAATAATAGTTAAAATAAAAAATGTTATTAAAAGTTGGAAACCTTCCCATAACAGTTCAAGTTTTGGACCCCCCCCCACAAAAAAAATGTTGGCCCATCACTGAGGAAGAAGGGTGCTCAAAAGTAGACACAGTTATTGAAGAAATGTTTGGTAAATTGTTTTTTTTTAAAATTATTATTTATGGCTCATTCTTACTAAGACGAACTAACTAGAACATCAAATAATTTTGTAATAGGAGGAAGAAGAGAAAGAAAGAACTAACCCTTACAAGGATTCTAACATGAAACAGTGACCTATATAAACTGATAACACACCTGAAAAAAACATTAAATGTTTTTTGATGAAAGCAAAACCTGAAAACATACAGTATGTAAGAATGAAATAAATAATTCTTAAAAAGATATAAATCTCTTAGTGGATCTATTCATTTTGAAATATTTACTTTTTTCTTTCTGGACCTAGAAAAATTTTTTTAGACACACACACACACATATATATATATATATATATATATATATAGAATTAACTTAAATCGCGAGTCGAAAATCTTCTACTAAAGTTTCACCTTAAATCGCGATACTGTGAATACTGGTAGATATTAGATTAGTAAATATATATATATATATATCTACTTTTGTACTCCTCTGTATAAGAATGTGTATTTCTAAGGATTGTTAATCATTCTTAATACTGTATATACTTGAGTAATGTACAACTTTATGCAATGAATGACCCCTATTGTTAAAAATAGGGGTCATTCATTGCAGTGGGGAGCTATATTTTGAACCATGAGATAATATAATAATACATGATAAACACTCTTTTTTTCAGTGGTTAAACACAGAAAAAAAGAGTGTTTATCATGTATTGAGTAAAATGAATGACTCTAAACTTGATGATGTTGGCCTACAAAAATATTTCTTTAACGTCCAATGTATTTAGACACTTATTTATAATTTAAGAACTACTGATAAAATCAAAATCAACGCAACGTAGCTTATCAAGTTTACTTGGATATTCCAAAGTAAAAAAAAAAGTGAAGTAAGCAACTGTAATTGAGGGTGACTCCAAGGCTCCCTTTTCATTAGCTACTACACTGATGTGTAGATGAAAGTGCTACTCCTTTCTCCGGATTGCTCCACTTTATCTTGATCTGTACCTTATAATGCTGAGTTTTAAGCAAGGCGGCATCATGTACCATTTTTTGAGTCTTTGGTATGACTCGACCTGAGATTGAACCCCGGTCTTCTGGGCCATTGGTGAACACTACCCATTAGACTAAAATATTCTAAAATCCCACCACTGATACACATTATCATTGATAATATAATAACTACATATGTAATTGATTAAGTACATTTGGGAAGCATCATTTTAGTTAAGATAATGAAGTTTTTACATAACTTGGTTTATTGTTTATAATATTTGTTTATATATTTATATGCAAATGTGTTATAAATAGTAAAGTGTTAAAAACTTTATTATCTTAACCAAAATCTAAATAAAGGCTGTTAGTTATGTGGAGACACTTTGGATTGAAGTTATGGCAAAGTTAGGCCAAGAAATAAAGTTTCTAATTTCAAAAATATATCTCATGTAATGAATGACCCTTTGTTTTTGAGGAGAAAAAATTGGTCTTTAAAAAGTTGTTCATTACACAAGTATATAAGGTAGGTAATAATTTCAATACAAAAATTGGAAGAATGTGTGGCTATAAAATTTGAATTCATTCATTGAATATTTTGAGAAATTCCATTAAATGTCATTTACTAAAGGAGGATTGAAGAAATTTTGATTTTAGCCAAATGTAATATTTTCTGCTTGTTTTTTTTTTTTAAACTATGAAATTCTTTCTTTATTTTTTTAAAAAAAAATGTGTCATTTCTTACAGGATATACAAATTCCCTTAAATAATTTCTGACAAGATAAAATTTCTTTGTCTAATAATTGAAGTAGGCAATGAAGAACAGCCATTATATTAACATTTACATTCAATATCTGTCAACCCTTTTCTTCTTAGAGCACACTCAGCAGGGCTTAGAATAAGCTGACTGTATCCTTTGCAGTGGAGTACCCCCCACTCCCCAGGTGTTCTGGGTGTGAAATTAAACTGCTCCTGACAGTGAGGCTTCACTTCTGGAGATCTAGCTAGTGTTGTGTACCCCTTTATTGCCATTACTCCCAGGTCCACTCTGACCTGGAGTGGTAGTCCCTGTATGGATCAAATAGATCTGTTTAAAAAAATCATTCTTATTTGACAAGACTGTACAAAAAAGAAACAACAATGCAAAAAACATAATTATGAGCAATTCCCTAACCTCTTGGCATAAAATAACCCTTGATGGGTTGACATGCTTAATGGCATACAACTTTATGAATACAACTTTTTCTTTTTTATGTAAAAAAAATTCTACTTATTTATGAAATATGAATTTTTTTTTCTTTTGGGTGATGCATAATCTAAAACAGAGATTGCAGTGGGGAGCTATATTTTGAACCATGAGATAATTTTTAGTATTTTTCTACATGTGCACCCATTTAAGTCCGCTTGAAAAAAAATTTTTTTTTTTTCTGTCATTTAAACTAATTAAACCCTCAAGCTAACCACAATTTTTTTATTTAAAAAAAAAAAAAAAAAAAAAAAAAAAAATACATTTTATAGTTGGGGAGGGAGGAAGGGTCACTTTCAGATTCTAATTCAATGTAGAATGATCATCCATTTCCAGAACAGGTATTTAAAAAAAAAACGAAAACAAAAACAACAAAAAAAACAAAACAAAACAAAAAGAAAAAAAAAAAATAAATGCCCCCCCCCTCCACTAGAAGTAAAAATAAAAAAAATAATTCAACCTGTCTGGTTGTCTTAACCAATGCTAACTATCCCAGAAATGGGTGATCATTCTACATTGAATTAAAATGTCAAAGTTAATTACCATTTTTTTTTTCTTTTCTTTTTTTTTTTTTTTTTAAAAAACAAAAAAATTGCAGTAAGTTTGAGGGTCTAATTAGTTTAAATCAAGGAACAAAATTCCGAGAATTTTTTTCTTTTCCCAGTGAACTTGAGCAGGTGCATGTGTCAAATTTTACACAATTTTTTTGTCCATTTTTATCTGAAGCAAATTTCATAATCTATGAACATTTTTAAAATTCATTTATAAATTGTCATTTTTTAATTGAAATTTAATTTTGTAGAACAAATGAATTTATCATTTTCATAAAAAGTGCAATAAAAGGAATCAGATATCTAGAAGCATTTTCTTTTTTTTTTTTTTTTTTAATGACTGACAATGAAATAAGAAACCCTCAGTTGACAGTGTCAGAGTTGGGTCAGGGTGCCTATTGTCCCTACTCTATGCCAACTAATATTTTGTCATCTTTCTTCATAAATAGCAGTTTAGATTAAGTTCATTAAATATCAGCAACATGAAATGGCAAAAGGGGAACACTACAATAAAATCTTAGGAGGAACTTAAAAATATTACTGTTTATACTGGTTGGGTAGGAGGTAGTAGATTTTATAGTAAGTAGATTTTACACTAATACCTATGGGTAAATAGTAGGGCAGACTGAGCTCTTTAACCTTGCCATGGCAACCAGTCTAAGAGAAGGAAAACTATGAATTCAAACGAGTTGTAGACCTGAAAAAGGATGTATTTTGAATTTCTGCCCAAGACACGCTATATAAGTCGCATCCTTGCAGTGAGGGAGATTTGACAATATCTAACTGAAAAGAATTTTTTCTTTCTAATATTTGACCTTAAATTCAAATTAACTTTGAGTTGAAAAAAAGAGAATGACTTGATTTAAATTCAAGTCACACTGAAAGCACCAATTCATATTGATAAACAAAGTTAAGCAGATATGAGCCAGTTCATCTCAACTGGGTGACAGTTAACTAGCTTTTAACAGTTATATTGGACGACGGTGATAAGTCAGATACAGCTTTAAATGTCCGAGTAGAATGAATGGCATGACCAGATATGAGGGGGGGGGAGAGGAGGAGATTGAGTCCAGAAGGGAAAGTTCTGAAGAAACAATTATTTCGATTAAAGCTGTTTCAATTATTGATTTTCATTATTCTCAAGTTACAATAAAGAGATGTATACGATGATATTACTCAAAATTAATAATAATAATTAAACACTATTTTTTTAAATGATATACAGGGAGTTTCAGAAAAATTGATATCATTTTGTAATCTAAAAGTCTAATCAATTCTCATTCAAATGATCTCAAATTTTAACAGCATGTGTTGAAACAACTCAAAATTCTATTGTAAATGATTTTTCTCTTATTCAGGTATAAAAATGCCATTTACTGGAAAAGAAAAAGCATTTAAATATTAAACATAGAATTTGAACTTGTTTCAAAACATGCTGTTAAAATTTGAGATTATTTGAATAAGAATTGGTCAAGTTATTAGATTACACTATGATATCAATTTTTCTGAAACACCCTGTACATCTCAAATGATATGAAATTTTTTGAAACAGCCTGTAAAAGTAACAAACATCATTTAAAAAATGGTGTTGCTAAATATTTTATTGATTGACAATACAAGATGAGTTTATGGCAGAAAATCTGGAAATGTGATGAGTAAGAGTGAGAGAGAAACTTTGTATTCACTAAATATGTAACCAATCAATTTTGATAACAAATTTGTTGGGTGGGATTGGTTTGAAACCTTTAAAGTCTGGCAGTTGTATGAGCAGAACAGAAATTATTTTAAACTTGACTGAATTTATTTTTGAAATATTTTTTTTAGATTTGGAAAAAAAAAAAAAAAAAAAAAGAAAAAAAAAGAAAGAAATTAACTGGATGTTGAAGGTTTCATCTCTCAAACAAATAAAAATTTGTAAAGGAGACAAAAATTCTGAATTTCTAGAATTGACAATCGATTAAGAATAATTTTTAGCAAATAAAACATGAAGGCTTATTTATTTGATCTTTCAAACAATGAATAATGAATGGGATTTAGTTGAATATAAAATGGATTTGCATAGTTAATTGTTACCTAATTTTTTCTCGTTTGATGCATAGAAAAAACAGGTTTGAGGCTTAACTGGAACTTGGTGTTGTAGTCAATATTTTGACTAGCATGTTCTCTGCTCAGTATCAGGCCCCACCCATATACCCCCCCCAAAAAAAACATGTCATTTCCTAATCAAAATCAGTGATCAGTTTTGAAGTGATTAAACTGATCTTGTTTTATATGAAGTTATTAAACCTATCAATAATGAAATTCCTGATTAAATGGAGAACTGATTTGTTGTTGCTGTATATACTTGCATATCACATGGCTTTCTGAAACCTGTCTTTTTGCAGCTGGAAATTGTAGGTATACCAGTTAGCCTAGGCCAACTATTTACACACACAAAGTTCGTATTTTGTGTATGTTACAACCAGTTGCGTATTTACTGAATATAACACCTATTGCAAGCCCTGGAATTGCATCCTTGTCTAAACATATGACACCCAGTTTTATTTATTTATTTTTTTCTTTTTAGATAACTTTACCTTAAAAATCAGTTAAAAAATACAAGTTAATTTCATCAATCTTCTAATTAAAAAATTATGGCACAACTGAAAATTACAATTGCACCTTCCTGATGAATAGTCATATTGCCAGTATCTCTCAGTGATGCCTACTTTTATGCCCAGGGCACATAGTGTAGATACGCTACTGGGTGTGACCCCCTAATATTGGGCTAAAATTTAGGTCTCAGAAAGTCACATGACATGCGAGTATATATGGTATTTAAACAAGTGACAGGTATTGTGAATATACTGTCCCCTTTTGGTAAGACTTTTCTAATTGTCTCATTATAAAAAATAATTTCCTAGAATATTAACTGGCTTTTTAAACAAAAGAGTTCAAATTATGACACAAAACAAAATTAAATTTAAATATATTTTTGTAAGATTGCATTGTTTTTCAAAGCCCAATAAAATATGTAAACTTGAGTTTAATTTTGTTAAATTCTTATTTGTGTTTCCCATTTTCATTAGATGTTGAAATTTTTTCTTTTTTTCCACAATGATGTTAACCTAAATATTAACCAACAAAATAATTTTTTTATTACCTTGAAAGGAATGTGAAAATTCTGAAACAACTAATTTCTATTGACAATTAAGTTTTAAAAAATCCATGAAAACTGAAAATAGGGTGGGGTCTGGAGAAATACTGGATGTTTTTTCCTCCTTTTGTTTTTAAGCTGTAACGTTTGCTTCTACAACAGCTTTGACATCGTTTGATGATTCGCAAGCTTTGAGTAGAGGATCTTGCTCAAGGAATTCATTAAGTTCTTGTTCTAAGTCCATTGGCAATGTGTTTCCTTCACCAGTACTGACTGGAGGTAAGAGAGTATTATTGGCAGGGTCAATATCACTCATATTATATGCACTTGAAATCAAATCCTCTCCTTCAATGGGGTTGGTAGAGATGCCCATTGCATTTCGAATTGCTCTAACACTGAGAAGACCACCAGGATTGGCCTGGAAAAAAAAAGAAAAAAGAGAACAATGCTAAATTCTGTTGGAAGACAATTGTTATTCAAAGAAAATGAAGATCTTTTTTTTATTTGAATTGATTGAACCCTTTTAGTAGGGAGAAGGATTTGAGTCCCTCAAATTGATTTAATGCATGAGAGTGAGATGCAACTTTAGTCCGCATTACTTTTTGAATCTTTAGTTATATAAAAGGGTGGGCTGAAATGTTCATATGATGACATCATATCTGCTATCAATGACTTTTTTGATTATCAATGGAAGAATCATCTCAACCACAAGGTGGGGGAGGTGACTATGTTGAAAATTAGACATCATCTGGTTACATTCCATGATAGTATCTTAGTCAGCCTATGAACTTTTCAGCCAACCCTCATACCCTTTGTTTGATATACCACAGCCCTGAAATATGTATATAAAAAAATACTGTATCACTTCTAAAACTTCAGTAAAACAGTCATTTTTAGAAGTATCAGTGAATAAAAAATTCTTTTATAAACACATTTGTGTGATAAACCCTCTAATGTCTATTGTGTATTGAAATATTGTAATTGTGAAACTTCAATAAATTCTATTATTTTATGGTCAAAAGAGCATTAAATTTGTTGCTAAATGCACTGCACCAAAAGGTTAAGATAAATTGATCAAATAAAGTTCTACTTACTTGTTTGGCCAACTCTCGTAATTCTTGAGTCACTTTGTTGGCTGAAAAGAAAACAAAAATGTGAAATTTAGTCTTTTCTATTTAATATGGTATAAAAAATAAATATAAGCTTATTTTTGTCTGAAATCCGACTGTCTTTGAATATGGATAAAATATGTGATAGAATGGAAGAAAAAGAGTTGATTGATCAATTTTTTGAAGCATGTCAACCTGTAAAGAGTTATTTTATGCCTAGAGGTTAGGGAATTGCATTCATTGTACATTTATGCATCCATTTTTGTGCAGTTGTTTCTTAAGAATTTTTTTGTACACAGTCATATGTTTTGGTTTGGTTTCTTTGTTTAATGGCATATCAACCTTTGTAGGTTATTTAATGCCAAAGCCATTCTCCAAGAAGAACAGTAGTTGTACTATTTAACCCATAGCTGGGAGGATAAGAGGGTTCATACCTTTCCCAAGGGTATTTGCCTGAAAGTGAACGTAATAGCGCGACTGGAGTACGAACTTGCGTACTACGATTCCGCAGTCCATCGCTTTAACCATTACACCACAAGGCCCCCCCCCATCATATGATATTGAGTATTCCTATCTAATACTAATGATTATAAACATATGGAGAAAAAGCTTGACGGCAACTGCATAAGAATGCTGTGAGCAATATTGGAGGCAGCACCCCACAAAACAGCAGCAGCAGTCATGGAGGCAGCACCCCTCAAAGCAGTAGCAGTACAGCCATTTACCACCCATCACGAAAATTATCCAAGTTAGACAAACCAGACATGCGGGACACTGCTGGAGAAGTAAGGACGAACTCATAAGTGATGTATTCCTGTGGACCCCTTTACATGGATATACAAAAGCAGGATGACCAGCTAGAAACTACATACAGTAGCTCTGTGCCGATACAGGATGTAGCCCTGAAGACCTGCCAGGAGCAATGAACGATAGAGAAAGGTGGCGAGAGAGCGTCAGTGATATCCGTGCTGATGGTGCGACATGATGATATTGTTTCAAGTAATCATTTCTATTAAAAATTAATCATTTGTTTGCCCAGTTATTTGGTTTCAAGTATTCTGATAGAATACAAATAATTTTTAAACAGATCTATTTGACTCATAGATGGGACTTTAGTAGGTACTACGATGCTGGGTCAGAATGGAGCTGGGAGTAATTACAATGAAGGGGTACTCTACACTCCTCAGATATCTATGACTGGAAAAAAGTTATGAGAACTAATTTAATGGTGTGTTTATTTTGATAAATTTATTTTTTTGAAAAGTCTCCATGGCACAGTGGTTAACATGCTGGACTGCAATATTGTAGTAAGCAAATTTGAATTCCAGTTGTACTATTACATTCCTAGTACTTCTTCTATCCTTCTACAAGAATGGCTTTGGCATTAAATAACCAATAAAAGTTAATATGCCATGAAACAAAGGAACCTTAAATAGTATCGCTACTGTTCTTCAACAAGGATGGCTTTGGAATAAAATAATCCACAAAGGTTGATATGCCATCGAAAAAAAGAAACTTTAAATAGTTTCACTACTGTTCTTCTATGAAAAAGGCTTTGGCATTAAATAAACCATGAAGGTTGATATGCTATTAAACAAAAAATCAAACCAAATTGATTTTCACATCTTATTTTTCTTTCACTTTTTTCCTTTTATAATATTCTGCACTTAAATGATTTTTTATGATGAAGCAGTTTCATAGAAACCTCTAGAATTAAATGAGATAATGGTCGGATCATAACTTCTTACCTAGTTGGGTTTCTTTTTGGGATGGTCCTGGAACAAAAGCTAAATGAACAGGAGGTTTGGCGCTTAATCGATCGTGTTGAGTAGAATGAAGATCTTGAATCAGCCCAGCCGTGTAGTCCAGTTTCTGCTGTAATTCCTTTTCTTTGGTGATTTCTTTCTCTGCAATAACAAAATCAATCAAATTGTGATAAAAAAATATCAAAACTGAAGCTTTGAATGAAGAGCTGAATGAATTATAAACTTATGATATCTGTCTAGAAGAATTAATTCCAAATTGATAAACAGAATTAAAAAGCTGGCCTTAATTCTTTTTAAACAAAAGTATTTTGATGAAACACAAGATTGTGCAAATGTAGCACCTTCAAATCATGATCAACAATAGTTTATTTTGAAAAAAAAGAAAAGAAAAAAAGGAAAAAAAAAAAAAGGAAAAAAAAGGAAAAAAGGAGAAAAAAAAGGAAAAAAAGGAAAAAAAGAAGAAAAAAAAAGGAAAAAAAAAGAAAAGAAAAAAAAGAAAAAAAAAGGAAAAAAAGAAAGAAAGAAAAAAGGTATAAATGCTACTAGCATAAAAATAATAAGATTAAATATTGTGCCAAGAAAAATCAAGAAACAATAAGAGATGAGTTTATAGGATTAATTTCTGTTTCTGTAAACCAATGAAGCTTTTTAGCTCGGTTGGTAGAACAGCTGGTGCATTTAACCAGATTTCCCTGTGGCAAAGTGGAAGCAAAATAATCTCTTATTTTTAATTTATACTACTCCTTGCTGTTATAGAATGAGGACCAGAGTTAGGATTTAAAAAATATGACTAAAAATTCAAGTAGGAAAGAGAATAGAAAAAAAAATTAATAATAGTTAAAATCTTAAAAAATTTTTCCACCTTAGAATGATAATTTAATAGTAAAAAAAAAAAATGTTAATTGTAAAAAAAAAAAAAAAAAAAAAAAAAAATTCATACATCAACAAACACTTTACAAGTAATGAATGTTATTCTCTTTAACTTTCAGAAAAAAATGTTCAAGTATATTTTGATATAACACTGCCCCACCGATGAGTTAAATTGCTCATTGAATATCTGATAATGGCCATGAATATTGGATTTCTTCTATCAACCAAGGGTTGAAGTAACTTCTACTGTTGTCAAAAGTCTGGTCGAATGCTCACATTGTGTCTGATCTTAAACAACCAGAAATCTGCTGTAGGAGTCGATATACCACAGCTAACAGTGGTTTTTACAGTTATATAATGAAAAAGCAACTCTTTTCAACTTCAACATCTGTATTTTTAGTTTTCTTTCCGATTATAATAGGAAAATAATCAAATTCCTATCATAATAGGAAAATAAAATAAAATAGGAAAATAATAAAATTCCTATTATAATAGGAAAGTAAAATAAAATACAAAAATAATAAAATTCCTATTATAATAGGAAAGTAAAATAGAATTGGAAAATAATAAAATTCCTATTATAATAGGAAAATAAAATAGAATAGGAAAATAATAAAATTCCTATTATAATAGGAAAATAAAATAAAATAGGAAAATAATAAAATTCCTATTATAATAGGAAAGTAAAATAAAATAGGAAAATAATAAAATTCCTATTATAATAGGAAAGTAAAATAGAATTGGAAAATAATAAAATTCCTATTATAATAGGAAAGTAAAATAGAATAGGAAAATAATAAAATTCCTATTATAATAGGAAAATAAAATAGGAAAATAATAAAATTCCTATTATAATAGGAAAGTAAAATAAAATAGGAAAATAATAAAATTCCTATTATAATAGGAAAGTAAAATAAAATACAAAAATAATAAAATTCCTATTATAATAGGAAAGTAAAATAGAATTGGAAAATAATAAAATTCCTATTATAATAGGAAAATAAAATAAAATAGGAAAATAATAAAATTCCTATTATAATAGGAAAATAAAATAGAATTGGAAAATAATAAAATACAAATGTTAATTGTACTGTGGGAGTGATAGACGTCTAATTAGTGGTTTTCAGTTGGAACACAATCAGGAGTTCAAAAAATAGATCTCAGGTAATTCTTAGCACATTTCTCAGCCAAGTTTTCAATTCTGATTCCATCTAATTAATGACTCTTTTCTCTGAGTTTTTTTGGTGGACTTGGCTAAAGTCAGGTGGTCTGTTCAACACTTGTCTGCTCTGACTTTCCTCTTTTCTAACTCAGCTGGGGCTGAAGAATATACGGATTGCTTCTCTGCAGAGAGGTAAGACCCCCCCCCCACAACAAGTGTCCTGGATATGACACTAAACAATCTGATAGTGAGGTTCCAGAAACGCTGGAGCTTTGGGGAATGTGGAGTACCCCTTTATTACCATCGTTCCCAGGTCCACTCAGGCCCTGAGTGGTAGCACCTGATAGAGTGCTATCTATGAGTCAAATGGAACTAAACTGCGTACTTAAGCTAACCTGAATAGAAATTTGAAATAGAACAGTTTTTGACATTGAATCTGTTTGTAAATAAAAACTATGCTTATACTAAACTAAATTGTTTGAAATTTAATTCGGTGTTAAATGACCTGAAAGGGGTTGATATACCGTAAAACAAAACAACCAACCAATCAATCATCTGCTAAAACCCCCATATTTCCAGTTTAAATAATATTTCACCCAGAATTGGGTAGGGTCTGGTGGGCATAGAAACATTAGCTATTCTTTTGTTTCAACTGGGATTTTCCAATTTTGGCAATGATACAACCCCTTAGTGGCAGTAAGAGGACTAACCTGCCCATCAAATTCAACTTTGCTTCTTTGGCATCTCTGTCTTCCACTCATAGCTACCACCTCCTATTCTCACTCCTACCTCCCTAAAATCAAGCTGTTACTATTCCCTTTTGGAGTGTTATCTGATCTGGCTAAACCATTCTCCTCTTTGAGACCACACAAGAATCTTTCAACTAAAGAGTTAAAAGCCTTAAAAAGGTCTTTATTGACTTTTATCTTTAATTTTCTGTATGAACTCCATTTATGGAAAAAATCACTTCCTTTGGAACAATTATTATCAGCTATGCCTGCATAGATCTTTTTTTATGGTTAACTTCAATTTCTTCTCAAAAAGATAATATACTTTTTTGACAGACTCATAAAAATTCACTTCAAGTTTTTTCATATGTCCCAGGCTAGCTTCGCTAACCAACAAAAGTCTATATCCATTTTAGAATCAGACATAGTGTCACTGGCAGCTTAAAAACCAATTCTCCACCAATGGCCTAAATATAAAATGGTCTTCCTATCTGGTCATAAAACCATGTTTCATTTCATTTCGTTGTTTAATGGCACATTTCATTTTGTTGTTTAATGGCACATTCTTGGGTTATTTAATGCCAAAGCCATCCTTCTAGAAGAACAGTAGTGGTACTATTTAACCTATAGCTTGGAGGATTCGGGAGTTGATACCTTTCCCAAAAAGTCTGAAAGTAAACTCAATAGCACAACTGGAGTTCAAACTCACTTCCTATGATTCCACTGTCCTTCAATTTAACCATTACACCACGATATTCTAAAATTTTGTAAATTCGGATTTTATAAGATTTTTGGTACGTATTTACAACTCAGCATTTATTCTATCATGTATTTGATAAATAAAATTAAGCTAGTCTCAATACTTTTTAAAAGAATTTTTTTATGAAATACAGAATTATGCAAGTGTAACACCTTCCATATTTGCCCAGAATTTTTCTCTTGGTTCCTAAACTGAAAGATTCATCACCAAAGGGAAAATTTGAGGATGTTCAAAGAAATATGATGACACAATTTCAAAGTTTCACAGTTGCTTTGACCAATGGAAAATGCAGTGGAATAACTGTGTTGAATGCCAAGTGATCCATTATGTCAATCTTTTTTTTGAACATAACTCCTATTTCCAGATGTCAAATTTTCTTAGTGCATTGAAATTGTTGCAGGAGGTGGCTTTTGAAAATGAATCATTCAAACAGGAAGAATGGAACTGTGGCTTTGTCAACTCTTAAACGTAGTTCCAGATAAATCTTTAAAAAACTGGGAAACCCTTACACTTGGCTGACAAATTAATTGTACCAGGCATGAACGTTAAGCTCTTGGTTGACACACTAGTCATTCTTTAGTCATTTCTTTTATATAATTTAGTAGAATGAATATAGACTAGCATTCCAAGAAGGCGGTGAATCAAATTAGATGAATGTATGAGTTGAACAGCAAAAGAGGAAGAACACTTAGGAAACTTACCAAAATAATCAAGGAATGATAAATCCATTCCAAGGTCAGTTGACAAAGATTTGAGTGAATTGAAGTCAACATCCAATGCATCTTTCTAAAAAGGTGGAAGAGAGAAAATCAGGTTAAAAGGAAAAAAGTTGATAGTAATTCTCAGTATTAAAATTCAGCAAAGATACAAGCTTTATTGCACTATTTCATTTGTCTATAATCACTTGTTTAGTTGTTGAGGAGGAGCTCTCAAAGTGGTTTGATTAACGAGAAGAAAGTCCCTTTGTTCAAAAATGTTATAAAGAAAATAATATTAATTGAATTCATTATTTTATTTAAAATATCAAATAATTTCAATAAGCTATACAATAAGCTGCAGGTATCAAATTTTTTTGAATGAATATTTCAATGGAGAAATTGACATGGAAATAGATAATGTATTCCACAGTTTTACACCAAGATAGAAAACTGAATTGAATCCATATTGTTGACTGCTTCTATGAACCAAAAACAAGTCACCATGACTGACTTGCTGAGTCTTATATGGATATACAGATGAGGTTTCAGTTTTTTTATTTAATAGCATATCAATCTTTGTGGACTATTTAATGTCAAAGCCATCTTTGTAGAAGGACAGTATTGATACTATTTAATCTATAGCTGTTGGGGGGGGGGTAAGGGTATTAGTTCAAAAGTGAACATAATAGTGCAACTGGAGTTCAAACTCACTAAGACATCACAGTCCAGCATGTTAGCCACTACACAACAGGGACTCCTCATGAATGGATAAGCTGAGAGAGAAGAAATTATGAAAATAGGAAGGTGATATTTTATTAACAGATAATTAAAACAAAAGTTAGCAGTTGAAGTTTAAACATTTCAACAAATCTCAAAAGATCAGAATTTTGAAAGGTGAAGGGAGAGTTTGAGATGTTGGGTTGATAATAAACTTTTGACAGTTGAATGAATAAAGTTTGAACACGTTATGGATTTGGTTCCTCTATTGCATGAAGATTGTTGTCTTTTAAACATTGTTCATTCATATATTCATATAGCCTTGTGTCAGACAAAAATCAGCTAAGAAGTAAAACTGTACCGAACAAAATCAATAAACCAGTCTTTTAAATATTTCTGAATTATTTATCTACTGGTCTCTTAACCTGATTTTGATTGAAGGGGCATTACTCATGTAGCATGTCTTGGCAAGGAATAGCCTGGCAGAGCCCCTCCCTTTCCAGGTCTACAACTGGTTTGAATTAAGAGTGTCAAGTGTTTTGTCTAAATACAAAGTAAACTGACCTGTGAACCAGAATCGACTGCGGCCATCGCTTGGTCCAACTCGGCAGCGGCTTGAGCTTGTTTCTTAGTTTCTTCTTTTCGACGCTGAAAACAAACAAGAGAATTGGAAAATGAATGAAAATCAAATTTAAAAAGAATGTAAAGATCAATGAAAATAAATTCATTGTTAACTTTTTTCAGTGAATGAAAGAGATGATATTTGTTTGTGTCAAATGGAGATTCCTTTTTTTATTCCCTTTGTAGAGGAAATATAGTTGGGTTGAATATTGTTTTCTCATATGGAATATTTGTAAGAACAATCACATCAGATTAACAACAACAGAGTTTATTGTCTGAACAAACTCAATAGAATGAATGCAAAATAAAGTGAGCTACAAAAAGAGTGAAGAAAGAGTTGTATGATGAAATGTCCTTAATGTACATACATGTAAGAAGAATGGAAGTTTTGAGGAAAGACTTATATAGTTAAGTGTATTATTCTATGGTGTCATGTTCAATGCGACACAAACTTGGTTGGGGATGAAAAGCCCTTCCAATAGGACTAGAGTCAGGTCTGTTTTAAGTCATGCCACATGTGGTAAGAAGGAGAGAATTTTGTGTGCTGGTTCTAATATACTTCTTCGACAATGCCATCTAGTGGTCAGCAGCAGAAACTTGGTCAGGTAAGATAGGTAATCCCATACCTTTATTGTCACCCTTCTTTATGTTGGCCTGAATTGCTGCTTGACAATGTCATCTTCTCATTGTCATGGAGGTCTTCCAAATGGTTGTTTCTGGTGTCTCAAATACCACTTGACAACTGCATAGGCCCACCTGTTGTTTGTGAACCTTGTGATATATCAGGTCCATCAGAACTTTTGCTTTCTGTACTTCTTAATCACATCCTTCACTCTCATTATCTCATAGCAGATGTAGTCCTGGAATGATATTCCCAGCATAGATTATTCTATAGCTCTGTAATAACCAGTCTGTGTTCTTCCTTCTTCATAGTAGCCTGCATTTGGCTTGTGAATAATATCACAGACAAAATGGTGCTATTGAAGAGATTGGTGCATAGGGTCTTGTCCAAGTTTGTCATAAGCATGTCTTATTATAGTAAATGCCTTCAATCCTGATTTTATTCTCTGCAAGATTTCCACATTCAACTCTTGGTACATATTCATCACCTATCCTAAGGATATACTCTTTCATCTCTTTAATGTCATCACTTCCCACCACAATGTGGACCTGTAGTATATCTTTGGAATGCATAAATTTAGTTTTCATGCTGTTTATCTTAAAGTTGACAGCAAAGCTTTAATTGTTCAGCTCAGTTAGCATCACCTGTAACTGATTAGTGGTTTTAGTGATGACCCCAATACTATCTGTGAATTGGAGGGGAGTTTAGCAGCTCACCATTGATATTGATGCTACCTTCCCTGTCAATTCCCCCCAATGACCATTTCGTGGTATGCAGTAAAAAGCATTGGAGAAATTGTGTCACTCTGTTTGATGCCCTTACTGCCTCTGGGATTGTTATGGGTGGTGATCAGTGGTTTTTGCAAATGGAGATAAATTAATAAGATATTTACCTGATCAATTTGCCACTGCACTTTGCTGTGTTCTCCATTCGTGAGGGCATCCAGCATATTATCCACCATTTTGATGGTGGCATCACCAGTTGATTCGGCAAATGACATTATGCTACAAAATTGAATAAAAATTCCAAACTGAAATTAGGGATCAAGACTTTTTTGTCTTTCACATTTAAGTAAAAAAAAAAAAAAGAAAAAGAAAAAAAAAAAAGACAGACAGGAATGAAAGTTATTTATATGCATAGTGTCAATAAAAATGCTTTGGAAAATGTGGAGTACCCCTTCATAGCTGTGGTAGCACCTGACAGGGTCCTATCTATGAGTCAAATTTAAACTGTGTGGAAACAAATGACAGATATTTAATTGAACTATTAGTGATACATAGCAATACTTGCAATCATTCAACTGTGTGCAAATGAATGAATAGTGTCAAAAGAATAATTAGTGTTAAATAACAATACTTGTAACCACTTCACTGTCTGCAAACAGATAATGAATACTGAATAGAATTAGTAGTGTTTGATAGCCATAATTGAAACCATTTAACTGTATATAAACAATAACAATACTAGTGTGCAAACAAATTAGTTCTAACTCATTTAAAAATGAAAATATTTACAAACTGTGTGCAAACAAATGACTAATGTTAGATTATGACTGTATATAGCAATACTTGAAACCATTTAACTGTGTGCCAACCAATGATGGTTGGTTGGGTTTTATGGCATATTGACCTTTGTAGGTTATTTAATGCCAAATCCATTTTTATACAAATAAACAATTCTATTTCAAACAATTCAGTTAAGCATAAGTACACAGTTCAATTGTCAAAACATTTCCATTTCAAGCAATTCTTATTCAAGAAATTCAGTTTAGTATAAGTATAGTTTTTGTTTACACACAGTTAAATGTCAAAAACAGTTCTATTTCAAATTTCTATTCAGTTTAGGATAAGTATGCAGTTTAGTTCTATTTAACCCATAGATAGGGCCTCACCAGGTGCTGCCACTCTGGGCCAGAGTGGACCTGGGAGCGATGGCAATGAAGGGGTGTTCCACATTCCCCAAAACTCCAGTATCACTGGAACCTCACCATCAGATTATTTAGTGTCATATCCAGGACACTCATTAGAATTGTAGACAGCATATTCCACAGCCTCAGCTGACTAGGCAAGCAAACTAATGATAAATAATAAATAGAAATACTGAGAAAAATTTAACTGTGTGCAAAAGAAAATGAACTTAGGCTCGTTTGAAAATGATATCTACAAAATGTCTTTACAAATCATATATATTTAATATATATGTATAAATAGGATTTGGCCTTAAATAACCAAAACTGTTTGATATGCCATAAAACAAAACTAAACTGTACCGGTGGAAATGTAATTAAGTGGATTACACAAATATAAAACTTTAAATAATTACCTATATATTTACACATCTGGTTTTTCTTATTTTGTATTTATTTTTTGGAATATTCAGTTTTTATACTCTTTGAAATAATTATTTTCATTGCATATTTTATATCTTATGGTTTTTAAAATAACCATAGGATTTCCTCCAGGCACAGATACTTCCTTCTAATCTGATCCAGAAATACTATGTGTGTGTGTGTGTGTGTGTGTGTTAATTCATTAATTTTTTTTTTTCAATCATAGAAATTGCTTTAATTGTAACTGTAATGGAGTCAGCACCTCCCACCCTCTGGTAAACTTGGTGACTGGCTGTGTGACTGACAATAAAGCGTTGACCAGGAGAACTCATGCAGTAAGAGCAAGAAATGGTCACCTAAGGGTTGGGGAGATTTGAAAGGGGTCAGTCAGTTAGCAATTGGTAGAAAACAAAGATTGACTTAAATTTTGGAGTTAGCAAAACTGCCTCCTCCATTAAGGTGGGGTATAATTTAGCATTTTTTTTATTAATTCCAAAGAAAAAAAAAATGTCTTCCCGATTTTGAGACCAGTCTGGATGGAAGTTGAAACACAGTAATAAAGTGAGTGATATTTTTTCTGTGACCACATATTTAACTTTCCTTTTCTGCAAACTCATCTCGTTTTTATCTCAGGCAACTTTCTTCAAGATCCCACAATGCAACATGAGATAAAGAATGTTGAGAAGTAGCAAATACTTTATACAGATAGTTAGGGATTTTCTGTAACTTCTATCAACCCCTAACTTTGGCCCATGAAGAGGGGAGGGGGACAAGTCACATTTGTCATGATTTATTATAATTCTTGTTAGTTTGATTTTATTTTATTTTTTCCAGCAAAATCAGTGGAAATAGAAAAAAAATGAAAGAAATAAAAAAGCCTTTTGTAAAGTTGTTAGAAGTCAGGACTGGTTATTTTGTTTTTCAGAAGGCATGAACTCTAAAATCTTACTTTCTCAGACATAAAGAGAAAAAAATAATTGTAGAGATAGTCCATATAGGTAGATTCTAAAAGAGTAAATTAAACAGGATTTCTTCTAAGCTGTAGCTGTGTCCATATTACTATATGGATGCACCACATGGTCACTAGCAAAAAGGCATGGAGAAAAAGTTAGATGGGAACTACACAAGAATGCTATGTGCTGTTTTGAACAAATCTTGGATGCAACAACCCTTGAAACAACAACTGTACAGCCACTTACCTCCCATCTCAGAAATCATCTAAGACATACAGAGCACTGTATAGAAGCAAGGATGAACTCATAAAAGACATTCTTTTATGAATCCCAAAACATAGACATGCCAGTATTGGCCAGCAAAGAAAAGACATTTCTTCTCTTTTGGAGGTGTCCATAGTGTAATGGTTATTGTCATAGGAAATGGACACAGCGACCTAAGTTCAAAACCTGGATGAGGCTGTTTGCATTTCACATAGTGCTAATATCCTTGGAAAAGGTATGAATGCAACTATTTTCTCTCCAGCAATAGACAAATAGTAAGGCAGACTGGACTCTTTAACCTTGGTATGGCAACCGGTCTAGAAGGAAAAACTCTGAATTCAAACTTGTTAAATTCTGCTTAAAAATTGACCTCATATTACATTCAGCTCGTGTAAAGGAGTTGGTAAATACATACATCTCTTCAGTATATTGAGTTCTTGAGCCTTAATAAGGTAACCAGTCTAGGAGAAGGAAAACCTGAATTTAAACCAGCTGTACTCTGCTTACAAATTGACCTTATGCCACATTCTGCCTATGGCAGAGCAGTTGGGTAAATTTAGAACGTCTATTGATATAAAGAAAGATAACAGTTTCAAGCTGGCAAAGGATAGAAGCAGAAGATACCCCACACAAACAATTATGGACGTGGACTATGCTAATAACAAATTCACCTGTGGACAAATTCTGGCAAATTCCCCCGCCCAAGCCGAAACCCTGCTACATATTCTGGAATGAGCAGCTGCTAGTATAGGCCTCCATGTCAACACAGACAAGACGGAATACATGTGTTTTAATCAAAGAGGCAACATCTCCACACTAAATGGTAGTTCTCTGAAAATAGTGGACAAGTTCACCTACCTAGGAAGCAGTGTCTCATCGACTGAGAAAGACATCAACATGTGACTAGCAAAGGCATGGACATATTCTGTTTTTACACAGATCTGGTCAGGTGTGTCCTGGCTTAGCTGATGGTCAGTCAAGGTGTGCCTTGATTGGCATCCTTGAGCCTCAGTGGGCTTTCCTCCTAGGCTTTAACCCTCATGATCATGATAATTTATGAAGCAAATTACTAAAGATTGGCCATTGGGTAATGTCCAAAAAGATCTCACCTTTTTGCATACTGCACTCCAGTTTCATCACCATAAGCATTCATTAACATGTCCGACTCTTCTTTGGTGATGTTGGCAAAGGAAGAATCAAAAGACGGTGCATAGCTGCTAAACGGGCCGTAGTTGAGGTAGGACACTGAAAAAGGACAGAAAAGTATTAGGGATTTGCAAGGTACATCAACATATATGTGGATCATAGTTCTATTAGCTCATTTTTACATTTGAATTGTAAGTAGGTCAATTTTAAGCACAATTAAGTAGGTTTGAATTTAGAGTTTTCCTTCCGCTAGACTTCTGCAATACCAAAGTTAAAGAGCCCAATCTGGCCTACTATTTACGCAGTGTTGGAGGGAGAATAATTAGATTCATAGGTTTTCCAAAGGTACTACTGCTATTTGAAAAGCAAAGGTTTTGAATTTGGGTCACTATGTCTATTTACTCTGATGATAAACATTACACTACGGGCATTCTCTATGCATATAAAAAATTCAACATTTTTGATTTGATATAGTACCCCCACCAAAAAAAAACAGTAACTTCAAATAAAAAAGTATGCAAAATAAAAAACAATTTCTGATGTTATTCTTTTTCAAAAATAATGTCTATGTTAAAACGTAATTAATATTCAAGGAATTAGACAGATAATTGAACTCCTTGTTTTTCTTGCTAAAAATAAGTTCACAAACATTGCAAAGATTTATCTGTTTGATAACATTTTTGCTTTGTATTACTAACGAAAGAGACCAGAACAAAGATGGCTAAATTGTTAGTTTCATGGATATTTGGATTGAATATTGCAAATTTTTCCAAAAATATGATAAACCAGACAATGGGTACATGTTTATGGGTCAGAATTTCACCAGGAATCAATTTATGACCTCTAAATAGCCCTTTGTGGAAAAGAATTTAATATTCTTTTTTAGACTTCTGACACACATGTAAAAGAGCAAAAAAGAAAAAAAAAATTACATCAAAAACTAGACATTGGAGGAGTATTAATAGCCCATGGCAGTATAGAACTAAATGAAATGAATACATACAGTTTGATTTGGATTTTTGCTTCTAACAATTGAATTATACAGGTCATCAACCGGGGTGACAAAATATTAACAATTTAAAGAACATTTTAGTTATGGATATTTTCCAAACAGCCAAGACAGAACTAAACGAAATCACTATAAATACATAGAACATAGGTCCTTGTTTTAGAATATATATATATATATATATATATATATATATATATATATACATACACATACACACACACACACACACACACACACACACACACACACACTCTCTACCTTGGTGTTTTCATATTTTCAGATGGACAGAAAATATTTTGGTGCTTTTTACCCCCCAAAATAGGCATTTTTGAGAGGGTATTACCTTAAAACCTGGTTACAAAAAGTTAAATTTTACAGAAATATTCATAAAATATATTACTAAATCTTTCATTCCCAACAACCAGAAAATTTTGGGAAACCATAGAGCTATGTGGTGCATTCAATAAGTTTCCAGACTTTTTTTGTATGGGCATTTAAAATTGTTGTAGACTCTTGAAAATTCAGTATGTTATTGCTATACCTCTTATGAGATGACTGACCAATTTTTCAGGTTCAAATGAACAGCTACATCAGCAATTGGAATACATGCTACCAAAGTCTGATTGTCACAGCGGGTGAATTTCAAAAATGCAATCTAGATGTGAGGACACTTTAGAAGAATGATATGCAATAAAATTCTGTTTTAAACTTGGAAAAAATGCTTTTTGAACATCTTGCATGAATCAAGCATCAGTTTTTGAATGGCATAAGAGATTCAAGGAAGGCACAGAGTCTGTGAGGGATGATGAGAGGTGTGGGAGGAGTAAGGAAGTCAATACACCAGCGTTGATTGGTCACAGGGTTAGGGTTAGGGTTACTATGTTGAGGTTTTAAGTGAGTTCAAGAAGAGATTCCATCGGAAGAGGCCAGCACTCTTCAAATCAGGTCAGTGGCATTTTCACCAGGAAAATACACCAGTCCACAACTCCATCCTTGATACAAACTATTTGACCAAGATGGGCATCAAGACAGTTCCTCACCCTCCTTATAGTCCAGACCTTGATCCCTGTGACTTTTGCTTATTCCCTAAGCTCAGAGGCTGTTATTATGAGACAATTGAGGTAGATGAAAGAGGCTGTGATGAAGGTCATTGACATGCTCACACAAGAGGACTTCCATGGGGCCTTCCAGAAGTTGTTGGAATGGTACAACAAGTGCATTGCAGCTGGAGGAGATTACTTTAAAGGGGACTAGTGTTTCATGTGTGTACTATCAATAAAAGTGCCCATACGAAAAAAGTCTGTAAACTTATTTAATGATCCTTGGATTTTGTTGTAAATTAGCATGTACCTGGAGCTAGAAAGCCATTTTAAAGATTGCACCACAAATTTTACCATTTATTTTTTTGATAAAACTCTCAACTTCAAAATACCTTAACTTTTCAACAAAAAAAAATTATATTAGGACCTTGGATAAATTCTTGCTGATTTTTCATGAAAAGTAATTTTTTATTTTTTAAATTAGTAAGAACCATGTCACTGAAAGTATTTTCCATTACTAGGTACTACTTTTTCCCATATTTCTGGCAGCATTTGAATTCCATGTCAGAAAAATGACATCTTTTGGGGCTAACCACGAGTTGACCCATTTTTTGGCATCTTCATAAAAATGAAAGAGCTGCTCAGCCAGGCCATGCACCATTGATCAGAACAAGTGATAATTAGACGGGGCAATGTTTGGTGAATACAGTGAGTTAGGTAGGACTTCCCATTTAAGTGTTTCCAAGTAGGTTTTCACCCATTTTGCAACATGTGACCTAGCATTGTCATGTTGCAAAATCACTTTGTTGTCTCGGTTTTTCAGTGTGCCAGAGCATTCTTTATCTTCAACATCAAAATCTAAACCAATCTCTGCATGTTATTTCTGACAGAGCATGGTCGCTGTGAGTCTCAACAAGAATTCTGTGGGTTTCAGCTGTTGATTTCTTTTGAATAAAGTAGCACAGTAAAATTCCCCGTAAATACACTTTCTTTGGCATGAAATCCAACATGTTTAATGCTATGAAAAACAAAGTTGTTTACATTTCAGTGAAATGACATTCATTGAATTTCAAGCTTGTTTATATTACTTCCTTATAGATGCATTACCATCTGAAACTACATGCACATAGTTCTGGGAATGCCATCTGTTGGAAAACAGTGAGAACTTATTCAAGGTCCTAATAAAAAAAATTTAAAAAACGTGTTTGCCCAAAAATTAAAGATTGAGAATATGCTCATATCCTGTTACATTAACAATCGTTAAA
This sequence comes from Sepioteuthis lessoniana, assembly GCA_963585895.1. Classification (NCBI taxonomy): domain Eukaryota; kingdom Metazoa; phylum Mollusca; class Cephalopoda; order Myopsida; family Loliginidae; genus Sepioteuthis; species Sepioteuthis lessoniana. The sequence goes on along the minus strand of OY757932.1, from coordinate 29,958,455 downwards.
AATATCCAATGTCTGGCTCAAGCCCACTGTGCAGAAAAAAAAAATATATATAACTAGATTAACCATGAACTCACAAGGTTCTCATTGTAACATCTGACTTTGATGATAGTAACGATTCTGTTGAAGAAAGAGTAAATAATTCTAATTCATATTTCATAGTTAACTTCATTATATCATAAATATTGATGATTAAAAATTGACTGATGGAGACTCCACAAAATTATCATTTAGGGTCAAATTGGATTGAAAATTGCTTTAGAGCATTTTAGTATATTGCTCTAGTAAAAATCTTGCCATGATGTGACCTTTTTTGCTGGGTTACAGCTACAGCGGTTAGAGTGTTCGCCAATGGCCCGGGAGACCTGGGTTCAATCCCAGGTCGAGTCATACCAAAGACTTTAAAAATGGTACTTGATACCACCTTGCTTAACACTCAGCATTATAAGGTACGGTTCAAGGGTAAAGTGGAGCAATCCTGGGAATGGAGTAGCGCCCTCCCCTACACCTTGGTGTAGTAGCTATTGAAAAGGGAGCCTTCGGGTCACCCTCGACTATGGTCGCTAACTTTACTTACTTTACAGCTACAAACATAATAAGAATTTTAGTAATATATAAATATCTATTAATGCAATATAAATAATATTCATACATCAATTTGAAGAATATTAACTAAGGTGAAACTTAGTAAGAGATCTACATTTCACTCAATGAATTCTACAGCCATTTCACTAAGTTATAATAAAACATCCTCTAATAAAATAGAAAATATTTGAATGATGTTAAAAGAAAAGAAAAAATGGAAAGGGATTTATGAAGATATAAAAAGCTAATTATACTTACCAGGGGAAATTTTATTACGTTTGTCTTCTTTGAAGCTCGATAAAACTCCAGTTCCACTTGTCAATTTATTTGCCATTGCTCCAAGATTGATTACTTTTTCTGTATCACTGACTAAATATAAATAACAATAAAAATAAAAAGATCAGGAAAAAATTGTACTAAGTGATGCAATGATAGAATTGTAAGGTGTATATTAGTAAAAGCTAAAAATATGACTTCTAAATTTGTGGTTTAATGAATTATAAAGTTTTGGCTAAGATGATGTGCAGTTCAGTTCTTTTGAATGATTACACAAGAGTCATTCAATAGATAAGGTGAATTTTGCCTAAGGAGTTGGCAATAAGAAGCATTGTTTATACTTGCATCTTTTTCAAGGAAATCAATGAGTGTTTCATAGCAACAAATTAATTAACAAAATGTATGTGTGAGAGAGAGAAAAAACCTACCTCTGCCATCATTGTCTGGATTCAGGATTGTTAAAGATGTGCTGCCATCTTTTCGTCTCCTTAAAAATCCAAACTGAAAGAAAAAAAAAAGAAAAGAAAATTTGAATTGAGCAAGATTTGTCCACACACAAAAAAATATCTTTCTGGGTAGGTTCTTAACTTCCTTATTTCCTAATACTAAAAACAAGACAATAATTCAACAAAGAAGATAAAAACCTTAAACATATAAAGCCAATAGAAAAGCGTTTTCAGTATTTCTTGGCATATTTAATGAAAACAAAGATTTTTCCATCTATCTATCTATGCCTGTTTCTATCTATCTATCTATGCCTGTTTCTATCTATCTATCTATCTATCTATCTATGCCTGTTTCTATCTATCTATGCCTGTTTCTATCTATCTATCTATCTATCTATCTATCTATCTAAGCCTGTTTCTATCTATCTATCTATCTATCTATCTATCTATCTATCTATCTATCTCAGTTTGTTATATAAACAATGTATTTATCTATCCGTTCATATTTATATAAGTCTGCTCACATCTGTATGTCTATCTATGTATCTGATTGTCTGTCTCACCTTTGTCATATCTGTCTGTGAGAGAAAACTAAGAAAATGTCGATGGATATACTAACCTGTGCTTTGGGTTCTCTCAAGGTCAACATATCAGCTGCCTCTTTAGCTGCTTCTTGAGCCTGGGCCAAAATCTCTTCAGGTGTTAGATTATCAGGGATTGCTTCAAATCGACTTAAACTGAAAAAGAGAAATAGATATAAAGATCTGAACTTTATTTTCATTCTTCAATATATTTTTGTTTCTCATCAATGAGAATTTGAAGGCAGGAGAGGGAAAGAAAAAAAAATCTTTTTCCATGTTCAAAAATGCAGAATTTATGAAAAGTGAGATCAACAATTAGCAGAAAAAAAGACTTGATACTAAATTCTCATCAATTTTATATGAATGATATTAATGAATGTAGATATATATGTGACTTCCCAAGAGTTGGGATTTTATGTAGCGTAGTCATTGGTGAGGGCTAATCATCGGATGGGGAGGGAAAAACACAAAAACGTAATTCTTTTTAGCATTAGGACCTTGTTGCTTTATTCTCTCTGTTCAGTCTGTGGAAGCAGGAAGAAATGAATGTGGGCTGGCTTCTTCATTCTTTTAGGAACAAGACTCTTCTTGTATCATTGATTTGTTCCTCATTCTCTGTACATGTTAATGTTTGTCTTTTTACACCTCAATGACCAAAAATGAAAGAGATACAAAATCCCCAAATCTGAGATATATATATATATATATATATATATATATATATATACATACACACACACATTAGCAAGCATAAAGATCAGAATGATGTTAAGAAAAAGTTTAAATGGGAAATAACTTTTTATTTTAAAGCTTCATAGAACATTTTATCAAGGAAAAATAAGGATATAAAGGTAAATTATATAATTCCAAAATATAAAGCTCAATAAACTTATTTTGATAAAGTTAAAAGAATAATTATATAACATTTGGAAAAAAATAGATGATCAAAAACATCAGAATGCTTAAATAAATCTGTAAAATTTAATAATTATTTTGTATTATCAAAAATTTTTTTTAGATTAAGTGTCACGTGGTCTCCCACTGAGAGAAGAGAAATAAGGGATTACTACTATTCCTCCGTACTTGAATTAACAGGCCAAGGACTGACCGTTGAAAGAGGAATCTAGGTAAATTCCTCAAGTAACAAATCCAGGTCAGAATGGAAACCAACAGATTTTTGTACTCTGTGACCAGATGGGTAAAGAATGGGGTACAGGGACATATAGTAGCCCTAACGAATTGCCTGACAGGGGAAGGATGAAGATAGAAGCCGAATGATTGGCTAGAATCCCAAAGTGGAAATAGCCCCCTTCTTCCATCAGCGGAAATAGGGAATAAGAAAATCAGTTTTGGAACAGAGGTCATCGTGAACAGATGGGGGTGAATCTCGCGCCAAACTCCGGGTAAAGAAAGTGGAAAGAATCTTGGACAAGAAGAGGAACTTAATGCCTTCAAGCCAGAGCGATATGCATAAATAAATTCCATCAATCCGTAAAAGAGAAAATACTCTCCGAAGGAGCCCATCAAAAAGATAAGTAAACATTAAGACTGTTTCTCGCTACACCCAATTATATCGTCGTCGTCATGTCGCGCCGCCAGCACGGATATCCCTGACCCTCTCTCGCCACTTCTCCCTATCATTCATCGCCTCCAGGAGGTCTTCAAAGTTACATCCTGTGTCCTCACATAGTTGCTGTATGTAGGTTCGTGCTGGTCGTCCTGCTTTTGCACATCCATATGTGGGGGTCCACGGGAGTACATCGCTTATGAGCTCATCCTTGCTTCTCCAGCAGTGTCCCGCGTGTCTGGTTCGTCTAACTTGTATAGTTTTCGTGATGGGGGGCAAGTGTCCGTATAGTTGGTGTCTCGTGGGGTGTTGTTGCCAGGACTTGTTCAATACTGCTCTCAACATTCTTGTGTAATTTCCATCTAGTTTCCTCTCCAGCCGCTTAGTTAGTGTCCATGTGGTGCATCCATATAGCAGTATCGACACAGCTGCTGCCTGGAAGAAACTGCGTTTCATTTTATCAGTTAAGTCCGACTTCCATATGATCGAGAGCCTATCGATAGCTGTCCATGCCATCGTCAGTCGTGTGTCGATGTCTTTTTTGGTTGATGAGACGCTACTACCTAGGTAGGTGAATTTGTCAACTAGTTTCAGAGAGGCTCCGTCTAGTGTGGCAATGTTGCCCGTTTGGTTGTAACACATATATTCAGTTTTGTGTGCATTGACATGGAGGCCAATGCCAGCTGCGGCTCGTTCCAGACTATGCAGTAGTGTCTCTGCTTGATTAGGCGTATTCGCCAGTAACGCCAAGTCATCAGCGTAGTCGGCGTCCGTGATTGTTTTTGCGGGGTACCTTTTGCTTCTTCTCTTAGTCAGCTCGAAGCCATTTTCTCTGATTTTGTCGATCGAAGTCTAGACAGATGATAAAGAGGTACGGGGCTAGTGTGTCTCCTTGTAGTACTCCTGCAACAATGTCGAAGTATTCCGTGTCTCCATCTGGTGAACGTACTTTCACTTTGGTGTTTCTGTAGAGAATCATTATCGCTGCTATGGTTTCTTTTGGCATGCCGTACGCTAGTAGGATTTGCTCCATCTTCCCTCTGAGTATGGAATCGAAGGCCTTGGTAAAGTCAACAAATAGTAATGTCGCCTGAAGGTTTTTTTGCCCGAACGCCTTCGAGGATTCTACGGATGGTCAGTATTTGTGAGGTTGTGGATCTATTTCTCCGGAAGCCATTTTGGTTTTTCCTAAGAATGTTGTCTAAATGGGGTTCTATGCGGTTCTGTAGTAAGGCATTGAAGATTTGGGCTGCTATGGATGTAAGTGTTATCCCTCGGTAGTTCTTGGCTAGTCCGAGGTCGCCTTTTTTAGGGAAAGGAAGGATGCATCCCTTCGTTCATCTTTCTATCCTATTTTGACTATAGACTGCGTTGCATTGCCAGAGCAGTATATCGTCGAATTGTCTAGTCTTCCACACTTCTAGGGGGATCTCGTCTAGCCCTGCAGCTTTCCTATTTTTAATTCTTCTGAGAACTGAGTTGAGTTCTTCTTTGGTGAAAGGACCTAGTTTAACGTCTAATTGCTTACTGATAATTCTGGTGATCGGTTCATCCGTTATTTTCGGTGGGTTTCCTAGTAGATTTTTGAAATGCTGTTCCCACAGTTTTACTCTTTCTTGTTGGCTTGCAGCTTTCAATTTTGCTTTGGCTGTGCTCTTCCTTCTACTTACTTCGTTTATTGTTTGCCAGGCTATCCTGGATTGTCTATCTCCCACCGAGTCTCTCATCTTATCTATCTGATTTTGTATGTATTCTGCCTGTTCTTTTAGATATATTCCTGTTAATTGATATTGTGCCTTTTCTAGTTTTCGGGCATTTGTGTTTGTTGGGTTCTTTCGATAGCTTTTGGAGGCAATTTTCATGAGTGCACGTTTTTCTCTAACCGCTACCGTTTCCCAAGGGACTCTATATTTAGTTCTAGGTTTTGTTGGAATACACTTTGCTGCCGCCTCAAGGTGTGCTTCTACAAAATTTTCATATTCGTCATTTGAGGTACCTTTTTCTGCCTTCTCTTGTAGTGCTTCGAATCTGTTTCTTAATTCTAATGCATAATTGTCTCTAATATCTCTGTTGTTGAGTAGGGCCCAGTCATAGTGCTTGGTTGTCGCTTTTTGTGTGGCGTTTTTTCGTAGGCTTAGTCGTACTTTGGCCGTAACTATTCGATGATCGGAGGACGCACCCTCGAAAGAGGAGTATGCCTCGCAATTCATCGCACTGTTTTTCCATTTCCTGTTTATAAAGACGTAGTCTATCTGTGCTTTACTCTTATTTGCGTATGTGTAGGTTCATAGTTTCCCCTCTCTTTTTTGAAAGTTTGTATTGAGGCATGTTAATCTATTTTCTATTATGAAATCAATTAGATGTTGTCCATTCCTGTTTGACGCGTTGTGTAGGCTGTATTTGTCGTTTCTGTTTTTCCCGATTTGTGCATTCATATCTCCGCCAATGACTAGCAGGTTGTGTTTCAGAATGCTACATATGAGGGAGGATAGATCTTCGTAGAAGGTGACTATTTCGTTTTCTTCGCTAACATTGGTAGGGCTGTAGCAGGAGATAATTGTTGCTTTGGGGTTGCCATTAAACGTTGCGGCCATCATCCTAGGTTGTATTCTCTCAATGCTGTTTAGTGTTTTTAACGCTCTTGGTCCTATAAGCATTCCCACCCCTCCTACCGATGCATTGACAGAGTTTTTCCATGCCGGCATCATCCATTACCAGTTTCGTGATATTTGATATCTTCGGTGTGCGTGTATCGGTGCTCTTGTATGCAAATTACGTCTATCTTATGTTCTACGGCTGATGCAGTTAGCTCTGATAGTTGACCTATTCTATTTAGGGTTCTAACGTTAAATGTCGCTACCTGTATTGTTTGTTTGCATTTTAGTGGTTTTTATTTGAGCTCTGTAGCTGGTTTTTCGAACACTGAGGCCAGGGCTCCAACCTCAGCAGGACGTGCCCCTTTTTTACCCGCGCGAAGAGCGATGAGGTTTATGTATGTGGTTTGAGTACGAGTCATGGTTATCTTTCGATGGCTGTTTGTATTCTCATCTATAGAAGCCACTCTTATAGATGAGCAGCAGTAGTTCCCCGATCGAACTGACAATCCTGAGCGTTAAGCCGCAGGACTCACACGTACATCATGCTGCTTCCCATGTGTACATGGGGAAAAAAAAAAAAAAAAGAAAAAAAAGGCCTTTTTTACCTTAAGTTTTAACTTAGCTAAAGTCCAGGACTGCTGTATGTTTCGATTCAAAGAAATTTTGGGGTATATTTCATCCTATCATCCGATTCCGGCCCTAATAGGTTTTTATTTTATAGGTAGAATTCGATTTATGACTTCGGTTTTTTTTTTTTTGTTTTTTTTACTGCTATGAGGGTGTGCAATCAGACTTCTAAGCTTTAGAAAAAGTTCTATTAGCCCTGTATACTAAAGCATTCGACCAGGGTCGTTATACTTTTTTTTTTTTTTTTTTACTGTTAAATATGTCGACATAAATGAGGAATATAGTGTATTTCATATAAGAACACAATATAGTAGAGACGTAAGAAATAATTATTTTAAATCAAATATGTGCATTTTTCACATATTTAGTAGAATAAATTTACTGACCTCTGTGAAAAAACTTCTGGAAACGGAATCACTTCCAACGTATGCATACTATTTTAACAAATGCGCGATTGAATTATTACTAATTTTACTACCATTTATATTAAAATTCCACTCCTATATCGTGGTCATCTAGTGGGGGTGGACAGAGAGAGAGAGAAAGAAAGAGAGAGGAGGAGTACTCTCTCTCAATTTAAAGAGAGATTAAAGAAAAGAAGAAAAGGAAGAAAGACATTTATAGTCATGAATTATCCACTGATAATATAACCGACACGTTGAATATGTGTATCCGCGTGTGTATTAAAAAGATTATTATAATGTTCCCGCGTGTTGAAGTTTGTTCATTTGTGTCGTCTACGATCAAGTTGTTTGTTTCATGCTTGTTTTCAGCTTCTTTCGCCTTATGTTATTCTCGCTTAAATTCTACTATAAATTCCTTTAAAAATATTATATGGGAAACCGGGATTGTCGACTACTATAATTAACATTATTACGTCTAAACCTAGAGGTCCATATCTTCCATAAATCTAGGGGTGGAAGAGCTAGTGGCTTGGTGTGTGTGTGTGTGTAGTGTGAAATTTGGAAACCCCTTGCCAACGGCGGTCAGTCTAGCCCTAAATTAACCCCCACATAATATGCCAGTTCCTATATGCCCGAGAAAGGACTCTGAACAAGGACTTATACTACGAGGGATCAAGTGTCAGATCGCCCCGTCTTCACACGTGCAAAAAAAATAAACTCCCTGTTTGGTGATAAGAATATTTAAATGCACCAATTCCCATACGCTTTTAAATGGTTGCTCATCTGGGGATCTTTTTATTTTAATTTGCCGTCACAGTAAGAATATGAATTAGGGTATTTTATTAAATTTCACCAGCTCTTGCATTGTAAATATGGCGAAAAAATCTGTGACATAATTGGAACTTAGAAAAATGATAGTCAAGTTACATAATGAAGATAAACTCTCGATTGGTGATATTTCAAAAACTGGGGAAATCTAAAAGTGTTATTCATAGTATTTCAAGAAAACTTGAGGAAACTGAGCCCTGTGAAGCCAAGAAACCACCTGGCAGGCCTAGGAAAACTACTGCAAGGGAAGACAGATGGATTGGTAATGAATCAAAAAAGGATCGATTTGTAACAGCAACTGCTATCTCTAAAAGAGCCAATGCTAACCTTGCGTTAAAATATCAAGGCACACTATTTCCCAAAGACTTAATGAAATGAATTTGAACAGTTGAGTAACTTCTATGAAGCCTTACATTTCTAAAAAGAACAAAATGAACCAATTGAAATTTGCTACTGAACACATCATATGGACATCAGTGGGCTTGTGTTCATTTCAGCGATGAGTCAAAGTTTGACCTGTTCAGTTGTGATGGGAGAAGGTTTATTCAATGCAGTCCAAAGGAATGATATTCACCTCAGTGCACTGAAAGCAGCGTTAAATTTGGAAGATGAAGTGTGATGATGTTTTGGCATGATTCCAGCTGCTGGTACAAGACCTCTTGTCAGGCTACATGGTAAAATTAATGCAACTGTATACAAAGAGATATTGAAGAAACATATGTACCTAATTTGAGAACTGCAATTAATCAACCAGTTGTATTTATTCAAGATAATGCTCCATGTCATGCAGGGAAGTCTGTTAAGACATTTCTTTTCTGAGGAGGATGTTACTGTTATGGAGTGGCTTGCTCAAAGCCCAGACATGAATCCTATTGAGAATGTTTGGAAGTTACTAAATGAAAGAGCTAAGGAAAAGAATCAAAGAAACGTTGAAGAACTATGGACTAATTTGAAAGGAGAATAAGAGAAAATATCTGTTGATTAATGCAAAACATTAATTTGCTCATGTAGCAAAAGATATCAAGCTGTTATTGAAAGTAAAGGTCTACACATCAAGTACTAATGAATTATGAATGCTATTTTCATTTAGATATGATGTATCCATTATAATAGTCTGATTTTGTTAATCGTTCTGATGTCTTTAATCATCTATTTTCTTTAATATTATATAATTATTCTTATAACTTTATCAAAATAAGTTTATTGAGCTTTATATTTTGGAATTATATAATTTATCTTTATATCTTTATTTTTCCTTGATAAAATGTTCAATGAAGCTTTAAAATAAAAAGTTATTTTACATTTAGACTTTTTCTTAACATTATTCTGATGTTTATGCTCGCTACTATATATATATATATATATATATATTAGTTGTTTACAGTATACTCACTCCCACTTCTGTCTCAGGTAGGTGACACTTTAAAAGGTGACCTTGACAAGACAGGTCTTGAGTGCTAGATCAAGCATACCTTGTTACACTTAACTCACTGGAAGAGATGTTGAACTCTGTCAACCCAGATTTCTTTAGGCAGCTGGCTTTTTTGATAATTCATCTATTCTCTACAGCCCAATACTATTTACTTACAAAGCTACATTTACCAGGTAATGAATAAATACACTGCACCTCCAAAATAGTGGATACTTTCCAGGCTGGCTGCAGCATAAGGCATTGTTATTGTGGGTTACCTCAAGTGGAGTAAATTACATAATTTCATCAGCATTCTCTTGTCGGGGTGTCTCAGGCATCAAGGATGGACTCTGACCAATTTCCTTTAAATGTAATGGAGTGGTACTTTTTGGTGAGGAATAAACCCTTAAGACATTGTATTGTATAGTATCAAACATGATGGACATATGAAACACTTCTTTATAAAAATATATCTCTCATTTTATTCTTGAAAGGGGCCCACAGTTTGTTGTTAGTTTGAGAGATAGATGGAGAGACATATACTCAGAGAGGGGACTTCTTCTTGTCCCATATCTTCTTCCGGGATCCAGTGGGTGCCAACGCTTGCACCTCCTTGCAAGCCGTATCGTCAGAAACGACCTAACACCTCTGATTGGCTGCGTGTCCCTGGCTCAACTCTCGATTCTCTGCACTGTCTAAAACTGACCACGTAGTTATCACGTGGTCTCCTTCCAGTTACATACCTGTTGGACCTGACTGCCCTAATGTGCTGCCATCCCTCTGTTTACTAATCACAATGTGACAGCTTGTCAAAGCACATGGGGTCACAAGGAACGAACCGAAAATCCATGTCATATGTTATATAACAATTGGCCTTCATTTAAGTGTTAATATCTATCCATTCATGCTAAATTTCCATTAATCTTATATAAATGATATTAATAAATCAAGATATTTATGCAACTTCTCAAAAGCTTGGATTTATATTACATAGCTTGTGCGAGATGCACTAGTCAATGTTAATTCCACCCCCTCATTTAGAGATAGATTTCCAGGTTTTTTTTTTTTTTAGGTACTCTTTAGTTCCTCGTTTTAAGACTGACTTTTCTTACTATCACTGGTATTATCTTTAAATACCATATTTGTCTGATTTCTATTTCCAGGTCTTTATATTTAAATTATTTTTTGAACATTTTTATGGATACATTGACATCTGTGGGTAATGATACTTTTATTAGAAGGCAAGTTTTATCATATTTGTTTTATAGTAATGTAGTAGTAATGCCACAAACAATCTTACCTTGAAGAAACAGAAGGTGTGTGCTCTCTGCTACCAGCACGCAGAAATCAGAAGAAGAAAAGGACACAAGAGGTGTGACTTGTTTTAGGGAGGAGAACAAGATAAGCCCACATGAAGTGACGAGATTTGATGAACATAAAAGAGACTAAGTTTGAAGTGGAAAACTGCAGCATTTTGCTGATGTCTGATTGGTGAACATCCATCAGTTCATTTTGCAAATTAAGTGAGTTGACTAGCGTCCAATAGGTTGATTCTTCTTCAACGAGACTTCTGAAACCAACTACAAGTAATATCTAGTAGCTTGGCTTTTATCATCCTATCTTTTTGAGAAATTGAAATTTGATCCATACTAGATGATCAATGTATTCTTGAGGAAGTAAACTGAGCAAAAATTGAGTTACATTACCGTTACTTCTCTTTAAATTGGTCATGTTTGTTTGAATGCATATTATTTCAAACAGCTGAGAAGTAAAAACCAATTAGATGATGAAGAACAATGTTTACTTTTAAGGTAGGAATCTGTTATCTTCAAAATAGAGGAAAAAAAAGGTGAAATAAAACAGAAGTCATCAGATCTGTGGCTACACCAAAATTTTGTATTTGTTTCATTGGTTCAATTTTTCAAATCTTTATTCTCAACTTTCAGTTTAAAAAAAATTTCAATGTCTCCCCACTCCAAAAAAAAAAAAAAAACAACAAAAAAACATATGAATTAAATCTGAAATTTTGAACTTACCAAGTTTTTTGCTTCTTCTGTTTTTTTTCTTTCAATGCTTGTTGGTCGTCGATGACTGGGTCAAAATTCTCATCAGCCAAGAGGCAGCTATCATTGCCCTCATTCTCTTCAGTCAGTCCCAGTTCCTCCATTGTGACATTCTCCATAAAACTGTGGGTTCGTTTCATCTGAAGCAGATTATCCTGAAAGACACAATTCAAGAATTCTTTTTTTTTTTAAGAAATTCACAGAGTTCAAAGTTTTATTAGTCTTCAATATGGAATTGAATAAAAGCATTTTTTTTAGTTGATCATTACTTTGCTGAGAGAAACTTCTAGATATTTTTTTTCATAGAATTAAGTATTTGAAAAGGAATAACCAATATTCTGTTGGAAAATTATGTAAAATTTTTATATCTTATAATTTCTAATCAAAAATGTTTTACAATAAACTAAAAAAAATTCATCAACATTTTATAGATAATATTTGATGATCATTTTTCAGGGGCTTTTTGTGTTGTGGCCAAAAAATTGGTTTTGAATCCTTAATAAAAAAAATTTAAGAAAAGTTATGAGAATAGAGAATTAATTTTTATTTATTGCAGACTTTTTGTCCTCATCTTGGTAGTTTTTGAGTTGTTTCTTCTTTCACTATGTTTTGGCCAAATTTCACCTCTGGCCTTCTTCAGGTGATTTACCGCGACCTCGGATAGGAATGCTGAGTCTTGTAACCGTATCCCCAGTAATTACTGCCTTGTAATTGAAGCCTCATCTCAAAATGAATCCAATTAAAGACAATTGTGAGAATAGCTATACATCAATTGCCGACCACTGATTAAAGCAGTCAGTCTTTCAGGTAATTGGAACTAAATTTGATCAACATTGGATGATCAATCATTGTGGTCTTGGGGAGCTGAATTGAGCTAAAATTAAGTATCTTTTTTTTTCTTTGTGGCATCTGTTGATGTGATTTAGAATTGACAGCTGTCCTTCTCTCAGACTGTTACTCAAAAATGTTATAGAACCTTGTTTACCCTTACTATTTTACTCATAGCTAGAGGAAGAAGAGATTGATTCATGACTTTCATCAAGGATATTAAGTGCAAAGTGAATGCAAATAATCTTAACCAGAAGTTGACTTTAGTTTATCAATTCTGAATTGCACCACTTGTACCACTAGTGATCATGTCATAAAGAGTAAAATAGTAGCAGTAAAAATAGAATTTTTTTTAATATACAAATGGAATATTTTTATGTTCACAGACTAATTTCAATTTTATACAAAAGATAAAAATACTTTATTAGTGGATTATACAAAAGAAACTTGCTTTTCTTGATAATATCGAAAGGAAGAATCAACCTGATGTAAAGACATCCAGAGATGAAAAAAAAAAGATACCTTTGTTAATTGTTTGACCCCACTGTGGAGAAGACGTCGGGCTTCCTTGTAGTAGATTGTTTCTGGTCGGTTATAAATCATGGCATTTTGACACATGAGAACAAAATCTTTCTGAAAGAAGAAATAAAAAGACTGTCACAGTATTTAAATAATAAAATGGAACATTATCTTACAAAAAGAAAATACCTATTTTCATCTTCCTGATCTGAATCATTTTAACCTTGATATTTTGGGGCTAATTTAGGCCAGAATGATGGAGAGGGATAGAGTGAGCCTTGTGTCAGACATTGGCCATTTTTTAAGAATTTTAGTGTAACCGGACAGGAGCATATTCTTAATCTTTAGTTTTGGGGCAACAGTTTTATCAAAAAATTAATGGTAAAATTTGTGCATGCAAATTTATAGGGTATTTCTGTATACATGGGACCCATGTAACTGCTAATAACTCTACTGATAATAATGTTGTGTTATTTTTTGTTTCAGATTTGAAACTAATATACTATAACAATTATTAATCCTTGATCATAATGCCTTGGACAAGAGAGGAAAAATATTTTGTGTCATTACTTATTTGGAGACAAAATCATTCAAGAATGTCTCAAAATAGATGTAACCCATTAATATGATAATGATTTATTACTGAGACAAGAAACTCAAAAAAGATTTCGTGTCCAGGAAGCTGATATAATAACAATTAAAAATAACATTGATTTGATGTCTCTCGCTCAAAGAATGCATTTTTTACAGGATGTGTTCCAAATGACTGTTATTGTGCATTATCATATTAATAGGTCGCATCTATTTTGAAACACCCTCTATCTTCAAAATTGTAGTGCAATCTTTAAAATGGGTTTCTTTTTTTTTAAGGTAAGAAGAGTCAAAATATTTACTTCATATCTGGAAATATGAAAATGCTGTGGTAGAACATATTATATATATTCTAAGACAAGGATCTTCATGCAATCTCTTTAAAGTGAGTTCATTCAGTTCTGCTTTGGTTATTTGGAAAATGTCTACGATTAAGTTTTCTTTAAATTTTTTATGTTTGTTTAAAAATAAAATTAGCCCACAGCTACAGAATTCAAATCTTAAGTTTCTTTGTATACTTGCTTTTGCCTGAACAAAATAAATAATAATTACATTCTTGTATTTGAACCACCACAGTAGTAGAAACTCTGATTAGAGTATTGGCTAATTTAAAGATTCTGGTTTTTCAGATAAAATTTATGCTATTTCACAGTACTTATAAAAACATGACAATAACAAATTATCAAAAATAATCATTGAATAAGATGAAAGAGTCCTTTATCTCTGAGTTTTGGTCTATAAGTTAAATGTTGAAAGGGAATGATGTGTGGTATATATTGATCTTGTGCTGTAATTTTTTTTATTCTTTTCAACATTATATCGAAGTCATAAATGGATTACTTGTGAAATTCTGGTCTATAAACATGAACCCATTCCAACATTCAACCCAAATGAAACAGCCAATTTAACCCAGAGTGAGAGAGAGGTCAGAATTAATTTTTGGATTTATAAAAAAAAAAAAAAAGTTAAAAATTAAGTTTTTTATTTTACTGGTTAATGCACACACACACACAATTATGTTTCCAGCTAAAAAATATAGGAAAACTGAAAAATGCAATCAGCCTTAGTGGGAATTTGAACTCAAATTGTTGATTCCATTTTCTGTGCTAATATCTGTTGTACCACCCATAATACAATAATAGTGACAAAATCCGAAGAAAAAAAAAAAAAGAAAAAAAAAGAAAAAAAAAAGAGAAAAAAGAAAAAAAGAACAAAAAGAGAAGCTTACTTTGTATTCGTTGATGCTGGTGTATTCGTCATCTTCTACTTTATTATTAATGGTACTGAAATCCATTGGTTTCTGGATGATGCTGGAATATCCGGGGGCAATGATATCGTTGACAGGAAAGGCAAAGAACCCATGTGTATCTTTGCGTTGCAGCGATTGTGTCATATTCTGCAGAAACATTTTGAAACTGTTTGGCTCTTCTTCTTCTGGGTTGCTGCGCAATTTCTTATCCACTGGTTCTTCCTCTTCCTGCCTTGCCCTTTCCAATGGATTCGGAGTGGATGTCACCGAATATGCATGGCGCTTACTCGATGGAGATGCACACGATGATGACTGCGAGTGGCCCTCTCCTTCATATTCATCACGGTCACGTTTGCGAGGTCGATCCTAAGAAGTTACATAGAGAAAAAAAAAGAGAAGGAAAAAAAGAATTTTTTAAGTTTGCTGATTGATACATATAGTAAAATTTAAGAGAAAAAGGAATGAACTAATGAAAGCCATCAAATTTTATGACAATTAAAAACAGATTTAAATTTTCAGATACTCATTCCCCAAAAATATAAACCAAGAGTGGAGGTAAATTTGAAAGAGTCCAGATTTTATTACTCAAGCTCATATTCTAAAAGTTATAAATTTAACTTCTTTAATTAATTAAAATTTTTTAAAGAGTTCTGAAAATTAATGTCTTCCACTTTTAATTATAAGAAAAAAAAAGCAAATATTCTTTCAGTTTTGGTTTTGGTTTTGGTTTCTTTGTAACTGGCATATCAATCTTTATGGATTATTTAATGCCAAACCCATCCTTCTCAAAGAAGAGGAGTGATACTATTTAAGCTATAACTGGGGAGATAAGGTGTTCATTCTTTTTTCCAAGGGTATTAGTCCAAATGTGAATGTAATATGGAGTTCAAACTCATATACTTTGGTTGGTTGTTTGGGTTTTATGGTAGATCAACCTTTGTAGGTTATTTAATGCTAAATACATTTTTATACAAAGAATCAGTTCTATTTCAAACAATTCAGTTTGGCATGAGTACAGTTTGTCAAAAACATTTCTATTTCAAGTTATTCAGTTTAGTCAAACACTTCTAATACAAACAATTCAGTTTAGCATACAAAAACAGTACCATTTCAAACAATTCAGTTTAGCATAAGTACGCAGTTTACGTGTCAAAACAGCTCTATTTCAAGGAGTTGAGTTTAGCATAAGTACGCAGTTTAAATATCAAAACAGTTCTATTTCAAGTAATTCACTTTAGCATAAGTATGCAGTTTAGTTCTATTTGACCCATAGATAAGACCCTATCAGGTGCTACCACTCCAGGCCAGAGTGGACCTGGGAGCAATGACAATGAAGGGGTGCTCTGCATTCCCCAAAGCTCCAGCATTACTGGAACCTCACCATCAGATTGTTTAACATCATATTCAGGGAGTCTTACCCCTCTGCAGAGATGCAGTCAATGTATTCTACAACCCTAGCCGTCTGGGCAATCACATACTTTGAGGCTGCAGTCTAGCACTCAAGCCATTACTCCATGTGACTCCTCACAATATTCTTTTAACAGACATTAACAAAATACATTTGAAATAAACAATTAAAAGTGGAAAGTCATTGATTTTTGGGACTCTTAGAAATGATAGTTATTATCATAGGAAATGGACATGAACTTTGCTACCCAAGTTCAAATACTGGACTAGGCTCTTTGCATTTCCCATAGTGCTATATCCTTAGGAAAGGTAGGAATCAAACTTTTCTCCCTCCAGCTATGGGTAAATAATAGGGCTGACTGGGCTCTTTAACCTTAGTGTGGCAACTGAATTCAATCCAGCTGTAGACCAGGAGAAAGATGGGTTCTGCTAGGCTATTCCTATCCAAGACATGCTGCATAAGTAGTGACCCTACATCCAAGCCAGGGTATGGGAACAGTAAGTTTTATTTACAGTGCATCAAAAGTTAGTCTTACACCTGAAGTGAATTCAGAAGTCAGTGGGTGCTTTATTACAATGACCTTGTGTCAAACAAATGAAATAGCCAGTATGTACATATTAATAATGAATATTGATTTATGGAAAAATAACATTGAAAGCATCAGTTTCTCTCAGGTCACTGAAGATAAGCAGTGATGAGACTGCTCAATGTTTGGGTGACAAGTAAACTGTTAGCAAACTGAGATTTGTGTATTAGACTAGAGCTTAGTAAATAACTTAAGGGAGGTAACTCCTTAGATAAAATTTGTCAATGTCAAGTAACTTCATAATATTTCAAAAATAGCTTAATGTTCACAATTTTTCCTCAAGTCATTCTTCAAATTGAAAAAAAGAGATGCGAGGTTGGTTGGTTTTTTATGGTATATCAACTCTTGTAGGTTATTCAAAGCCAAATCCTCTTTATATATATATATATATATATATATGTATATATCTCAAATAAATATGATTTGTAAATGAATAGTTTGTAGGTAACATTTTAAACAAGCCCGAGCTCATTTGTTGGCACACAGTTAAATGGTTTCAAGTATTGCTATCTAACACAAATAGTTCTCTTTGCACACAGTTAAATGGTTCTAGATATTGCTATGTAATACAAACAATTCAATTTAACATCAGTCATTTGTTTGCATACAGTTAAATGGTTTCAAGTATAGAAAATGCTTAAACAGTTCTATTTGACCCATAGATAAGACCCTAACAGGCACTACTGCTATGGGTCAAAATGGACCAGGGAGTAATGGCAATGAAAGGGTACTCCACATTCCCCAAATATCCAGGATTGGAGCCTCACTATCTGATATAGTTTAGTGCAATAACTAAATTTACATGAAAATTTCTGTAGGTTTATTTCTCTACAAAGAAAGTCATATCTTTATATAGTGGGTGGTCTATAGAAGTTTTCCCACTTCTCTTTCAAGCTTCCTTATCTGCTACTGTAGTCAGTAGTTTCTCTTCACTGATTTTGAGGTGTTTGTTCAGGGACTAGTCTACTGAGATTGGTCATCTGCAAGGCCTTCCCAGGACTTGGTACCAACATTGAGTACCTTCATGTATTTGAATAAGTACTGATTCTAATAAAATCAACAGAAGGTAGCAATCATTCCTAATTTAGTGTTCCATTAGGATAACACTACACAGCATGTTGGTTGGTTGGTTGGGTTTACAGCATGTCAATCCTTGTTGGATTAGTTGATATTGAAGTCATTAGTCATTTTTTTGTAAGCAGTTACATGGTTTCAGGTTGTTGGCTTAATTTCTTAGTATAAGCCATAAACAGTTTCCTATCAGAAATATATAGCAATTTGACATTGCATTCTGGGAAAAATAAATAATCTAATTAATATAAAATACTTGATCAATGTGAGTCATTTTATTTCAAGTCTGTACACAGGAAAGATCTATCTCAAGGACAGTCTGTAAATACTCAACACTGGATATTAACATGGGATACTGACCAACTATTTGGGAGTTTACAAAGTTTATTATCTGTATTGCTGTTTAATGTTAAACCTATTAACACAGATAACTAATAATAATCATTTTTAAACAATAATAGCTACAAGTAACTATTCTAGATAAAAAATAATTAGCCATAGTTATACAGTTTTAAGTATTCTATGTAATACTAAAATTTCTAAAGGGGGTGTTCTCGTGGTGTAATGGTTAAAGCACAGGACTGGAATTGTAGTGAGTTTGAACTCCTGTTATGCTATTATGTTCACTTTCAGACAAATACCCTTGGGAAAGGTATGAACCCCTTTATCCTCTCAGCTATAGGTTAAATAGTACCACTACTGTTCTTCTAGAAGAAAGGCTATGGCATTAAATAACATAAAAAGGTTGATATGCCATTAAACAAAAGAAACCAAACCAAAAATTTCCAAACAGATGTATTTGACCAATCTTTTGGGTACAGTACCAAAAAGTGAATAGTACCAGTATGATTGATTGGTTTTAGAGGCATGCCAACCTGTCTAGGGTTAATTTATGCCTAGTGGTTAGGGAATCGAATTCATTGTACAGTGATAGTTACATTTTTTGTGTAGTTGTTTTTTATAAGAGGTATTTTTTGCACATGATCCTATCAAATACAAATAATTTTTAAACAGTTGACTCATAGATAAGATCATAACAAATACTACCATCCTGAGTCAGGGTGGATCTTGGAATAATGGCAACTCTCTAGAACTAGAGCTACATCATCAGATGCAGTTTAGTGTCAGAGTGGACCTGGGAATAATGGCAATGAAGGGGTACTTCACACTCTCCAGATCTCCAGAATTGGAGCTTCACCATCAGATGCAGTTTAGTGTCACACCCTGGAGATCTCCTTTTTGAGGGGGAGGTCTTAATTCTCTGCAGAGAATATTGGTGAATTCTATGCCCCTATAAAAAGGGCATCACTCAGAGATATTTTGAATAATCAGTGACAAAAAAGAAATAAACTTTCTATTTGTAGTATATGAAAAAATAAAAGTATATTTTTGTATAATAGAAACAAAGGCTGAAAACTGAAAAGTATGCCAATTTCAGCCCAAGTGCAACAAGATATGTTTCTGCAATTTTCAATACGTGCAGAAGGTATATAAATTGTAGGCTAGAATATGGGTAGGTAACCATTGAGGAGATATGAATAACCACAACTGTCTTTGATGAAAGATAAAAATCAAGCCTGTATACAACGTTATTAGATATCATCCTTCCAAGTCCTGATGATGGCTTATTAGAACTGAAATGTTATAACATCAATTTCCTTTCATATCAAATTCTTCTTCTTGGATTACCTTGGTTATCAATTTTTTTCTCTACTCTAACGATAATATTTTAGAAAAAAAGAATTTTAAAAAATTTGTCAAATAATTTTTGTCTCAACTTACTTCGTCATGATGTCTATGCTTTTCTTTTTCACTGGATTTCTTCTTTTTCTTTTTTTTGTGTTTATGCCTGCGTTCCTCAGATTCTCCTGCATAGACTTCGGGCACAGGCTCAGTGACTTTCAGAACAAGTTTCAAAGGTTTCTCAGTTGGTTTTTCTGTCAAAAGAATAAAAACAGTAAAATAAAGGACTTTTCCGCCGACAAGTTTGGTTTTGGAGCATAAATAAATGAAAAAGCTCCAAACTATGGTGCAGTCTTTGCTAGAGGATTGAGTAGTAGGTAATTGTTTCTTATGCTTCCATACCACTTATCAATTCTATCTCATTAGCAATTTACTTTTAAGAAAGCAGTATTCTAAACATTATAGTCCCCTTCAGATTGATTGATTTTAATGACATGTTAACCTGTCTAGGGTTATTCTATACCAAGAAGTTAGAGAATCATATTCATTGTACATTCATATTTAAATTTTTTGTGTAATTGTTTCTTAAGAGTTTTTTTTTTTGCACACAGTCCTATCAAATACAAATAATTCTTAAACAGATTTATTTGATCCATCCTTCTTTGGGTGTGTCTTACTCCTTTGCAGGGGATACAGTCAGCATATTTTAAGCCCTACTGACAGGGCTTAGTTCCATTTAGAAAATAAATGTCTGGTGGCATAAATGGTAGGCATAACTGTAACAAAAAGAATTTACTGTTCAGCTTCAAAAGAGACACTCAGTGTAAAGTTTGGACATAACAATTATGAGAAACTCTCCTGAGAACGAGGAGAACGAAATGGTAGGCATAACTGTAACAAAAAGAATTTACTGTTCAGCTTCAAAAGAGACACTCAATGTAAAGTTTGGGCATAACAATCATGAGAAACTCTCCTGAGAATGAGGCACAACATATATCTCTTATATATTTAAATACACATTGTATCCTTCAGCATAAAAAGAACTGAACTCGAAAAGGATAGTTAATAAAAAGGAATATGAAATGTAGTTAATAGATACATTGACTAAAGTTTAAAAAAAAAAAAAAAGAAAAAAAAAAAAAAAAGAAAAAGAAAAAAGTGATACAAGACAATGCCTTTGATCAATGTTCTTCAGTAATTTTGTAACGTTTTTTAATTGACTCAACGTAATCATTTTGGCATAAGTTTTTGTTTCTCCAAATTGTCTGGATTTTCATGACAACATTTTATCAAGTCATTAGAAGGCACTCATTGCATAGTGATTGCCATTGTAGAAATCACTGTGACAACTTGAGTTCAAATCCAGGATGAAGGTGATTATATTTCACTATGTGCTAATGGTTTGGTTTGTTTGTTTAATAGCATATCAACCTTTGTGGGTTATTCAATACCAAAGCCACCATGTTAGAAGAACAGCAGTGGTACTGTTTAACTCATAGTCGGGGGTGATAAGGAGTTCATACCTTTTCCAAGGGTATTAGTCCAAAAGTGAGTAATAATAGTACAACTCGAGTTCAAACTCGTTTACTATGATGTCACAGTCCAGCACATTAGCCACTTTACCAGGGGGACTCATGAATTGCTCTCTTCTTCCTTAGCTATGGGTAAATAATATGGAAGATGGGGCTCTTTAACTATGGCATGGGAATTAGATAAAGTGAAGGAAAACTCTGAATTCAAAATCATCAGTAACTGCTTAAAACTGACCTTGAGTTGCATCCTGCCCATGATGGAGGGGGTTGGATAAATTCATACACATTTCATCAAACAAAGAGAGCTAAACAGGATTTTATAGCATTTGATTATTTGGTTGTGTTTTATGGCATATCAACCATTTAATGCCAAATTCTCTCTTTCTCTCTCTCTCATATATATATATATATATATATATATATATATATATATAAGATGATTTGTAAATGAATAGTTTCTAGGTAATATTATTTTTAAATGAGGCATAACTCATTTGTTTGCACACAGTTAAATGGTTGCAAGTGTTGCTATCTAACACTAATAGTTCTATTTGCACACAGTTAGTTTCAAGTATTGCTATTCAACATTCTTTGCATGCAATTAAATGGTCCCAAGAATTGGTAGGTAATACTAATAATTCAGTTCAATGTTAATCATTTGTTTACACACAGTCAAATGTTTTCAAGTATAGAAAATGATTAGATATTTTTATTTGACCCATAGATAGAACCCTAACAGGTGGTACCACCAGGTCAGAGTGGATCTGGGAATAATAGCAATGAAGGAGTACTCCACATTTCTCAATGCTTCAGGACTGGAGCCTCACCGTTAAATGCAGTTTAGTCATATCCAGGACACTAGATAATTTGAATCATTTATGACATTTATTTTTTAAATATAAAAGTGTAATACAGAAAAAACTTGCAATAAAACTAAATAAAATTGTATCCTATTTCATTCAAACAAGGTTTCTATATCTACAATGTGGATCAGATTTTTACTAAATAATAAAATGAAAAATATTACTGTTAGAAAATTTTTTTGATTCTCATTTCTCTCTTTACAACTCAAAATAGAATTTTGTTTTGGTCTTTATCACTGAATAAATTTACAGCTAAAAATATAGAGATGGAATTAATCTGTACAGTGGTTATTGTCACATTGTATTTAAATCACTGGTTTAAGTATTCTCTGGAGACTTTCCTTTGTAGAAAAAATATTCTTAG
The DNA here is from genome assembly GCA_963585895.1 of Sepioteuthis lessoniana. Lineage (NCBI taxonomy): Eukaryota > Metazoa > Mollusca > Cephalopoda > Myopsida > Loliginidae > Sepioteuthis > Sepioteuthis lessoniana. The sequence goes on along the minus strand of OY757932.1, from coordinate 29,936,379 downwards.
CACCCAAATAATATTTCATAGAAATTTCATAAAACTAAATAAAAAGTGAGAGTTGAGTGATTTAAGAAATTTATTTCTTTTATTTTTTTTTTTACAAAATACCATTTTCATAAAAATAGAATTTTCATAGATAAATTCAACAAATTTCTACATAAAACTTCTAACCATGAAACAAATACAATTCATGTGTTGGAAGAATTAGGCCCCAAAATAATTTTTGTCACTTTTTCATTATCCAATGATCTAATTAATTTTAACAGCATGTCAATCTGTCTACAATTATTTTATGCCCAGAGATTAGGAAACTGTGTTCATTGTACATTCATATTTACATTCTTTGTTTAGTTTAAGAGGGTTTTTTTTGCACATAATCCTATCGAATACAAATGATTTTTAAACAGATCTATTTGAGTCAAAGGTGGAATCCTAACAGATACTACCAGTTCAGGCCAGAGTGGATCTGAGAGTAAAGGCAATGAATGAGTACTCCATACTCTTCAGAGTCCCAAACCTGGAGCCTTACTATCAGATGCAGTTTAGTGTTATACCTAAGATACCCCTTATTGTAATTTAATTAGAGTACCTCACATGTTTTAATGGTTGGTAAGCTGGACTAGCAGACCATGCATTGAGAGGGAATTTGATTTTCGCTTTGTGCCACAAATAATCTCAGCATGGTAAATAAATACCCTAACTTAATTAATCAAAATTAAAAACAGACGTTTTCATCTCAATTTATCTTAAATTAAACTCACTTCTTTTTAATATCCTTTAATATAAGAAAAACTGATTATTGCAATCAAAAGTGAAGTTCTGAATGCACCTAAAGATTTTGAGAAGTTATATGTATGTTTATTAGTTTGTTTTTTAATGCCTCCTTGGGCATCTCCACTTTTTACTACCTTTTCATATTACCCCCCCCCCAAAAAAAACAACAACTTTGCACAGAACTTATACACTTGTAATACAATACTTATATACAGATCAAATTCTGTTAAATAATTCATCCAATAGTTCCAAAAATGCCCTCTTAAATTCTTTTCCCTACCATTTTTTCTGAAATCATTCAATCTAATCTTAAAATTTTCTACACTATTGCTGTTTCTGATCTGATTAGTATATATATATATATATATATATATATATATATATATATATATATATATATACATACACAATAAAGTGCAAATAATTCAATAAAAAAAAAATTATATTTCAAGGATTGCTGCTACTTTAAAAAAACACACAAAACACACACACAAAAAAAAGTAATTCAACGTTTATCTATTGAGATAGGTAATGCAGCGGGTATTTTGGCATGATTGTTTGGCATAAAAAGTAAACAAAAACATTAATTTAGTTACACCAAATTGTTTTCACTTTTTAGTTTCGAGGTACAAACAAAATAAATGCTTCACAGTTAAAATAAAAATTTAAAGTGTTTAAATAGTGACATTAACTTTTCAATCATTCCCAAAAAAGTAATTATCAAATTCTTTGAAACAAATGCAAATATTATCTACGAATTAGCTTTGAGATTGAAATAAGAATAAAATAAAATTTAGATTGTTTTTTATTTTTTTCACCCTTGAAAAATTTAATTCTGAATCTCCTTTAGTAGGAATTAAATTGTTAAACGCGAATAAATAACGGATTGATAATCTAAACAATATTCAAGCAAAAAGTAAACAATTTAACAAATAACAATAATAAAAACATGGAAATAAAAATAATTTCCCGATTTTTGAAAAAAATATTTTGTTTGTCGATTTTCTTTTTTCAGAAATTCAACTTCCATTGTTTTGTATATAAAGCATTAAAGACACGTTCAGATTAATAGGTGCCGGCAACTGCTTTACTTGAAATATAATGCAACAAAGCAGCGTAATCACATGAAGAAAAAATAAAGAATGCTTTACCTTCCAATTCAAGGACTTTTTTCTCCGATTTGTGATGTTTCTTATGTTTTTTACCCATTTTTGTTATTAAGAATCGCAAGTCAATACTTGACCACACTAAAGATACCACGAGCGATCAAGTGGGTCGACAATTTCTTGTGAAAAATCTTCCGGATGGATTGTCCCAGATATAATATTTCATTTAAAATTTAATGAGAAGAAACATAAAATAATAATAAATAATAAATATGTACTAAATTTAGATAAATTATATCTAATAATTTACATATTTTGTAAAACTTATGATCGTTTTAAAGGTTTTAATAATTAGTCATAATGGACTTTTTATGAACGATCAAAATAATTTAACGACAGTGTATTTAAATTAAAACAAATATTTACCGAAGTTCTATTAATGAACAACTTTCAAGAAATTAAATTTTCTTATTTTTAAAAAATATGTCTATATCAATAATTTCCGTTAAATTTTTTTAATAATTTTTTTTTAGTTAGATCATATTACGACAGGTCGTCAACCGTTTAATACCACGCTTTCTATAAAAATGCACAGACGATAACAATATTTTTAAATTTTCTACTGAAGGGAAAATAGAAATTATGAACATGACAAACTTTTCGACGTTGTGAGTATTTACCACCGTTTTCTGGCTTCCTTTTTTATCTCTTGCTTTTGTTTAAAATTAACTCTCCTCATAAAATCTAAGTGTAATTAAGGAAACAAACACCACACAAGGTCAACGAAGATGCAAAAAAAAAAAAAAAAAGTTGGAGGTTTTATATAAAAGACAAAACAAAACAAAACAACAACAAAAAAGAAAGAATGTAAACAATGTTTTTAAGTTTAAGATAAATTTTAATTTATTACTGTAAAATTTTTCGTATAAAAATGAATAAGTAACTTAAAGATATATTTGAAAAGTTTTCAATGTGAGTTATATAATATACTTTAGGTTTCCTTAAATTTTAAAGGTAAATACTTTGTAGTAATTATATTTTTTCATATGTTGTTTCGTTTCATTAACATTATTATTAATAATAATCTTATACGTCAGCATTTTTGTTATTTGGAAATAATGATATACAAAGTATTTCAGAAAAATTGATATCATTTCGTAATATAATAACTTGACCAATTCTCGTTCAAATAATCTCAGCGTGTGTAGAAACAATTCAAAATTCTGCTTAATGTCTTTTCTTTTCAGTTATAGAAATGCCATTCACTGAAAAATAAAAATCGTTTCAACATCAAATATCGACTTTTGAGTTGTTTTTATACATGTTAAAATTAGAGATCATTTTTATGAGAATTGGTAAAGTTATTAGATTACGAAATTATATCAATATTTTTGAAACACCCTGTAATATGTGTATATGTGTCCATTGCTTTGGAGGGCATCTTCATCCAAAAGAACCTAAGATAGCTAGCCAGATTGATTGTTTTTAATAGCATGTCAATCCGTCGAGGGTTATTTCATGCCGAGAGATTAGGGAACTCTGTTCATTCTCGTATATATTTACATTTTTGTGTAGTTGCTTAAGAGGTATTTTTTTCTCATGGTCCTATCGAATACGAATAATTTCTAAACAGATCTATTTGACTTATAAATAAGTACCCTAAATTTGACTTATAAATAAATACTTACGGTGTGTAAGTACCCTGACAGGTACTTACACACCGGGTCAAACTGGACCTGGGAGTAATAGCAATCAAAGGATACTCCACATTCCCCAGATCTCTAGGACTGGAGTCTCACCCTGCAGTTTAGTGTCATAACCAGAACCCCCTTTTTATAAAAATTTGTTTCTAAGAAAAAAATCAAGCTGACCATGTGCTGCACTTGATTTGACCGGAGTGGAGAAGGGAGAAGTAATCTCAGACAGTGCGGCACCAAAAAGTGTCTTCCCCCTTTTGTCAAACTACTATTTGACCCTCTGTACGAATTTGCGGACTGAACTGAAGGCACGAAAGCTTAAGCCAGCAGATGGGTTTCTTCACTCACTTCATGAATGGAGCTCCCCAAGAAATAAAAGTAAAATCAATGAAAGTCGACTACCGAAATTCTACCAAGTAAAATGACTGAAAGAAAATTTAACCAAGAATTCTGCTGCAAAGAACTTTAAAGAATACTTAAATTCAAAGAACTCTGAAACATTTCTGCAAAACAAAAAAAGAAAAGAAAAATACTCAAATTCAAAGAAATTTGTTTCGCCTGGACACCTTCTCGGATAAGTTTCCCGCAAATTGCACTAAAATTTGCAACACTTTATCTTTTCTTTATCTCTTTCTATTTTATTTTTTGTATAAAATTCCTTTTAAAAAAACTTTATTGTCTGTGTTATCTTTTTGAACCAATATCCGAACTAGAAAGCTGTGGAACTTACCGTTTAAACTTACTGTTTGAATTACCATTAATGGCACACTAAAGCCCCCTAAAAACATAACCCAATTAAATACTAGACTTGCTTTAGTGTTACTCACTTCATATCAAATTTTGTTCCCCCTTAAACCTTCCTTATATTGAAATTTTTATCCCTTAAAATTTCTTCATATTGCTAATTTTATTTTAGTTCTCAAAATCTTTTTAAGGAGGATGATCTTATCCCTCTTAAGAGGATAGTGTACTCTAATTCCATAGAGTCTAGATATCAAGGAAGAAAGATGCTGCTCTTTGATCAAAGTTGTATCTTCCACACAGCTGACAATGCTTAGAATATGGCGACTATATCCCCTGCAGAGGAGTAAGACTTCCCTCCTTGAAAGGGTGTCTTGGGTATGACACTAAACAGCATCTAGTGGTAATGCTCGAGTTCTGGAGATCTATGGGTCAATAAATCTGTTTAAATATCACTCATATTTGATAAGACTGTGTGCAAAAAAAACCAAAAAAAAAACCTCTTTAGAAACAACTACACAAAAATGTGAAAGTACAGTGAATGTGATTCTCTAACCTTAAAATAACCCTGGATGGGTTGGCATGTTAAAATCCATATTTACCAACCCCTCCATTCAGGCAGGATATGACACAAGGTCAATTTTTAAGCAGAGTTTAACAGGTTTGAATTCAGAGTTTTCCTTCTCCTAGACTAGTTGCCTCACCAAGGCTGGAGAACCCAGTCTGCCCTACTATTTACCCATAGCTGGAGGGAGAATAATTGGATTGATACCTTTCCCAAGGGTATTAGTGCTATGTGAAATGCAATCAGTCTCGTCCAGGATTTGAACTCGTTTTGCCATGTCCATTTCCTACAATGATAACTAGTACACCACGGGCACCTCCTCATGTTGTTAAAATCAATTAATTATCTCATTTTAGAAGTTGTGTTGTTATCTTATAAGATAAAAATGAATTACCTTGTTCTGAGTTATGTCTGTCTGTCTATTCTTTTATAAAGTATTATGTTTAAAAGTGTTTCATATATATATATATATATATATATATATATATATATTCAGGAAGAAAACAAGGGCAATGTAACAAATTTTATTATTAGTTGTATCTTCTAAATATTTTTATCATCTGTCATTACTTTTAGGCTAATACTCTTGGGAAAGGTATGAACTCTGTTATCTTCCCAGCTATAGGTTAAATAGTACCACTACTGTCCTTCTACAAGGAGGGCTTTGATATTAAATAACCTGTGAAAATTGATATGCCATTAAGCAAAAAAAATCAAGCTGAACCATTGGTCATTATTAATTCTGATTAGCATTTTCTTTCATCTTTTAATTTTTCAGTTTTTTCTTATCATAACTTACTTGGCTTGTTATTCTGCAATAATGCTGTGTTTCAATATTTTTTTTTACTAATAGATTTTTTATGTATTTTTAGAGGAAGTATTGTGTAGAGGTTTTGAAAAACTGAATAATTGATAAGTTTATTGGTTTGATTTGAGCTTCTACAGAATCAGTATATCTTTGTAGTGTGCATTTAACCAGATTTCTCCAAGAAAAAAGAGGATATGGGTTCAAGTCCCACTTAAAACTTTTCTTTTATTTTGATTTCTATCCACACTGTCATGAAATGTTGGTCTTTAGTGAATTGTGATTTAAAAAAAAAAAAAAAGCAAGTAAAAATTGAAAGATGAAAGAAAATAAATTGATGATAGTAATAAGAATGAATATAGTATATTAATTAAAAGATGAAAGAAAATACTAGGTTGAGTCAGAAGTTGTAATATTTTAGTATGTGCTAATTTGAGGCATATTATGTGACTGAAGCAGTTCAAGCTGTGGTAGGTACCATCATGATAGTTGGTGCATTGATGCATTATGAATCGCTTCATTCAATGTGTGATTTGAAAGCTGCACAGATAAATGTGCAATGTAGTTTGAATTGGGAATTTATGCTTTACAAGTTTGAACAGAGCCATAACGCTGTGGAAGCAACCAAAAATGTTTGTTGTGCAAAAAGTGAAAGCACAGTGGATCACAGTAAAGTAATCAGATGGTTCAAGAAATTTTGCTCAGGTTGCAAAAATGTTGATGCCCAGTTAAAATCAGGTAGGTCTAAAATCATGGATTTCAAGGCTGTGCTCCAAGTCATAGAGGCAAATCTGGTTAGTAGCACTTGGAGATTATTTGGTTTGTTCAGCATCTTACAATTCAGTCTGGTTCATCACCTTTATGGGAGTAATGGCAATGAAAGGGTACTCCACAGAGCTGTTGAATTGTGCTTCCTGTTACCAAAATATGGCAAAACTTTTGACTCAACCTAGTAGTAGTCCAAAGTGATAATGATTCTCTTAGTATATTTTACATCAACAATGATCATTTTGTAGACAAGTCTAGGATATGTTCTTCAAGGCATCATGTAAAAATACTTCAATTCTTTCTCTCATTAACACTATTTTCTTTTTAATCTTTTAGGTTTCCCTGTATTAGAGCTGCTCATCGAATATGTGCTAATCACTGGACAAAGGCTCATTCTAATCTGTCAACACATGGCATAGTCTACCCAGTTTTCAGATCAACAGTTCATCACTCATACAAGAATGGAGTGAGAAATCTTTCTCAACTTGTTGCTGTAAAGAATGTAAATCAAACTGTAAAATCTCATTGCTTGCTGAGTTTGAGAAATGGACCTAAAAAATGGAGTATCTGTCGTGTTTTCTCAACTGGTCAAAACCGAAAGAATACATATCGCCAAAAAACAGTCTTAATTTATGTTTGTGCTGTTGGCATCTTCATGGTAGGAATGAGTTATGCTGGGGTACCGCTCTACAGAATGTTTTGTCAGGTATTAATGAAAACTTTTTTTTTTCACCTGTGATCTTTTTAGGTCATTAGAAATTGCAGATTACTTTGAGTTGGGTAAACTGTTGCCAAAAAAATTATAATAGATTTATGAAAAGCATCATCATCATTATCACCAAGGTATACTGACAGCACTGATTCTTTTGGCTCTTGCTCGCCATCCATCCTTATTAGCCATCACACTTTGTAAGTCCTCTAGACGTTACCTAGTGTCTGCACAGAGTAGATGAATGTAAGTTTTTACTGGTTGGCCAGTACTAGTGTGTTTATGTGTAGGAATCCATATGAGAGCATTGCTTATATGGTTGTCCTTACTTTGCCAGCAGGACTCATTATGTTTTGCTTGGATGGTTAGCGAGATGCAAGTTGATTTGTTGTATAGTTGCTGATTTGTAGAGTACTACATCCAGAATTTGTTCAAAGCAGCATGTAGCAACCATTTAGCTTTTTCTCCAAGCATTTCATAAGAGTCCAAATGGTACGACTATATAGTAGTACTGACATAGCTTCAACTTGGAAGAATTTCCATTTTATTTTATCAGGGAGACTAGATTTCCATATGGCTGATAACCTGTCAATAGCGGTCCATGCCTTAGCTCTACATATGTTGACATTACTTTTCAGTAGGCCTATTGCTACTGAGGTATATGAACTGGCGTACTAATTTTATAGGCTTGTCATGTAATGAGGAGATGGCACCATCATGATTAAAACACATGGTTTATTTGTCTCTGCTTCCCACCAGACAGGACTTGACACAAGGTCAATGACCCAAAGGTCGATTATGGTGGGGGTTTGGGGAGGGGAAGTTCAGGCATGAGCTGAGGCTCTAGCCCTGCTAGACTATGCCGATCATCGGCCCATTTAGTGCAATGTGGGTCTGATGAACCTTGCTGAACTTGGACCCAAGTCTGGGTCCAGGCAAATATGCCTGATTATAGCTTAAACTGGACAGCAAAGTCCAGTGCTATACAAGGGGGACAAAGGTGTCAATGATGCAGCTTGCCCACCCAAAGGTGGCCCAGCCAAAGCTGGGAGCCATACAGCCTCAAGTCTGCCTTTGCTGGTCAATGCCCGTTAGGGTCAAAGCCAACAGCAAATTAATGCAGTCGGCTTTATCACTGGAGCATGATTAAAACACATGGACTCTGTTTTATCTGCATTCACATAGAGACTGATGCCAGTTGCTGTTTGCTCCAGGTTATGCAGTAGAAATTTGGCTTGAGCAGGTGTATTTATGAGAAATACTTGGTAATCTGCATAGTCTGCATCTGTAATAGTTTCTGCGTGATATTGCCTACTTCTTGCACTTTGTAATGTGAAATTATTTTCTTTCATTAGCTCTATTGATGTTTGTAGTACATGATATTGGCAGATTATAAATAGAAATGGTGCCAATCTATCTCCTCACAAGATTCTAGTGACAATGTCAAAGAAATCAGTCACCATCAGGTGAGCAAAAAGTGGTATTTTGGTATTTGTGTCTTTGTAAAGCATCATTTATAGTAGTAACAGTTTCTTTCAGAAAACCCTATGCTAGAAGTATTTATTTTATATTACCGGACATTGGCCTAGCAGTTAGAGTGTTCACCAATGGCCCGGGAGACATGGGTTCAATCCCAGGTCGAGTCATACCAAAGACTCAAAAAATGGTACTTGATGCCTCCAGCATTATAAGGTACGGATCAAGGGTAAAGTGGAGCAATCCAGGGAAAGGAGTAGCGCCCACCCCTACACCTTGGTGTAGTAGCTATCGAAAAGGGAACCTTCGGGTCACCCTAGACTATGGTCACCAACAACAACTTGTATATGGAATCAAAAGAAAAAAGTGGAGTATTATTTAAAGCAACCTGTTCAATACTAAAATTAAGTATTTATTCAATTTAATGTCATATTTTATTATTATTTAGATTATTATACTAGGATGAGTCAAAAGTTTTACAATTTCTTGGTAACGTGAGGTAAAATTCAGCTGCTCTTGATGATTTTGCTGAGGCATTGAAGGTGATGAACCAAACTGGACTGCAAAATGCTGAGCTCGCCTGATACTCTCTGAGTGTAACCCCAGATTTGCCAACTCAATTGGCTGACGCCATAGAATACACCGACTGCACCTCTGCAGAGGAGTAACCCCCACTTCCCCCAATGAGTGTCCTGGATATGACATTAAACAATCTGATGGTGAGGCTCCAGTAATGCTGGAGCTTTGGAGAATGTGGAGTACTCCTTCATTGCCATCGCTCCCAGGTCCACTCTGGCTTGAATTTGTAACACCTGAAAGGGTCCTATCTATTGGTCAAATAGTATTGTTTGATATTTAAACTGTGTACAAACAAATGACATGCTCAATTGAATTGTTTGAAATCGAACTGTTTGATCCTTTAACTGTGTGTAAACGAATGACTGATTATTAATTGAACTGTTGGTGATACAGAGCAATACTTGCAACCATTTAACTATGTTCAAAAGAATAGGTTTCATCATCATCATGTCGTGTCATCAGCACGGATATCCCTGACCCTCTCTTACTACCCCTCCCAATCGTCCATTGCTTCCAGCAGGTCTTCAGAGCTACATTCTGTATCGGCACAGAGCTGCTGTATGTAGGTTCGAGCTGGTTGTCCCGCCTTTGCTCAGCCATGTGAAGGGGTCCACAGGAGTACATCACTTATGGGTTTGTCCCTACTTCTCCAGCAGTGTCCCGCATGTCTAGTTCGTCTAATTTTGATAGTTTTCGTAATGGGTGGTAAGTGGCTGTACAGCTGCTGCTTTATTCAATATTGCTTGTAGCATTATTGTGTAGTTGCTGTTGAGCTTTTTCTCCATATGTTTTGTTAGCGTCCATGTAGTGCATCCATATAGCAGTATCGATATGACTGCTGTTATGTTATCAACAAAATGTGTTCACAAATCATATATATTTAGTATATATGTATAAAGAGCATTTGGAATTAAATGACCTACAATGGTTGATATGCCATAAAACCAAACCAAACCAACCTGGATTTGCCTCTATGGTTTGGAGCATGGCCTCAGAATCCATGGTTTGAGTTCTACTTAACCTTGTCTGATCATTGAGGTTCTTGCAACCTGAACAAAATTTCTTGAACCATCTGGTTACTGTACTGTGATCAACTGCACCTTCACCTTTTGCCTAAGAAATGTTTTTGGTTGCTTCTACTGTGTAATGACACACTTTGAATTTGTAAAGCATAAGGTCTTGAATTAGATTACAGTTCATATTTATCTGTGTGGCTTTCAAATTACACATGAAGTGAAGCAATGCCCAATATATCTTCACACTAAGAACTACTGTTCTATGAACTACATCAGGTACTTTCTACAACTTGCTGCTTTAGATTTTTCATAAAATTGGTTATCTCTAGATGAATGTAATACTGGGATATCCAAATTGTTGCTATTTATGTCTAAGAGTTGTCAAGACAATTCTGAGAATTTTTAGAACCATTTTTGTTTAAAAAAGATTCACATAAAGTATCAGTATTCTCTCTCAATATGCTATAATATATGACCATTATATAATATAGTAGTGTTAATTAAGTTTTCTAATATTTTAGTAAGTGCTAGTTAGTGGCGTGTATATCATGTGACTGAAGCAGTTCAAGCTGTGGTTGGTAGTATCGTAGTAGTTGTTTATGCTGCTACATACATTGATTGAATTTGTGATTTGAAAGCTGCCCTGGTCAATGGACAACATAGTCTAATTTGGGAACTGATGCTTTATGAGTTTGAACTGGGTCATAATACTGCAGAAGCATCCAAAAACATTTGTTGTGAAAAGGTAAAAGTACAGTTGATCACAGGACAGTAACCAGATGGTTAAAAAAATTTTGCTAGGTCAGGTAGGCCTAAAACCATGGATTGTGAGGCCATGCTCTGAGCCATAAAGACAAATCTGGTGAGTAGCACTCAAAGAATATCAAGTGAGCTTGGCTTCTCACAGTCCAGTGTAGTTCATTGCCTTCACAGCTTTGGCAAACACATCCAGAGCTGCTAAATTATGCCTCATGTTACTAAAATATTGCAAAATCTTTTATTCACCCTAGTAAAATTTCAGTGGATATGAGAAAAATATCAGTCAGGTTGTGCATATACAAGATGTGATCAAAAGACTGAAGTTTAAATTATTTTAGATTTTAAAAGTTAAATAAAGATGTATGCTCAGCTGAGCAACTAATATAATAAAGTGATTATGTTGAGATATCTGGACTGTTGTCTAGAGGATTTAGTGCCAGTTTAGAAGAAAATTATAAAGCCAGTCAATATATTTTGATGAGAGCAGTTTTGGGGGAAACACAGATTGGTACTCGTGAAGCACTCTCCATAATCTCTTGACTTAGCTCAATGCAACTGTTTCTTGTCCAAACTGAAAATTCCACTAAAGGATAAATTTTATAGTGTGAAGGCCATTAAAAGAAATAGCATAGCTTCTCATTATATCAAAAGAGGAATTTCAGAGGTGCTTCAACTAATGGGGAAACCCACTTCAATAAGTGGGTGAATATTATAGAGACTATTTTAAAGAAAATTAGTGTTACATTTATTGTGTATTTCTGTCTTGGTTACATAGCTTCAGTCACATTTCTTATTGAATACACCTTATATGATCATTTTTCCACTTTTAATACTCTATCTCCAGTCTCTTGTTTCAGGTATTACTAGGAACTTCTGCTTGTTTATTAATATTTAATGGTCATTTATCATAGTTATAGTGGATCTTGCATTTATGCTTTCCATTTATTCATTATTATTTTTCATTGACAATTTCCGCAAATCAACATTATCTGCAATTTCCAAACAGAATTATTGCCAATTTTTTAAACATTTTATTTTCATTGTTGTTTGTGTGTGTGTGTGTGTGTGTGTGTGTATCCTTTTAGTTTATATCACCAGAACTTGCAGATTTCTTTGGCTTGGGAATTGATTGCCAAAAAATAATTATGACTAGATTGAAAGCATAAAATCAAGAAATAAGGCGTAACATCATTTAAAGCAACTGATCTAACATTAAAGCTAAGTATTTATTTAAGTTTTAATATTATCATTTACTGATATTACTATTCATTATTATCTATTTATATTATTATTCAATAATATTTAATATTTATTTGTTAGATTTTTTGAATTTCTATCCATCCATAACTATTTTTCAGTGATTGTTTACCTAAGTCAAAGTGATTTGCAATTTTGAGTGGCCTGAAGTAAAAGATTTCACCAACATCTTTTTTTTCTTCATACAAACTGGTTACTTAGTAAATTTTAACCATCTAAAAAAATTTTTTTGTAATTTTATGGATATTTTTGTTTGATTGCAAAATAATTATTTCATAGGCTTTATACAAGAATAGATTACATTTATTTGGCAATTGATAATTACAAGACAATTTTTTCCTAATTTGAGTTTAATCCGACACAAGGCTAAATGAAAGTGAAATAGAGATAGGAAGATTGTGTTAGGCTAATTTTTTAAGTGAAGATCTGACTGCCTAGAAAATCAGTAGTTGAGATATTGGACTTTAAGTTGACTTTGAATACTGATTACCAGCACCAGTGTCAGGTATGTAACTATCTCAGCCATCATACAAACCTGTGTGACAAGTGAAACTGAATGCATAGTTATCAAATTTTAATTTAGCTATCATTTTTCCAATTTCAATCAGTCAGTATGAAATATGTGATAAAGTCTTTTAAGAATTATGTCCCTAATTGATCACCCCCAACTGAATGAATATTAGTTGTCTGAATTTTTGAGATGAAGCTTGATGATTTTTATCATTCAGGGTTTTCGGACTATTGTCTTCATTTTTATGTTTATGTCTATATTTAATGTTATATTCACAATATTTCCGCCGATATGTCCTCCAGCCTTCTTTAAGTGTTTCTTATCGAACTCGGGAGCCTACTCGTCCAGGAGGATGATTTTAATAACTGTTACACTATGTGTCCTCCTGGACACATTGCATAACAGTTATAGTTGTTGGTTCCCTAGGCTAAGTGACAATCATCTGGAGGTTGCAGGTTCAATCCTGACTGCAGGTGAGTAACAATACAGGAATACTTAACACTTGCACCTGATTATGGTTAATGGAATCAGAGCAAGTGACCCCCATGGATTAAATAAAGGATGTGTTTTGAAGTTCTGTGTAGGCTTCTGAGTTTGACAAGAAACACCTGAAGAAGGTCAGAGAATATATTGACTGAAACATTGTGAATATGATAAAGATGAATAGTCTGAAAACCCTGAATAAATATTGTACTTTTATAATTATAATTGTATGAATTCAGTGTTCAAAGAATTGTACAAACTCTTGAATTCCTTGCTAGCCCAGTCAGCTGGGGTTGTAGAATATGCCGACTGTATCTCTGCAGAAAGGTAAGATCCCCCCTTTGAGTGTACTGGACGTGACACTAAACCATCAGATGGTGAGGTTCCAGTTCTAGAGCTTTGGGCAATGTGGAGTACTCCTTCATTATCATTATTCCCAGGTCCACTTTAACCCAGAATAGTAGTATCTGTTAGGGTTCCATCTATGGATCAAATAGAACTGTTTAATCATTTAACTGTGTGCAAACAAATGACTGCTGTTAAATAGAATTGTTAGTGGTAAATAGCAATACTTGAAACTATTTAACTGTGTGCAAATAAATGAGCTTTGGCTTGTTTAAAATGTTACCTAAAAACTATTTGTTTACAAATCATATGTATGTATAAACAGGATTTGACTTTAAATAACCTACAAGGGTTGATATGCCATAAAACCCAACTAACTATGCTTAAAACTTTTTGTGTGCAAATAAATGATTAATATCAAATACAATTATCAGTATTAGATAGCAATGCTGAAACTATTCAACTGTGGCAAATAGAACTATTAGTGCTTGCAATATTTGAAACCTTTAAACTATGTGCAAACAAATGAGCTTTGGCTCATTTAAAAAGTGTTATCTACTAACTATTCACTTAAAAATCATATGTAAACAGGATTTAGCATTAAATAACCTACAAGGGTTCATATGCCATTAAACCAAATAACCTAACTTGAACTCCTTGCCGTTGTTTTTTTTTATTGTTCACATGATTTTTCCATTGGCCTTGTGTGTAGAGTGTTTGCAAATGACCTGGGAGACTAGGGTTCAATCCTAGGTCAAGTCATACCAAAGACTCAAATAACGGTACTTGATACCTCCTTTCTTAACACTCAGCATTATAAGTTATTTATCAAGGGTAAAGGGGAGTAATCCAGGGAAAGGAGTAGTGCCCTCCCCTACACCTTGGTGTAGTAATAACTAAAAAAGGAGTCTTTTGGTCATCCTCGACTATGGTTGCCAACTTTACTTGCAACTTACATTTCTTGTGTGATTTTCGTTTTCATAAGAAAATTGACTCTTGTTTGTGTGAGCAACAAAAACAAAGGTTCAATAGTCTAAATGTTAATGAATTGTTTAAATGTTAGTAGTCCTTCTCAGAAATACAGATTGTATGAATTCAATGTGTTTCTTATTGTTGCTATCATTATCCTGTTTACATGACCTCACTATGAGCTGAATAATCTTAGACTTGTCATTGTGTCAAAGAAGACTGTGTTTATACAAGTCTTTTGTGTTGTTACGGTTATTGTCTTAGGATATGGACTTGGTGATCCAAGTTCGAATCTGGGCCAGGGCTGTTTGCATTTCACAAGGAAAACTGAATTCAAATCAATTGTACTCCACTTAAAAATTGACTTGTTGTTGCATCTTGCTTGCAGTGAAGGTGGGTAAATATTTACACAATTGGAATTTATCTTTTTATATTTCTTCTGATCTGTTTTGAGGTTAACCAATATAATGAGATAATAGATTTTACAAGTGTATACAGGCTAGCAACACTGTCTATTTAACAAATTTTGCTTTATTCTTTAGTGTCAAAATGGAATTATCCAAAATTACAAAAATGTGGAAAATTTAAGCCAAAAATAAGAATCATTGTGTTGTATGTAAAAGATTTGATTTAAAACAAAACTAATTTACATGTCTTTTTTTTTCTCTCTCAGGCCACCGGCCTTGGGGGTAAAGCTGAATGGGTTGAGGAAAAAGCACAGGTTGAAAATATGCAGAAAGTGTCTGAAAGAGATATTGTCGTTCGATTTAATGCCGATGTTTCTTCAAGTATGCAGTGGAATTTCCGGCCTCAACAGACGTCTGTTAAAGTAAGTCAATCATGTGTGTCTTGTATGTGTATTTCAATATATAATACTTTAATGTGGGCCTATGTGCATGTACACACACACACACACACACACACACTAGGATGAGTTAAAAGTTTTGTAATATTTTAAGTATTACTTAGATTTGCCTCTATGGCTTGAAGCATGTCTGATCATTGAGGTTCTTGTAACCTGAGCAAAATTTCTTGAACCATCTGGTTACTGTAACTGTGATCTACTGCACCTTCACCTTTCAAATAAGGAATGTTTTTGGTTGTTTCTGTAACATTGTAGCCCAGTTCAAACTTGTATAGCATAACTTACCAAATTAGACCATATTTCATATTCATCTGTGTGGCTCTCAAATCACACATGGTGTAAAGAAATTCACAACATGTCAGTACACCAATTACCACAATACTACCAACCACAGTGGATACCTTTCATGGCTTAAACTGCTTTGGTCATCTGATATACATGTTACAAGCTAGTACATGGCAAAATATTGCAAAACTTTTAAATAGCTTTAGTAATACTTTAATGAGGGCCTCTGTGTGTGTGTGTGTGTGTGTGTATATATCATCATCATCATCATCATGTCATGCCACTAGCACGGATATCCCTGACCCTCTCTCGCCACTTTTCCCTATCGTTCATCGCCTCTGGCAGGTCTTCAGGGCTACATCCTGTATCCTCACATAGCTGCTGAATGTATGTTCGTGCTGGTCGTCCTGCTTTTGCCCAGCCATATATGGGGTTCCATAGGAGTACATCACTTATGAGCTCGTCCCTGCTTCTCCAGCAGTGTCCTGCATGTCTGGTTCATCTAACTTGGATAGTTTTCATGATAGGAGGCAGGTGGCCGTATAGTTGGTGTCTTGTGGGGTGTTGCCGCCAGGACTTGTTCAAGAGTGCTCGCAGCATTCTTGTGTAATTGCCGTCTAGCTTCTTCTCCAGCTGTTTAGTTAGCATCCATGTAATGCATCTATACAGCAGTATCGATACAACAGCTGCTTGGAAGAAACTGTGTTTCATTTTATCGGTTAGGTCTGATTTCCATATGATTGATAGCTGTCCATGCCTTCGTTAACCGCTTGTCGATGTTTTGATGTAGTGATTTCTTCTGATGTGTATAAATGTCAAAATGAAAAAGACTTTTTTGTTTGATAGTATTGTGATTATACAATTTTCATTAAAACTTAACTTCCTGTAAAAAAAATTTCTAATATAAGATAAAATTTGAGGAGGAAGACGAAAATACGTTGGCTCAGTTGGCTGGGGCTGCTGAATACACTAATTGCATCTCTGCAGAAGTGTAAGACTCCCCCAATGAGTGTCCCGGACATGACACTAAACAATTTGATGGTGAGGCTCCAGTAATGCTGGAACTTTGGGGAATGTGGAATAGCTCTTTATTATCATCGCTCCCAGGTCCATTCTAGCCTGGAGTGGTAGCACTTGATAGGATCCTATCTATGGGTTAAATAGAACTAAACTGTGTAATTATCCTAAACTGAATTGTTTGAAATTAACTGTTTTATATAAAAATTTATACTTATGCTAAACAGAATTGTTTGAAATAGAACTGTTTTTGACATTTAAACTGTGTGTAAACAAAAAACTATACTTATACTAAACTGAATTGTTTGAAAATTATATCAAAATGACTTAATTTAGCATTAAATGACCTGAAAAGTGTTGATATGCTGTAAAACAGAACAATCAAACAAACAACCAACCAAAAATATGTGGTTTTATTTAAAACTGTATAATCCTATTATTATTATTATTACTACTACTACTAATGTGGACTCAGCATAATGATTATCATCCCAGTGAAGGAAATTGGTGACCAGAGTTCAAATCCTTGATAAAGCTGTTTGCATTTCACTTTGCATTAATGCCCTTGGGAAAAGCATTGTTCCATTTGTTCTTCTTTAGGTTAATAGTAGGAAAGACTGGGTTCTTTGGCCTTGGTTAGGCAACCTGTTTAGGAAAAGTAACAGTTTTAATTCAAATTAACAGTACTCCACTTAAAAATTGACCTTGGGTCACATCCTACTTGTAGCTGAGGTGTTGGGTAAATATATACTGTTACTACTTTATGGTTAGAGTGTTCGCCAATGGTCCGGGAGACCTGGGTTCAATCCCAGGTCGAGTCATGGTACTTGATACCTCCTTGCTTAAAACTCAGCATTATAAGGTATGGATCAAGGGTAAAGTGAAGAAATCCAGGGAAAGGAGTAGCGCCCTCCCCCTACACCTTGGTGTAGTAGCTATCGAAAAGGTA
The DNA here is from genome assembly GCA_963585895.1 of Sepioteuthis lessoniana. Classification (NCBI taxonomy): domain Eukaryota; kingdom Metazoa; phylum Mollusca; class Cephalopoda; order Myopsida; family Loliginidae; genus Sepioteuthis; species Sepioteuthis lessoniana. The sequence continues at coordinate 29,918,709 of OY757932.1, read as the reverse complement.
GCCTTCGGGTCACCCTCGACTATGGTCGCCAACTTTACTTACTTTACTTAAAAGTGATAATTATTTGAATAGTATTAATTTTGTGGATTTTATCTTCAAAATAACTTTGCTGAGAATGAAGTTAATTGTTAAAAAAAATGTATAATTTATTAAACATAACATACTAAAAAGTAAAAAACTTTAGCTGAAGAATTTCTTCTGAGAATAATAAATGTTAAGTCATTTCCATTTAAAAATTACTAACTCTGTCTCATAGGAGAGAGTCCATGTGGCATCGTGACTAATGTGCTGGATTATGACATTCTTAGTAAGAAAATTTGAACTCCAGTCATCCTATTACTGTCACTTTCAGATTAATATACTTAGGAAAGGTATGAACCCCTTTATCTCCCCAGGGAGATGTAATGGTTTTCAAGCTAGGCTACCAAACCTTCACGAGTGAGTTTGAGTCTCATTGGGTACCCCATTCATTTGGCCTTGTACCTTATCTAAGCAAAAAGCTTAGTAAATTTCAACCTCTTTATCCCCCAGCTCTGGGTTAAACAGTACCATTACTGTTCTTCTACAAGGATGGCTTTGGCATTAAATAACCAATGAAGTTTGATATGCAATTAAAAAAGAAAACTGAAAGCAAACCTCTGTTTTATAATAGTTGCAACATTGGCATATAAATTTTATGCATGAAATGTAACAAATATTATGGGACAGAGGTTGTACAATTTTGAAATCTGGCATTTTGATGGTTGGTTTGTTTCTTTGTTTAATGGTATATCAACCTTTGTAGGTTATTTAATGCCAAAGCTATTCTCCTAGAAGAACAGTTGTGGTACTATTTAACCCATAGCTGGGAGGATAAGGGGGTTCATACCTTTCCTAAGGGTATTTGCCCGAAAGTGAACGTAATAGCGTGACTGGAGTACGAACTTGCTTACTACGATTCCACAGTCCATCACTTTAACCATTACACCATGAGGACACCCCCTGGCATTTTGAGTTTTCTTTTCATATAAATTGCATTCAGTGACATATTTTTTCCAAATTTTTTATAACTAATATTCAATCAACCTCAGGAAATTGTTTCTAAAGATAGTTTCAGTATGTTTTAATATAAAGAAATTGTTTTAATTATAGGAGATTCTGTACCTAAAAAGTTGAAGGAATTTAAAATATGAAATGGTTTCATCAAAAAAGAAATGCCCTGTTGGTGGGGCTTAAAATATACTGATAGATATATATGAAAAAACAAAATATTCAGAGGATGTATTTATTTGTATATAATAATATGCCAACATTATAATGTTGGCAAATTATCATATATATGTATTTACATAAATAATTGGCTCCACTTGTGTTGAGCACTTTTGTAATTGTAACATTGCAGGATTCGCGGAAGGTTTTTAGTTTTCTTTTGACCAACTGACTGCGTATCCCTTGATTTTTTTTTTTTTTTTTTTTTTTTTCAAGGGGTTGGACGAGGTTGGCCTTTTCTTTCTTTTTGACCTATAATTTTTTTCTTTTTCCCCCGGGCAGTGATTCAAGATACTTTTATCTCTTGTTTCTGGCGGTTTTTTTTTCGGGGGTTTTTTTTTTCTGGTACCGTGAATGCTGGTAGATATTAGATTAGTAAATATGTATTTACATATATACATACATACATATGATGTATGTATTTACCAAACCTTCTGCACAAGCAGATGATACAAGGTCAATTTTTAAAACTGAGTTTAACAGGTTTGAATTCAGTTTTCCTTCTCCTTCTGGTTATCATACCAAGGCTAAAGAGCCCAGCTTGCCCCTACTATTTACCTATAGAGGGGGGAATAGTTGGATTCATACCTTTCCCAAGGGTTTTAGTGCTGTGTAGAATGCAAATGGTTTTGTCCCGGGTTTGAATTTGGGTTGTCAGCTCCATTTCCTGCAACGGTAGCCATTAGACCATGATTGGCTCTTTGCCCAGTCAGCTGGGGCAGTAGAATATACTGACTGCATCTAGATATGATACTGGACAATCTGATGACAAGGCTCCAGTAATGCTGGAGCATTGGGGAATGCAGAGTACTCTTTCATTGCCAGATCCACTCTGACTTGAGTGGTAGCAACTGAAAGGGTCCTATCTATGAGTCAAATTGTTTGACATTTAAACTATATGCAAAGAAATGACTTATGCTAAATTGAATTGTTAGAAATAGAACTGTGTGTAAATAAATGACTGATATTTAATTGAATTGTTAGTAATACTTGGAACCATTTAACTTTGTTGACTTATGTTTACAAATCATATATATTTTGTATACATGTATAAACAGAATTTAGCATTAAATAATCTACTATAGTTGAAATGCGATAAAATTAAATAAAAATAATTGCCTCTTACTTATTATCATATGTAAATAAATACTTCATCTGAATATTTTGATTTTTTTTTTCCCCTATTTTTATATTTACATACACACACACACATATATATATTTTAAGTAGTGGAGTTTACAGAATTATTACCCATGAAAAAATCATGGATATATTTGAATATCAATGAGATACTATTTTTTTTATTTTTTTTTTTAATAAGAGTACTTAAATAACATTTACAGGTATTTATTGTAGGTTAAGTAATGCATTGTATTTGCTTTATCAATGGAGCTTAGAATACATTGACTGTATTCACTGCTAAGGGGTAAGACCTCCCCAGAAAGGGGTATCCTAGGTGTGATACTAAACACTTTGGAGTACTCCTTCATTACCATTACTCTCAGGTCCCATCTATGAGTCAAATAGATCTATTTGCAAATTATTTATATTCAAATAAGACCATTTACAAAAAAAACCCTTAAGAAACCACTACACAAAATATGTAAATTTAAATGTACAATGAATGCAATTCCCTGACCTCTAAGTATAAAATAACCTTAGATGGGTTGACATGTCATTAAAATCAATCAATCAGTCATATAATAGATTTATAGGTATTTATTGTAGGCTAAGTTATGCATTGTATTACCATGACTGTAGAATTTCTCATTGTGTTTTATATATAAATAAATGATAATTGGAAAATATTGTTTAAAATGTTTTCAAAAATATTAGAATAATTTCTGTAATGAATTGTTATATTTTTTTCTCTTTTTAACTGTTTAAAAAATCTATATTCAGCAGAAAATCAACTAAAACCTTTGTTCCTATTAAATTTTGTTCTGAATTGCTTTTCTTAGGTCATTCCTGGTGAAACTGCTTTGGCTTTTTACACTGCCAAAAACCCTACTGACAAACCCATCATTGGAATCTCAACTTATAATGTGATACCTTATGAAGCTGGTCTCTATTTCAACAAAATACAGGTAAGTATTTCATGATGAATCAGTATTATTCTGTGCTAGAGCAAAATATGAATAACTGAGTTCTGTAATCCCTGAAAATTTAAACTGGACTGAAAGACCCTAAATTTTTGGTGGTCAGTCTTGCATTCATAAAATTTCCAAAAGTTATTGCATAATTAACTCTACAGGATCTGTATTACTCTTTCTGTAGCATAGCACTACCCTAGTTAAATTGGGGTAGTCCCTGTGATGTAATGGATAAAGTGCTGGATTGTGGCCTTGAAGTAAATGTGTTCAAACTCCAGTTGTGATATTACATTTACTTTAGGACTAATACCCTAGGAAAAGTATTAACCCCTTTATCCCCCCTCACTAGCTATGGGTTAAAAAGTATTATTGCTGTTCTTCTACAAGGATGGCTTTGGCATTAAATATGTCACAAAGTTTGATATGCCATTGAACAATGAAACCAAACCAGTTAAATCAAATGTTCTATCCATGTGACAAGCCATTTTGGGAATTGTTTGTTCTCATTTTTGAATATGGAATTTATTTATTGGTGATTTTATTAATAGTTTTTGTTGTATGTATTTACTCAAACCCTCCACCATATGCAGGATGTGACCTAAGGTCAATAAAAAAATTGACCTTGAATCACATCCTGCACATGGTGGAGTTTGAATTCAGACTTTTCCTTTCCCTAGACCTATAGCTGGAGGGAGAATAGTTGGATTCATACCTTTCCCTAGGGTATTAGCACTACACGAAATGCAAACTGCCTTGTTCAAGATTTGAACTTGGGTTGCCAAGTTCACTTCATACGATGATAACTGTTATGCTGCAAGTGTATTTTAGTGGAAATAGCCATATTTCCTCTAAAAGTTAGGCCCTTTAAAATAAATGTTTATATTGCTAGGTTTTGATATAATTGATCCAGTTCTGAAGAGAAATAACTTAGTTCGACAAAAATAAAAAGTTCAGTAATAGATTTTATGCATAGATTTAATGCTACTGTGAACTGTTAGTAATAAATAAATGACTTGGAATAGCAGTTGCAATGAGAGATAAAACATTTGAAGAAAAAATGTAAGCAGATTATTTATTGACCAGAACAGATAGCAAATTTATGTTGAGAATCTAGTTACTGTGATTATTTGTGTATAATATGCATCAGTAACTTTGGACTACAAAATTCTGGGAAAAAAATTCTTGCTCTGACATTTTAGAATTTGTAACGGCTCAATTTAATGTAAATTTAGAATTTGTTCTACTTATTATCAGTTAGTAGTGACTAAAAATAAGAATTTATATAGTTTACATTATGTTTTGAAAACCAAAATTTACATAATATTTAGGAAAAATGCCAGGCATGTTCACACAAAAATGCAACAAGCTTGCAGCAAAAATAAGCTCACATTAGGACTTAAATGGTAATACCTGTTAGGATCTCATCTTTTGGTCAAATAGATATGTTTAAAAATTATTCGTATTTGATAGGACCGTGTGGGGAAGATGAGATATTGGGATTTGCTGATAAGACATAGCAGAGGCTAACACAATCAGAATTAGTATTGAAGAAATTGGGAAAGGTCTTTGTCTGAAAATGGATGCTAAAGTGGATAAAAGTAAAGACTAAGACTTAAGCAGTAATCTGGTTTTCTTTTAGGTGTGCTATACATGTTGTGTGTTTTGGGCAGAAATAGCCTGGCAGAGCCCATCTCTCTTCAAGTCTAGTTTTGAATTAAGAGTTTTCCTTCTAAACTGGTTGTTATACCAAGATTAAAGAGTCTAGTCTATCATACTATTTTGGGAGGTGCCTGTGGTGTAATGGTTATCGTCACAGGATATGGACACGGCAATACGAGTTCAATTCTTGGACAAGACTGATTGCATTTCACATAGCACTAATACCCTTGGGAAAGGTATGAACCCAATTATTCTCCCTCCAGCTATGGGTAAATAGTAGGGCAGACTAGGTTCTTCAGCCTTGGTGAGGCAACTAGTCTAGGAGAAGGAAAACTCTGAATTCAAACCTGCTAAACTCCGCTTTAAAAATTGACCTTGTGTCATATCCTGCCCGAGCGGAGGGGTTGGGTAAATAGGATCATACTATTTACCAATAGCTGGAGTGAGAATAGTTGGATTCATACCCTTTCTCAAAAGTATTAGTATAATGTAAAATGCAAACAGCCTCATTCAAGATTTGAACTCGAATAGCTTTGTTCACTTCCAACGACAGTAACCATGACGTCATGGGTGCCTCCATAACAATACTTGATAACAAGAGTCATCAATTACAAAAAATAAGAATGCAGACCTACAATTTCCAAAAAGAAATCTGTTATCATTTAACTTAAAGATTTTTAAAAATTCACTTTGAAGCAAATAGATATATACGTAGTTATTACTATTTTGAAAAATCATCTTGACTGGAACAAAGTTTTTTTTTTTTTTTTTTTTTTTTTTTTTTAAGTCCAAATGTGAAATCTTTTGGATTACCTGAATAAGCTGGTAATTATATTAATCTGTTTGAGTATTTTAGTATTAAATCTTTATGAATATTTTAAAAGTAAGAGACCTGTTAGTATTGAATTAAAAATTATTGGTATAAAATTGGTGTTAAAGCAATATGCAAATATCTATTTGCTTTTTTTTCTGCAAATTTGATGCAAGTCTAAAGTAAAATAAATCTAGCCCTTACCCTGCCCTGTCGGCAGGGCTTAGAATATACTGACTATTCCCTGCAGAGGGGTAAGATCTACAAAAAAATGGGTGTCTTGGGTATGACACTAAACTGCAGCTGGTGATAAAGCTCCAGTTCTGGAGCTTTGGGATTTATTGTGTACCCCTTCATTGCCATTACTCCCAGCTCCACTCTGACCTGAAGTGTTAGTATCTGCTAGGGTGCCATCTACAGGTCAAATAGATCTGTTTAAAAACTATTTATATTTGGAATATTTGATATCATATATAACCTTGTGCAAAAAACTTTTGAAGCAATTACATAAAAAATGTAAATATAACTGTACAATGTATGCGATTCTCTAACCTATAAGTATAAAATAACTCCAGACATACCATTAAAATGAATTAATCACTCCATCAAGACCATTGTTGAGAAAGCCAGTATGTCATAAAACCATATTCATACTACATCCAGAAGATTAGGTGGGTGACTAAAACAGTAAAAAATTTCTTTTAAAGATATTTTTGTCATATGACCAATACATTTCAATTAAAGTGTCATATAAGTAAGTTCATAATCATGTGTGTGTGTGTGTGTATATATATATATATATATATATATATATACACACACACACAGAGGTATGTATTTACTTATATGACACATTGATTTAAGTGTGTGTGTGTGTGTGTATATATATATATATATATATATATATATATATATATATATATATGTGTGTGTGTATCCTTGTTTGAAATATGTATTTAATCAGCCCCTCTGCCATGAACAGAATGTAACATGAGGTCAATTTTTAAGGGGAGTACAAGTGGTTTGAATTCAGTTTTCCTTCTCCTAAGCTGGTTGTCATACCAAGGTTAAAGATTACAGCCTGCCTTACTATTTATCCATATTTGGGTTCATAGCTTTCTCAAGGGTTATATTAACACTGTGAAATGCAACGAGCGTTGTCTAGGATTTGAACTTGGGTTACCAATTCCACTTCCTATGATGATAACCATTATGCCATGAGTGCTGCCTTCACTCTTGTTTGAGAATAGCTGTTATAGGGCTCTGGTTAACTAGCTTGTTTTAGTGAATTTGTTCCTTACTGAGTGCTCCGTTACCATGACCTACTGTCAAACTGTTAGGTTTTGTTATTAACTGTTTAAAAACTTATGTCCATGTATGTGTGTTCATAGAAACTAATAAATAAAAACTATTATTAATAAAAGGAGATGTAGATTTAAAATTTTTCACATATATTACATAAGAATTTTGTTTTTATTTGGCACACCCCCTAGAAAAACTTGGTACATTGATTTTAGGATAGTCTTAAAAGAAATATTTCTTCTAGTATTAGATAAATATTGACATCTATGTAGCAAGTGTTTCTAGGGGCGTGCTAAACAAAAAAAATTGTATTTATTATATGTGCAAAAGATTTAAATTTACATTTCCTTTTATTGATAATAATCTTTATCTATTTGCTTACCTGAAATTCCTTGTACACACACACACACACACACACACACACACATTTTGAAGAGTGTATATTTAGGCAGCAAGTTATTATTCAAGCAAATTTTGTTAAACACTGTTTGTTTATTATTTTTAATTGTAATGTTTCAAGTCTCCGTGTTATTTTTCTTGTGTTAGGATCTAGATAGTAAAGGAATTGTTCTCATATCTTCTGCCCAAGTGCTTTTGACCATATTCAAAACTACAACCAAAACTAACGAGGAGACTTGGAAAAATTACAATTAGAAATAATAAACAGTGTTGCATCATCTTTAACAAAACTTACTTGAATATATATATATATATATATATATATATATATATATATATATATATATATATATATATATAGTAGAATAAAAAAATCTAATGTTTTTTGTCATTAAGGGTTTTTGGACTATTGTCTTCATTTTTATTGTTATTTCCACAACGTTTCGGCTGATATGTCCTCCGACTTTCTTCAGGTGTTTGATAAAAATCATCAAGCTTCGTCTCAGAAATTTAGACAACTAACATTCTAATGTTTTTCTGAAATTATAAAAGGGCTCAGTTCTGGTCAGCAGAATTGGATAAAACCTAAATTAAATGAATGTTTACTCATCTCATTACTGAACTCTAGTTAATTCTTAAATCAGAAAAGTGCTCAAATACTGGTCAGCTGAGTAGGATAAAACCTAAAATAAATGAACGTTTACTCACCTCTTTATGGCAATCTTATAACTACTAGTTTCTTGCACTTTAAAAAAAAGTTCCATCATTGGATGATATGTATATAAAATTGATACATCGTAACATCTGTAGCAAGTGTTTCTTGGGCATGCCAAACAAGAAAATTGTATTTCACATGTCTAAATATAATAGTTTAGATATAATGTCTATTGAATAAATATATTCAATATATGTCTAATATATGTGTAAAAGTTTTAAATTTATATTCCCTTTTATTAATAATAATCTTTATATATTTACTTTTTTGAGATTCCTTTTCTGAATAGTAAAAGTTGCTCATGAGATTGCTTTTCTGAATAGTAAAAGTTGCTTTAGGAAGTGAACTCTAAAACTCAAGTTCAAATGCTGAATGGGGCTGTTTGCATTTCAAATAGTGCTAATACCCTTGGGAAATGTATGAATCCAACTATTCTACCTCCAACTATGGGTAAGTAGGAGGGTAGACTTGGCTCTTTAATCTTGGTATATGAAGTGATCTAGTAAAAGGAAAACTCTGAATTCCCACCAGTTGTTAACCTGGAGAGGAATGAACTATTTATGCCTAAGACAAAGTATATAGTAGTGCTCCCACAACCGAACTAGGTTATGAGATATGTCTTTTTTATTTTTTTTTTATATGTTGATAGCATCTTAATCTTAATCTGAATTATTCATTAAAGATAACCTTATTGTAAATTGCCTTACAATTCAATAAGCTGATAGCTTTGCTTACATTCACTCATTAATTATATTTATTAACCCTTATTGCTCTCAATAATCTGAGATTAACTGAGTCCATATTAGGAGAATCCGCCTTATTTTCAAAAAGTTTTTCCTACTAATTAACTAGGTTCATCTATTTCACAATTAAAATCCTCTTAATCAAATTATCATTTCAATTATATATCATTCATTTCTGGTGGAGTGGAAAATATGAAAAGGTTTTATTTTCTAAAATCTATAATTTGAAGATGGAGACTTAACCATAATTATTTGCATATAAGACACACTATTTTATCAGATTTTTCAGCCAAAATTTTCAGCATATTACACATGAGAACTATGTAACTAACTTTTTTTCTGGCCACATGCCTCACCATATTCAAGAGAGGATGACGGAAAATAAGTCATATCTCTAGTCTAAAATGATGCGTTTTAGCCCTTTAGAGAGAAATGTCCATTGGAATGTGTGTTTGTTTATAATTTTGTTTCTCTTAATGTGAGGTTATTTTTGACACAAGCTTGTTGAATTTTTATGTGAACATGTCTGTGTATTTGTTCTAAGTAAGTAAAGTTGGCAACTTTAGTTGAGGGTGACTCGAAAGCTTCCTTTTCGATAGCTACTACACCGAAGAATAGGAGAGGATGCTGCTCCTTTCCGTCGATTGCACCAATTTACCTTTGGTCCTTACCTTATAAAGCTTAGTGCTAAGCAAGGCGACATCAAGTACCATCAAGTCTTTGGTATGACTCGACCTGGCATTGAACCCTGGTCTCCTGGGCCATTGGTGAACACGCTACTCATTAGGCCAATGACCTGGTTTGTTCTAAATATTGTGTACATTTTTTTTTAACACATACAAGATGCATACAATAAGTTTCCAGACTTTTTTCATATGGGCACTTTTATTGATAGTACACACATGAAACTCTAGTCCCCTTCGAAGTAATCTCCTTTGGCTGCAATGCACTTGTACCATTCCAACAACTTCTGGAAGGCCCCATAGAAGTCCTCATGTGTGAGTGTGTCAATGACCTTTGTCACAGCCTCTTTTATCTCCTCAATTGTCTCTTAATGACATCCTCTGAGCTTAGGGAAGCAAAAGTCACAGGGATCAAGGTCTGGACTATAGCGAGGGTGAGGAACTGTCTTGATGCCCATCTTGGTCAAATAGTCTGTGACAAGGATGGAGTTGTGGACTGGTGTATTGTCTTTGTGGAAATGCCACTGACCCGATTTGAAGAGTGCTGGCCTCTTCCAATGGAATCTCTTCCTGAACTCCCGTAAAACCTCAACATAGTAACCCTAACCCTAACCGTTTGGCCAATCAACTCTGGTGTATTGACTTCCTTACTCCTTGCACACCTCTCATCATCCCTCACAGACTCTATGCCTTCCTTGAATCTCTTATACCACTCAAAAACTGATGCTCGATTCATGTAAGATGGTCCAAAAGCAGTTTGAAGCATTCCATACGTTTCTGTGGCATTTTTTCCAAGTTTAAAACAGAATTTTATTGCATATCTTTCTTCTAAAGTGTCTTGACGTCCAGATTGCATTTTTGAAATTGACCAGCTGTGACAATCAGGCTTTAGTAGGGTGTATTCCAATTCCTCCTGTAGCTGTTGATTTGAACCTGAAATCATAAAAATTGGTCAGTCATCTCATAAGATGTATAGCAATAATGTACTGAATTTTCAAGAGCCTATGACAATTTTAAATGCACATACGAAAAAAGTCTGGAAACTTATTGTATGCATCTCATAATGTAAACTATGTTAATTCTCATTTTTCTTTAGTGTCCTTGGTATGACACTAAATTGCATCTGATGGTGGCTCCAGTCTTGGAGTTTAGGGAATGTGAAGTACCCCTTCATTACCCTTACTCTCAGGTCCACTTTGAGTGATAGTACCTTTTTAGGGTCCTTTTTATGGGTCAAACAGAAAAATGCAATCATTTATTAAGGATTATTATTATCATCATTAGTTATTTAAAACCATACATTTGTGTGCAAATTGTTGATATTAGATAGGAATACTTGATAAATAAAATTGCTAATGTTAAATAGCAATACTTGAAATGATTTAAATGTGTGCAAACAAATGACTGATATCAAATAGAATTATTAGTTTTTAGATAGCAACACTTGAAACCATTTAACTGTATGCAAACAAACCAGCTCTAACTCATTCAAAAATAGTTAACTACAAACTGTATACTTACATATCAAATATATATATATATATATATATATATATATATATATATATATATATATATATATATATACATATATTTGATATATTCCCTCCCACTCTGATGTGTCTATTCTAGTTTTTTTATCAAAAAGATCTGAAGAAGTCCTGTTAATTTTTTTTCGTGTTTTTGGAAATTTCAAAAATGCGTAACAGGATAAAAATAAATTTATAATCCTATGTGACCGGTTTGTTGTTTTTTCTTAAAGAAGTGTATGTATATATATATATATATATATATATATATATATATATATATATATATATAAACTGGATTTGATTTTAGATAACCCACACGAGTTGATAAACCATAAAACACCAACCAACCAAATTATTTTTAGTCAGTAAGTAAGTAAATTGGCAACCGTAGTTGAGGGTTACCTGAAGGCTTCCTTTTCAATAGCTACTACACCAAGTGATTGAACACAAGTCTCGCCATACCAAAGATTTTAAAAATGCTACTTGATACCTCCTTGCGAACACTCAGTATTATAAGGTAAGGATCAAGGGTAAAGTGGACCAATCCAGGGAAAGGAGTAGTGCCCTCCCCTATACCTCGGTTGTAGTAGCTATTGAAAAGGCAGCCTTCTGGTCATCCTCAACTATGGCCGTTAACTTTAGTCAGTTCAAACCAATAGAGATGAATGAATACTAAATTTAAGTTAGATTTAGCTGCTGTAAATTCTGAGAAGTTGGTATGTGCTTGAGGATTTTTTTCCAGAATTTTATAGTCCAAAGTTAAGGGTATATGTTATACAGAAATATTTACAGTACCAATTGTCATAATTCTTGTTGCTTTGTACTGATCAGTTCTCATATTTTGTACGTATGTATTCACCTAACTCCTCTGCTACAGAGGAGTCCCTGTGGTGTAATGGTAAAAGTACTGAACAGTGGCCTCAAAGTAAGTGAGTTCAAACTCCAGTCATGTTATAACATTTAATTTTGGACTAATACTCTTGGAAAGGTATGACCTTATCTTTTCACTATGGGTTAAATAGCATCATTTCTGTTTGTCTATAAGGATGGCTTTGGCATTAAATACACCGCAAAGGTTAATATGCCATTAAACAAAGAAGCCAAACCAATCCTCTGCTATGGGCAAGATGTGGCACAAGGTCAATTTTTACAGGTACAGCAGGTTTGAATTAATATTATTCAAATAATTGTCACGTTAAAGTAAAATAGTAATAGTATATATTTACCCAACCCCTCAGCTATAAGTAGGATATGACCCAAGGTCAATTTTTAAGTGGAGTACTGGTAGTGTGAATTCAAACTTTTACTTCTTATAGACTTACCAAGGTCAAAGACCCCAGTCTTCCTACTATTTACCCATAGCTGGAAGGAGAACAGATGGATTCATATCTTTTTGAAGAACATTGGTGTAAAATGAAATGCAATCAGCTTCATCCAGGATTAGAATATATTTTATTGCAATAACAGTTTATGCTAAACTCTTCTCTCATTTTTTTTTTTTTTTTTTTTATAAGAATCTTTTTTTTCTTTTTCAGAATTTGATGTCAAGAGCCTAGATTATATTTTATAGTTTATTCACTTAAAAGTTGTGGTCATTAAACTTGATTTTATTATTAATTGCAAATAATAAATAAGGAAAAATACTCTGCAATTAACATCTGATAATTATCTCTCTTGAGGAATTATACTGAAAGGATGAGCATGAATGCTAACTTAACACTATTATCATTAAGTTGTACATTGGATAGAAACTAACTTAATTCTCTATATTACAGCATTTTAATACTATTGCACTAACAAAAATTTCATTACAACAGGCTATTATTGCTATGTTATGGTAACATACATGTAAAAATTAGAGCAGATTGGGCTCTTTAGCCTTGGCATAGCAACTGGTCTCAGAGAAAAAAAACTCTGAATTCAAACCTGTTAAACTCTGAATAAAAAAATTGACCTTGTGTCACATCCTGTTCATGCAGAGGGGTTGGTAAATAAATACATATAAAAATTAAAATTCCAGTGCTCGCCTGGTATTCTTGCATGGCCACCTGCCATTATAAAATGACTTCATGTCAAATCTGACTTGGTGGGTGGGGGGAAGTTGGATAAATACATACTTATAAAAATTGGCTTTTTATGATATTAAAAAAAAATAATGTTGATTTTTTTTTTTTTTTTTTTTTTTTTTTTTTTTTTATATTTAAGAATAATGATTGATTTTTAACAGCATGTCAACTTGATGGGCCGTCTTGGATGTACAGAGTAGGGCAGAAGTAAGCAGTCAATTAATGAAATCACATTTAGTCATCCTACATATTATGTTATTGACTGCCTGAATTTCTGCCCAACTCCGTAGATATAAACAAAGCAAATTTAAAAAAAAAAAAAAAAAATTATATCAAACAACAGTAGCAACAAAAAATGTGAATAAAACTTTGTAAATTTGATTTTGTTATTGAATCACTGAAAATTAAAATCAAACTTTTATTCTTTTTCTTTGCATCTTGACTTTATGATTTAATGAAGTTCAATAAAAAATATTCGATTAAAAAAAAAAGTAATTTTATTTTTTTAAAAAAGGGAAAAAAAGGCCCCCCCCCTGCAAAAAAAAAAACTTAACTCAGTTCTAAGGGTCGTTATAAGTGATTATTTAAATCAAATTTTAAAAGCCACAATTATTGAACATAGGAAATATTGATAGATTGATTTTAATGACATGTCAATCCATCTAAGGTTATTTCATGCTTAGAGGTTAGGGAATCATGTTCATTGTACATTCAAAGAAATATTTATTTAACAGAGTTAAATCTTTTTTTGGGGGAGGGGTTTGCTTTTTTTTTTTTTTTTTTTAAATAAAATTACTTTTTTTAATAGAACATTCTTAATTGAACTGCATTAAATCATACACACTGATATTTATCTAAGAGGAAGTAGAAATAAAAACTGAGGACCATTGTGTTAGCTACTCTTATATGCACAGCCTAGTCAGCTGGGGGAGCTGTAGAATATGCTGACTGCACCTCTGCAAAGGTGATACCCCCCTACGAGTGTTCTGGATATGACACTAAACCATCTGATAGTGGAGCTCCAGTCCTGGAGCTTTATGGAATGTGGGGTACCTCTTTATTGCCATTACTCCCAGGTCCACTCTGAGCCAGAGTAGTAGTACCTCTTAGGGTCCTGTCTATGAGTTAAATAGAAAAATACTTAATCACTTTCTCTACTTGAAACCATTTAACCGTGTGCAAACAAATGACTGATGTTAAATTGAATTATTAGTATTGCATAACAATACTTGGAACCATTTAACTGTGTGCAAATGAATAAATAATGTTAAACAGAATTATTAGTGTTACATAGCAATACTTGAAACCATTTAACAAATTATTAGTATTAGATTAGATTAGAATACTTGATGAATAGAATTATCAATGTTAAGTAGCAATACTTGAAACCATTTAACTAGGTTCAAACAAATGAGCTCTGGCTCATTTAAAAATAATGTTACCTACAAACTATTCATCTATAAATCATATATAAACAGGATTTGGCATTAAATAACCTATGAGAGTTGATATGCCATACAGCCAACCAACCAATCTTAGATGCACTGGATGAGTTCAAACTAAAAGTTCATGTAGGTAAAGCAGATCAACACTACTCCTCTCTACAACAATCACAAAAAATGTTGTTTTTTTTTTTTAACCATGATTTTTGTTTTTGCTTTCAGTGCTTTTGTTTTGAAGAGCAAAGGTTAAACCCTCATGAACAGGTAAGTTTGTTTATATTTTTACTTTCACTTTCATTTTCATTAATTAGCAATTCTGAATTTGAATTATTTTCTTTGTTAATCATTTCAACAATTTTTCCCTCTAAAATGCGAGGATTTTATAAAATTCTATTTGGAAATTTTTCATGAAAAAGATTAATAGTTATATGCACCATAATCATTCATGTATGATATGCACTTTTTTTTCCAGATTTTTAATCCTAAAAGCTAGTGGTGTGTATTATACACAAAAATTGAATATTACCCTGTGTTATCATATTTGGAATAGCATAATTGAAAATAAGTTATATCATTGGTCCCAACTAACTAATGTGTAATAAACAATTCTCTTTTATTCTGCTTGAGAAAAATAGTGACTGGAATGTGTGTTTGTTTATAATTAGTTTCTTCTATTTTTAACTTATTTTTACCAAAAGTTGGTTATATTTTTACATGAACATGTTCTTGCCTTTGCCGTAAATACTGTGTAAATTCTGTGTTTCAAAAATTATATAAATTTTTAGTTAATATGCATCTGATAAAAAGTTGAACAAATGTTAAATTTAGTATAAATTTAGCTGCTACAAATTCCAATAAGTCAATGTGTATTATACATGAGAGATATTTTTTCCAGAATTTCCTTGTCAAGAGTGAGGGGTGCATATTATACACAAATGTGTTTTATACATGATTAGTTATGGTATTTACCTAACCCTCTGTTTTGGGTAGGATGTGGCACAAGGTCAAGTTTTTAGCAGAATACTACTAGTTAGAACTCAGAGTTTTCCTTTACCTAGACAGGTTGTCTTAACAAGGCTAAAGAACCCAGCCTTTCCTATTATTCACTCAAAGCTGTGGGGGAGAAGAGATAGGTTCATGCTTTTCTGAAGGGCATTAGCATGAAGTGAAATGCAAACAGCCTTGTCCAGGATTTGAACTCTGGTCGCTGATTTCATTTCCTATGATAACTGGTAAACTAACTGGTAAACATGTGAATAGTCCTGGAGTTTCTGATAAAAAACTTTCCTGCATTTTGTTTTAAGACATGGATCATCTCAAGAGCAGAATTAATATTTTCATCCAAATATCATCAACCATAAAGAAGTTATGATTCATTTTGGAGGATTTTTTTTCATCAAATTCATAATTACTTTTTTTTTTCCAGACCATTTCAATTTATAGAATTATAAATTCAAATTTATCAGCTGAGAAAATTTACAGGCATATTCTAAAATTTATTTTCTGATGAACTTAGAACAAAAAGTATACATCACACAAAAAATCTGTGGCAAAAACTAGAAAATGTACATGAAATTTATTTGGTTTCATCACAACTGAATTTAAATTGATAAACAATTACCAGAACAGTTTGTGAATATTATATTTGATGACATATTAAAACTACCCCACCACCCGCCAAATAGCCAAAAATATCCATGCCATGTTGGCAGTGCTTAGAATACACACTGTATCCCTTGCAGAGAGATAAGTCTCCCTCCTGCCAAAAAAAAAAAAAGAGGTGTCCTGGGTATGATACAAAACTACATCTGATAGTTAGGCTTCAGTTCTGGAGATCTGGAGTACTTATTTGTTGTTGTTATTCTCATCCTTCCTCTCTGCAGGAGACACAGTCAATCTAGTTTAAGCCCTGCTGACTAGGCAATATATTTTTGAGGAAATATTAAAGTTTGTATTTTGCTGAATAACAGTTTTCATTTGCATAATCTTTTTTTATGTATGTGAAATAACCATTGGATTTGAATGCATACAGGCTGAAGTGCCATGGAGGGACATATTGATACTAGCCAGGGTGCACAGATAAAACTTTATGAAGTGTTTATATATATATATATATATATATATATATATATATATATATATATATATAATAATGTGGTTCATTTATAACTAAATAATAGATAAAGAGAAGAAAGATAAAAATAGGAACAGTGATGATGATGAAATCACCCCCTCCCTCCAATAGGCAGATTTGTGTTTAATTTTACTTTCTATTATTGAAGATCTACATGAAAGAATATAATGAAAAACTTTGATCAATTTGATTGTTGGTTGGTTGTTTAATGCTAAATCCATTTTTATGCAAATAGTTGGTTCTATTTCAAACAATTCAGTTTAGCATGAGTACACAGTTTAAATGTCAAAAACATTTCTATTTCAAGCTATTCTGTTTATTTGTGTCTTACCCCTCTGCAGAGAAGCAGTCAGTGCAGCCAACTGGGCAATTGTCAATTTGAAGAAAAGTAATAAAATTGTATTTATTAATGAAATATTATCTCTGTCCTATAAAAGTTGGGAGGAGTCCTTGTGGCATAGTGGCTAATGTATTGGACTGTGACATTTTGTTGTAACTGAGTTAGAACTCCAGTTGAACTATTGCATTCACTTTAGGACTAATACCCTTGAGAAAGGTGTGAACCCCCTTATTCCTCTGTTACTATGAGTTAGATAGTACCACTACTGTTATTCTACAAGGATGGTTTTGGCATTAAATAACCTGTGAAGGTTGACATGCCATTAAACAAAGAAACTATACTATAATAGTTATTTAGTCTATTAAATTTATATGCAAATTTAACTATTATGAGACAGAAGTGTAATTAATAATTGACACACTTATATATATATATATTTACCAACCCCTCCGCTCAGGTCAGTTTTTAAGTGGAGTTTAACAAGTTTGAATTCAGAGTTTTCCTTCTCCTAGACTAGTTGCCTCACCAAGGTTGAAGAACAAAGTCTGCCATACTATTTACCCATAGCTGGAGGGAGAATAATTGGATTCATACCTTTCCCAAGGGTATTAGTGCTATGTGAAAAGCAATGGGCCTTGTCCAGGATTTGAACTCATGTTGCTGTGTCCATTTCCTACAACAATAACCATTACACCATGGGCACCTCCACAACGATGATAACCATTACACCACGGGCACCTCCACTTATTTTATATAGTTATTTTCCTAAATATGAGGTTTGTTCAAAAAGTATCCAGATGGAAACTGTATTAACCAAGAAAACAATGAATGAAATGTTAATTTTTTTCCAAAATAGTCATCTTGGCATCCACTATATTTACTCCAGTGAATTTTCCATTGGTTGAAGTACCTCTGAAACTCCTCTTTTGATATGACATAGATTTGTGCCATTGTATTTCTTTTAATATTCTTCCCATTCACTATATAGAAAAGGTGTTTAAACATTAAACTTCGAATTTTTAGTTGTTTCTACACAGGTTGTTAAAATTTAGGGTCATTTGAATGAGAATTGGTGAGGTTATTAGATTATGAAATGTTACCGATTTTTCTGAAACACCTTGCACATCTCAAATGATATCAATTTTTTTAAGTGATCAGTAATTAATTTTTTCTTGATGATTTGTTAAGGAACATCTGCTAAATTGTTGATATTACTATCACTTTATCTGTAAATGGATTATTTTTGGGGGAATATCTTTGATTAAATATTAAGAGTGAACAGTCATTTGTGTCTGAGTAATGAAAATCACAATGACAGAACAGACACCACCTGTCACTGTTGACACATACTTTTTTTTTTCTTTTATACAGCTAGAAAAATAATATTGATGTTTTTTTTTCTGTCTGGGAAGGCAAGTAAAAATGATGATTGTACTAGATGTTTTTGTCATAGGGGCTTCATTGGAATGGGGGAGGGATCATTTAAAAGCCTTTGCATCAGGAATTAACTAGGTTATTTTTGCTACTCTCAGTTTTGTTGTGGGGCATTTCATATTTCACAAAATATAAATAAACTTTCTCTAGATCTGAATAGACAAAATATATGGGCTTTTTCTAGACATTTCTAGATCTAAATAGACAAAATATATGGGCTTTTTCTAGACATTTCTAGATCTAAATAGACAAAAAATATGGACTTTCTCTAGACATTTCTAGATCTAAATAGACACATGTCAGTAATTTCTGAATGTCAAGGATTTGGGATAAAATTTCAGAGACTTTTGTTGAGTGAAGGAGTAAAGAATTAGTCCAACCCATGCCAGATTTAGCTTCTGTTAAAAAAACCCAAAGAAATTCAAGCCAACCCCCTACTTGCATGAATCTTTGGTAATTCTTCTGCCTTGTTTTGAAAAGCTGAAAGTTGATTCAATTTTTGGGATTGGGACATCTTCAGATTTCACAACTGACACCATTTTATCTCAATTAGACAACACACATACTTGCCACTTAATATTCTTAATTGCTAATGATTTTAATTTCTAAAAACGTCTGCACACCCATGTCTGTTGATTCATTTCTTTGTCAAAAAGTTTGCTGGATGGGGTAATGATATTTGAGCTCATCTAGTGTCGATAAAATATGTACTAGTAAAATCTAAGTTAACTGAATATTGAGAACTTCTCTATCACTCTTGCACATACATATATATATATATATATATATATATATAAGGTATAAATGTAAACTAACAAAAGCTACTATTCAATGCCTTATAATTCCTGAGCTGACATGGTTTGCTTGTTAACTAAGTGGTATGATACTAAGTCTAATGTAAAGTTGGGCAGGTTTCGATCCCAGCTTCAAGTGTCGTGACTAGCCACACTGAAGAGTTATGATACAACGAAACAGTCTGTCTGTGGATGACTTTGATCCATATATATATATATATATAGATCAATGGTAAGTGGAGCAATCCGCGGAAAAGAGTAGCACTCCCTCCTACACCTCAGTGTAGTAGCTATTGAAAAGGGAGCCTTTGGGTCACCCTCGACTATGGTTAGCTAACTTATATATATTAAATAAAAGATTGGAGTTGATTGTGAGATGTCGCAATGAAAGTAAACATTTACTTTGAAATTTTGTGCTGTATTGAGCCATGTAATTCATTGTGTTAACCATATAATTGTAACTTGACTCAAAAAGACTATAAAAGAAGAGTACATATTGATTCAGTTGAAAAATTCAGACATAAGAATACTTGCTCACCTGAGGATCGAAAGTTTCAAACTTTTTATTCTATTTTATATTTTATTTCATATTTGAAATAATATTGCAATTTTGCTCTGTATTCTCATGCATTGAGCACTCTAAAGATGATTTTATGGATTAAAAATACTTTTTGTTTGTTTGTTTTTTAATGGCATATCAAACTTCACAGGTTATTTAATCCCAAAGCCATCCTTGTAGAAGAACAGTAGTGGTACTAATTAACCCATAACTGGGCAGGGGCATAAGGTTATTAGTCCAAAAGTGAATGTAATAGCATGACTAGAGTTTGAACTCACTATGATATTTGCTGTTCAGCATTTTAGGCACTATGCCACAAGGACTCCTCTGAAAATGCTTTTTAACCATTATCATAATTGAATTATATATATATATATATATATATATATATATATATATATATATATATAGATAGGATTAAGTTTAGATAATATGGTATAAATTAGATATTAATCTCTTTCTCTTTTACCATAATAAAAAAAAGAGAAAATAAGTCTTTTCAGTCCTGCATGATTGAAGTATTTTTGAATATTTAAGGAGAAATCTGATATTTCATCAAAAGTAAAATGACAAACAGTGCAAAGAGTCCATTCTTATGGATGTAGCAGTAATAAATGTGTTCTGTGCCTGGAAGAGAACTTACAAATCTTATTGTGTAAGGAGGGAGTTAGCAAACAGAAGTAGTGAATTAATGGTGAGATATAAGCACCAACCTAAGTTTTTGCTATTACATTTGGCATGTTTAACATAATAGTTATCATCATAGGAAATGGAATTAGCAACCTAAGTTTAAATCTCTGATGTGGCTATTTTTGTTTCAATTTGCACTAATGCTCTTGGGAAAGTCATGAATCCGTCTGTTCTTCCCCCAGCTATGGGTAGATAGTTGGATAGACAGGGTTCTTTAGCCTTGGATAAGCAATCAGTCTAGAAAAAAGAACACTGAATTTAAACTAGCTTTACTCTGCTTAAAAAAATTTACCTTTTATCAAACCCTACTCATGGTGGAAGGGTTGCGTAAATATACATATTTGGCCCTAGACTGATTTTCTCTTTACTGCATACTCTCTCCAATCCCCTCATTATAAAGTTTACTTTCATTGTGGGTTTATTTTCAATTATATTTTTGGGTAATTTAATGCCAAAACAATCCTTGTAGAAGAATAGTAGTGGTACTATTTAACCCATAGCTGGTGGTGATGGGGAGATAAGGGTATTCATACCTTTCCAAATGGTATTAGTCTCTGAAAGTGAAAGCAATAGAATGACTGGAGTTTGAACTCAATTACTATGATGTTGTTTCCATCATGTTAACCACTACACCACAGGGACTCCCCAATGAACGAAGAAGGAAACAGAAATTCCTAATATTTTATGATTTATATTTTACTGAAATCTTATTCATGTGATCAGAAGATTGATTGATTTTAATAGTATGTCAACCTGTCTTGGGTTATTTTATACTTACAGGTCAGGGAATAGTGTTCATTTTACATTCATATTTATATTTTTCATCTAGTTGTTTCTTAATTTTTTTTTTTTTTTGCTCACAGCCCTATCGAATATAATTTTTAAACATATCTATTTGACCCATTGATGGGACCTTAACAGGTATTACCACTCCAGGTCAGTATGGGCCTGGGTGTAATTACAATGAAAAAGTACTTCACACTTCTCAGATCTTCAGAACTGAAGTCTCACCATCTGATACTGTTTAGTGTTATGCCCAGGATACCTGTGCAGGATACAGTCTGCATATTGTAAACCCTTCTAACAGGGTTATGTGATCAAAAGATTTTTTTAAAGTCCATTTCAAAGTCTCTATTTCACTTTGTTTGGCCAGATATGGCATATTTTGCCATCTAATGACTTCCAGTGATCCCAGATAACCACTGAAATCAACTTCAATTGATCTATATTAGAGATCAAGATCAAGCCAATGTTAATGCTAAAAATCTGGTTCCTGGGACATTTTGTTTGGTTGTGATTCTTAGGCGTGCACACACACACACACACACACACACACACACACACACACACACACACACACACACTTCAGCATAGTAGTATAGGTGTATAAATACCAATCCTTTTTATCTGTTTCTACACACACACACACACATTTGCTATTCAATATGAAACTATGAGTGGTACAATCGAATCTATTAAAATCTCTCCATTAAAATACACTAAAGTTGTCTGAAAAGTAATTTATGTTTAACATACTCCAGCTTATAACTTATTCTATCTTGATGTACATTAAACTTTGACATTTACTCATGAAAACAAATTAAAAACAGTAAATTACTTTTAAGACATCATTTTGGCATTTAAAAAAATTCTTTCTTCTACTAAAGTCTGAGTCCATCATTTTTTGTAAAATTTCATATAGAGACATGTTAAACACATTTGGTATCACTTATAATAGTGTTTAAAATGGGCCTGTGAATTGGCTCAATAATTGGCGCTTATTGCCTTTATACTTGATGAATAAATTTATCAGCATAAAAGAAAAATTATTTCCTTAATAATAGTTACATTTTATATATGAATTGTTTATGCAACATATTTATATATGAATTGTTTATGTAACATCTATTATGAGACAGAGGGAATAATATTTTAAAATCAGTCAGGCTAGAATGGATAAATTTCTCTGTCAGCATTTATTTCACAGCATCCCACCAACTTGATAGTGGGGAGTTTCTGTGGCATAGTGGCTAACATGCTTGACTGTGACATTGCAGTAATTGTTCTTAAGAATTTTTTTGTGCATGGTCCTTTCAAATACAAATAATTTTTAAAAAGATCAATCTGATTTGTAGAGGTTTCCCTACCAGGAACTACCACTCCAGGTCAGAGTGGACCTGAGAATAATGGCAATAAAGGTTTACTCTACATTTTCCAGATCTTCAGGACTGGACCTTTACCATCAGATGCAATTTAGTGTCATACCTAGGACACCCTATTTTTTTTTTTTTTTTTTTTTTGAGAGGAGCAATCTTACCTCTCTGCAGGGGATGTAGTCAGCGTATTCTAAGCCCCACTGATAGGGTGTTTTTTGTTTGTTAGTTGTTCTTCATTGATCACATGAATGAAAACAAGTTGTAAAAAGTCACAAAAATCCTGCTTTGGAGAGAGGCAAGCAAAGGACATCTTCAGCTATTTCAATAAAGGATGAAATTTACTTAGTAATTCTAAGAGATCTTAATGTTTGTAATCACTTGAATTAATCATTCTTTTTTTTTTTAATATTGATATGTTAAACTCATTTAAAATAATAAAACAAAACATTTTCTTTTAATTTTTATTACATTTTAAGAAGAGACCTATTACTTTAAAGTTCGAGATTATCCTCGCTTGGATTATTATATTAACAAATGGTTAATTTCATTTGGAATATTAACTTCATTGAATGAAAATAAGATGCAGTAATATTTACCCTTTTTTTATACAGTGAATAGGAGGCACTCATGGTGTAAGTGATTGTTGTGGGAACTGGACTTGGCTACCTGAGTTCAAATCCTGAATGAAACTGTTTGCATTTCACATTGTGTTAATACCCTTAGGAAAGGGTATAACTATTCTCCTTCCAGTTATGGGCAAATAGTAGGGCAGGCTGGGTTCTTTAACCTTGGTATGGCAACTGATTTTGGAGAAAGAAAACTTCAAATTCAAACTAATTTGTAGACCTGGAAAGAAATGGGTTCCACTAGGTTATACCTGCCCAAGACATGCTACATGAGTAATGCCACCAACAACCAAAACTAGGTCATGGGGCCAGTGAGCGAATAGGATCTTTGGTTAAAATATGTTTGTTTCCTCCTGCATATTGTATTCAGCTGTGATTGTAGAACAAAGAATAGGGCTGACTTAAAGTACAGTTTGGAAATTATGAAATCCAGAGTAAATTCATAGAATCATGATTCTTTATCTATATTTGTCTAATTAATTCCATGTGTTCACCGTTATTCTTTACAAACAGGACTGGACTTATTGCTCAGAAGTATTTGTTGCTCATGAATTAAAATCTTATATCCTAATGTCTACCCACTCTTTCTTTCTTTCTCCACTTTGTTTTCTTTGAATAATTTTTATTCATTTTGTTATTAATTTTACATGCCTATAATATCCCTATTCTGCCAGTATTTTCAGAATGCTCTGCTAACAGGGTTTAGAATATACTTACTGTATCCCCTGCAGAGGAGTAAGACCCCCCTTCAAAAAAAAATAAAAAAGATGGGGTGTCCTGGGTATGACATTAAAATGCATCTGGTGATGAGACTCCAGTTCTGGAGATCTGGGAAGTGTGAAGTACTCCTCCATTGCTATTACACCCAGGTAAATTCTGACCCAAAGTGGTAGTTCCTGTTATAGTCCCATCTATGGGTTAAATAAATCTGTTTGAAAATTACTTGTAGTTATTTTTTTCTCATAGTCCTATCAGATATGAATAATTTTTAAAGAAATATTTTTGCTCTGAAGCTGGGACCCTAACAGAAATGATCACTGGGTCAGAGTGGATCTGGGAGTAATGGCAATGAAGATGTGCTCCAGACTAACCCAGATCTCAAGAAGTAGCACCTCATCACCAAATGCTATTCAGTTTCATACCCAGGACACTCTTTTTATTGAGAGGGTAGGTCTTACCCCTCTTCTAGGGATAGTCAGTGTATTCTAAGCACTGCTGACATGGTGGTTTGATCTTGAGTGTCAAACATATAGTGATATGGATGGTATTATGTTATGCAAATGTTATCTGCTATCATTATATGCTAGTTGACCTCACTTTAATTTTGAACAAACTAACATGCAAAAATTTATGTAAGCAAATGAAATTACTTTTAAGTATCTCTGTGTAGAGATCTCCTTTCAAATTTGAATGAGGGTTGTTGTAGTTAATAAGTTAAAGGGTAGAACAATTTATGAAGGCAGTGAAAAGAGTAATCTACTTGTAAACTGTTAACAGGGCACCTCACATTAAATTGTACTTTCCACTGCTAGTCTACCTTGCTAACCAGTGCACCCTATTACTCACATAGTGTAATGGTTTGCAAGCTTGGCTAGCAGACCATTACTAGTGAGTTTAATTCCCACTGAGTACCTCATACTTCTGGCCTTGTTCTAAACTAAGCTAGACTTAGTCAATTACTACTTGTTTGGTGTTAACAGTGAATTTAGATTTTTCCCTAGCTCTTTCAAAGGCATGGCCATGTGCCAGATTTTCGTCAGATGATGTACATTCAAACAAATGGTAATTTACTAAGCTTTTTGCTTAGATGTGGCACAAGGCCATATGAAAGGGGCACCCCATGAGACTCGAACTCACTCGTGTAGGTTTGCTAGTCGAGCTTGCTAACCATTACACCACCAAAGGTGCCTATACATTCAAACAAATGGTTATTTCCCACAGTTCAATACAATTAACATTTATCAAAATGAATACACCAAATGCATATGTGAAAACTTAAGTGTATAGATCATTTATATGAAGAGACAATAAATAAATACATTTGAAAAAATTGATTTTTGTGGCATGTCAACCCATCTAGGTTTATTTCATGCTAAGAGGTTAGGGAATCATATTCATTGTATGTTCATATTTATATTTTTTGTGTAGTTATTTCTTAAGAGATTTTTTTGGCACACAATCTTATTGACTATGAATAATTCTGAAAGAGATCTATTTGACCTATAAGTGAGACCCTAATGAGTATTACCACTCCAGATCAAGATTGTCTTGAGAGTAATGGCAATGAAGGTTTATTTCACATTTCCCAGATCTCCTGAACTTAAGCCTGATCATCAGATGTGTCCCCAAAAGATTAAAAATTCCATATAAAGACCTGAAGACCAAAATCAACATAGAAAATGGCAACAAATTGGAGTAACAACATATACAACAAACACTTTCAAATAAAACCCAACATAGGAAAATGGAAACCAGGTTTTGAGAAAGTCCGGAAAGGAACAAGTCATTATATCCTAACCACATATCTGTCACACAAGGCTAATACTTTTTTCACTTATACAAGAAAACCAACCAGATTGCATAGCTTGTCAAATGTCTTATACTGTTAAATACATTTTAATAGAATGTAGTAATTTTGCTGAAATTAGAAAATGCATTTACAAAACAAATAACATGAGAGATATGTTTAAAAATATGATTATAAATTACATTTTATCCTTCCTTAAAGAAATAAGATTATACCAAAAGTATAACAGTAAACTTCAATTTTACTCTACAAACTTACCCCTCAAAGTGACCCCAAATCTGCTTAGTAACAAATAATTGCAGACAATTCACTATCGAAATTAAGAAAGATCCTTTAAAAACATAAAATCTGTTCCTTACAATTTACCTCTTGGCATAAAATAACCCCAGACTGGTTGACGTGCCATTAAATCAATGGCTTGTCAAACGTCTTATACTGTTAAATACATTCTAATAGAATGTAGTGATTTTTGCTGAAATCAGAAAATGCTTTTACAAAACAAATAACATGAGAGATACATTTCAAGATATGAGTGTAGATGACATTTTATCCTTTATTAAAGAAATAAGATTATACCAAAAAATATAATGGTAAATTTGAACTTTACCCTATAGATGTAACCCTCAAAAAGAATCCAAATCCACTTAACATCAAACAATTGCAGACAATTCACTATCAAAACCAAGAAAAGTCCTTGGTAAAACAAAGATAGATTTGACTGTTCCTCATAATTTGTCTCTTGGTATAAAATAACCCCAGATGGTTTAACATTCTGCTAAATCAAATCAATCAATTACTGATATTATATAAAACTGTGTGCAAAAAACTTTTAAAGAAACAACTACCTATAAAATGTAAGTATTAATGTATGATGAATGCAATTCCCTAACTTCTAGGCCTAGAATAAACCTAGATGAGTTGACATGCTGTTAAAATAAATCAATCATCAATCAGATACAATTTAGTGTCATGCCTAGGATACTCTTTTTTGTGCAAGTCTAACCCTTCTGGTAGGTATTCTAAGCCACGCTCTCCAACTGAACTTGATTTGGAAAGAATCAAAGATATTCTTGCCTATACTGATAAATTTGTTTCTTTCTTTACTGCCATAGAATTGTTTGGGATTTAATAAAATGATGTCATATAATTTCATACGTATACTGTGAAATGAAAAACATAAAACAGCTGTGTCACCAAGCAAAGCCTTTATCAGATGATAACTCTGAGTACAGGAATGGTTTTGAGGCCAAAGCATCATTTTTATATATATATATATATATATATATATATATATATATATATATCACTCTGGTGAAGAAATTAATGGCTGCCACTCACATAATGCAGAGCTCTTCTAACAAATTGAGCACTCTAGTATCTGAGAGCGCAAAAATGTAAACAGACAAAAAGTTAATACATATAAACATTAAATTCTCGTAAGTCGCCAAATATTATTGGTCTAATATAAAGTTGGGTGGCTTTCAATCCCAGGTTGAAATGTCCAGCGTATCTAGCCACACTGGAGAGTTGTGATACAATAAAACAGTCTCTGTGAATGACACACATATATATATATACGCATGCACGCACACAAGGTTGAAGCAGAAAGTATTGAGACTGAAGCTTGAATTTTAAAAAAATTCAGAAATTGAAATGAAGACATGCAACTTGTATAATCAAGTGATGATATCTAGACAAGCTTGTGAAAATTCAAATAGAAATTATGAAATCAGTTTTAATACTTTTTGAACAGAAGATTTTGGTGAAACATAGGATTATGCAAGTGCAACAACTTCCATTGTCATCAAACCTTGACAAATCTTTTTTTTTTTTTTTTTTTTTTATAAACTAAAAATTCATCTTAAGGGTAAGATTTGAGGAATTGGAGGATATTATTATTTCTTTTTTTTTTTTCTAATTTTTGAATTGGTGCCATTTCAATTTCCCTTCCTCATCATTCTCTTGTTAAGAAAATTGCTAAAAGAAACAAAAAACCTTGTGATAATGATTCCTCAGTCATGAGTGATGCTAGTTTTCCAAGTTCAGGCACATAAATACATGGTATCTGCCCACCCCCATATAACCATGACCTACTCTCAAGTTTACTCCCACCTATAGATGGCCTAGTTGGTTGGGGCTGCAGAATACACCGACTGCATCTCTGCAGAGGGGTAAGACTTCCCCAATGAGTGTACTGGTTATAACAATAAACAATCTGATGGTGAGACTTGGGGAATGCAGAGTACACCTACCATTACTCCTAGGTTCACTCTGGCCTTGAGTGGTCGTATCTGATAGGGTCCTATCTATGGGTCAAATAGAACTGTTTGACATTTAAACTGTGTACTTTGACATTTAAACTGAGTGCAAACAAATGACATATGTTAAACTGAATTGCTTGAAATAGAACTGTTTAATCATTTAACTTTGTGTAAACAAATGTTTAATTGAATTGTTAGTGTTAAATAGCAATACTTGAAAACATTTAACTGTGCAAACAAATGATTAATAGTAAATAGAATTATTTGTATTAGATAGAAATAAATGAAACCATTTAACTGTGTGCAAAAAAAGAATGAGCTCAGACTTGTTTAGAACGTAATCTACAAAATATGTTTAGAAATCATATATTCAATATATATGTATAAAAAAAAAAAGATTTGGCATTAAATAACCTATAATGGTTGATATGCCATAAAACAAAACCAAACCAACCCATCTGAAGCTTTTGAGATGTATTTACATAGAAATAAATCTGAAAACTGTGATTAAAGACCTCTCTCTTCTTGTGTGTGATCATATTACTTTCAGAAAGCTTTGTGGTCAATTTGATATATGAACATTTTAAATTTCTAACCAATTTATATTTCATTGTACACATACACACACACACTCATTTTTCAGTAAGTAACAATAATTTACATAATAATTATATCAATACACAAAGATAAAAATCATGGTTTGTGATTACAATCGGCATTCATTTATTTATCTAATACTTGCATGTATTAGTCAAAAATAGATGTTATTGAGTTTAAGTGTGTAAAATACTGGGTTAGTGAGGTTCGTTATTAGCATAGGACTTTTTTTTCTAACCATCAATCATACTGCCAAATATGTATAAATTCTGCACATAAAAAATATCATTGCACACAAAAAAAAATATACATGTAGTGTGCACACACACACTATACCTTTGCTTGCAAGACTTACGAGCAAATGTACACACACATTTTTAATCCGTGTATTGTGCAATTCTTGCAAGATTGATACATAACTTTCATTACATACTTACCTGCATACATACTATATTTCGATGATTGTTTTTATCATGTCTCATATTGTGAATACATTTTTAAAAAATGTTGACCACAAGAAATTGTTTTCTTTTTTTTTTTTTTTTTTTTCCAAGGTTGTTAATGCTAATGTTGGAAGTGGAAAAAAATGTCAGTTTTTATAGAAGCTGAAAAATTTGTGTTCAACTATCTCAGACCATACAAAAAATCTTCTTTCTTACTCATAAATAAAGAGGGATTGGGTGTGGGTTCTTAGGCCATGTGACCAAGATGCTGTCAATTGTTCTGTCAATAAGAATAATGGTAATTAATAATATTTGTCTCCGAGCTGATTTCAATCTCTTTTTTATTTCGAAGTGACAATATTATTTTTATGTTGATCATCTTGAAAATTATAAGAATAAAATAAGAATGATTTCAACTTTTTAAATACCTACCTGTAAAAGTCTATAGAAAGAACAAAAATAGTCTATTGCCTGGAATTTAACTACTAACAGTTTACATGCAAAATCGATGGGCGCCAACTGTGGCTTAATGGTTAGCAAACTAGGCTAGCAGACCAGTACGAATGACTTTGATTCCCATTGTGTGTGGTCATAGTATGGTCCTGTACCAAAACAAAGCTAAGCTTCTTAGTAAATAACTAAATAGAAAAAAATCCATAAATTTATTCACTTTATTTACAACTCAGTTGGCTGGGGCTGTAGAAAATGCTGACTACATCTCTGCAGAGTTGTAAGACCCCCTCCTCCCTCAACGAATCCCCTGGATATGACACTAAACCATCTGATGGTGAGTCTCCAGTCTTGGAGCTTTGAGGAATATGGAGTACCTCTTCATTGCCATTACTCCCAGGTCCACTCTGACTCGGAGTGGTAGTATTTGTTAGGATCCCCTCTATGGGTCAAATAAGAATATTTAAGCATTTTCTATACTTGAAACCATTTAACTGTATGCAAACAAATGATTGATGTTAAATTGAATTGTTAGTATTACATAGCAATACTAGGAGCCATTTAACTGTGGGCAAACAATTGAATAATGTTGTATAGAATTACTTGTGTTAAATAGCAATACTTGAAACCATTTAACTGGGTTAATATAAGCTGTGGCTCCTTTATAAATTATGTTACCCACAAACTATTCGTTTACAAATAATATATATCTAATATATATGTATAAATAGAATTTGGCATTAAATAAGCTTCAAGGGTTGATATGCCATAAAACACAACCGACAAACAATGACTTTGTTTTAACCATATTGCAGTGGGCAGAATGGACAGCAAAAGCCTCAACTACCGGTCAAGGTTATTGTCCGATTACAGGAAAATAAATTCTTGGGTATATAAACCGTATACCCAGTCGTCCTTCCACTTCATATCTACCCTCCCCCCTTCTTGCCCTTATAAAATTTTTAGTGCTTTTTTCGGTATACGTATGATAGAATACACCCACCAATATCAGCCCATCAATATTTGACAAAATGAAAGGATGGCTGTATCGAAATAATTACTAACAGACTCTTCCAAAATGTTAAGACTCATGTTGTGGGTGCCGGCTACTGCTATCATCACCAACCTCCACTATAACCCCACTAGATACCATTATTGCTAATAGCAACAACAACTTCCCCACTTCTCCCATCTCTGTGTAGTTACTATGCCTCCTACTATCACCTAACAACTACAATAACAACTGATGTGGATTGCTTCTACCCCCTCTCCGCCAACCTCAGTTTGTAACACAGTAGTTAACACACCATTTTTACAAGCCGTTGATCGTGAGTGAGTCTAATAATCTTTTATTGCTGCCTCCCCAACGTATAGCTTTATGCTTGACTTGGCTTGAAACCAAATAAATTTCTGCTATCATCACTGTCACCACTACCAACATCATCATCAACACATACTACTGCCACTGTCATAATTGTCATTTTGCCGGTTGTCGTACACCTGAGGTGATAACGATTATTTTGCCTCGCAAACTTCACAATACTGTTGTCTCACATATAATGAACAAGTAGTGTGAAATTCTGTGCTGGACTTACCTTTTAGCTAAATAAGTCATAGCTTAGGGACACACACACACACACACACACACACACACACACACACATATATATATAACTCGTGTAATGAACGACTTTTCACGTAAAAAAAACAACAAAACAAAACAAAAATGCAAGGGTCATTCATTACACGAGATATGTTTTTGAAACGTCAAAGCTTACCTTATTTTAAAGCCAAACCTTGCCGATAAAAACACTTTTTTTCTTGTTCATTGCGCGAAGTCGTTCAATTGAGTATATACGTTTTTTTTTCTTTTAACACTAATTTTTGATGAATCATATATATATATATATATATATAATTATTTTTCTTTATCATTAATATAAAAAAAGATTAAAGAAGGACCTCAAATTTCATATAGCTTAAAGTGAAATAACTCATTAAGTAACAGACTGAAATTTGTTTACTCTTCATTTTTATCATAGCCTAACTTCGGATAGCGACAATGATTGTTTTAATGTATTATTCTTTGAATCCAATATTAAAATTATTAATCACCTGTATGAGTGTATGTGTGTGTATCGGGGGGGGGGGCTCTAAATGTAAGTGGCAAGAAAAGCTATTGAATGATTATGAAAATAGAAAGAAAGAAACATAAATCGGTTTTTATCTTTTTCTCCTTTGAAACAAGATTTGATCAAAACTCTTTGGCTACCAGGTTGTATCCGGCAACTAGCAATTTACGCTATTCCTCGTATTGCGGTGATTACTAGTAGTAGTGGTAATTTATTGCTACCCATTTCTCCATCCTTGACAAGCTTTCAAATACTGCTCTACTATAGGTCCGATTTTAAACTCGTTGAGACCTGCCCTCCAACCATACGTCCCACTTAACAGCCAAATTATAGTAAATCCTAAATCTGTTAAAATGATTAACTTGAAAAAAAAAACTAACTTTCTTAAATATCTTATTGTTCATTTTTAAAAATGTAGCCTCGGCCCAGTTACCCACCTTGTTTAGTTTTCGCCATCATTATTCCTATCACCTCCAATTGAATATGAGTACACTAGTACAGGTACTAATAAAACTTCTACTAATAAAAGCAAGAGCAAGGGCGCCTGCCATTATTTGCTAACTCATTGATAAGTTATAAAGTTCGATTCTCATGAGGTGCTCCCCAACTGGGGCCTTGTGCCAGACTACCTTATCTACAATTTCTATTAAAAAATAGAACCACTCGAAGTAGATTGAAAATGTTAGTAGTTATTTCATAAGCTTTGCTTAGTTCTAGCACAAGGCCGGATACGTGGGGCACCCAGTGAAACCCGAAGTCACTATTAATGGCTTTCTAGTTTAGCTTGGTAACCATTACACCACTCAAGGCGCCAATGCAAGATGTTAATATGACACCATTAGTACGACTATTTTTAATGTTACTACCATAACCACTAAAAGTAAGAAACAACATCAAGAACTACTACTACTACTACAACAACAACAACAACATTTACCGGCTTTCCCCACCCTTCCCTGGCAAGCACCTGGTAAATGTAGACTGCCGGACTCTTGGCTAATCTCAAGTGCCCGTTCTCTTTTCACCTCTGTTCTGATGTTACTACTAACTATTGTTGTTAGCTTTCTATTATAATTGACCCTTTACTGTTCTATCCCTAATTCCTGGAGCTCTATGAGCCCAAATTCGCCCTGGGGTAACTGAGTTTCCTGTTTTATTCAATCACCAACCCCCTTTTTTGTGTGAATTACGCAGAAAAAGCTCCTTTTCAGACCGTGAGCTGTAAGACCGCCGTTTTGTCAATTTCTCATTTAAACATATGCCAATTGAATATGGTTGGAATGTAATAATAAAAAAAGCGCATAGAGCACCTTTGTCTTATTGTGTGTGAACTAAAAGGTTAGGCAAAATAAATTTTGGTTAGTACCTGCTTGGTGGCGAGTCTGATGATGTCCGAACATCATGGAAGAAGAAACCTTTGAAAGAAGAATTCAAATTATTAGGAATCCGGGGTGTGGGTCTTTCGATTCCTTGTTTGGGGTGATGTGGATCAAAGTACAAATGATGGAGTGCATTATTTTTACTCCAACGACAGTATAATAATAATAATAGATAATAAATAATAATAATAACAAGAATAATATAGTAGTAGGCAAACGGTTGATATATTAATAGATCAGGTGCTTTGTTGTCTCAGTTTTGTTGCACACTTCAATTTAAAAAAAAATGTTTGCGACAATATCAATTATTATGATATATATTTTTTAAAGAATCGATTAAAAAATAAAAATAATTACATTTAAAAACTTTGATTTCAAGCATTAGTGAATTTAAATATTTCAATATATATATATATATATATATATATATATATATATAGTGTGTGTGTGTATGCGTGTGTGAAATTGACTTAAAACACATTTCTCCAAAGTGGAATATTTGACATGTGTACAAATTCTAACGAGGGAGAGAAAGAGAGATGGGGGGGGGTTACACGGTGTGATCAAATACAAGAAGAGGAGAAAACAGTTTTTACCGAGTGGTTGCTTTGAGAAAACTTTTTTGGGAGGGGAAAATCGAATAAAAGGTTTGGCAAATGAAGATAGAGCATTAAAAAAATCGAATGTAATCTTATTGAATTTGTAATGTGATGGTGGGCCGTATATCTCTTCCCTACCGAGGAGCTGTGGAAGAGTTCAGGGTGATCATCAAATATGATAATGTTAGAGAAGTAGGAGTTAGAATACTAGTAGCCTCTCTTCCCTAGGAATCCAGATGGTTAGGCACAAGAGAGATATAAAGATATTTGGAAACCCTGACATTGATGGAAAGGGAGTACACCATGGTGGGGACTGCTCTCTTGAAACCCATGTCGGCGGGTAACGGGAATCCCTAGCGGGTCTCAACAGAATTCGAAAGCGAGGAATAAAATGTTACTCTACATATTTTTTATGGAGGTGCTCATGTTGTAATGGTTATTTTTGTACAAAATGAACACGGAGACCCGAGTTCAAATCCTGGACGAAGCTGTTTGCTTTTCACATAGTGAAAGGTACTATTTTAACTATTCTCTTTCCGGTTATAAGTAAATAGTAGGGCAGACTGTGCATCTTTAACCTTGGTATAGCAACCGGTCTCGGAAAAGGAAAACTTTAATTTAAAACCTGTTGAACTCCGCTTAAAAATTGACCCTGTGTCACATTCTGTTCGTTCAGAGGGGTTGGGTAAATGCAAACATATTTAATGACTGAATATGGCTCCTATCATGAAAATATTGATACAAAAATGTTAGAGTATTTCTCATGTTTTTTAGATGCTTGTATAATTCGAACTTGTAATGTGTGTGGTGGGGAGCTTTTTGTGCAGTGATGATGATTTTTTTTTTACAAGTGTAGAAAATGAATAGATAAAGACAAAACAAAAATCAGAAATATTCACAAACATTAAAATCGGAAATCACAAGAGGCATGTCTAAATTCTACAAAGAAAATTAGAATTCTGAAATGTTGGGGTAGAAAATAAGTCTAACCGGGTAGACTTTTCTAAAATTGGGGAGTACTCGTAGCGTAATGACTAAAGTGCTGGACTGCGGCCCCCAAGTTAGCGAGTTCGAATTCCAGTTGGGTTATTATGTTTTTTTTTTCAGACTCGTATCCTTCATCCTCCACCTATGGGTTAAATAGTATCACTGTTATTCTCCTACAAGGATAGCTTTGGCATTAATTAACCCACAAAAGTTGATATGCCATTAAACAGAACCACTCACGGCTTTCGCCATGTTGTACGTAATAGACTGAAATGTACGTTGTTTTGAAAAAAAAATCTTATACGGCAGACAGAAAGCAAACGACCTGAAGGGTCCCTTTTCAATAGCTACTACACCGAGGTGTAGTGGAGGGCGCTACCCCTTTCCAAGGATTACTCCACTTTACCCTTGATACATACCTTATAATGCTGAGTGTTAAGCAAGGAAGTATCAAGTAGCATTTTTTGAGTCTTTGGTATGACTCGACCTGGGACTGAACCCCGATCTCTCGGCAGACACTCTACCCACTAGTCCAATGGGACGATAGACGTACAAGTCATAAATTTTTGCTTATTTTTAAAATTATAAAAAAAAATAAGGTTTTTTTCTTTTGACATTTTTATTTGTAGATCAAGTTTACAAATTAAAAAAAAAATGATTTCGATAAATAAGACTAATGGATCCATGTTCACCTGCTTCCTTTGGAATTTTCAGAACATGTTCACAGATTAAAATCTTTTTTAAAAGTAAAGTTGTAAAATAATCATTTGGTACGATGTAGTTTTTAGATTTTTTTTATGCTCTTCACAGGAAAGTATTAGTCAAGGTTTAAAGCGCGGTAAGAGTAACTTGTAGCCGAACTCTTTTAGACCTTAATTTTCCATTGTCGCTATCATTGAAAAGTTTGGTCCGTTTACCTAAGCTTTTTTCGTCCTAAAAAAAGTTCGGCAACGGGTTACCCTTACCCACTTTTAATCTGAACTAAGGAATCAGATAGGGAATCGATCGTTCAAGAAAAATTATTAGACGACTTAAAAAACAAAACAAATAACACCACACACACACACACACACACACACATTATTCTGAAAGTTTTTAAAAATAGTATTATCTTTAGTGTGGCCCTAAAATTGAAATTAGAATTTATTTGCAGAAGAAAAAAGTATGTGTGTTTGTGGCTAGTCATACATTTGGCTCAATGCTTAATAATAGCAAGAAAAGAAACATCTATTCTGGTTCTGTAATAATTATTTTGCAATTTACATCCTTTGCACGAACTTAATTAGAAAATTATAGACTGACCGCTTCTGCCTTGGAATCAGAAAGCAGAAAGAACAGAAAACTTTATCAATAGCATCACTAATAATATTACTGATGATGCAAATTTTCAGTTTTACACTACTGTGTCTAGACAACTGGCTGGACAATATAAACTAAATAAGCTATAGTTTAGGAGCACTCACTCATGGGGCATTACTTTTTCTTTTCTGTTTTTTTTTAAAAATATATCTTTGTTTTATCATTAATTTTTATTCTTTAACACTTATTCAGCAAATATATAGGGGAGTCTCCATGGCGTCGTAGGTAACTTGTTGGACTGTGACATTGTAGTAATCGAGTTTGAACTCCAGTCGTATTATTATGTTCACTTTCGGACTAATGCCCTTGGAAAGGCATGAACCCTCTTATCTCTAATCTTTGGGTTAAATAGCATCAATACTGTCCTTTTACAGGGGTAGCGTTGGTGTTTATTAACCCACAAAGGTTGATATGCCATTAAACAAAGAAACCAAACATCTATCTATCTATCTTCGATAGCCGTTGGTATTGAGCACTCAAATCGGATAATCCTACCCTTTGGATTTTCTCCTCGAATTATATAATATATATATATATATATATATATATATATATATATATATATATATATATATATAATTAAAAAATTTTTAAAACCAAATCTGTTTTCAAGAAGCGTCTCACATTTAATTTAGCTTAGGGTCTCACGGCAGGTGAAAGTACGACCCTGTCTCGCCTATATTTGACTTGCAGACCCTCACGAGTGAGTTCGAGTCTCATTGGGTGCCCCATTTATGCAGCCTTGTTCCACATCTAAGCAAAAAGCTTAGTAAATTACTACATTCCATGATTGTTACTAGGACTAGGAAGACTGTGTAGTATTTTAGTAACGATTTCCTCTCTACCTACTCACTACTCAGAAAATGAACACTGTTGACCTTTTGTCTGGACCTCAAAACCAGCTTCCACTACTAAAAACATAGCTTCAGTCCTACCCCACTTTTTTTCTTCTAATGTCAGTCAGTTGTCATTATTAATTAAATCAGCCAAAACGATACCCTTCTCCGGAAAAAAAACCTCTCCACACCACTAGGCGCATGAGTAAAATAGCCTCTTACCATAAACACTGCTTATCAACTCTAATGTAGATTTTACAAGCAAACGAATCGTGATCACTAAAAGTATGTGACGTAAGAAATTTGTCCATGTTGCGTACTGGTGCCATGTAGTCATTTACTAAACTTATTTTAGCATAAAAGCAGAAAGGGGCACCTAGTGAGAATCGAACTCACTAACGATTTAGCCATTACGCCATGTAAGGTGCCCGTTGTATAGTCATAAAAATTTAGCGACATTTGGTACAAGGCCGGAAATATGAGGCACCTAGTTAGAATTGAACTCATTAATGCTAGCAGAGCTCGCTAATCGTCACATACTAATATATATATATATATATATATATATATATATATATATACAGGAGAGTCCCTGTAGCGTAGTGGCTAACGTGCTGAGCTGCGAGTTCGAACTCCAGTCGCGCTATTACGTTCACTTTCGGACTAATATCCTTGAAAAAGGTATGAGACCCCTTATCCCTTCAGATATGGGTGCGCCATTACTGTTCTTCTGCTTTAAATATCCCACGAAGGTTGATATGCTATTAAACCAAGAACCACATAGGGTTCTCGTTGTGTTGTATATAGTCGGTAGATATTACAGTGATTGTTTTGAAAATAAAAAATCATGTACTACAGACATACAAACAATGAATTTTGTTTATTTTTTTAAAAAAGAAAAAAAAAAAAGAAAGATTTATCTCTTCTGACACTTTTATTTGTAGATCAAGTTCACAAATTTACAAAAAAAAAAAAAAAATGATTACGACAAATAAGACTTTAACGTATACATGTTCATCTGCTTCCTTAGGAATTTTCAGAACACGTGCTCTTATACAACAAAGAAAAAAAAATTGTCCCCCATTTTTTTTAATTGTTTGATTTTAATAAATTAATGAATAAATAAACTGGGTTGTCAGGAATTTTTTTTAAAGACGTGTGAACGAAATGGCAAGTAAAATCAATGTCAATATCATTTAAAAAAATCAATTGTTTTTCTTTTCCCAAATTCACCCTGTCGGCTGTGGAAATACATCGACAAGTACTTCTGCAGATATGTCCTGAGTATGTCTCAGAACTATATCTGCTTTGAGGAATGTGGAGTACTCTTCATTGCTACTCTCAGGTCCTCTCTGACGCAGATTGATAGTACCTGTTAGGGTCCAATTTATGGGTCAAATAGATCTGTACAATCATTAGTTATTTGAAACCATACAGCTGTGTGCAAATTATTTGTATTATGTAGGAATACTTGATAAATAGCATTACTTAAAACCAAGTAGTAAGTGTGCAAACAAATGATTAATATTAAATAAAATTATTAGTATTAGATAGGAATACTTGAAACCATTTAATTGTGTACAAGTAAATGGGTTCTAACAACTCGTTTAAAAATACAGTTAACTACAAACTATTCGCTTACAAATCTCTCTCTCTCTCTCTCACACACACACAATTTGGCATTAAATAATCCACAAGTGTTGATACTCCACAAAACACCAACCAACCTTTCCCAAATTGCTCAGTTAGTAGTCACGACCAGTCAAGTAAATTAAGAGGGAAATATTGCGGAAACTTCAGACACGTGGCTCATTCTAAGAATCATTGTTTATTTATTTTCTTAGCTTCATATTCTGAATGATACCGATTAAAAAAAAACTTTTAGAAACCGTTTTTTTTTTTCAACCGAAAACCCTAAAAAAAAAAAACAGCCCTCTTAAAAAACAGAAGTAGAGGGGGGCGTGTATGTGTAGGCGCACACATGCAGAAAAATGGAAAAAATCTTGTATCACTATTTAAGAGAGAGAGAGAGAGAGAGAGAGAGAGAGAGAGAGAGAGAGAGAGAGAGAGTCTAAATCAAATCAATTTTTTAACACTCTAACTGGGGTCAAAGGTGAATTCTTTGATTGGAACACGAGGAGCTATCTTTTCTTCCATCCAAGTGGGAGAGAATAACCGGTGTTTTTGCTTAATTCTGTTGAAAGATTCGATATTTCCATCTAACTAATCGACGATCGACATGCAAGCAAATCGATTTCTTTTTCTCTACTGGTCTCTCTCTTTCTATTTTGAGATACTAATGTGCATTCTCCCTCTCTCTCTGGGTGACAAGTAGATGTTGTTTGGGACAGTACTTTGACTTTTGTGGGTAGTATAAAAATAACTGGCGAGGGAACTGAATATCAAGAGTGACTGAAATCATTAACAGTCAATAGATGATAGATAAGAGACAGGCCTTGCATCTCTGTATACACATCTTGAGACAAGAAATTTTGGGGATCTGCATCTTAGAATGTGAGGTGACAGTGATAATAGCATAGAGTATTGTGTGTGTGTGTGTGTGTGTGTGTGTGTGTGGGCTTAGAGACAAGATTTCGGTACATTTGAGTGACTCAGAAAAAAGACGGGAGTTGAGTCATACATTTTACTCTCCTCCCACTACCCTTCTTAGGTCTTGTTTTAAAGTGATTGAGTCGAAGGAGAAGGAGCATCTAATAATATCAGAGAGAGGGATTCGTTTTCTTAGACAAATACACTTGGGGTGGAGCTAGACCTGACTCCCTTTCTACTTAAAAAAGGCTACCGTCTATAGTTCTTATTTTGTAAGCCTTCTCTCTCTCTCTCTCTCTCTCAAGATTTAGGCACACTTTTGTCTTCAGATGGATTGCATTTGGAGTGACGACAAAACTCTGATCTGATTAACCCACTTTTCCTAAAAGACAAAGCTGATGAAATGGGGTGGGGGAAGAGTGAGGAAAGAGTAGGAGATTAAAGGACAGAGAGGTCTCTGGGACAAGAAAGTGAGTAGAGGGGTGGAGTTCTGTGTTGAAGGAAGATTTCTTTTGTAATTCCTGACCAGTATTAGAAAATCTCTCTCTCTTACACACACTCCAAGTCCCACCAAAAATGCATTAAAGTATAATGGTGTATACTCAAAACAATAGTATATATATATATATATATATAATATATATATATATAGAGAGAGAGATGTGTGCAAACCTAAGAATATGTTTACAGTGCAATGCAGATATATGTATCCACACTCATCCAAACATATACCTTATTTTAGGACATAAATAAGACGTCCCAATTAAAAAATGACCCAAAAATATTTTCTGGGTCTTACATGTGAAGTTGAGGTATCTGATAGGTCAGTATTTATCCAGATGTTGCAGACTATCAAACTAGTATTTATGTCGAGCCTAATATGCATAATACTATGCATTTAACTAAGAGGGTCTTATATGCCATCAAATAATGTAAAATATAATATCTATATAATTGAGAACCAGTTTTAATAAATAGGGCAATGGAAAAAAAAATGTCAATTTCTGAAAATATCTCATTTGGTCTTGGAGATTTATTGACATTTTTTTCTTTTCTCTCTCTCTTTTTTTTTTTGGTTTTGTTGATAAAACTTATTACTTAATTTTTCTATCTGACCCTCCTTCTCA
Source organism: Sepioteuthis lessoniana (assembly GCA_963585895.1). Taxonomy (NCBI): domain Eukaryota; kingdom Metazoa; phylum Mollusca; class Cephalopoda; order Myopsida; family Loliginidae; genus Sepioteuthis; species Sepioteuthis lessoniana. Next base: position 29,878,036 of record OY757932.1, on the reverse strand, counting down.
CTTTTACTCCCAATTTTCTTTCTCTTTACCCCCTTAAGATTTTAGCTCCTTTTCTCAAACTTTCTTACTTTTTTCTTTTTTCAACTCTTTTTCTATTTTTTGTATCTTGTCTTTTCATTCATTTCTTTTCTTACCACTCACTCATTTCTGGTTTTATTTAAAAAAAAAAAAAACGAAAGAAAGGCAAAAACAAAGATTTTTCCTATTTGGGAAATAAACATAAAATATTCGTAAGTAGAGTGGAATTTTGTATTGGATATAAAATACATTAATTGCTCAGACAAAGTTTTTTCTTATTTTAGTGCAATTGACTGTAATAAGAATTTAATTGTTCCATTTAAAATTTGAAAAAAATATTTTAGAGAAATTTTATTCTTTGCAAAAACAACAAAAAACAAATAAAACAAAACATTCTGCCTGCCTGTTTGGTTAATATTTGGTTTGTTCCATATTGTGAATATATTTTTATAAACTTTTGGCAACATTCATATTTTTGTGGATATAAAAATAAAATCAAAGATACAAATTTAAAGAATTATTTAGAAATACTATATTGTCCCCTTAAAAGTTGTTTTTATTTTATAGAAATTTTGTTCTGTGAAAAAGCAAAACATGACCCCTACCTATTTGGTTAACATTTGTTTTGTCTCATAGTGTGAATATATTTTTAAAGAACTTTTGACAACATTATTTTTGAACATATAAAAACAAAGATACAAATTTAGAGCATTATAGTTAAAACAAAAAACGAAACAAAAATAAAACGTTTTTTTAATGTTTCCTCCCCTCCCCTAACAAACCGATTTGATGACCTGACCTTCTTCCCCCTATGAGTAATAATGTCATGATCAGTCTTAGAGAACTTCTACTGTCGTTTTCAATCTTAATTTGAAAAGTTATTTGTTTTTACTTTATTTTCGTCACCATTAATATTGTAAAGAAATTCTTTAAAATATTGAAACAAACAAAAAAATTAAAATTTTTTTTCTTTTTTTAAAATTTTATTTCAGAGTCTCTTATAAATTTGTCTTGGATATTAATACAATAGAATAAATAGCAAAAAATATTTTGTAAAATATTCAACAATATTTTAATAAAGTGATTTTATAAAAAATTTTCTTTTCTAATATTTGAGTCAATTATTCCTGGCCAGATATAAAAAAAAAACTCTTCCAAAATACTCTTTTTTTTAAATTTTAAGTTTTCTATTTGATTTAGACTCTAATTATTAACCTTTTATAAAGCAGTGTCTCATTTTGCTATGCTTTTTATTAAAAAAAAAAGCTTTGACAACCCTTTTCTGTTAGTGTCTCTCATTCAGATGAAATTCTTTTGTGCTATTTAAAAATGAATTTATGAAATTCAATAATAAAAAAAAAAGAGTTTTCAAAATGACAACTTTGAGTCTCATTCTATTTTTAATTGATTATCATCAAAAAATAATCATAGAAATGTTTTTCCCTTCTTTTTACTTTACCCCCCCACAAAAATAAAACCATTAAAGTATCTATTTAATGGTTCAATTCATAGAGCATTATATTTGAGATTGTGAGGTTCATGGGTGAGTGTTGAAGCTGTTCCAAGGAGGTACATTACATTAAGGTGGCATTATATAAAAGACTAAGCAAAATGTATTCTTTCAATTTTCCAGGTTTTCTTCAATAAAAATTTAGCCCTGTTGGTAAACTTAGAATACGCTAACTGTATCCCTTGCAGTGGGATAAGAGCTGCCTCCCTCACCAAAAATAGATGTCCTGAGGAGGATACTAAACTGCATCTAATGTTCTGGAGATCTGGGGAATATGGAGTACCCCTTCATTGCCATTACTTCCAAGTTCACTCTGAACTGTAGTTATAGTATCTGTTTGGGTCTATGTGTTCTATTACTTTTTTTTCTCCATAACTTTCTCAATTATGCAAATCTCTTTCACAACTGCCTGACTTTGATGAATTTGATTTTAGTGGCCTCTGATTCCAAAGTTTCATTATTATACACTTTGATGATGCTTTCATTTCAAAGTTAAGCTATCTCATAATGTTCAAAATTGAATTGTTTTAATCTCTTTCATATACCATGTAGTCTTGATGCAGTTTCTAAGAAAAACAGAGACCAATAGATTGAACTTTGAACCCTTTACATCTTGTGATTTGGTAATGAGTTTAAAGTTTAGTGGCAAAGAAAATTTTCAGTGATCAAAATTCTATTAGAAATATTTAACTCGTGATCATTGGAATAGTATTACATAATGTAATGACTAACCTAAAATCACTTGAGTTGAAACTTTTTCAAATCTGTCTGACTTTGATTAATTTGATTGTGATGGCCTCTGATTCCAAATTTTGGTTATCCTACCACATTTAAAGTTGGACAGCTCTTTCACATATTGTGTACACTTAACACTGTTTTTAACAATAACAGATGAATTGAGCTTTGAAACCTATATATCACAGGAATTATTAGTGAGTTTAATAGCAATGAAAACTTTCAATGAGTAATCCTTACTGCATGGGAACCAAGTATGTTCAGTTCCATGAATGTGCACTTGAGACATGGGAACCAAGTTTTATATGATGTAGTATGCAAATTAGAAATAGGTTGCAAGAAATGATTTGCATATGATTATCATGTTACATCATCAGCTTGTTGGGTATATTTCTAAATTTAGGATGAGAGTGAAACTTCAATTTCAACAACAAAGAGGAAAGTGATTTCTTCAATTTACATTTTGGTAATGCTGATTCTGACGGCAAATTTGAAGTGCTGTAAGTTAAAAGATGAATTATGGGTTTTAAAGTCTAATGCAAATCCACACTATGCATGGTGGATTCAGTAGTATATATAAATATATACTATCTTTATCATCATAATCCAGTTTATTAATGTAGAGTTTTTGCTGAAATTCGATGAATGTATTTTGGTTGTAATATTTAAAAAGATTGGCTGAGTTAAGTTTGAAATGATTCTTTAAATCCATTTTATACTATGCAGGTTTGTTTTTCTTGGTGAATTAATTGCATGAATGTTTAGAAATCTTGAAAGTGTACTGGATTTCAAAAGTGGGACACATGATTTAGTTGTATGTAAAAATTATTCAAATGGAATAGAAATTTAATTTGGCTGATTAGTTGGAGTGGTGCTTTATGATGTTAGGAATTTTTGCCTCTTGAAATTCTTATTAATATGCAAACCAAATACAAGAGAAAAAAACCACCCCAAAAAGCTTAAAATATAGAAAAATACAATTTATAGTTCACAATTCTTGTTCTCTGGAGCTAAATAATGTCCTTCATGTAAGTCTGTATTTAGATGTACAAAGTTTGTAGTAAATAGCAAAACTCATTAGGCTTAAACTTTTGCTTTACTTTCAGTATTTTTCCAACCAATAAACTTTTAAATAAACTAAAGAAAGAAGGAAAATTTGAGAAAAAGAGAAACTGAAAAAGAAGGAATAGTTTTCTTTGTCTCTGCACTTCCATCTCTCTCTCTCTCTCTCTCTGTCTTTGTGCATGAAAATGAATTCCAATTCATAAGAACATGAAAATAAGGAAGGAAGATGGGAGAGGGTAAGTACATATGTAATGTGATCTTGTTTTTCCAATTAACAAGATGGTCTCCAGTAAAAGACCCCTATTGAGACAATGCAAATGTCTTTGCAGACAGAAAATAGCTCAGTTTAAAATATTCAATTAAATCATTACCATTGTGTATTTTTGAATATTAATACATAATGTCATTGCTTTGGAAAATATAAAGAAACATTTTTGCTTAATTTGGTATTTGAGCATTGCCAGTTCAGTTTCAGAAGAGATTACATTGTCCAGATCTTACTGGTTCAAATTAACTAAACATTGTAAAATAAATGGTAAACATTTCAAAACTTTGAGTTGGAAATATACAATCACCTTAACAAATGTTAATTGAAATTTACATTGTAATGATCTGATTTTGTGTGTGTATTTTGTAACACTAAGATGTTCATGAAAATAAGAGAAAATAATTGACAAACAACTTAACAAAAGTATAAGTATTTTATTCAACTGAAATTGCACATTAATAGAAAAGACAAAACAAAAAGATAGTTACTCTCTGTACACTGCCAGCCAAGCTGTTACTGAAAAGTTTTTCTTGTTGAAGTCCATCTGACTGATTGTCCTTTCGACTAGTGTCCCTGACTAATTGTCCCATTTGCTAACAGCTCTAACCTCTATTTATATTGTCTAGAGACCTGTCACTTCCATCCACTTGCAGTTGGTGTTTAATTGCCAGTGTCTCACTTTATTCCTATATGACAGTATGTTATTGTAATACAGCAAAAATAGCTTGTCATATTAAGATTTTGTAAGTGCAATATTGTTAAAATACTCAGACTAAGAGAATAAAGCAATTTCCAATCCAGTTTGCAACTTAACCTTGTGAGGTGTGGTTTTGCACTCACTACCATCAATATACTTTGCCTTTTTTATATGAAAAGATAAAAATACAAAAGAGAAAAGTGCTTGATGCTAATAAAACAGAGTAGGTATATGATCAAGAAAAATATCAAATTATGTACACTAAAAGTCCATTACCTTAACTTTCATGTGGTGTACACAATCATCAGACTGAAAAGCGAGAAAGTGGCCAATCCATCACAATTATATAGTATTCTAAAGTCCTATGTTAAGATGGAAGTACATGTGAAATTAACACATGGACCTCCACTCTTAGAAATTGTACACTAATATATATAGATATATATAAATAAGTAAAAGTAGGTGACTATAGTAGTCAAGGGTGACCTGAAGGCTCCCTTTTCATTAGCTATTACACCAAGGTGTAGGGGAGGGTGCTACTCCTTTTCCTTTATATACATAAATATGGCTGTCTAAATAGAGGAGAATAAATGTGGTATTCCATATTAGTCAGGTGGTAAATGATACATGAGATTCATAATTTGATATTTTGCAGGGTTGTGTATATATATGTATAGGCTGATGTAAAGGTTTAGTTTTTGTTTAATGGAATATTAACATTTGACCCATAGCTAGGAGGATAATGGGTTCATACCTCTCCCAAGGGTATTAGTTTGAAAGTCATTGTAATAGTGCGACTAGAGTTTGAACTCACTTATTACAATATTATCATTCAGCATGTTAGCCACTATCTGATAGGAACTTCTCTTCTCCACAATCTAAAGGAAACAAACAGACTTTTAAAAATTATTTCAGTATTAAATCTGTGTGAAAAATTAATATGAGAGCGAATTCTGTTGATTTATGCTGAATACGTTAAAAAAATCCAACTCCTTCCATTCCTAAGATTTTTTTTTTCTTCCTGGAATTATTTACATATGACTTTTTTTCCTGCTTTTTCTCAACCTCTGCAAATTGTTTCCTCCACAAAAATTTTTGCTTTGAAATGCTGACCAAGTGTCAAATCATTTCTTTACTTTCATTAGCTTTGATCATGTACTTGTCAAAAAATTGACACCCACTGACAAAAAAAAAGCACAAAAAACTGAGTTGCCCTGTTGGCGAGATTTAGAATATGCTGACTGTATCCCCTGCAGAGGGGAAAGATAATCTGCAAAAGAGGTGTCCTGGGTATGACACTAAACTGCATTTAATGATAAAGTTCCAGATCTGGGGAGTGTGGAGTACCATTTCATTGCCATTATTCCCAGGTCAACTCTGATCTAGAGTGGTTGTAAAATTTAGGGATCCATCTATGGGTCAAATAGATCCGTTTAGAAATTATTTGTATTCAATAGAACTGTGTAACCCCCCCCCCAAAAAAAAAACTCTTAAGAAACAACTACACAAAAAATATAAATATGAATGTACAATGAAAGTGATTCTTTTACCTGAAAACATAAAATAACCCTAGGTGGGCTGACATGTCATTAATCAATTGCCAAAAAGTCCAAGGCAATTAAGTTGCATAAAACCCTTTAATCAATTTTTATAATTTCTATGTCTTTGAAAAGAAAAAAGGATTGGAAGAAAGTCTTATGTAAAAATTATTTACAAAGCTGAGTCTAGTTTGGCACAAGGCCACATGTATAAGGCAACTGAAAGAATTGAACTCATTAACAATGATCTGCTAACTAGCTAGCTAATTATTATACCACTCTAAGGTGTCCATGTGTAGAAATAAAGTTATTGGAATTTATGTTTCCATTTCTAAATGATAATCAACTGGAACATTTTTAGTGTCAAATACACTTCTATTCTAAAGCACTAAACTGCATCTGGGAATGAGGCTCCAGTTCCGAAGATCTGAGGAGTGTGGAGCACCCTTTCATTGCTATTACTCACAGTAGTATCTGTTAGGGTCCTATTTTGAGACCAAATAGATCTGTTAAAAAATTATATGTATTAGATTGGACTATGTGCATAAAAAAAAATCTCAAGAAACAACTACATAAAAAAATTTAAATATGAATGTAATTCCCTTGTGTCTTGGTATAAAATAATCTTAGAGGTGTTGACATGCCATTAGAATAAATTAATCCCAGAAATATAGAACATTCAGTGAGAATCAAAGTTAATAGACGTCAATTAGCTGGGTTGTAGAGGGATAAGACTCTCCTAATGAGTGTTCTGGATATGACACTAAACCATCTGATGGCAAGTCTCCAATCTTGAAGCTTTGTTGAGTGTGTTTGGTTGGTTGTTTTGTTTTGTGGCATATCAACCCTTTTTGGGTCATTTAAGCCGAATTAAGTCATTTTGGTTTGGTTTGGTTTGGTTTTATGGCATATCAACCATTGTAGGTTATTTAATGCCAAATCCGTTTTTATACATATAAACAGTTCTATTTCAAACAATTCAGTTTAGCATATGTATACTGTTTAGTTCTATTTGACCTATAATTAGGACCTTATCAGATGCTACCACTCCGAGCCAGAGTGGACTTGGGAGCAATGACAATAAAGGGGTACTCTACATTCCCCAAAGCTCCAGCATTACTGGAGCCTCACCATCAGATTGTTTAGTGTCATAACAGGACATTCATTAGGGGAGTCTTACCCCTCTGCAGAGATACAGTCATGGCATTCTGCAGCCACAGCTGACTGGATCTTTGAGGAGTGTGAAGCACCCTTTCATTTCCATTACTCACAGTAGTACCTGTTAGGGTCCCATCTTTGGGTGAAATAGATCTGTTAAAAAATTATATGAAATTAATAGGACTATGTGCAAAAGAAATCTCATAAGAAATAAATCCACAAAAAATGTGAATATTAATGAATGTAATTCTGTAACCTCTTGGCATGAAATGACATCAGACGGGTTGACATACCTTTAAAATCAATCACACAACAAAATTGTTGGATACATTTTACCAAAATTATTTATAGAACTTTGGGAAAAATTAGCTAAGATAAAATAATCATTTTTTAAAAATACAGTCTATTTCTGAATAAATTAGAAGTTATATCCAACATAAAGTGTTGAAAAATCTACAAACTAATTGATAAAATTAAAACCGTTTGTGCATTTTTTTGTAATGAAAATTTATTAGCAGTCCCTTTATGAACTAATCAGTGCCATTCTTTCAACCAGTGTTTGATCATTGTTATCTTATGCACTTCTTTTATACACAAGTGGATTTTCTGTTAAAGTGACAAAAATGACCCCAAAAAGTCTTGTTTTATATTGTTCATGTCTCACATAAACAGCAGAAATACTTCTCCAAATAGGAGTAATAATTCCCAAAAAGTGGTTTCTTGGGTATGACACTAAAGTGTATTTGACCCATAGATTGACTATAACAGGTACTAGCACTCTAGGTCATAGTAGACCTGGGGGTAATGGCAATGAAGGGGTACTCTAAAATTTTCAGATTTCCAGAACTAGAGCCTCAGTTTAGTGCCATATCTAGGACATGCCTTTTTGAGGTTGTCATACCCCCTCTGCAGGGCATTCAATTGATGTATTCTACAGGGGATACAGTCAGCATGTGCTGGGTGGGTTTTCATTTTTGTTTTGCTCTGAGAATGTTTTTCATCAATGCATTTACTTATTGAAATTAGTCATATTAATATTGTTAATTGAAATGAGTTCGTTTCCTAACTATTTTTTTAAATGGGAAATGGACATTATTTGAAAAAAAAATTCTCTTTTCAAGAATTTAAAACTTAATCTATTTTTAGTAATCAGTTAATGATTTTGAATCGTGAAATTCTTCAGTTCTTGAATTCATCAAAATGTCAGGAAGAAGAAACTTTAAACATTTCTGGAAGTGTTTTGTCCATTTTTGCCTGAAAACTTGAATCTGATATGAAACTAATCACTCAACTAGCCAGCCTCCTCCTAATATGAAATAGTTTTCATTAAAAGATAGAACTTAATTAGAAAGAAAAAAGTTAATTATTTGGCTCAAGGGAATCAATCATCTGGGTTTTCTAATGACCATGATGAAACTGGTTTTGTGCTGCAAAGGTGTTGATGGTGGGTGGTGGTAAAAGAAGGCTGGGGTGTCTAGTAATAGTAGTAACAGAATAAATGAAAACTGGATGCTATCATCTGTTTCCTTTTTTTTTTTTTTTTTTTTTTTTTGTGGCTGATTTCCCAACTGACATTTTGCTTTTGCCATGATACAACATGTTTCTGAAAATAGAAAAAAAAAATGTGACACATTTCTGACAAGTTTATATTAATCATGTTTAATACACGAGAAATCATTTTGCATATTACAACTTGTTTATTAATGGCTGTAGATTGATGGTCTGAATAGTTTTAATAAAAAAGCAACTAAAATGAAGATGAAAGAAACACTAGTAAAAATTAATAATGGTTCCCAAATCATCATGTGTTACATAACCAAAGAGTGAGGAATGAATTATTTTTGGTTTGGTTTCTTTGTTTAATGGCATATCAACTTTAGGGGGTTATATAATGCCAAAACAATCCTTCTAAGAGAACAGCATAGATAGGGGAATGGGGAAGGCATTCATACCTTTCCCAAGGGTTATAGTCTGAAAGTGAATGTAATGGCATGACTAGAGTTTGAATTTTCTTACTATGATATTGCAATCCAGCATTTTAGCTACGATACCATGGGAACTTCCCTAGAATCATTTTTAAAGATATATTTCAAGACATTTACATTATTTTTAAAGGTATATTTCAAAACATTTACATTATTTTTAAAGGTATATTTCAAGATGTTTACATTAAACCTGTCATACAGTTCATTATCTGAGAATTACTCAAATTTTTGAAAATTTTAAATAACAAATCTCTCACTGATTCTGTAACCTAGTTTTGGTTGTGGGGGTTCTACTCATGTAGCATGTTTTGGGCAGAAATAGCCTGGCAGAGCCTATCCCTTTCCAGGTCTACAACTGGTTTGAATTCAGAGTTTTCTTTCTCCTAGACTGGTTGTTGTACCTAGGTTAAAGAGCTCAGTCTACCCTACTATTTACCCAAAGCTGGAAGGAGAATAGTTGGATTCATACTCTTCCTAAGGGTATTAGCACTATGTGAAATGCAAACAGCCTTGTCCAGGATTTGAACTAGGGCCACTCTATCCATTTCCTATGACGATGACTATTACACCACAAGCTTCTCCATAAATAACAAATATTTGTAGATGAAAGAAAAATGATCATGGTATATCATATTCCCTTTGTTTTGTCTTTTAAAAACATATTTTGCCCTTTTGGCTGTTGAAGTTGCTGACTGCACCTCTGTAGAGAGGTTGGACCTCCCCCTGCAATGAGTGTCCAGGGTATGACATTAAACCCTCTGATGGTGAGACTCTAGTTCTAGAGCTTTGGAAAATATGGAATACCGCTTCATTGCCATTACTACTAGTCCCACTCTGACCTGGATTAGTTGTACCTGTTAGGATCCCATCTATGGGTCAAATAGAACAGTTCTATTATTTATTATACTTGGAACCATTTTACTGTGTGCAAGCAAATGAGTAATGTTGAATAGAATTATTAGTTTTAGACAGCAATACTGGAAACCATTTATGATTAGAATTAAAGGGAACCATTAGTGTTAGATAGCCACACTTTAAACTATATAACTGTGTGCAAACAAATGAGATCTAGTTAGTTTAAAGATAAAGGTACCTACAAACTATTAATTTACAAATCATATATGAATAAACAAGATTTGGCATCAAATAACCAACAAAGGTTGATATGCCATTAAACAAAATAACCTAACTTAACAAATAGTTCCCATGATTAAATTGGAAAAATAATTCATACAAGCTAATTTTTTCCCCCTTCAATTGATATTTGCAAATTTGGATTTGATGAACATTTTTTTTTTGTGAGGAGATGCTAGTAAGGTTTTATTTTCATTTTACTTCCTGTCTTCTTTTTTAAATTCTGGTTTTTACTTTGATTTTTTCACAGTATATTCCCCCTGCCTCTCCTTTTTATGATCCCTTAGAGGCAGTTTTTATCTTGACATGGAAATATTTATGCCAGATGGCAAGGCCAAATGTTTTTTAAGGTTTTTTTTGTATATCCCTTCTTGATTAATAAAACATGTTTTGGCCTGACAATATCAACATGATTTTTTTTTCATAATTCTTTTTCTTGTTGGTAAGAGTTTTCATCACTTTCTCAAGTTGGCTTTTCTTTCTACCATTAAATATGCTTATTGGTTTTGCTGTGCTTCAAGAATCTGTATAGCAATTTTCAAATATGAATTATTGACTCATTATCCAAACATTGATAAAGATTGATTGATTGATTTTGATGGCATGTCAACCTGTCTTTATTTTATGCCTAGAGGTTAGGGAATTACATTCACTGTACATTCCTATTTACAGTTTTTGTGTAGCTGTTTCTTAAAAGGTTGTTTTTTTTCACACAGTCTTAGTGAATACTTATAATTTTTTGCATACAGTTCAATTGAATACTTATCATTTTCAAACAGATCTATTTTGACATGTTGATGGAACTCTAACAGGTTTTACCACTCTGGTTCAGAATGAATCTGGGAGTAATGGCAATGAAGGGGTACTCCACACTCCCCAGATTTCTAGAACTGGAGCCTCACTACCAGATGCAATTTTGTGTTATATGCAGGAAATCCCCTTTTTGCTGTAGGGGATACAATCAACATATTCTAAGCCCTGTTGACAGGGTGATTAGATAAAGAAAAATTACTTAAAATATTTAATATAAATCGATGCTTACAGCTATACCTACAAAAAAGAAAAAAATTAACAGCCTGTAAATGTAAAGTGGGTAGAGTGTTTGCCAATGGTCTGGGAGACCGGAGTTTAATCCCAGGTCGAGTCATACCAAAGACTTAAAAAAAAATGGTACTTGATATCTCCTAGGTTAACACTCAGCATTATAAGGTATACATATCAAGGGTAAAGTGGAGCAATCCAGGGAAAGGAGTAGCGTCCTCCCCTACACCTTGGTGTAGTAGCTATTGAAAAGGGAGCCTTTGGGTCGTCCTCAACTACAGTCATCAATTTTTAACTTACAAATATAACGTAAAATTAATTGAATGAAAATAAACATGATTATCAAAAGAACCAAATGAGTTTGTTTTTTTGTTTTTCTGAAATAGTTTTGTGTTGGAATAAAAATATTCAATAAATTATGATTGTATTCATGTTTATTGCAACAAAACTTCTATCTTGCCCAAGGCGAGGCGGGTTTAGATACACTAGCTGTATCCCCTGTAGAGAGGTATTACCCCTCTCCAAAAAGAGTATGATACTAAACTGAATCTGATAGCGAGACTCCACTTTTGGAGATCTTAGGAGTGTGAAGTACCCCTTCATTTCCATTACTCCCTGGTCCGCTCTAACCTATTAGGATTTCATCTATGGCTCTGGTCTAATTGGTCTGTTTGAAAATCATTTGTATTTAAGATCCTGTGCAAAACAAAAATCTCTTAATAAACAATGACACAAAAAATGTTAATAAGAATGTAAAATGAAGGCAATTCTTTAACCTAAGGCATAAAAATAACCTTGGATGGGTTGTCATGCTATTAATCAATCGAACTGATGGCTGTATTTTACCAAAATCAATAAAAAAAATCTTTAGGAGAAATTGGCTTGGTTTATTAAAAAGTAGAATGTTTTTTTAATGCAGTCGATTTATGAATATCAGTGTTGGCTGAAAAGTTCACAGGCTAACCAATATATAATATATATATATATATATATATATATAAATATATAGTATATATATATAATATATAATATATAATATATAATATATATATAATATATATTAATATAGTAATATATATATATATATATAATATATATATATATAATATATATATATAATATATATATATATATAATATATATATATATAATATATATATAATTAATATATATAATATATATATAATATAAAATATATATATAATATATATAATATATATATATATATATATATATATATATATATATATATATATATATATATATATAATATATAATATATAAATATATATATAATAATATATATATATAATATAATATAATATATATAGTATATATATATATATATATATAAAATATATATATATATATAATATAATATATATATATATATATATATATATATATAATATATATAATATATAACCAATAGAATGAGGTTGATTTTTCAACAGTCTCTCTTGCAGACTGCACACTTCTTCTATTGGTGTTGCAATGCTTGGATCCCATTGATTAAAAAGTCATCAACAACAGATTTGACATTGTTATATGAACTTTTCAGCCACTCTTGTAGATTAGAAGTTATGTCCAACATTATCATTACTAGATTAATAAAGCATTCAGACAACACTACTCTGGGCATGGCTGAAAGCTACTTAATTCTAAGTTCTTAATGCTTTCTTGTCAAAGTCCAAATTGAAATTTCTTGAAATCTCAGAAAATATCAGCATATATAGAAGCCAAGCATTCACATTTCCAAACCTGATTTCAAGTTTATGGTGGATAAAAACAAAATAACTAGTGTAAAAGGGACTCAAAGGAACATGGTAGCTCCTGATAAAATTCTTTGAAGCCCTGGTTATGTGGGATTACCCCCCTTGTTTGTCAAAGAATTTTTTCTCATGAATAATAGATGGTGATACCAAAGTAGTATAAAGGAATAGACCATGTGAAAGTCTTATCCTCTTTCTTCACAGAATGGTCTTGATAAGGAGACCAGTTCTAGTGCTCTTCTGAGGGAAGTTTTCATCCTCAGTGAACCTTCGGTCACATTGAACACAACACAACAAAATAGTCCACAGCATAAAATGTTGCAAACTTAATTGCTTTCAAACAGATATATTCAATTCAACATAACTAACAATAAATGAATACTTCTTAAAAATGAGTCTCTCATAAACTTTAATATCTCTTGGGAACATTTACATACACAGATGTTTAAGAACATTTTCCATACATATCTCCATTCATTCATATTGTATTTTTTCCATTAGGTCTGTTGAGACAATAAAATATGTTAACTCTAATGGTTCTTATATTTATTCTGTATGAGGAAGCTATACTTCTCATTCTATTATCTTCATCATCAGTCTTGTAACCCCAGGTGCGGTGGTAAAGGCACCACTGATGACTGACAATCACCTGCTGTCTATCTCACTCCTGAGCTGCATTCTGTGACTTGGCAAAAGACAGACTTGTCCAATCCTGGATGTTATCTTCCCATCTTTTTTTCTGTCTCTTTCTCTTCAACTTGGCACTGTGCCTTAAAGGAGGATTTTTGCCAGGCCTGATGATCTTGTCACATGTCCATACCACATCATTTTTTCTTTTATTCACAATGTTAAGCTGATTGACATATGACCCAAAGGCTACAGTTATTCTTTTTCTGACCTCTTCATTTGTGATATGGTTTCTGTACAAGATGTTCATAATTTTATGGTAGCATCTCATCTCAAGAGCATCAATGCATCTTTGGAGGTCAGTAGTGAGGAACACAGATTTACAAGTGTATGGAAAGATTGAGATGACAAGTGTGAGCATGAATTCGATTTTTGATGTCATGGAGATATTTTTGTCTTGCAATATGGTTTTAGTTTTGTCAGCGCTGCTGTTGACTACACAAGTTTGCTTATCCTACAATTAATACTCTTCTGCAAAGTATATACAAACTTTTAATCCATTCATTTCTCTGCAGATATCACTTGCAATTCCTACAATACTAAAAGTGCCAGAATCTTCTAAAAAAAACCCAAACAAACAAATGAAAACAATTTTCAACCTGTTATCTCTATTTAAGAATAATACAATTACCCAGAAACCTTTCAAAATATTCACTTATACATTGTTTTCTATTTGACAAATCTTATTTCTACCACTCCATACACACATACATACACACACACGCACACATATATAATTGAAAAAACTCAACAAACCATCATTTGGTTATTATAAATTTATTTCAGCTGGCACCTCTATAAAGAAGACTAGCTTCATCAGATAGTATTCCTCTGTCTGTCTGTCTGTCTGTCTCTCTCTCTCTCTCTCTCTATATATATATATATATATATATATATTGTATATATATATATATATGTATATATATATATATATATATATATATAATGCTGAAAAATTGTTGAATCTAGTATCATTTCAAACCAAAATACAAAACAGAGACTGTTTTTTTTCAATTTGTCTCTTTATTTGGTCAGATTGATGCTGAGAAGTTACAAAATCCCTTATTTAAAATAATTCAGCTATTTCATTTATATATATATATATATATATATATATATATATATATATTTCAAAAGATAGATAGTTAAACAGTTGAATTAAACAGACAGAGATAGAAAGAAGAAAGTTAACACTGATAAAGATGGATAGATATATTATAAAATGTTTATAATAGGTAGGTATGAACTAAATGATATAAATATTAACATATGTAGATAGATAGACTGATGTGATTTGGATTTTATTTTTGATTCACCAATGGCTCAGGAGACCCGGGTTTGATCCCAGGTTGAGACATACCAAAAACTCAAAAAATGATACTTGATACCTCCTTGCTTACCACTCAGCACTATAAGGTAGGTCTCAAGGATAAAGTGAAACAATCTAGGGAAAGGAGTAGCACCCTGCCCAACACCTCGCTATAGTAGCTATAGAAAAAGGAGCCTTCGGGTTGCCAACTTTACTTATATATATATAAAACTAGCTGTGCTACCCCGTGTTGCCTGGGTACAGGGATAACATAAAATATTAGTTCAGAACATTGTGTGTTACCTTCTTGGTTAAAATAAAACATTAATTGCTATCTATTGTAAAATGTTTTTTGAAAAATGAAGAAGTTAAATGAAATGACGTTTTTTTTTTTTTTTAAATTGAATGGATATGAAATTAAACAGCACTCCTCTTAAAAAAAAAAAAAAAACTGAAAGTTTTGTTTATTTACCAATTTTCTTTTTTATAAATGTATTTTATGCTTAAAATTATTGAAATGGATAAAATGTTGAAATTTGTTTTTTTAAGTAAGAAAGAAAATAAAGATTTTATTTTACAGAAAAATTGCAACTTAAAAAGAAAATTTATTTTGATTTTATCTGATTAATTTTTTTGACCCGGCTTTAAAAAAAAAAATGATAAAAATAATAATTTTTTTTTCTAATGATAATGTTCATTGATATTTTAAGTAGTGAAAGTAATTTTTTGAATGAAAATAAAAAAATAATTACACAGAAATATAATACTGAAATTTTGGAATTACGTAAGATTAATTTTTCAAGAATTAGATTATTAGATTAAGCAAAAATGAAACATTCCTTTTGTGAAATGGTTTCAAAGGAAAAAAAACTGACTTTGTTTGAAGAGGAAATTTATGGCTGTCAAAAGCTACCCCCCACCCTCCCAAAAAAGACCCAACAAAAATCTTGGAATATTTTATCCATGGTTTAATTGTTTTGGCTAATTTTTGGCTTAGCTATAAATTCATAAAATGATAAGGATAATATAGATTAAAAATTGGTCTTTTGTACCAAGTTGCAGCTTTCTATGTTTAGTTACTATGGCTGTCCATAAGGCTTCAGAGATTTGAGAATCAAACAATATTTTGCTCTTTTTTCCATTAAAATGAAATGGAAAATAATCAAGATTATTATCTTAGGTTAAATTCTAGTTTTATTTGCAAGATAGTAACATCATAGTTATTAGTATTAAAAGCAAAATAATGTATCTAATTAATTTTTGATACATTTTAAAGATTCACTAAAGTCAATGACCTTACCCAACTTGAGGTTACATAAATTAAAAAGTATTATTAAAATTCCAGAATACTTAAAAAAAAGTTTTTTGAATGAAATTAGTAACTAGAAACATTGATAAACCAATTTATGTAAAAATATTACATGTTCATAACTATATCATTTACAATGATATTTAAATCCAAGTAGTAAGTCAAAGTTAATGACGAGATTTTCTGCATCATTTTACAATACAGCTATTAAGGTGTGCTTTAGTTTCCTACTAAAATTTATTAGTATGGAAGGCTAGAAATTTCAACCATAACTCCCTCCCCACCAGAAAAATCAACTTTTTAAAAGTATACAAAATCATATCAGTAATAGTTTATTTTGTGTATTTAATCTGAAAAAAAAAATGTATGTTAACATGGTTTTTCAATGTATTATTAAGAAAACTAAATGAAATAATTATTATTAATTTATCATTAAAATAATGAAATAATGATACTTTTAATTGTCTTTGGAATGTTTAATGTTTTACCTGGTAGCAATCTACAAATCATTCATTGTTCTAATTTTTACCTTTTCTTAAAATTTCTTATTTTTATTACAAAATTTTGCTTTTTTCCTTAGATTCAACCCAAATACATGGTACAAAACTGGAAATTTCATAAATGATTTAAATTGTAGGTTTCCATGCTTTTTTCGTCTAACATTTTTTTATATCTTAAAAGATATCTAAAAAAGAGTTCCCAGTTTTTAGTTTAAAATTTATATTTTTTTGATTACACATTTAGATTTAATCTGGAGAAAAATAAATCAAAATCTTTATTATTACTTAGAATATTTGGACTATTGACCTCATCTTAATTATTTGACTGCACACGAGAAAAGTGTTCATAATTTGATATTTTTCTGGGTTTTGTGTGTGTGTGTGTGTGTGTGTATATATATATATATATATATATATATATATATCTGGGAAGCAGACTTTTACTTTCGTGTTTATCAGATGGAAAATACTTTGTGTCCTGATCACTGATAAAATGGGTTTTCTTCCAAGCTATGGCTATGTCAGTACAACCTGAACTCTAATGAAATATGTAGAGAAAAAGCTAGATAGAAATTATATCAGGATGATACATGCTGCTTTGAACAAATCAGCCATATGGATACTTACTTCCCATCTCACAAACAATCCAAGTAAGACAAACAAGACATTCTGAACACTGCTGAAGAAGCATGGACAAGTTCACAAGCAACATTCTCTTATAGACTACTACATATGGACACCCCAATGTCGACCAACTAACTTATAAATATCAGCTCTGTGCAGACACTGGATGCAGTCTAGAGGACCTGCCAGGAGTGATAGAGACACAGACCACTTCGACATTGTAGCAAGTGTGCTGCAAGGAGACACATTAGCCCCATACCTCTTTATCATCTGTCTAGACTATGTGCTTAGAACGTCTATTGATAAAATGAAAGACAACAGTTTCAAGCTGGCCAAGGAAAGAAGCAAAAGATACCCCGCACAAACAACCATGGATGTGGACTACGCTGATGACATAGCATTTCAGGCAAATACATCTGCCCAAGCTGAAACCCTGCTACATAGTCTGGAACAAGCAGCTGCTGGCATAGGCCTCCATGTCAACGCAGACAAGATGGAATACATGTGGTTTAATCAAAGAGGCAACATCGTCACATTAAATGGTAGTTCTCTGAAACTAGTGGACAAGTTCATCTATCTAGGAAGCAGTGTCTCATCAACTGAGACAGACATCAACACGTGACTAGCAAAGGCATGGACAGCTATCGATAGGCTATCAGTCATATGGAAGTCAGACCTGACCGATAAAATAAAACGCAATTTTTTTCCAATCAACGATCGTGTTAACATTGCTATATGAATGCACTACATGGATGCTAACTAAATGCATGGAGAAAAAGCTTGATGGCAATTACACAAGAATGGTGCAAGCAGTATTGAACAAATCTTGGTGGCAGCACCCCACAAAGCAGCAGCTGTACGGCCACTTACCACCCATCATGAAAACTACCCAAGTTAGATGAACCAGACATGCGGGACACTGCTGGAGAATTAAGGACAAACTCATTAGAGACATACTCCTGTGGACCCCTTCACATGGACGAGCAAAGGCAGGATGACCAGCTAGAACCTATATACAACAACTCTGTGGCGATACAGGATGTAGCCTTGAAGACCTCTGAAGAGCAATGGATGATAGAGATAGGTGGTGGGAGTTAAGTGCTGGCAGTGCGACATGATGATATATCTGGGAAACTGGAAGTAAATCTGATGGTATGAAGATGTATGTATATGAAGAAACACTATGTCTTTATTTATAATTTGAATTATTTGTCAATGTTAAACATTTTGGTTTTTTAAACATCATCTGAATTTCATTTAAATGAAATTCAGAAGATACAACATCATATATTCAAATGGCTTGATGAAGGTTTAATGTTTTCCTGTTTAAAAAACTGAAACATTAAGATTGGCTAATAATTCAGACTAAAAATAAAATTATCCTCTGAAGGCCTTGTGTTTTTTGATATTTGTACCTTTGCATGTAAGTATATATATATATATATATATATATATATATATATATATATATTAAATTTAAATTTTTTTTTCCCAGTTAGAGCCTCATCAAGCACAAATGCATATTTACTGATATATATCAAGTAAAAGTAATTCTGAAAAACATTCTTGGAAACTGATTAATTAAAAAAAACAATTACTTTTTTTTTTTTTGCTTTACAGTTATTTCATTTCTTAATGCCACAATTGTCTTATGATACTTCATGGTACATTTGTATATAATCATTTGAAATATGAATAATTGTTTGACCATTTCCTGTGTACTGACTTTATATCTAACTGATGTCTCTTTGTCTAAGCAGGTAGGACTTGCTATACTTGACAGTTACTTAACAGACTAAATCAACTTATATTTTTTTCCTCTTCTAACATATTTTTTTCTGTAAATAAATAAATCCTTATAAATTTTCCCCTGCTGTTGGACCAACAGTCTGTAGTGTTTATGGCCCAATAAACTGTTAGCACAGTCACTTTATTTCTCACTTCAAAATGCTTTGAGTGTCTGTATACAGTCAGGCATAAACACTGCATAAGCAGGGATGCTCCTCTAGAAGCCAGGAGAGGAGGCAAAAGGGAAAGAAAAGTCCTGTTTATATTTCTTGAACTGCTTATTACTGTGGGTAAAGTAGGGATTAAGTGTTCAGTTTAAGGATTCCTGCTGGTAGTTTTCTGTTACTGGCTTTTTTATTTTTAGCTCTTTGTATATTTGGAAATATTTTGTTTTGGTCCTAAAGTTATAGATATAAATCACAGATTGATTTTAATACCGTGTCAACTTGTGTAAGGTTATTTTATGCCTATAGGTAGTGTTTATGGCCCAATAAACTATATTAATATATTATATTCATTGTACATTCATATTTACATTTTTTGTGCAGTTGAGAAACTAAAATAAACTAAAAATTAGGATGAAAGAAAATACTATTTCTAAAGTATTGTTGTTGTTATTATTATTTTACTACTTGCTGGGTTTTTCACTCCAGCATTAGTAGTGGTCTTTTACTGGCATTTTAGTGACAGTAAGTCTCGTTAGGTGTCCAGAACTCTTTTGGATATTCTAGCTGATCTTAACAAAACAGTGATCTGGATGGTCTTGATTCTTCTTCTGATTTCCAGTTCCTGCAGGCATTTTTTCAAGCCTTTTGAGACCATTCCAAATGTATCAATTATTATAGGTATCATTGACACTTTCATATTCCACAGCTTTTTCAGCTCTCTGGCAAGATCTAAATATTTGTCTATCTTCACTTTCTTATATTCTTACTCTGTGATCTGTCAGAAGGGCAAAATCCTCTAGATGGTAAGTTCCTTTTCTTTTGTTAATTAATGCTTAGTCTGGTCTTCTGGCTGGGATTAAGTGATTATCTTAAAATCTCAGAGAATTTTATGCTTCATTTTCTTGGATGGATTCTGGTTTGTGCCCATACCATTTGGTTTGGTTATATGGTCATATTTTAATCTCTTGCACAATTCCTAGTGGATCACCTTTCCCGCTTAGTCATGCCTAGTTTTGTACTCCTTTTGTGCTAGTTTATTGCATTTGCTTATTAACTGCTTCATTTCTGTCTCCACACAAACCTACACTTGCTATTCTGTTGCATATTATCAATTTTCATTTTATTATTATTGGGTTTTATGGCATTTTTTTTGTGCTGCTATTAAAAGATATTCAGTTTCTCTCTTGAAGTTTTCCTTTCTTTGCCATGTCCAGGATTTCTTGTATGCAATCTTGCTACTTGAAGTATGCATACAATTGTTTTTTTTCCATTTCTGTTTTTGTTAATAATAATAGTAATAATTAGTATTATTATCATTATTATTATTCATAGAAAGCTATGAAGTCACAATTCTTTTGAACTTTTCCATTGACATTTAGACACATATAAGATGAGACTGTGATTAAAAACTAGAAGCAAACAATTTGTCTTCTCATAGATATGGCAATGCCATCAGATAAAAATATATCAATAAAAGAATATATAAAATAAATATAAATATCTTGGAATTTAGTTTTAAAAAATGTGGCACCTTAAATCTACTGTTATTCCTTATGATAATTGGATCACAAGGTATAATCAAGAAAGGCACTGACAAGCACCTTAATAAGATTCCTGGTAGTCCCTATTTACAAGAGATTAAAAAAATTGCACTATGGGGAACTTGCTCATCTACTCAAGAGAGTATTATCAAAATATAATCAATGTACATATCAAGTATTACTTAACATAAGAATTTGTGCAAACTGAATACATACATGGTGCATTCAATAAGTTTCCAGACTTTTTTTTGTACAGGTATTTAAAGTTGTCATAGACTCTTGAAAATTCAGTATGTTATTGCTATACATCTTATGATATGACTGGCCAATTTTTATGATTTCAGGTTCAAATGAACAGCTGCAGCAGCAATTGGAATACACCCTACTAAAGTCTGGTTGTCACAGCTGGTGAATTTCAAAAATGCAATCTGGATGTCAGGACACTTTAGAAGAAAGATATGCAATAAAATTCTGTTTTAAACTTGGAAAAAATGCCACAGAAACGTATGGAATGCTTCAGACTGCTTTTGAAACATCTTGCATGAATCGAGCATCAGTTTTTGAGTGGCATAAGAGATTCAAGGAAGGCACGGAGTCTGTGAGGGATGATGAGAGGTGTGGGAGGAGTAAGGAAGTCAATACACCAGAGTTGATTGGCTAAAGGGGTTAGGGTTAGGGTTACTATGTTGAGGTTTTAAGGGAGTTCAGAAAGAGATTCCATCGGAAGAGGCTAGCACTCTTCAAATCGGGTCAGTGGTATTTCTACCAGGACAATGCACCAGTCTACAGCTCCATCTTTGTCACAGACTATTTGACCAAGATGGGCATCAAGACAGTTCCTCAGCCTCCCTATAGTCCAGACCTTGTTCCCTGGACTTTTGGCTATTCCCTAAGTTCAGAGGCTGTCGTTATGAGACAACTGAGGAGATGAAAGAGGCTGTGATGAAGGTTATTGATATGCTCACACAAGAGGATTTCCATAGGGCCTTCCAGAAGTTGTTGGAACGGTACAACAAGTGTATTGCAGCCGGAGGAGGTTACTTCGAAGGGGACTAGAGTTTCATGTGTGTACTATCAATAAAAGTGCCCATACGAAAAAAGTCTGGAAACTTATTTAATGATCCACGTATATTCATTAGCTTCCCTTATACTAGGTCTTGGGTAATGACCTAGTAAGGGAATGTTCTAAAGAAACAATGATGATGCTAATAGACAATGTTTCATTTAAAAATAAATAGAAATCCAAAATTTGTTTTGTATTTGGCTTCAAAGAAATAGTTTTCATATCCAGTAGGGGGTGTTCCTGTGGGGTAATGGCAAAAGTGCTGGACTTTGACATTGACATCTTAGTAAACCACTTTAAACTCCATTTGTACTATTACATTCGCTTTTGGATTAATCCCCTTGAGAAAGTTATGAACTCCTTTATCCCTCCAGCCTTGATTTAAATAGTAACAAATAATGTTCTTCTCCAGGATGGTGTTGGCATTAAAAACCTCATGAAGGTTGATATGCCATTAACAAAAAAACTAACCAACCATGTCCAGCAAAAACCACATACCCTTGTCTTCAGTAAATGCTCTTTTTAAAGAGCCTTATAACATGCTTGTATACTATTTACCAACCCCTCCGCTCAGGCAGGATATGACACAAGGTCAATTTTTAAGCGGAGTTTAACAGGTTTGAATTCAGAGTTTTCCTTCTCCTAGACTAGTTGCCTCACCAAGGCTGAAGAACCTAGTCTGTCCTACTATTTACCCATAGCTGGAGGGAGAATAATTGGATTCATACCTTTCCCAAGGGTATTAGTGCTATGTGAAATGCAATCAGTCTCGTCCAGGATTTGAACTCATATCGCCATGTCCATTTCCTACGATGATAACGACTACACCACGGGCACCTCCACCTATAACATACTTGTATAAGCCATGTAAATTAATAAGATATAAATATTTATTCATATATAAAGGAATTTTTTCATTCACATACTTTTTAGGTTTGGTTTGGTTTCTTTGTTTAATGGCATATCAACTCTTTTTAGGTTATTTAATGCCAAAACCATTCTCCTAGAAGAACAGTAGTGGTACTTTTTAACCCATAGCTGGGAGGATAAGGGGGTTCATACCTTTCCTAAAGGTATTTGCCCAAAAGTGAATGTAATAGCGCGACTGGAGTACAAACTCGTGTACTACGATTCCACAGTCCATCGTTTTAACCATCACACCACAAGGACACCCCCCCATACTTTTTAGAAAATATTTAAGATTCATATTCATGTAAATATATTTCAGATGTTTCTATGAAACCAAATATACAAAAGTAAATCAATCATGAAATATGTTGTTTTTAATTCTATAGAATCTGATATATATAAGAGTTTGCTAAAGAATTCATATGATGATGTCATATATGCTGTTGATTACTTTTTTAACCATTAGGATCCAACACTGATGAAAGAAGTATGTGGACTGTAAAGAGGACTATGTTGAAAAATAAACCTCATTTGATCACATTTCCTGAGAGTATCTTTGTCAGCCTATGAACTTTTCAGCTGACTCTTGTGTGTGTGTGTGTGTATATATATATATATATAGTCATCCACATACAGACTGTTTCATTGTATCACAACTCTTCAGTATGGCAAGACCCACAAGATGCTTCAAGCTGAGATTGAAATCTGGCTGACTTTACGTCAGTTGGATATTTTACTCCAGAGCCATCATCATTCTCAGCGTAAGTGAAGGAGTTTTTTTGACATATATCCTTCTACATGTATGTTATTGGCTACCTGGAGTGCTCAATTCTTGAGAAGAGTTACTGCATTTTAGTGTATGTGGCAGTCATCAAATTTTCCCTTTTAGAGTGCTCAACCTATAGGTGGGGTGGGGAGCACACACACTCATATAAAAGGGTAGGCTGAAAAGTTCAGCCTATGATTGACCCCCACTGTACTAAATTTAAAATTTAATTTAGTCTGACACAAAAGTAAAGTTGCAGTAAACTCAGTGAGAAACAAGCTCATTTTATGATTACACAATAACTTAATTAAAAAAGATTAAAATCTAGCATAGTGCCTATTATAAATGATGTGATTATTTATGTAAAGATCAACAGTTCTGGTTGTCTTGAACTTGAGTAAACAGAATAAAGAAAGAAATCATGGGAAGTAAATATCAAAAACTGAATAACTTGAACGGATTGATTTTTAATGGCATGTCAATCTGTTAAGGTTTATTTATGTTCATTGATATTTACTTTTTTTGTGTAGTTGTTTATAAAGTGATTTTTTTTTTGCACACAGTTATATAATATAAAGTATTTCTATCTAACATCACTATTCGACCCATTGATAAGACCCTAATAGATACTACCACTTCAGGTCAAAATTGACCTGGGAGTAATGGAAATCGAGAGGTACTTCACATTGCCCAAATTTCCAGAACTGGAGCCTTACCACCAGACACACTTTAGTGTTATTGCCAGGACACTCATTTTTGGAGGAGTAGGAGGTTTTACTCCTCATCAGGGGATGCAGAGTATTCTAAGCCTCACTAACAGGGCTACCGTTATTAGGAATATAACATTAAGTATACACTAAAGAAATAGAAGATATGTTTCTTTGAGTCTTTTATCTCCTTTGTGCACTGTAAAATTCCTTTTTATTCAAAATTTATTCTAAATCAGAGTGAATTTGAAGCAAGTCTTGCTATTTTGAATCTTCTGTTTAGTTCGGTGCTCAGTAATTTTCAACTTCCTAGGAAATCTCAATGTTGGGAGACTAACATCAAATTGAAAAGAAAAAAAAAGTTTGTACTGATCTATATCAAAACCTAAATGAAAGAGCTAAATCATCAGGGGGGTATAGCTGTGTTTTTGTAGCTAAATCATCAGTGTATATACCTGTGTTGTTGTAGCTAACTTGCTGGACTCTGATATTGTAGTATATAAGTTTTAACTCCAGTCACGCTATTCCATTCACTTTCGGACTAATACTCTTTGGAAAGGTAGGAACCCCTATATCCTTATCCTCTGCTATGGATTAAATAGTACAATTACTATTCTTCTACAAAGATGACTTTGGCATGAAGGTTGATATGCTTTATAATGGTTATCGTCATAGGAAATGGACACAGTGACATGAGTTCAAATCCTAGACGAGACTGATTGCATTTCACATAGCACTAATACCCTTGGGAAAGGTATGAATCCAATTATTCTCCCTCCAGCTATGGGTAAATAGTAGGGCAGACTGATCTTCAGCCTTGGTGAGGCAACTAGTCTAGGAGAAGGAAAACTCTGAATTCAAACCTGTTAAATTCCGTTTAAAATTGACCTTGTGTCATATCCTGCCTGTGCGGAGGGGTTGCTAAATATGGATATGCTTTTAAACAAAGAAATCAAACCAGACCTATATCATCAGTAATTTTTCAATTGAAGAGGTAGATGAAGGACATTAGATTTAAAGCTCCAAGTTATCATCATTAGATTATCCTACAGGATACTAGAACTGGGAGAGGGGACCCCATGGTGTAGTTGCTAATGTATTGATTTGTGGCATCTTCGTAAGTGAGTTTGAACTCCAGTTGCACTATGATGCTCATTTTTGGATTAATACCCTTGGGAAAGGTATTGAACCACCTTATCATAGGTTGCCTGATGGGGGAGTGGTAAGATACTAACTCTAACGTAAAGTTGGGCAGGTTTCGATCCCAGCTTGAAGCGTCCTGCATGTCTAGCCATACTGAAGAGTTGTGACACACTGAAGCAGCCTGTCAAACTGAATTGCTTGAAATGGAACTGTTTCGACATGTAAACTGTGTACTTATGCTAAACTGAATTATTTGAGATAGAACTGTTTTTGACATTGAAATTGTACTATGCTAAACAGACTTGTTCGAAATAGAACTGTTTTGACATTTAACTGTGTGTAAACGAAAACTATACTTATACTAAACTAAATTGTTTGAATTAGAACTGTTTGACTAAACTGAATTGCTTGAAATAGAAATGTTTTTGACAATTAAACTGTGTATGTATGCTAAATTTAGGTTATGTGATATAAAGTATTTCTATCTAACATCCCTATTAGACCCATAGATAAGACCCTAATAGATACTACCACTCCAAGTCAAAATTGACCTGGGAGTAATGGAAATAGAGAGGTACTTCACATTGCCCAAATTTGAAGTGTTTGAAATAGAACTGATTATTTGTGTAAAAATGGATTTGGTGTTAAATAACCTACAAGGGTTGATATGCCATAAAACCCAAACAAACAAACCCCTTTATCCCTGAGGTATGGGTTAAATAGTACCACTACTGTTCTACAAGGATGGCTTTGGCACTAACTAAGCCACTAAATATGCCATTAAACAAAGAGACCAAACAAACTTGAACTGGTTAAAATCTATAACATTCACTGGCAGTTGTGATATTTTTTTGTATAGTTTGTTATATTAATTTCCTCTGTGCAAGATAAAGTAATGTTGCTGGAGAAGGTCAGTAGCCAAAACAAAGTTGCTTAGATAGAATAAGATTTGGATTACTGTGATAGTTTTTCAATGGGAATATTATCACAAATATAACTTTACTTGTTAATTTAAGTGTAAAATCTTAACTTCCCTTTTTTTTCTTTTACTTTTCTTTATTGAAAGTGATGGAACATTTTCTCTTTGAATCTTTCTTCATCTATTTTGAATTTAGACACATTTTCTGCTCTGTTAACCATAAACTGTAGGAATCATCAGTCAGTAAGCTTTTTTCTTTCTTGAATTTTTTTTTATTGCTCATAGGATAAATTTTCTTAGGCACCCCTTTGTATGCATTTACCAAACCCCATCTGTGTGGGATGTGAAACAAGGTCATTTTTTAAGCTGGTTTGAATTAAGAGATTTCCTTCTCCTAGACTGGTTGCATAACCAAGAACTCAATCTACTCTACTATTTACTCTTTGTTACAGAGAGAACTGATGAATTCATTCCTTTCCCAAGGGTATTATCACAAAATTAAACGCCAACATCCTTGTCCAAGATTTGAACTCTGGTCACCAATTCCATTTCCTGCACTGATAAACATTACACTAGGTATGCCTTCTAAATTCCATTGTAGGTTATACAAATCTTGCTGACCAATTACAACCAAATAGTAAGTTTAATTCTCACTAAGTACACCATATTTGTCGTATTATACCAAATATATGATAGACCCTGTTAATTTGGATGTCTCATGTTATATAATTGTTATTGAGCTAGGTGAATTGACCATTTTTAATGAATTTGATTCTCATCTTAGTCCCACAGGACACAAGCACTGTAACAATTTTTTTTAATTGAAGAGATTTTTGCATACAAATATATTCATATTTGTCACACATGAAACCTTTTTTTACAAATTCAGCTCTGTTGGAGGGACTTAGAATACACTGATTGTATCCCCTGTAGAGGACTCCACAAAAAGGGGCGTTCTGTGTATGTCATCAAATTTTTCCTCTGAAAAGAAAAAAGCAGCAGCTATGAATATGAAAAATAGTCTAAACATAAATGAATGAATAAAAATAAGTAAATAACTGGATTTTAATTTTATTCCCTTTGTTTCTTTAAATTGTGAATATTTTTCCTTTTTTGTTTTTTCATATTTTAGCATCCATTTCATTTTAACTATTATGTTCACTTTTGGACTAATAGCCTAGGTGTGATCTCCATGACCTAGTGGTTAACATGCTGGACTGTGACATCGTAGTAAGCGAGTTCAAGCTCCAGTCATGCTTTTATGTATGCATGCAGACTAATAGCCATAGGAAAGGTACTATTTACCAACCCCTCCGCTCGGGCAGGATATGACACAAGGTCAATTTTTAAGCGGAGTTTAACAGGTTTGAATTCAGAGTTTTCCTTCTCCTAGACTAGTTGCCTCAACAAGGCTGAAGAACCTAGTCCATCCTACTAGCCATAGGAAAGGTATTAACTCTCTTATCCCCCTGCTATAGGTTAAATAGTACCACTATTGTTGTTTTACAAGAATGGCTTTAGCATTAAATAACCCACAAAGGTTGATATGCCATTAAACAAACTGAACCAAACAATTTTGTAACAAAATCACACATAAAGGGGATAAAAAGAGTTTAAAATTTTAACATTAACACAAAACAAAACCATTTAAAAAAAAAAATTTTGATTGCCAAAACATAATCAACTGTTAGTTATAGTTAAACAGTCAGAAATGAAATGTTAAGTTTGACTTTTTTAAAGATTCAATTTTGTTTTGGAGGTGTTATGATAAAAAGATTTTATAAATTTTATAAAGATGTGTCACAATAAATTAATTTCTTTCTTGACTTTTTATATTAGAGAGAAAGAAAGGTTTTAAATTTTTATAAGTTTTTGTAAATTTAATCCGCGAATCCTTATGTTGTTATAGCTAAAGTGCTGGATTGTGGTTTCCAAGTAAGTGAGTTCAAACTCCAGTTGCCCCATTTCATTCACTTTTGAACTTATATCCTTGGGAAAGGTATGAACTCTTTTTACTCCCCCCCCAGCTATGGGTTAAATAATATCACTGCTGTTCTTCTATAAGGATGGCTTTGACATTAAATAACCCATGAAGGTTGATATACCTTTAAACAAAGAAACTGAACCAAACTAAACCAAACCAAATTTAAGCAAAATAATGGCTTTTTTACAATGTCAGTACATTTGAATACTGTTCCTAATTTGATGAATGTGATATCTGAATTTGTTTGACATATACATTGCGTTTTTCTTTTCTTTCTTTCTTTTTTTTTTTCAATTTGTAGTTTCTCTTAGGAAATAAAATGTCATTGACCTTGGATTCATTTGAAATTAGTCAACCATGTGATTACTGTGGAATGTAATAAAAAGATCCTGAATCTTCCATGGTTACTAGTCAGTCCCTTCCCAAGACCTCCTCTTCTCCAATTCCTGCATTTTCTTGCCTATCCTCAATCTGACTAAGCAATCATGGAACACACCTTGTCATTTCCTTTTTTTTTTCTTAGTTCAGAGAAATACAGGAAGGAGATAAGCAAAGAGTAAATAAAAGACTTGATGTATATCATTAAAGCTGTTGAAATGAGTAAAATCCTAGTTTACTATAAACATCAATAAAAATTATTCAGTTATACATTTCTTAATGTCTTCAAGATTCTTCTTTTACATTCACTGAATAGTGTAATTTTATTGAAGATTTCTCTAGCATAATTTCTTTTAAGAAAAGCAAAGTATCTTAAATTATTTACTTAGCTTTTGTTTAGTTATGGTCGAAGGCTGGAAGTATAGGTTACTAAGTGAAACTCGAACTTACTATCTATGGTCTGCCAGACTAACTTGCTAACCATACACCATGTGAGTATCTTTAGTGAAATGACTTTAAAAAAAAAAAATTTGCAGCATTACTTGATTAATAATAACAATAATGTGAAGCAAAGTTTTACTTCCTTGTTAGTGGGGTTTAGAATTGTTGTATATCTGAGGGAGAAAGTGACAACAGTACTTACAGCATGACTCTGCTGACTAACTGCTCTCCCTGCTGACTGACCGCTCTCTCTGGGTTTGAAAACTTCCATTATATATTTTTTGGCCACCCACACATTCTTCCTAAACAATGCACATAGCATTTCTGCTGTCTTTTGTTTACCTTAAGACACAGTTGCACATTCTGTTTTGAATCCACACACCAACCTGGGTGTCAAAGGTCAATATGTAACAGAATATGCTGACCATATCCCTTTCAAAGGAGTAAGACCCTCCCTAAAAAGAGTGTTCTGGGTATAGTATTAAACTGCATCTGATGGTGAGGTTCCAGTTCTGCAGATCTAAGGAGTGTGGAGTACTTCTTCATTGCCATTATTCCCAAATCCACTCTGACCTGTTAGAATTCAGTCTATGTGTCTAATTATCTATGTGTGGAAATTATCTGTATTCGATATTTGCATTAAACTGCATCTGATGGTGATCTGAGGAGTGTGGAGTATCCTTTCATTGCAATTATTCCCAGATCCACTTTGACCCAGAGTGTTAGTACCTATTACAGTTTCATTTATAGGTCATAATAATTTACATGTTGCCTAAATATCTTCCAAACTAGTTTCACAAAGAGTAATTTGTTTATACTTTCTAATATTTTGTCCAGTTTGCATTTGAGCAGAATGTTAACTAAAGTCTTGTTTGATTCCTTTGTTTTAATTACATATCAGCTTTTGTTTTAATTACATATCAACTTTTGTTGGTTATTCAATACCAAAGCCACCCTTTTAGAAGAACAGCAGTGGGACTATATAAGATTTGGTTTAGTTTCTTTGTTCTAATGGCATATCAACCTTTGTAGATAATTTGATACCAAAGCCACCCTTTTCAAAGAACAACAGTGATACCCATAGCAAGTGGGCAAAATATCTTTTCCAAGGATATTAGTCTGAAAGTGAATGTGATAAGGGTATTGGAGTTTGAACTCGCTCACTTTGAGGTCACAATCTAACAGTTTAGCTATCACACCATAATGCCATGATGTAATGACTACAGTGCTGGACTGAAGTCTTGAAGTAAGTTCAAACTTCAGTTACGTTCACTTTCCTACTAATACTGTTGAGAACTTTATATATTCCTTTATCCCTTCAGCTATGGGTTTAATTGTATTGTTGTATAGCCACATAATACATATATGCATGCATGCAGAATCATAACGACGACACAATAAAGACAAGCGACACAGTTCTTTAGAAAAATATACCTCTCACTTTATTTGAAAGGGTTGTGTGTGAGAGGGAGTTGAAGACCGAACAGAACTGCAACATATTGACCCCCCACTCTATTGGCCATAACAGTGTTTCTTTCCCGTTCTCCTAGGCTGCTCAATTGGGAGGCCTGGGGGCCCACTCTGCTGGGTGCTGGTTTTCTCTACCGCATCTTATCTCCAACTGCAACTGCTCAATCTGGGCCTGAGGGCTCACTCTGCTGGGTGCTGGCTTTCTCTACCGCATCTTATCTCCAACTCGTCTGATCTCCAACTGACCGACTTCCTGTCTTCACCCGGGTTATGTAATGATTTGACGCCCACTCTTCTTCCTGCGAGCGTCACAATTTTGCACTCATTCAACTTGTCCACGGTCAAGGTTATAATATCCTGATATCCTCGACCGGATGCACCTGTTATTTACACTGGTGCATTTCCTATTTTGACAGCCTGGCTGGGTCGGAGGTCAATATACAACAGTATCACTGCTGTACTTCTGCAGGGATCGCTTTAGCATTAAATAATTCCTGAAGGTTGATATGTCATTAAAACAAAGAAATGAAATGTTAAGTCCTATGCTCTACTCTAATTGATAAGAATAGAATTAACTTTTATTTGTTCTGTCAGTAGGACTGACTGTATCTCTTGCAGAGGGTAAGAACCCCACAACGCCTTCCAAAAATCGATGTCCTGTATATGATACTAATCTACTTAGTCATGGGGCTCTGTTACCATAACTCTCAGGTCTACTCTTATGCAGAGTGATTGTACTTGATAGGGTCCTATATGTGTTTCAAATAAATCTCTTTGAAAATAATTAGTATTAGATAAGAATAATTGAAGCCATGTATCTGTGTAAACAAAGAGCCCAGTTGGTTGGGGATGTAGAATACACCAACTGTAAGACTCCTCTAATGAGTGTCCTGTATATGACATTAAAATCATTTAATAGCAAGGCTCTAATCCTGGAGGTTAGAGGAATGTGGAGTATCCCTTCATTGCCATTGCTCCCAGATTGACTCTGGCCGAGAGTGGTAACATCTGATAGGGTCCTATCTATGGGTCAAATAGAACTGTTTGTAAACAAATGACTTACATCAAACCAAATTGTTACAAATAGAGTAAACAAATAACTGATGTTTAATTGAATTATTAATGATACATAGCAATACTTGAAACCAGTTGACTACGTGTAAATAAATGAATAGTGTTTAATAGAATGATTAGTGTTAAATAGCAATACTTGTAATCACTTCACTGTGTGCTAACAAATGATCAATATGGAATAGAATTAGTAGTGTTAGATAGCAATAATTTAAACCATTTAACTGTGTAAAAACAATAGCAATACGAGTGTGCAAATAAATTAGTTCTAACTACTTTAAAAATGAAATCACTTACAAACTATGCAAACAAATGACTGATGTTAAATTGTGACTGTTATATAGCAATAGTAAAGTAAAGTTGGCGACTGTAGTCGAGGGTGACCCGAAGGCTCCTTTTTCGATAGTTACTACACCAAGGTATAGAGGAGGCTGCTACTCCTTTCCCTGGATTGCTTCACTTTACCCATGATTCTTGCCTTATAATGCTCATTGTAAAGCAAGGAGGCATCAAGTACAATTTTTTGAGTGTTTGGTGTGACTTGACCTCGGATTGAACCCAGGTTTCCCAGGCCATTGGTGGACACTCTAACCATTATACTTGAAGCCAATAAGCTGTGTGCAGGCAAATGATTGGTGGTAAATAGAAATACTTGGAACCATTCCACTGTGTGCAAAAAAAAAAAAAGAAAATGCTCAGGCTCATTTAAAAATGTTAGCTATGAAATGTTTACAAATTGTATATATTTGATGTATAAGTTTAAAAAGGATTTGGCATTAAATAACCTACAATGTTTGATATGTCATTTAACCCAACCAAACCAAAAAACAGAAAAAATGTGCATACAAATGAACATTTTTATTATCAAAAAGGAATAATTACTGGAAATTGCTTGCAAAATATTAGTATTAGATAGGAATACTTGAAACCATTTAAGTAAAGTTGGTGACTGTAGTCAAGAGCTACTTGAAAGCTCTCTTTTCGATAGCTACTACACCGAAGTGTAGAGAAGGACACTACTCCTTTCCCTGGATTGCTCCACTTTACCCTTGAAATGTACCTTATAATGCTAAGTGTTAAGCAAGGAGGTATCAAGTACAATTTTTTGAGTCTTTGGTATGACTTGATCTGAAATTGAACCCCAGTCTCCCGGGCCATTGGTGAACACTCTACCACTAGGCCAATAGGCCAGTCTTGAAACCATATAAGTGTGTGGAAATTATCTTGTATTAAGAATAATTATTTTAAGTTATAATTGTTAACAAATGATTATTATTAAATTGGAATAATGTAATTATACTTGTACAAGATGCACTATTTTTACAGATTTGTAAGCCCAAAAGTTAGAGGTCTGTATTATACAAGAGAACTATGTAATTAACTTTTTTTTTTGTTGTATGCTTTACCGTATTCTGGATGAGATAACTGAAAATAAGTTATATCTATAGACCAAACTAGTGTGTTTTACAAATAAATATCCACTGGAATGTGTTTGTTTATAATTTTGTTAATCCTAATATAAACATATTTTTGCCACAAACTCAAAGCATTTTTGTGTGAACATGTCAGTGTATTTGCTCTAAATGCAGTGTAATTTTGTATTTTAAGACATAATGTAATTATATAAATTCCTTTTTTCAAACTGATAAAAAGTGGAACAAATGCTAAATTTTGTTTAAATTTAGCTGCTACAAATTCTAAAGTTAATGTACACAAAAATTTTTTTCCTCTGAATTTTATAGTCTAAAGTTAGAGGTACATGTTATATGCAAATAATTAGGGTAGTTAAATGAATCTATATAATTGCTTGCAAAAAAAAAAAAAAAAATACAATCCTAAAGGAAAATGGCTGCATTTTGTAAAACCAGCCATCCAACCAACCAAACAAATAAATTTTTATTTAAAGCTCATTGTCCTTTTAAAAATTTTTGAAGTTTTCATTTTTTACAAGTTTTGCTGATTGGTTGCTAAGCCTCTGGTATTTAGTTTTTGACTAAACTTTGCTTAGTTGTGACACAAGGCCAGATATATGGGGTACCCAATAGTAATGGTTTGCTTGTCTAACTTGCTAACTATTACCCCAAGCAATCGACCAAGCCTCTTTTTTTAAGTGGTATTTTAGGATTTAAAAAAGGGAAATTGGTACCTTTTATATTTTTCATTTTTTTGGAGTGGGGGTCGAAATAAGAGTTTCAATTTCAATGTCTCGTGATTTGTTGAATTTTATTTGTTAAAGGAAAACCAAACCATCTGTGAAGCCCCCCCCCACCAGACCTATCTTGTGACTTTTTATAAGTTTGTTAAAACAATTGCAGCTTTTGATTATCATTAAATCTTTTTTAATAAAGTCTTTTTTATACAAGCCATATGAACCCAAAATTGTATTTTTCTTTTCTCTAATTAAGCTTTTTGATTGGGTATTTTTTATAGAATAATGGTGAATAAATTCACCTCTCAAAAAAATCTGCTATTATAGTAAGTTCAATTCTCATTGGGTACCTCAATATCTTGACCTTATGTTAGGTTAAGTTAAGCTCAGTAAATAACTAATTAAAATATTTGGTTTTGTACTTAGAAAGTGCATTCAAAAAGTATTCAGACTCGAGCTGTATTTACAGAACTGAAGAATGAATGAAGTTAATTTTTTCATTTTTCAAAAGAGTCACGTTGGCATTCAACCCATTTATTCCTGTGAGTTTTCTAGAGGTCAAAACACCTTTAAAACCTCTCTTTTCTGCACTGTTGCATTTTGCATACAAAGACCGTTCAAGAAGTTCTAAGCCTTGCTCAGAGAAGCTAGGAAAACTAATTAAGATTTTTCTAGTTTTATAAAATGTAGTAGTGTGTTACCACAAAAAATATGTTCAGTTATAGCTGTTCTTTCTTGGTAAGTCTTAGAACTTTGTGAACGACTTTTGTATGTCTTTCATATCCTTAATTCTTATATTTGAGATGAATTTTCAGTTTAGGAAACAAGAAAATTTCACATAGAGCAAGAGCAGATGAATATGGACAGTGTTGCACTTGCACAATTCTGTGTTTAACCAAAACTGCTGATAAAAAAGCATAAAGAATTAGCACTGACTATACTGCAATGTAGACTAGACATCATCACTTAATTATAAATTTCTCAGCTATGAACACATCTTCATTCAAATCAAAGATTCAGCCTCAATATTTTTTGATCCTCATATCTCTGATCTTCAGGTAAATTTCATTATCTTATCTTTAGGGTTGCATCCTTTATGAAACACCCAGTATGTAAATATGTGTATACATATATTGAAGAAACAGTTAAAAAAAAAAAAAAAGGAAAAGAATTGACTGACACAGTTTTCTTGTTTCCTTCATTTTCTCTCATTTATCATTTTGTGGATGACTTGCTTCTTTCTTGATTCATTACAAATGAATTCAGACTTCAGGGTACAGCATGGAAAATATTCAGTTTTGAAATGCTATTTACTTTATTAGTGTGTTGCCATCATCATTCGATGATGTTTTAATGCTGGGAATGTTCTTTCTCATTGTGTGTTATTACAAATTTTGTTTAGGAGGCACTCATGGTGTTATGGTTATCATTGTAGGAAATAGACCCAAGTTCGAATCCTGGATGAAGCTCTTTGCATTTCACATAGTGCTAATACCTTTGGGAAAGGTATAAATCCAACTATTCTCCCTCCAGCTATTGGTAAATAGTTGGGCAGACTGAGCTCTTTAATCTTGGTATAGGAACTGGTCTAGGAAAAGAAAAACTCTGAATTGAATCTGTTAAACCCTGTTTAAAAATTGACCTTGTGTCACACCCTTCTCATGCTGAGGGGTTGGGTAAATACATGTAACATTTTTTTTGATCATCCATACTTCAGTTATTTCCTTAGAAGAGTGTAAATTTAAGCAGGATTTCATAACTTATAGACAAGTAAATGTGACTCACTATCAATTTGCCTTCTCATTTGAGTTGACAGGTAACCTAAACCTACTGTGAAAAATGTATTTTTTCCTATATTTTAAATAAAAATTTTTTCTTTTCAGAATTCAGTTAGCTACTCAATAACTATTTCTATAATGGCTACTCCTATTTCTATAATGGCTATTTTATTTTTTAGAAAATTTCTAATTAGAGTTTGAATTTTTCTGTCAATTCTGGTATAATCAAAGTAATTTTAGATGACAAAAATTTATATGATAAAATATTAAATTAAAAGTAATTTACAGGGTGTTTTAAAAAATTGGATAACATTTACAGGGTGTTAAAATAATATCATTTTGTAATCTAATCACTTGACCATTCAAATGATCTCCAATTGTATGTTTAATGTTGAAATGCCTTTTAATTTCCAGTGAATGACATTTTTATGGCTTAAAAGAAAAAGCATAAAACAGAATTTTGATTTGTTTCTATATGTGCTGTTAAAATCAGATCATTTGAAGGAGAATTGATCAAGTTATTAGATTATGAAATGATATTCATTTTTCTGAAACACCCTGTAAAATGTGTTTGAAGAATGAAAAAGTAATTTTTTATACCTAATTTTATGCTGTTTTTTTGGTAATTAAAACCAAAATTAGAACTTAGAATATGTTTAAATTATTGCGATGTGTTTTAAAATAGAAACTAATCCCCGACTTCATGTACACAAATTCTAAAACCGGACTTAGAATACATAGAAATAATACTTCTTTTCACATCATTTTATTTGGATATATTGTGTGGTTATGTATGTATTTATCCAACCGTTCTGTCATGGGCAGGTTGTGACTGAAGGTCTTTTTTTAAGCAGAAAAAAACTGATTTAAATTCAGAGTTTTCCTTTTTTAGATGGTTATCTAACCAAATCCAGTCTGCCTTACTATTTTCCCATAGCTGGAAGGAGAACTGATGGATTCATGTCTTTCCTAAAGGCATTAGCACTAAGTGAAACTCAAACTTGATACGTTGATTCCATTTCTTATGACAATAACCATCATGCTAAGCACGCCTCAATTTTGAGGTTATGCATACAAAACATGTTTTCTGCATCATAAAGTAATGGCCACTGATATATATATATATATATATATATATATATATATATATATATACACACTCGCTCTCTCTCATATATATATATATATATATATATTTCATTAAACATAATAGACATTTTATGCCTACATATTTTCTTTTGGATCCGTTCGAATTCCCGTATTACTTTTATCGTATTCGGGGGGAATTGATTTAGGTATTGTCCATAGTTGTATGTATCCCTAGTACTTTCTGCCCGACTTTGGGCCATCATCAGGGGAGAATCTGTTACAAAAGTGATGTAACTTTTGTTTTAGCAAATTACTACTGTGTAAGGACGTCTTTGCTGTTGGAGATTATGGCGCTTGATTTTAAATGTAATTCTTTTTTATCGTAACCAAATGCACTACAATTATAAATCCGATGAAAAAATAATGAAAACATTGATTCACAAAAACATACTCCCCACTGATCCTAATAAAAAAATAAAACTTATTATATATTATAATAAGTTTAAAACCTCGAATTTGGTCATTAGAAATAACTCCTCTCCCTCGATTGGGGTGCTGCAAAAAACCAACGTTATATATAAATTTAAATGTCCCCTAGGAGATTGTATCTCTGATAATAATAATATATATGTTGGTTTAACCTCAACTACCCTGTCGAGGAGACTTACAATGCACCTTTCTGACACAAGTTCGATAACTCAGCATTTAAAAAAACATTCATGCCCAACAACACAACTACGAAAAATTCTCACCGACAACACAACAATACTTGAACATCAAAATAATAAACAAAAACTTCAGATTCTCGAAGCACTATATATTAGAAACCTGCAACCAGCACTTAATAGAATTAATTTTCAAACCAGTGCTAACGTACTTAAATGTCTTTAACTACTGGCACTATTTACAGAATTACATTTAAAAGCAAGCGCCATAATCTCCAACAGCAAAGACGTCCTTACACAGTAGTAATTTGCTAAAACAAAAGTTACATCACTTTTGTAACAGATTCTCCCCTGATGATGGCCCAAAGTCGGGCAGAAAGTACTAGGGATACATACAACTATGGACAATACCTAAATCAATTCCCCCCGAATACGATAAAAGTAATACGGGAATTCGAACGGATCCAAAAG
Organism: Sepioteuthis lessoniana; assembly: GCA_963585895.1. Classification (NCBI taxonomy): domain Eukaryota; kingdom Metazoa; phylum Mollusca; class Cephalopoda; order Myopsida; family Loliginidae; genus Sepioteuthis; species Sepioteuthis lessoniana. The sequence goes on along the minus strand of OY757932.1, from coordinate 29,840,187 downwards.
AAAATATGTAGGCATAAAATGTCTATTATGTTTAATGAAATTTGCATTAACGAAGAAATGCTGCCTAAATATACACACACACACATATATATATATATATATATATATATACTCTCTCGGTCTCATATATTATATATATATATATATATATGAGAGAGAGAGAGTGAGAGGCACTCATGGTGTAAAGGAAATGTCATAGGAAATAGGAACCTGATTTCAAATCCTGGACTAAACCGTTTGCATTTCACATAGAGCTAATACTATTGGGAAATGTATGCATCCAACTAATTTCCCTCCAGTTATAAATAAATAGTAGAAAAACTGGGTCCTTATATATATGTGTGTTGTGTGTGAGAAACAGGTATAAATAGAGAGAAAAGAAGATATTGAAGGTTATTGCTTTATAATATTGTCAATCCAGAACATATACTGATCCAATTGCATCATTTCCTATGACTAGTATGAAATGATATATTTGTTATTGTTATATTGTCAAGGTGGATGATACACAGAGAAGAATGAGTGCTTAATATATTTATTCAGCACCTGTATCCAGTGTTAACGGGTACATACAAAAAAAGACATAGTACAATAAGTTACAAACAATTAACTTGAGAATTTACAAGAAATTGAGAAGGGTCAAAAGGCTGTATTGTCAAACGAAGTAAGATCAGTCCAAATATTAATCAGCTTATTAAATCAACCCTTGAAGTCTTTAATCATATGCTATTTATGGTTATGAGCCAGTCCATCTGGTAAAGTGCTGAAGGGGTGTTTGGCCAGTCTACAACAGTTATACTGCCATTTTGAAACACTTGAACTGATTCTGGTGAGATTTGAGGAGAAAATTTTTTTTTGTATATATATATATATGTGTGTGTGTGTGTGTGTGTGTGTGTGTGAAGGATATGACTGAAATTGATTCTTTCTGGAATGAATCAAACTAAAAATAACTTAAGATATTTTGGAATAGAATTTAGGGTGGTCCATTTTTTTTTTTTTTTTTTTTTAAGGTGTATGCCATGTCATTTCTAAAGTTATTTTAAATTATCTCAGCTAAATAGATTCTTGGGTTTTCTTTTTAAAAGATTTGATGGGCGGGGGTCTGCATTTGTTTGGTCCTGTATTTTTTTGCAAAACAAATCCATTTTTTTTTTGTGGATGAAGCTGTAAACTTGTAAAGTATTCAAATTTGAAATATTTTTTCATTTATCAGCAAAATAATTAGGTCACCAGTATTTTTGCCTTTTTTTTATTGCTATCAAGAAAACATCCTCATCATATTTATAAGGAAAGTATAACCATCACACTCATAATGAAATTATCATGATGATTATGTTTGCTCTGCTATCATCATTAGTTAGGACATCATTTTATAGTCATCATTTTCCTCTTCAATGATTTTCACTTGTTTATATGAGTCACAGTTACTTTATTTTGAAGTAGACAAAACTTCATGGACTTTCTATGGTAAGTCAATTAACATATAAGAATGAATTGTTCTACCCAGATCTTTTTTTATACAGTGTGCATTCAGATTCATTTATATCTCCAAAGTTAGTGAATTAGTCTACCTTGTTGGCGAGGCTTAGAATATACTGACTGTATCCCCCTGTAGAGGGGTCAGATCGCACACAAAAGTGTGTAGCCAAGGTATGACACTAAACTGCATCAGATAATGAGGCTTCAGTTCTGGAGATTTGGGGAGTGTGAAGTATCTTTTCATTGCTATTATTAACAGATCCATTCTGACCCGGAGTGATAGTACCTGTTTGCGTCCCATCTATGGGTCAAAAAGATCTGTTTAAAAAAAACATTCGTATCAAATAGGACCATTGCAAATAAATAAATAAATAAAAGGCCTCTTAAGAAACAACTAAACAAAAAATATAAATATGAATATACAATGAAAGCGATTCATAACATTGGGGTGGGTTGACATACTGTTAAAATTAAAGCTCCAATCCTTGAGCTTTGGGGAATATGGAGTACCTCTTCTTTGCCATGACTTCTAAGTCCACTCTGACCTGGAGTGGTAGGACTTGTTAGAGTCCTATCTGTGGGTTAAAGAGAAATATTTAATCACTTTCTCTACTTGAAACCATTTATCTGTGTGCAAACAAAGGGCTGTTAAATTCAGTTATTAGTATTAAATATTAATACTTGGAACCATTTAACCTTGTGTAAATGAATGAAATAGTGTTGAATAGAATTATTAATGTTAAATAGCAATACTTGAAACTATTTAACTGTGTGCAAAGAAATGATTAATGTTAAATGGAATTATTAGAGTTAGTTGGCAATACTTGAAACCATTTAACTGTATACAAATAATGAATAGCACTACATGAAACCATTTGTATGTCAACAAATTTAAGAATGAAATTAGCTACAAACTATTTGTTTATATATGTATACATGGGATTTAGCATTAAATAACCATCATGGGTTGTAGTCCTTCTTGCTGTCCACATTTTTTCTATCAGTGTTGCAGTGCTGAGATTCCATTGCTCAAAAAAGTCATCAACAGCATATATAATGTCATATGACTTTTTCAGACCACCTTCGTATTTCTCTGAATGGAACCTAGTGTTTTCTTCTTGCTGTGATGATACAAAATTATGCCTTTACAATATCAGCCCTATCGAAATTCTTTTTGTTCAGAATCCCAGATTCTTTCAACAATGAAATGTTTGAAACAAGAAAAATCTGCTCTCATAAAAACGTACTCACATTTTATCTGACATTTTGAAACTTTAACTTTATGCATTATGCGTATAAACATAAAAACAAAGAACATAAATATGTTTCAATTTAATCTTTATTGGAACATTCACTTTTAATTATTAGATTATTACCATTTGTGTATAGGCTGAATTCTGAAGATCTAGTTTTTTGGCAATTGGCGTCAACCAATTCATGAGTAACAGGCGTAATGATTATCATCATAGAAAACAGACTCAGTGACCTGAGTTTAAATTCTAGACAAGGATGTTTGCATTTCACAGCGCTAATATCCTTGGGAGAGGTATGAATGAAACTGCTCTCCTTTCAGCTATGGGTAAATAGTCTGGCAGACTGAACTCTTTAACTTTGTTATGGCAACCAATCTAGGAGAAAGAAAGCAGATTCAAACCAGTTGCAGACCTGGAGAAAGATGGTCTTCACCAGCCTATAAGTTTTAATGAGGGGCTAATTGGTAGATAACACCCCATTTCTTATAAATCATTAGGTTATCTAAAAGAGAGTAACCTAACGCAGAATATTTGGTAGGAAAAAGTACAGACAAATCAATTAACAATATATAACATTTAATACAGCAACTACAAGGAGGAAGCTGAGTTCGCGTCTCAAGCTATGACGACGTTACTATACGTTCAAGGAACATGAATGCAAGTCCATACAGCAAAAGGTGGCAGTCACTTTCTCTTCTCAGGTTTAGAAGATAATGAAGGGAAGCCCTATGTGTGTCGCTGCTACAGAGCAAAACAACTACATCTATAGCTTCTGAAGTCATGTTCAGTAAAGAGGCAGATTCCCCACAGTTCACCTTGTCACATGACCAAAAAAGACTCATGATGTGGGAGAGTTCCTCAAACACTGTGACGAGGGAGACCACTTTTTTTACTCTCCCAACAAGCCTAATATCTTTGGGAAAGGCATGACTGCAACTATTCTCTCTTCAGCTATGGGTAAATAGTATGGTAAACTTAAGTTCTTTAACCTTGGTATAGCAACTAGTCTAGGAAAAGGAAAACTCTGAATTCAAGTTACTTGTATTCTCCCTAAAAATTGACCTTGTGTCACATCCTGTTCATGGTAGAGGGTTTGGGTAAATACATACTAGGGTAATAATTTCATAAGACATGATAGAAGGACAAGGACCAACTCTTAGCTTAAAAAATTAATTTCATGAATTAATGATTTTCTGATCATAGATAAAAGGTCAACCTAGACACAAAAATCTACTTATAAATGAGTATGTGCAATAAATCTAATTTAAAAAAAACAAAAAACAATCCATAGCAAAGAGAATGTGCTTACATAAACAAAATTTCTTTGAACCTGTGGCTGTGTCAGTATTACTGTATGGATGCACCATATGAATGCTAATGAAATGCATGGAGAAAAAGCAAGAATGCTATGTGCTGTTTTGAACAAATCCTATGAGCAACACACCACAAAACAGCAGCTATTTGGCCAGTTATTTTCTATCACACAATCCCTCCAAGGATGAACGAGACATGTGGAACACTGTCAGAGAAGTAAGGACAAACTCATAAGTAATGTTTTCCTATATACTCAAACACATTGATCCACCAGTGTTGGCTGACCAGCAGGGATCTACATATATCAGCTCTGTGTGGACACAGGATGCTGTCAAGAAGATCTACCTAGAGCGATGAATGATAGGGATGGATGGCTAGAGAGAGTCAGTACGATTTGATAATGATAATGAAATTTGAGGTAGAGACTCTGCACACACACACACACACACACACACACACACACACACACACACACACACACACACACATCATCATCATCATCATCCAAAGCCAAGTCTCTATTTTAAGATTTTCTTTCTTCAATATCCATGTAATTCAAAAACCAATTGAGAGATCAATGTAAAATAATAAAAAATTGAAATACAGCAAAAATAATTTCATATAAAAGAAAAACCTTTAAAAATCACTCATATTTTTTGTGATAATATTTATTTCAGCATACTCTTTATTTTTAGAAAAATCTTAGTTCTGCATCTTCAAAGATATATATATATATAGATAGATACACACACACACACACAGAGTAATAACAAATTAGTTTAATTGTTACCACAGCAAAGTTGCCTGGGGCTGTAGAATATGCCAACTACATCTCTGCAGATAGGTAAGACCCCCCCCCCACTAAATGAGTGTCCTTGATATGACACTAAATCTTCTGATGGTGAGGCTCCAGTTCTGGAACTTTAGGGGATGTGGAATACCCCTTTATTGTCATTACTTTCATGTCCACTCTCCATTAGAGTGGTAGTAACCTGTTAGGGTCCTATCTATGGGTCAAATAAAACCATTTAATCATTTATCATGTTTGAAACCATTTAACTGTGTGTAAAGAAATAATTAATATTGAATTAAATTATTTGTATTATTTAGCTTAAAACCATTTTTGTGCAAATACAATGTCAAATAATCTCTGGCTCATTTCAAAATGTTATCTACAAACTATTTGCTTACAAATCATATGATATCAATGTATAAATAAGATTTGGAATTAAATAACCTACAAGGGTTGATATGCCATAAAAACCAGCCAACCAACCATAATCACTTTCTATATTTGAAACCATTAAATTGTATGCAAAGGAATAATGTTGAATAGAATTATTTGAGTTTAATAGCAATATTTAAAACCATTCAACTGTGGTCATTTAAAAATTTTACCTATAAAATATTTGTTTACAAATCATATATATATATATATATATATATATATATATATATATATATATATATTACAGGATTTAGATTTAAATAAACTACAAGGGTTGATATGGCATAAAATGCAACCAACCAACTAATAATTGTTACCAGATTTCATTGATGTTTTTGCATGTTGAAAAAAAAGTGTTAAATGTGTATACATATTTTGGGACATACTGTACTTGTTGTGAGACACACTTAGTCTAACGGTTATCATTCTAGGAAATTGGATTTGTGCTGATGCTCTTGAGAAAGGCATTAATCAATCTCTTCTCCCTCTAGCTATGGGTAAATAGTAGGGCAAACTTGGTTCTTTGGCCTTGGTTAGGCAAACGGTCTAAGAGAAGGAAAACTGATTTCTAATCATCTTACTCCTAAAAACTGACCTTGTGTCACATCCTACCTATGCTAGTGTAGTTGGGTAAATACTTACTCTATTTTCCATTGGATGCTTTTCTTGTATCAATTCCAAAGGCCTTTTTTTTGTTGGTTAGCTTGAAGTACTAAAAGCCGAAATTGAACCATTATACTTATGGCTTTCAGTTAAGTTTTTCACCCCTGGAGCTATTTCCTTGGTTTTCTTTTTGTGTTAGTAGTTATAGTAGTAGTGGTAGCAGTAGTGATAGTGTTAGTAACACGGTTAGTAGTAGTGGTGTTGGTGGTAATGGTAGTTTTGATGTTAGTGGTTGTGTTAGTAGTTGTGGTGGTGGTAGTGATAGTGTTGGTGTTTGTAGTATTAGTGTTGTTGCTGTTGTTAGTAGTAGTTGTGTCATTTGCTTTGAATTTGCATTTCCTATAAAATGTTTCTTGTACAGCTGGAAACATTTTATCCCTCTCTTATTGCTCCACTATCTCTAGTCTGTTGGATGCCATTTTGTGGGATTAGGGTGAACTTATTTGGGTCCAGAGATTATTTACAGGAAGAAAATTGTGCAAATTTAATGAAATTTCAGAATGCCCTTTAGGGATCATGTTTTCGGATTTTGCTTTTAAAAAACATGCTGAATTTACCATTTCTGCAAGGCATTCAGGAATATGTACATATATACGTTCGTTTATACACATACACATTCATAATTTCTTAGAAGCTTTTGAATATGAATATTTATATAAGAACCACTAATTAAACATATATGCATGCATTCACTTTTGTATCTTTACTTATAATACAAAAAAGTAACCCTTTTTATGAATGAAAAAAGTGCTTTTGAAACTTGGATACACACACACACACACACACACACATATATATATATATATATATATATATATATACACACACATACATACACATATATATATATATATATATATATATATATACACACACACACACACATACAAATTAATGTAATATTTCTTTATGCATATCTAATTAGGACTGGGGGGAGTCTTTGCATTGTAGTGGCTAATGTGCTGGACTGAGCCACTGTAGTAAGTGAATTCAAACTCCAGCTGCTATCACATTCACTTCTGGACTAATACCCTTGGGAAAGGTATGAACCTCCTTATCCCCCCCAACTATGGGTTAAATAGTAGTACCACTATTCTTCTTCTTGAAGGATGGGTTTGGCATTAAATAACCCATGAAGGTTGATATGCTATTAAACAAAGAAACCAAACTAAACCTAATTAGGACCCTTTTTTAGTACACACATACACAATTATGACCCACCTTATTAGCTAGGTGTAGAATATGCTGACTGTAAGATCCCCCAACACCAAAATAAGAGGGTGTCTTGGTTAAGACACTAAATTGAATCTGGTGGTGAGGTGCCAGTTCTGGAGAATATGGAGTGTGGAGTATTTATTCATTGCCGTTACTCCCAGGTTCACTCTAATCCGGAGTAGTAGTTCTTGTTAGGATACCATCTATGGGTCAAATATAGGGTGGGACGATAAAATTGTCGTCCTAAAGAAAACAACACTATAGCTTTATTTTAAAACTTTTATTGAAAAAAATCAATTCAGGTAACTTGATTATGTAGTAGAGCTGATATCTATTCAATGTAGCCACCTTCAACCTCAATCACCGCCTTGATACGGATACGGAACTGGGAGCATGCCTTTTCCACAAGCACAGGCGGGAGCTCGGCGAATACTCAGCGGATGGCGGCGATCAGGCTGGCTTTGATGTTGTGGGAGGTCATGTTGGTGATGTTCTCGACATATGACCAAACAAAGTAGTCCAGTGGGTTCAGGTCGGGGGAGGAGGGTGGCCAGTGAGAGAAGGGTACAAAGTCGTAGCACTCCTTCTGAAGCCAAGCCTGGGTCTCTTTGGACTTGTGGGCTGGCGCCTAGTCCTGCTGCCACACCCAGGGTCTGCCACTGGCCACCTGATTGCACCAGGGGATCACCACACTCTTCAGCGCATCCAGGTACACTTTGGTGTTGACTTTCAAGCCGACTTCTAAGATGTGAGGTGGCATGATGTGGCCCTCACTAAAAACCATACCAAAGACCATAACCGTAGCCGGAAACTTTGTTTTCATCACACCGCTGGGCACGTCCCTGTTATTTGTGGCATTTTGAGGGTGCTGGCAATGGTCCTGTTGTCATAACTTGGATTGGTAGAGAGCATGAGTTATACAGCGGCGTATCTCTAATCTCGCTCATTGAACATTGTGTCACTTTCAGACATGATAGAAGGCTCTTATCGCTCTTTGGATTGGTACACAACTGCCCAACTAGTTGTATAATGTTGTCTTTTCTAGGGTGACAATTTTATTGTTCCACCCTGTAGATCTGTTTAAAAATTATTTTAATTCAATGGAAATACTTGATACCATATAACTGTAAATAATTTGTATTGAGAATAGTTACTTGAAGCTATAAGGTTTTATTAAGGATTGTTATTAGTTACTTGAAACCATATAACAGTATGCAAGTAGATGACTATTATTAAATAGAAATAAGTAGCTGAAACCATATAATTATTAGTATCAGATAGGAATACTTGAAACCTTATAATTATTTGCAAATAATTTATATTAGATAGGAATACTTGATATCATATATCTGTATCTCAAAAAGTCTAAAGAAACAAGTACACAAAAAATGTACACAATTAATGCAATTCTCTTACCACTTGGCATAAAATAACCCTAGAAAAGTTGACATGCCATTTAGAAAACAATGATGATTTTCTACACTGACATAACATTAAACATTTTCTGGTGTAACTATTTATACATAATGTTATTACTTTCCACTTACACATTCATTGATAAGCATGTATGCACTTATTCAGTTAAAACTTTTTGCAAATTTATATAGATTTCATAACCACACCTAAAACTTTGACTTCTAAGGGTGGTTACAAGAATGGTGATTAGTAAGCTTATTTGACAGACTGTCTGTGTAGTAAATCTGATTCTCACTGGGGGCTGCATTGATTTTTTCCCTGTGAGAGACTTAGTTTACTAAATATGTATTGTATTATATACTAGATTAGTTTTATGGCATATCAACCATTGTAGGTTATTTAATGCCAAATCCTGTTGATACATATATATTGAATATGATTTGTAAACACATTTTGTTGATAATATTTTTTAAACGAGTCTGAGCTCATTTTTTTTTGGTTTCAAGTATTACCATCTAATATGAATAATTCTATTTACTATCAATCATTAGTTTGCACAGTTAAATGCTTCCAAGTATTGTTATGTATCACTAACAATTCAATTAAACATCAGTCATTTGTTTACACACAGTTAAATGTAAAAACAGTTCTATTCAGCATTAGTCATTTGTTTACACACAGTTTAAATGTCAAACAGTTCTATTTAACTTAAAGATAGGACCCTATCAGGTGCTAACCACTCTGGGCTAGAGTGGATATGGGAGTGATAGCAATGAAGGGGTACTCTGCATTCCCCAATGCTCCAGCATTACTGTAGCCTCACCATCAGTTTGTTTAGTGTCATATCAGGACACTCATTGGGGGGAGTTTGATTCCTTTGTAGAGATGCAGTTGGTGTATTCTACAGCCTCAGTTGACTTGAGTTTGTCTGAAATTGAATGTTGGCAAGTTTGTCTCTGGGATGATACCACTGTAGAGAGTTTAATCCTAATTAGGTACAATAATATTGGGGGAAAGTCCCTGTGGCATAATGGTTAATGTGCTGGAATGTGACATTGTAGTAAGTGAGTTCAAACTCCATTTGCGCTATTATGTTGATTTGCAGATTAATACTATTAGGAAAGGTATAAGTTGGCGACCATTGTTGAGGATGACCTGAAGGCTCCTTTTTCAATAGCTACTACACCAAGGTGTAGGGGAGGATGCTACTCCTTTCCCTGCATTGCTCCACTTTACCCTTGATCTTTACCTTATGATGCTGAGTGTTAAGCAAGGCGACATCAAGTACCATTTTTTGTCTTTGTTATGACTTGACCTGGGATTGAACCCCAGTCTCCCAGACCATTGGCAAACACTGATAACTTTGGCATTAAATAACCCAGAAAGGATGATAGGCCATTAAGTAAAGAAACCAAACCAATAATATTGTGGCCTTGTATCACACTAAATTTAGTAACAATCTATTTTATAATAATACTTGGCTGCATAGGTTATCCATCACATGGAAATCTAATCTCTCTGGTAAAATAAAACAGGATTTTTTTTGTTGTAGCTGTGTCACTACTACTGTATAGATGCACTACCTGGACTCTAATAAAATGCATGGAGAAAATGTTAGGAATTACACAAGAATTCTATATACTGTTTAAAAAAATCCTGGAAGCAGCACCCACAAAACAGCAGCTGTATGGCCACTTACCTCCCATCTTATGAACAAGACATGCTGGGATTGCTGGAGAAGTAAGGACAAACTCATAAGTGATGTTCTTTTTTGGACTCCTACACATGGATGTACCAGTGTTGGCCAACCAGCAAAGACTTACATACATCAGATTTATGCAGACACTGTATACTATCTAGAGGACCTGCCAGGAGTGATGGACTATCGGGATGGATAATGAAAGAGAGTCAGTCAGGTAATTCCATCTTATCCACACGACTTGATGATGATGATAACACTATGTATTTGAAAAATATCTTCTCATCTGTTCATATCTACACAAATATGTAGTGACCATGAACATTTCTTGTAAAAAAGGGTAATGGTTATTCTTATATAAAGTTTGTAAACAAACGTCTAGTCTTATTGAAAGCAAGCAAAGGAAATTTAAAAGTAAAATACTTTTTCTCTTTTACACACATACACACAAATATAGATATGTTTTATAAAGTAAAAATTTATATACACTTTGTTTATTTCAAACATATACATATCTTTTAAGAGGAAATGTTAGTTTAAATATATTCAATCAAAGATATTTATTTACAAGGTGTATTTGGTGTAATGGGTATCATCAAAGGAAATGAAATTGGCAACATAAGTTCAAATCCTCAATAAGGCTGTTTGCATTTCAGTTCATGTTAATGGTCTTGGAAAAGGCATGAATGCATCTGTTATCTCTCCAGCTATGTGTAAATACTAGGGTAGACTGAGTTCTTTAGCCTTGGTTAGCCAACCTGTCTAGGAGAAGGAAAACTTTCCTTACTCTGCTTAAAAATTGACCTTGTGTCACATCCTGCCTGTGGCAGAGGGGTTGGGTAAACATGTACATTTATTCATGAATATCAAATAAAGATTGAATTTATTGACCAATTCTCTGAGAAAAAAACTTAAAAAAAAATTATTTTTGAGCTCTGCTAAAGAATGTGTCTACTTTTATTCAACAAATTAAAATTTTTATCCTGTTAATAAAGACAGCAAAAATCTGATTTTCCTTTGCAGTATTTTGCTCTCTTTTTCACCTAATTTTTTTCCCAGTTGGCTGAGCCTGTAGAATACAGTGACTGCTTTTCTGCAGAGGGGTAAACCCCCCCCAACGAGTGTCCTGGAATATGACAGTAAACAATCAGATGGTGAGGCTCCAGTAATGCTGGACCTTTGGGGAATGCGAAGTACCCCTTTATTGCCACTGCTCCCAGGTCCACTCTGGCCTGGAGTGGTAGCACTTGATAGGACCCTATCTATAGGTCAAATAGAACTAAACTGTGTACTTATACAAAACTGAATAGTTTGAAATAGGACTGTTTTTTGACATTGAAACTACGTTCTTATGCTAACCTGAATTGTGTGAAATAGAATTGTTTTGACATTTAACTGAGTGTAAACTAAAAACTATACTTATACTAAACTGAATTGTTTTAAATATAATTGTTTATATGAATAAAAATGGATTTGGCATTAAATAACCATATAATATGCCATAAAACCAAATCAAACTTCATTTTTTTCATTCTTCAAAATTTCCTTTATAAAATTGTAGGCAAATTGTATCAACTGAAATGCTGTGGTGATAATGCTAGAATTATGTCATTATTATTAATATTAAATGCTTGTTTCAAGATGGATTGTTTGATTTTCTGTACTTTAAATGCCTTACAACCATTGTAAATATATATAATACAGGGCAATTAAAAAAAATGTTAACACTCTTATGGGAGTACCTTTATGATATAATTTCAAACAGTTTTCATATGTCACCTTCCCTGTCAATACATTCTTGGAATCTGGAAGGTAATTAAAAAAAAAAAATGTAGATATTTCTATGGGAATATCTTTATTTGAATAGCAGGGCAGAGACCACCTGGGGAAGATTCTAATAATATGTTGACAAAGATGGTGCTCAGGTGGAGATTTTAAAATCATTGTCATGATAGAGCTCTTGTAGAAGTGTTAACATTTTTTAAACACCCTGTATTTGTGTGTGTATATATATATATATATATATATACACACACACACACCTTTTTGTTTTTTTTCTGACTTCATGTTTTATTCAGTATTTGCTGATAATTTCTGACTAGTGATTTTCTTTCTATTCTTTTGATGTTAACAAATTGCCATGATTAACTGGTTTGTTCTTTTATAAGCTTGATATTTCCCCATCCACGTCATCTGAAACTGAGCCAAAATTATATGCAAATTTTGATTCCAAGGTCATATCTATTCTGATACTTATATATATGAGAGAGAGAAAGAAAGAGAGAGAGAGAGAGTTTATTGGACAATGAAACAATTAAACAATTTGTCGTGATTAGAATGTACTGTCTTTTTTGATTTTTTTTTTTTTGCATTCTTAACTGTTTTTTTTAATTCCTTCTTTACTTATTGGCAATCCAAAGGTGAAAGATTTCCCTGATAAGAAAATAACCAGAATCTGTGAGAGAAAACTCCTTAAAAAAGCAGGCTTGTTTACCAATAATTGTTTGTTTGGCAGCTGCTTCAAGTCTTTAGATTACACAATTCTTCCTGGTTTAAATATTTAATTTATGTTTATTCATCATTTTCCTGATGTTGCTTTTCCATTACAATAACGTATTACAATAAAGTTATTAGTTGTTAAAGACAGGATTTGATTGATTGATTTTAATGCCATATCAACCTGTCTAGAGTTATTTTATCATGTTCATTGTATGATCATATTTACACTTTTTAGTGTAATTGTTTGCATGTGGTCCTATTGAATATAAATACTTTTTAAACAGATCTATTTGACCAGTAAGTTGGACCCTAACTGGTACTATACCATTCTGGGTCAGAGTGGATCTGGGAGTAATGGCAATGAAAGGCTACTTCACATACCTCCAGAACTGGAGTCTCACTATCAAATATAGTTTAGTATCATACACATGACATCCCTTTTTTGGTGGGGGTTATCTTTCAGCAGAAAATACAGCTATATTGACTGGGTGTGCAGAATTTGAATATAAATCAGTCAACTTTTCATGATGTAATGGTTAGCAATCCACAAAGATCAATTACTATTAAGTAGTGAGTATGATCCTCATCTAAGTTATGCTTACTTTTTGATATTGATATGACATAACATGAAATCAAAATACAGGTAGTCTCCATAGCATAATAGCTAAAGTGCTGGACAGCAGCCTTGAATGTTCTACTTCTGAACCAGTATCCTTGGGTTAAATAGTATCAATGCTGTTCTTCTACAAGGATGGATTTGGCATTAGATAACCCATGAAGGTTGATATGTCATTAAACAAAGAAACCAAACTAAACCAGGTTTTCACCAGATAAGAAAAAAATTGAATGTTTGATTAAAACATGTATTTATGAGTTTTAAACAAGATGGTGCCATTAGTAGACCATTTCACATACCTTGGTAGCAATATTGCATCTACTGAAAATAATGTTAACATATGCATAGGAAAGACATGGACCACTATTGACAGGTTATCAACCATATGGAAATCTAATCTCTTATAGAATAAAATGGAAATTCTTCCAAGCTGTTGGCATGTCAGTACTACTGAATAGCTATACCATTTGGACTTTAACAAAGTGCTTGGAGAAAAAGCTACATGGGAACTATGTATGCTGTTTTGAAGCAAAACTCCATAAAACAACAGCTATACTTACCTCCCATCTCACAAACCATCCAAATAAGATGAGCAAGATATGCTAGGTACTGCTGGTGAAGCAGACATGAACACATAAAAGAAATTCTCTTATGAACTCTCATTGACATACTGGTTTTGGCCGACCAGCAAAGATATATTTTCATCCACTTTGTATAAACTCTAGATGCCAGATAGAGGACCTGCTAAGAGTGATGGATGGTAGGGCAAGAAAGAGTCAAGGAAATCTGTGCTACCAGCAGGACTTGATGTTCTCTATCTATTATTTTCTCTTTCTACTTCTATTTACCTTTACATGTGTGTATAAATAGGAATTTAGTTGATATCGTTAGGTTTTTTGTAAAGGTGCTTGGGGTATAATGGTTATTATCATAGGAAATGGACAGGGTAACTGGAATTCAAATCCTGGATGAGGTTGTTTGTATTTCACATAGCTTTAATACCCTTGAGAAAGATATGAATCCAACTATTCTGTTTGTAGTTATGGATAAATAGTATTGCAGACTAAGTCTTTAACCTTGGTATGGCAACCGATCTAGGAAAATGAAAACTCTGAATTGAAACTTGTTAAAGTCTGCTTAAATATTGACCTTGTGTCACATCTTGCTTGTGTGAAGGGGTAAGGTAAATGTAGGTATAATTTTTTTCTTAAAGTTTTATAGCATTTTTGTAATGGAAATATCACATATTGGTATGTAACTATGTACCCTTCATGGTCAGTCATATGGCAAGGCCAAAAATTGCCTTTGACTTGTCAGTCTAAACTCACTTCTTTATTTTTTGCAGTACCTTGCCTACAGATAAAATCATCCCTTAGGGAGATAAACAGTTACCACACATTAATACCATCCCCAAGATCAAGAAAAAAGAACTAGTATAGCTTAGATTTGACACAAGACTATAATTATGAGACACACTGTGAAGAATGAACTTACTACTCTGTAGTAGCTTAGTAACCATCACACCTCAATGGAGTGCCTCTAATATCCATATTTACTAACCCCTCCATTCGGGCAGGATATGACACAAGGTCTAGTTTTAAGTGGAGTTTAACAGGTTTGAATTCAGAATTTTCCTTCTCCTAGACTAGTTGCCTCACCAGGGCTGAAGAACCCAGTCTGCGCTACTATTTACCCATAGCTGGAGGGAGAATAATTGTGCTATGTGAAATGCAATCAGTGCCTCTAATATAACTTCATGCCTGCTGATCTTACTCTGGTATGGCAGGAAATCTATTGAATCATTGTATAATTAAAGAATCTCTAGAGTTTTATTTGTCACAAATTCTAATTCTAACTTAAAAAAAAAAATAGTTTCCCTATTCTGGAAATGTCACTCATTGAAAGTTTATAATGACATCATTTTTTTCAGGTTTGATTAAAAACTCAAATATGATCACAGCAAAGAAAGATAGAAAGAAATAGTATTAACTGTTAAAATATTTTAAAAACTTCTATTTCTCCCATTTTTTTCTACTGTTGATATCGCCCTATCAGTAGGGCTTAGAATATACTGACTGTATCCTCTACGGAAGAGTAAAACCCTATTCAATAAAGGGTGTCTAAACTGCATCTGGTGGTAAGGCTCCAGTTCTGGAGATTTGAAGAGTGTTGAGTACCCTTTCATTGCCATTACTCCCAGATCCACTCTGACCCAGAGTGGTAGTACCTGTTAGGGTCCTATCTGTGTAAAAATCATTCATATCAAATTGGACCATTGGAAAAAAAACTCTCTGACCTGGAGTAGTAATGTCTGTTTGGGTTTCATCTATGGGTCAAATAGATGTTTGAAAGTTTTTCGTATTGGATAGAAATACTTGATTTTATATTACTATGTGAATTATTTATATTAAAGATTATCATTATTAGTTACTTGAAACCATATAATTGTGTGCAAACAGATGACTATTATTAAATAGAAATAATTGCTGACAACCATATGTGTGCAAATTATTTGTATTAGATAAGAATACTTGATATCATATACCTATGTGCAAAAACCTCTTAAAAAACAACTATACAAAAAATGTAAATATAAATGTACAATGAACACAATTCCCTAACCTTTAGACATGAAATAACCTTGGATGTGTTGACATGCTGTTAAAATTGATCAGTAAATGGATATAATTATGCTAACAACAAATATATTTAACAAAGAAAGTTCATGTTGCTGATCAATTTTTTTAGTGTAGTTAGTTTGATCCTCACTGAGTGTCTTAAAACTGTAGCCTTGTATCTTACTCAGGTGAACTTAATAAATAATAAGAATTAATTTATGCTGTTTGTATGACTGACAACCACAATAAACTATTGAGATCACAACTTATAATAAAACTAATTTTGTCTCTAGTTCTAATGATAATAACTCCTCAAATTGATACTGGATAATTATTATTTTGGCTTCTTATTCTTAATAACAAGTTATTGAACGGACAGTTAATTATTGGAGTCACATTAATGGAGTTGAAAAGGTGTTGTGCTTGAATGTATGTTTACAATGAACTACATGCACATTATCGTCCTCTGCCTTACAGTCTCTTGACTGACAAAATGGTGGCCAATTGCAAATCTTTCAATTTGTTGTTAATAGACATTCAGAGATTTTCATGTCCTTTTTATTTTTTCTTTGTTTCTTTTACTACAAAGATTTTTTTATTGCCATTTTGCTCAACTGGTCTTGTTTATCTGGCTTGGTTGGATGCTTTTAACACTCTGCTTGACAATCCAGTTAGCATTTTATTCTTATTTCAAGGGGGTAAAAAAAAAAAAAGAATACCCAACAGCAACAATTTAAAAATAAACAATTTCTGTTTCTTTTTTTTTTGTTTTGTTTTTAATCTTGAATCTTCTGAAAATCTTGGTATCAGTTAGGGCAAAATGGATTGATTGATTTTATAGCTAAGAGGCTTCATTATTTGTAATGAATAATAATGCACATTTTAAACTTTTTTTTTTTTTTTTGATGAACTGGAATTAATTTTTTTCTTTTAATTTCTAGTTCACTAGGTAAGAATGCTATTACCTTCTATAAGAAGGTTCCTTGAAATCACTTCTGTAATATTCTGTGTATAGGTTTATTTATGGTTTCTGAGGACTGTTACAAATCAGAGTGAATAAATATTTGCTAAGCTTAGCTTAGTTTGGCACAAAGCTAAATGGTGGGATACTTACAAAAATTTAGTTGAATGTATTTACCTAACCCTTCCATTATGAACAGGATGTAACACAAAGTCAATTCTTAAGTGAAGTGCAACTGGGTTGAATTCAGAGTTTTCCTTTTACACTGGTTGCCATACCAAGGTTAAAGAGCCCAATCTGCCTCACTATTTAATGATAACTGAAGGAAATATTTGGATTCATACCTTTCCCATATCAACCTTCATGGGTTATTTAATGCCAAAGCCATTCTTGCAGAAGAAGAGTAGTGATACTATTTAACCCATAGCTAGAGAGTTATAAGGGAGTTCATACCTTTCCAAAGAGTATTAGTCTGAAAGTAAATGTAATAGCACAACTGGAGTTCAAACTTACTTTGAAGCTGCAGTCCAGCACCTAACATTATAGCAAAAGAAAACAGCTGTATAGCTGGAATAAAAAAAAGAAGGAAAATTCATGAAAAGAACACAATGAAAACTCCCTTACTTTGAGGCTGCAGTCCAGCACTTTAGCCATTACATCCTGGATACTCCATCTTATAAAAAAATGAATAAAAATAAAAGAGAGTATAAAGAGTATAAATAAAAGAGAGTTAAGTTAAAGGGGAAATGGATCATTGCTTTCATATGAAAAATAGTTGCTGGTGAAAATTGAACAAAGTCTGATGTTCTATAAAATTTTTGGCAAAAAAGCACAGGCTAGAAGATTCATCAAATTGTATTTCTTTTGCTTTAAAGGGAAATACTTTGATTTTATTAATTTTTTTCTAAGTTGATGATGTTATCAATTATAAAATTCTTTTGTGTGATAAATTTCTAATGAAAACAAAACTGATTGTTTTAATATGTTGTACAAATTTTATTGACCGGGCCATTGGCCTAATGAGTAGAGTGTTCACCAATGGTCCAGGAGACCCAGGGTGAGTCATACCAAAGACTCAAAAAATGGTACTTGATGCCGCCTTGCTTAACACTCAGCACTATAAGGTAAAGATTAAGGGTAAAGTGGAGCAATCCAGGGAATGGAGTAGCACCCTCCCCTACACTTCGGTGGAGTAGCTATAGAAAAAGGAGCCATCGGGTCACCCTTGATTAAGGTTGTCAACTTTACTTACAAATTTTATACTTGGGTGAATCAAATGTTTTGCAATATTTTAGTAATATGAGGCACAATTTAGCAACCCTGGATGCTTTTGCTGAGCTTATAAAAGTGATGAATCACACTGGACTGTGAAATGCCACGCTTTCAGATTGTTACTTATTGGATTTGCCTCCATAACTTCGAGCACAGCCTCAGAATCTACAGTTTTAGGCCTTCCTAACCATACCTGATCATTGAAGTTCTTACAACCTGAGTGAAATTTCTTGAATCATTTGGTTACTGTATAGTGATCAACTGCACCTTCACTGTGCAACAAATGTACACTGCTTAAAAATTCAACTTGTATCACATCTTTTTCATAGCCGAGGGATGGTGTAAATACAGGAATTGAAGTCATAAATATATCAACAAGAAGGAAGGTATGATTATTGGGTCACTTGTATTCCTAATAATAGTGAACATATATCTGGAGTACTTTAAAGAAATAAATCTCAGTACGGAATTACTAAGACATCCAGCTGGCTTGAGATATGTAGGTGACACTCATATTTATATCCTGACCTTACCAGAAAGATGTAAAAAAAAACAAACTGTGGGACCATTTGAATTATATAAGACCTTCAATATGGTTCACTATAGAAAAAAGACATAATTAATGAATTAGCCTTATTGGATGTATTACTCAGGTGAGTTAAAAGTTTTGCATTATTTTGGTAATGTGAGGCACAATTTGATTGCTTCAGATGCTTTTACTGAAATTGTGAGGGTGATGAACCCCATTGGACTGTGTAATGCCACGTTCACTTGATACTCTTCAGCTACTACTCACTGGATTTGTCTCTATTGGCTTTGAATGTGACCTTAGAATCCACAGTTTTAGACCTACCTGACCTTGCCTAATCATCAAATTTCTTGTAACCTGTGCAACATTACTTGAATCCTCTATTTACTGTACTATGATCAACTGCACCTTCACCTTTCGCACCACAAATATTTTTGGTCGCTTCTGTGGTATTATAGACCAGCTGGAACTTGTAAAGTACAAGTTCCTGAATTAGATGGTGTATATTTATTTGTGTGGCTTTCAAATAACTCATGGGATTGAAGCAATACACAGTGTGCCAGTATACTAATTATATCATGTACCTACCATAGTTTGAACTGCTCCAGTCAGATGGTATATGTACTTCAAACTGGCATGTATCAAAATATTGCAAAATTTTTGTCTGACCTTAGCAGAGAATATGTGTTTAGGACATGTATATATTATACATTGACATTCGTTAGATCTTATCGAAATTAAGATTTCAACACGCCATACAATATGTAGAAGGCATCGTTCGCTTGTTACAAAATCAAGCACAGCATCTATATTGTTAATTACCAAACTTACCTTAGTTTGGCATAAGGTCACTGGGAATTTTACTCACGAACAATGGTTTGCTAGCCTAGCTTGAAAACCATTATACAATTTGAGGTGGCTTAGCACAATATTTGTCATGATCCAAACATGAACAAAAATGACATGACCAGCATAAAGAACACCTCTCATAAAAAAGGTTTTAAAAATTCATAATGCATCAACCACCTGCAGATGCTCAGACTTAGAAAACAAAAAGTGTTTCCAGTTACTCAACTATATTATATATTTGCTCTGTTAGTAAGGCTTAGAATACAGTGATTGTATCCCTCTGCAGAGTGTTTAGACCACCTCCCCAAAAAAGGTTGTCCAAGGTATGACATTAAACTGCATTTGATGGTGAGGTTCCTATCCTGGAGATCTGATGAATGTAGAGTACTCCTTTGTGGCCATTACACCTAGGTCCATTCTGATCCAGAGTAGTAGTACCTGTTAGGGTCTTATCTATGGGTCAAATATATCTGTTTAAAAATTATTTGTATTCAGTAAGATTGAGTCCAAATAGAGTTTCTTAAAAAACAACTATGAACTTTCAATGAACACAATTCTCTAACCTCTAGACATAAAATAACCTTTAAGAGATTGACATGAGGTTAAAATCAATCAATCAACCTACGTTTACAACTTTATTTAAAACAATCATCATAGAGTAAGAAAAGAAATTCAATTTCAGTTGAAAACCTTTCAAACTTTCCACCATTACCACTCTGAGTATAAGTGGACCTGGGAGTAATGACAATGAAGGCATACTCCACATTCCCTATATCTTGAGCCTCACTATAAGATGCAGTTTAGTGTCATACCTAGGATTCCCTTTTGTAGGGTGATCTTACCTATTGCAAGGAATAGTCAATGTATTTTCTATGCTCTGCCAACAGGGCAGAGACCAAATGAAGGAATTACATATAGCTAAACATTGCTCTAAATAGACATATTGATATTTAAAGTGTTTTATTTCTGTTTTTTTTTTCTACTTTTATTGATCCATTGGTTGTCTTTTTTATAACAGCTGGGTCTTATATTTTGTTGTCATAACAACCAAGATTTAATCTCTTAATACTTTGTGCTGGATCAGATCTTCTTTTGTGTTGTACCTACGTCTGAGAATTTAATAGCAATTAGCATATGGCACTTTATAAATATCCTGCCAACAGGACACATCGCACAATGAATATAGGCATTTGGTAAAGAGTGCTTCTAAGTGAAATCATCTGGAGGTTGTAGGTTCAATCCCAGCTACAGGTAAATAACAAGGAATGCTTACTATAGTTTAATGCTGTTGTGGACCAGTAAAAGGTCTGGAAGAAAGACATGAACTCGGGATTGCATGAAACAAGTATATTCAACAAAAGTATAAATACAGCATAGGTAAAAGAGTGTTGAACGTCAGTCTGACTGCCAAAGTATTAGGCTGGAGTTAACTTAACTTTATTTCTTTGTAAGTACAAAGAAGGCACGAGGCCTTAAGGTTTTTGGGGAGGGGAAGGGAGTGGTCTTGCTTTTCTATATATTCTAAAGGGACCTAGCTAGCCACATTCGCCGACCCATTCAACAGTACAATATATAACCATTCATCCTTCATCATGCGCGCAGCAGTTACCAAAATACCGCATTTGCTTTATGAAGAAAACCTACTTAAAACCCAAAAGTGGTATATGATTTTTATTTACAAAATATGGTTTATGTACAATGAAATGATGGGAATGGGAGAAAAAACCCCGAAAAATTATATATACAAGAGAAACAAAGAAAAATTCCCCGTTTGGTTTCCCTCCCATCCCCCCGTCTATAAAATTGGAGGCCGACTGTTTTCCGGGTCGAAAGAAACTGGAAACAAGCCGGACCTGCCCTAGCTGGGGCGGGAATACTAATCTACAGAGATAAAAGAAATAAAGGGTCGGGCGCGGTATGGGTCGATAGAAGTAGGTAATATGATTTTTTATATATGAATGTTCAAGATCTTCAATAAAAGCGGGCTGGAATTCAGGTTGGGGTACAAAAATAATAGGGAGGGGGAAGATCTTGAGAAACTAACGACTAGATGATGGGGACAATGACTCACAACATACTGCTAACTAGGTTACAAGGGAAAAACAATTCTACTTACCAGGGATGGGGTCCCTAAGGACCCGTACCGTAGACGCCATGGGCCGGCAGAGGAGGGAAGGATGACTCCAACATTGCCCCCTTTCGTACGACCAGGCTCGCTGCAGTCACCCACCTTTTGCTGAATGTTATGCGATCCAAGCGTTTTCTATCGCATCTGATTTTGACCCTCAGCTGATGCCGAAAATACAAAACCAGATCACGATGAGAAAAGTTTGCATCGTCATACAATCCCTTGTTTCGCGTCGTCCAAATCACCATTCGGGCTACAGCTAGGATCGCGAGAAACACCACACGCTTCTCACCGTGAAACGGAGGAAGAACGTTGTCTACGACGTAACCAACGTCGAGCAGCATGAGCTGTTTGGGTTCGATGCGAGCCGTCCACTCCCCGACGTGATCCCAAAACGGGCGGACTCGCTCGCAGTAGTAGAAGGCGTGCTCAGCCGTTTCTTCCAAGCCACTGCTGCAGCGAGGGCAATCAGGCATGTCTGCCAGGCCCAGTGAGAGCGGATCTCCTCCGCCGTCCAGCCGCGCCGCTCGCTGAGAGGATCAGAAGCGGAACCCAACCACTAATTCCCGATACAGCTCCTTCCGAGGCCATGAAAGGTCACTGGACCCAAGAAGGTTACGAAGGGCCTTTCGGCACTCGCGGACAAACAGTGCTTCGCCCAAAGGCCTACGTCGACCTTCAGCCTTTGGGTCTGACTTGAGGCGAGGAAAAGTCCGACTCGCCTTTCGTCTCCACACTGAGTCCCCCGTCAAGACACGGCCCAGATATGCAAGTCTTTCAGCAAGCCAGTGGCTCTCCAGATCAGGCATACCCAGACCCCCGTTGCGTGTACGTTGGATACAGACCTGTCTACGGACCATCGGCCTTGCACCTCCCCAGACAAGTCTGGAGAGGGATCGTTGCAGCGCCAACCGATGTGCCTTAGGCAGAGGGAGTACAGCCAATCGGTAAAGGATCAAGGGGAAGACGTATGCGGCGCACGCCTCCGCCCTGCCCTTTAAGGACAACCTCCTTGAAAGCCAGATTCCCACCTGAGCATTCACCTTAGCATGTACTTCCGACCAATTTCGCTCCAGTTGGAGGTCGGGCCCAAACCACACCCCGAGGATGCGGATGGGTCCGTCACTCCAGCGGAAGGGCCCTGGAAGAGTATTGCTACCCCTCCAAGCACCAAGCCGCAAACCTTCGCTTTTGTCAAAATTGACCTTGGCCCCTGCAATCCGCTCATACTCGACAACCACCTCTTTCACAGCCTCTATATCCCGGAGGTGGGATACGAAAACTGTGACATCATCAGCGAACGCGGAAACCCTAGCCGCAAGGCGGCCAACGAATGGGATACCGCGCAGTGCCGGACTTGTCCCCTCATCCCTAAGCCTGCGCAGGAGGGGCTCCAACGCGAGGACATAGAGAAGAGGAGACAGGGGGCAGCCCTGCCGGACCGATCGCTCGATCGCGATCACCCCCGAACGCCTTCCGTTCACCTGCACCACTGCCTGAGGGTTGTGGTACATCATGCTAATCCATCTGCGGAACTCCGGTTTGAATCCGGCAGTCTCCAAAACAGATGTCAAGAACCGATGGTCTACCCTATCAAAGGCCTTGGACTGATCTAAACTGATCAGCGCGGATTCGGTGTCGTCTTTTATCCCCTCTAGGACCTCGCGAATCAAGTGCAGGTTGTCCTGGATCGATCTTCCCTTCACAGCAAAGGTCTGTTCGGGGCCGATCAGATCACTAATGACAAGCTGTAAACGATTCGCAAAGACCTGGGCCAAAATCTTTAACTCTGTGTTAAGCAGAGTTATGGGCCTGTAATCGTCTAAACCCTCCCAAACATGCCTGCCACCTTTCTTCAGCAATGTGATCACGCCCTTGGTAACGCTACCAGGGATGGCTCCCTGGGCGAACCAATGGTTGAACATATCCGTCAGAATAGGCACAAACATGTGCGACATCCTCAAGTACACTTCGTACGGCAAACCATCTAGTCCCGGCGACTTGTTCAGGCCGACCTGCTTCAACGCATCACGGACTTCGCATTCAGTAACCACACCCTCGCAGCTAGCCGCTTCAGCCGCCCCAAGACGGGGGAAGTCGGCCAGATAGCTACGAAACTCCCGGAGCAGGAGATCAGTGCAGCGGGCAAAGCGATCCCGAAAGTGCGCCCGAAAGGCGTCACGTATCTCACGACCTGATCGCAGCAGACGCCCGTCCGGGGTCTTGACAGATGCGATGTACCGATCGGGGAACCTTCGCACTTCTTCTTCACACGCAGTCGCGTTCGATTTCACAGCTTCGTTGAGAACTCTTTTTAGCCTAGATCTAACTACTGATCCCTTGTAGCGCTCGCTACTCTCACGCTCAAGGTCCCTCCTAGCTAGCTCTACACCTAGGGAGTCCCCCCCAGCCACCGCCCGGGAAAGTCTATCATCTATAGATTTCGCCTCCGCGGTCCTATCTAAGTTGAGCTGTCGACCGTACTTGGTGGCGAAATCTCTAATCCTATGCTTAAGAGAAACCCACCACCTATTCCTGGTAACCGCCCCCACTAACGCCCGCTGAATTAGGGATTCCAGCCGGTCCCGGAAGTCCCGTATCTCCAGTAAGGAGGTATTGAACTTCCAGTAGCCGGCTAGACTAGGTCTATTAACTAACCGCAGACTGACTCTAATGAGTTTATGGTCAGTCCACGCTATCAAGTGGAACGTGGGACAACTAACAAAATCAATGTCAGCTCTTCTCACTAACACTCTGTCCAAGTAGGAACCTACTTTGGCAGAGGGCGAGCTATCTAGCCACGTCCACATCTCCCGCCCTGGGTGATCAAGACGAAACCTGTCGACGAGACCGTGACGAGTCACGAAGCCGACAAGGCTGCTCTCACACCTTCCCGCACTACTAGCTCCCCGACCGACCTTATCTATCTTGGGATCAAGGATCGCATTCCAATCACCCATTAAGACTAGCCGCTTCGTATCGTCCAGGAACGACGCCAACCGACGAAAAAAGGAAACCCTCTCCGCAGCAATATTGGGCGCATAAACCGCAACCAGACGAAACTTGAAACTTTTCACGGCAACATCGGCCACAACCAGCCGGCCCTCGTCACCTGCAAAAACAACGTCAACATCAGCATCAAGGCTGCGTCCAACTAGCAAAGAGACCCCAGCGCTGGTGCGGCTGCCGTATGCTGAGAAAACGTTAAAGTCGCTTTCCAGCACCCGACAGTCGGCACCGCAAGTGAAGTGAGTCTCCTACACTGCAGCAACATCCACTCCGAGGTTCTTGAGTTCAGCAAGCAAGCGCGTACACTTGCTTGAATCCTTCAGTCCCCTCACATTCAAACTGGCAAGGTTTAAAGCCATCAATCCAACTTACCTTACTCAGTGTCGACTACGGGCCGGAAATCCTTCGGGGTGAGGATGCTGACGGCCTGACGCAGGGAACCGGTGCCGAGCTCAGTACTCACTTGGTCGTCCCTGCTAATTCCTCCGACATCCATGGGATACCTCAGTTTTAGGGACCTATAAAATGATGGGTGAACTAAAATCGGGACCCTGCCCGAGCAAAAAGGAAGCATTTTTTTGAGGGAGGAATGCTCCAATTCCGCCAGCCTTAAATTTGCACAGCTGGCTTCCTGAATGAAGCGCCACAGCTCCCTTGTACGGGTACCAGCTGCGCGAACAAAGGTGGTCACCTTGGCTGCATCCCTAAACAAGTATGGGTTTGATATGGATTTTTCATTGATGGATTTGAATGAAAATAAGGGTTTCAGAATTGTCTTTAATTGATGATCTGTGATTTTAGATGGGTCTGGTTCTGAACAAAGGGTGATTTCGATTAATGGTTTTCGAACTTCATTTGTGGCTGAATGAGTTCTTGTCTGTGTGGGTGACGGTGATGGTGATTGTCCAATTCTGTTGACTGATCTGGATCGGGAGAACATTTTGGGAGTGGTGATTGGAGAGAGAGAAGGAAGAATTGGTAGGAGGGGGGGTTCTTTTTGTATATGTTGAGCTGGGGAGTGGAGGATTTGCGCTGGGCGTTGTGGGTTATTCTGTATGATTGGTGATGGTCCTTGGATTTTTTCTGTGGGTTTCTGGGGTTGAGTGGGCATGGGTTGTTGTGGTTTTTGTTTTTCTATTTGTGGTTGTTGTTTTTTTGGTTTTGGTGTACACTGTTTTTTCTCCCCATCCTTGTCTGAATCCCCGCTGTCTCTTCTCCTTTTTAAATTGTAAGATGTTTCCATCTCTTCTGGTTGGTTTTTGTTTTTCTTTTTTATTGGTGTCTCTGTTGTTGCTGGTGCTGCTGCTGATATTTTAGTAGTTTCTGTTGTTTTTGTTGGGGATGTTTTTTTCTTTTTGCCCCCTTTTACTAGAGTCCACCCTTCTTCTTTATCGGGTTGGACCCCTGTTTCCGTGTTTGCGTTGGTGTTTTTCTTGGCTGCTGTAGTAGTAGTAGTCGTGGTTGTTTTCGTGGTGGTATTCATTGTATCGTTGGCGGTGGTAGTCGTTTTCTTTGTGGCGATGGTGGCTTTCTGAGGGCAGGACCGCGAGAAGTGTCCTAATTGCTTGCAATACCAGCAAAGCGGTTTCCTGCCCTCTACGATGACTGTCATTGTTGTGTCTCTGTACGATATGATGTGAGGTATTGTGTTGAACCCTCCCCTATCTAGTATCATGGTGAATAAAAAATCACCGCTGATTTGATTTGCATATAGTCCTCTACGCCGCTGTATGAAGTTAGGCGGCGATGACGTCTCCATTAAGTTGCATCGACACGTTACATACGGTGACATTTATTCTTCTTTTTCCTCTATATTCTGGCTGAAGCCGGAAGTACTTCGTGGTTATATTTTGTGTGGCCAGTTTCTTGGCGATTTCTTCGGATGGGAGCAGGACATCCCAGGTAGCAAAACTCCTTCGGTAAAAATACTTACCTGGGATGCCTGCAGTTTGGAGCAATTCCTCAAATGATTCCTTTTTGAGGCCAGCCAGTCTCCTGGTCCTTAAATCTGTCACTACGAACAACAGAGTCTTAGGCTCAACAGCCTCTACCAATTCAGGTATGGATAAAATTTCGTTTTCTTTGAAATACTTTGCGTATTTCCTGACTCTGTCGTTCTCGTAGTCTTCTGGTGTTTTCTTCTTTTTTGTAATTGCGATGACCAGGAGACTGGCGTTGCCGGTGGTTTTTGCGCTGGTTGTATGGCCGATGAAGATAATGATAAGTCTTCCGGCTTCAGGGAGGGTTCCGTATTAATAAATATGTCCTGTGATAAGTTCATCTCGTTTGGAATCCGAGATGTTTCCCCCATAGTTGCGTTTTAAAAGGGCAACTAGGGGGAATGGTGTTTAAAATGCGAATGGACTTCAACTAGTGAAATGAATGTTCGATGAAAAAATGGCGGTCGTTTTGTTTTGTTTTGTTTTAGTAAAACAATGAAGTCGAGTCGAGGTTTGACCCTCCTCACACACAAACAACAATAACAATTGTTTGAGGGGGGTCACGAAACAATAACTATAATATAACGATAACAATAATTTTCAACAATAACAATAATTTTTTAACAATATTCACTTACTTTTCTGTAGAAAATTAAACACAGTCCAAAACGGCTGGGGTTGACTTAACACCGAGATGAATATTCTCCCAGTATTCATAGTAATAGGAAGAGTTCATTGTAGTCCATAAGGTAGGTACCATAACAAATGCTTATACCCACTCATAGTTAATGGAATTATAACAATCTAACCCCATGGATTGAGTAAAGGATTTGGTTTGAAGTTCTGTGTGGACTCCTGAGTTTGATATGAAATATCTGAGGAAGGCCAAAGGATGCATCAAAAACACACATACTTGTAAATAAATAAATAAAACTCATACTTGTAAATAGATAAAACATGCACATTTTTGTAAATAAAACAAATGCATACTCGTAAATAAATAAAACTTTTAAATAAAACTGTGTCTGTCTTTCTCTCACCATGGATACTGTTAAGTGTTAGATACCTGTTTCTCTCACTTTCTTCTTATATATCAGGGGTGGTGGTGAAACTGCAGTTTATGAGCCATATGTGTTTCTTTGATATTTAATGTGCAGATTGTGGAAATATTACAGTTAATGATGGATTTATTTATTGATTTTAATGGCATATCAACAGGGTTATTTCATTTCTAGGGGCATTGTTCATATTTACATTTTTTGTGTAGTTGTTTCACAAGAGATTTTTTCACATGATCCTATTGAATAAGTATAATTTTGAAACAGATCTATTTTACCCATAAATGGAACCCTAACAGGTACTACAACTTTCAGTCAGAGTGTACCTGGGTTTTTGGTTTGGTTTGGTTTGGTCTCATTGTTTAATGACATATCAGCCTTCATTGTTTACTAAATGCCAAAGCCATCCCTGTAGACGGACAATTATGGGGATGGGATTATAGAGTTTATACTTTTTCCAAGAGCATTATTCTGAAAGGGAAAATAATGGTGAATTGGGAGTAATGGCAATGAAGGGGTACTTCAAACTCTCCAGATCTACAGAAGAATCTGATTGCTGGATTTCGTTTTGTGTCATAACTAGAACACACCTTTTTGGAGGGAAGAGTTCTTACTTTTTTGAAAGAAATACAGATAGTGTATTCCAAGCCCTGTCAACAGGTGGAGAAAAAATATACAAGCTTTATAATTAGTTAGTAATTATCAACTGTGACAACTCTAGATTTGAATGTAAATTCAATGTTTCTGGTAAGTAAAAATTCTAATGTAGGATTTAATATAGTTAAAAAAAGTAACAGCCAAGAGTTTGGAAACATTTTGTATTTATACAAAGTGTCTCAGAATAGATGCAACCCATTAGGATCATAATGAGTTACTACTGAGACAAGCACAATAGTGGTCATTCGGAACATGTTCTGAAAAAGTGCGTCCTTTTAGCTAGAGATATCAAATCAATGTTTTTTTTTTTAATTATTATTATATCAGCTATATATTATTATGCAATCTTTTTTTGAGTTTCTTGTCTCTGTCATAAATCATTATCATATTAATGGGTTGCATCTCTTTTGAGAGAGTTTTGAATGATTTTGTCTCCAAATAAGTAGTGATGCAAAATATTTTTCTTCTCATGTCCAAGGCATTGTAATTGAGGATTAATAGTTGTTATAGTATACTATTTTCAAATCTGAAATGAAAAGAAACACAATATTATTATTAGAGTTATTAGCAATCACATGGGTCCCATGTATATTGGGACACCCTATATATATATATATATATATATATATATATACGTAAATTTAGCGACCTTAGTCGAGGGTGACCTGAAAGCTCCCTTTTCTATAGCTACTACACCGAGGTGTAGGGAAGGGCGCTACTCCATTCCCTGGATTGCTCCACTTTACCCTTGATCCTTACTTTATAATGCTGAGCATTAAGCAATGTGGCATCAAGTTCCAATTTTGGAGTCTTTCATATGACTTGACCTGGGATTGAACCCAGGTCTCCCAGACCATTGGCAAACACTCTACTCATTAGGCCCACTTTGTGATAATTGAACCTAATAATTGTTAGAAACTACATTAATAGATATTATTGCAAATATGTATTTCTATGAAGTGTGTTTTAAAAAGTATCCAGATTTATACTGTATTTATCAAAACAAATGAACAAGGAATAAAATATTAGTTTTCTTTAAAACAATCTTCTTGGCATTCAACATATTTCCATTCCTGAGGGTTTTCCATTGGTCAAAACATCTGTAAAACTCCTCTTTTTATATCATGGGATAGTGTATTGTCATATTTTTGAAAATGTTCTCCAGATCTTCAAATGAATTTTCTGCTTTGGGAACAAAAAATG
This sequence comes from Sepioteuthis lessoniana, assembly GCA_963585895.1. Classification (NCBI taxonomy): domain Eukaryota; kingdom Metazoa; phylum Mollusca; class Cephalopoda; order Myopsida; family Loliginidae; genus Sepioteuthis; species Sepioteuthis lessoniana. The sequence goes on along the minus strand of OY757932.1, from coordinate 29,810,578 downwards.
TCACTATGTATCTAAGTCTTGTGACTATGGAAAAGGTGTGGCTGTAAAATCCTGTGTTTTACTTGAAAAATTTTATCAAAAAAAGGATCTTGATTACCTTCATAATTTTCTTTTTAAATTGGCACATCTAGATAAAATCTAGACATCTTAATTCCTAGTAAACAGGATTGAGAATATGCTATCTGCCTCCTCTGCAAAAGGTTAAGCCCTCCTCTTCCTAAAAAGAGTATTTTGCATATATCACTAAACTGAATCCAATCGTGGGCTTACAGTTCTGGAGATTTAGGGAGTATGAAGTCACCCTTTCATTTCAATTACTCAAAGGTCAACTCTGGATCAGAATAATAGTACCTTTTAGGATCCCATCTAGGAGTCAAATATATTTTTGGGAAAATTATTTGTATTAGATAAGAATACTTGAAACTATACAACTGTATATTAAGAATACTTACTTGAAGCTATAATTGTTTACTAAGGATTATTTTCTTTAGCTACTTGAAACAACTGCTTGCCAAAAGAAAACCCCAAAAGATTGAATATGGTATTAAATAACCCTACAATAGTTGGCATGCCATAAAACAAACCAACCACTTGACATTACAACATTATATAAGTTGCTTAATTTTTAAATTAAAAAACTTAGCTTCAGTTTCAATACTTTTTGATCACAAAATGTTTATAAGAAAATGTAGGTATTGTAGTAAAAATGTGTATAAATTTTGTTTTGCCCTAAAAAATCTGAAACTTTTACATTAAAAAGTTTGGCCACTCCTGTTATTTACTATCATGCTAATAAATTCTTTTGAGTTTTGTGATTAAATTAATAAAAACCTACAACAACAAAAAATGATAAAAACAAAAAAAGGAAAATTTGGTTAGATTTTGTGTAAAAACAGAATCTTTTCATCAATACCTCATCCTTATTATTTTAGAATTTAACATTTTTATGAATTTGAGTATTCTTTTTTAAATAGTTGAATAAATGTGAATAAGAAATCTCTTTAAAAAAAAGACATATTTAGATATAATGGCTTTCTCTTAACTTTTGTCCACTGATTTGTAAAAAATATACACTTTGTTTAACTTTGGTATTTTACAAATTATCTATCATGTTGCTCTTTATATGAATTTTTATCATTTTCATTAAACAGAACCCAAAACTTATATATAAAACTTAATATAAATTAGCATTTTATATATATATATATATATATATATATATATATGTGTGTGTGTGTGTGTGTGTGTGTGTGTGTGTGTCTGAGGTTTTTGTAAATTGGCTAATCTATGTAATTTGAGGTTTAAAATATTGGAGGAAATGAGGAAGATTCATGGTTTTGGTATCAAATGACAATTACTAACTTACCTGTCCTAGAAACCAATTCTGAAATGTGATATTATGTAAAAATATGATCTTAGAAAACACCTCCTCTCTTCTTTATACATAAAATTTGAAATATTAAAAGGGTCACAATATTAATTACTGCACATGACTCAGAGTTTTTGACATCCTGTCAATGAGGGTTTAGAATACACTGACTGTTTCCCCTGTTGAGGGGTAAGAACCCCTCCTCCGAGAGTGGTGTCCTGGTTATGATACTAAACTGCATCTGATGGTGCAGCTCCAGTTCTGGAGATCTGAAGAGTGTGAAGTACCTTTTTATTGCCATTACTTCCAGGTCCACTCTGACTCAGAGTGGTAGTACCTGTTAGGATTTTATCTATTGGTCAAATAGATCAGTTTAGTATTATTTTTATTTGATAGGACTATGTGCAAAACAAAAAATGTAGCAATGAACATACAATGAATGTGATTCCCTAACCTTTAGGCATAAAATAACTATAGATGGGTTGACATGCTATTAAAATCAAACAGTTGTAGAATATGTTAACTACACCTTTGCAGAGTGGTTAAAACCTCCTCCCCCAACGAGTGTCCTGGGTATGACACTAAACCATCTGATGGTGGGCTCCAGTTTTGGAGTTGTGGAATGTGGAGTACCCCTTCATTGCCATTACTCCCACTTTAACCCTGTCAGGGTCCCATCTATGGGTCACATAGAACTATTTAATCATTTACTATACTTGAAACCATTTAATGGTGAGGAAACAAAGGATTAAAAGTAAATAAAATTATTAGTGTTGGATAAGAATACTTGAAACTATTTAACTTTGTTAAACAAATGATTAATATTAAATAGAATTATTAATGTTTGATGACAATGTTAGTTTGTTAATACTGATGCACTGACATGACACGTTTAGTAAAATTCCATATTTATTGGAGAGGTAACAACTACAAACATGGGAGACAACCATATATAAAGAGATACCAAGTTAGATAACTTAAACTTTGACATTGTTGGTGTCTTCTTGTGAAGAATACAGTTCTATTTGAAATAAAAAAAATATTTATTGATGCAGCAAGTTTCTCAGAATATCAGGAGAGGTTCCCACTTTTGTCGGGTAATCTGTAACCTGTTCTTGCCCACTGATCCATTTAGTTTGGATCTCCTTTGCCATCATTTCCTTCACTCTGGCCGCACCAACTCTCAGATGTTGGTTACTCATAAGATTTTATGACTTTAAAATTTCTACCTGAAGTGCATTGTCTATTTTACAAAGGACTTCAGGCAGACTGGGTAATCTGAATATCTCTTGCAGCATGGCATCAGCTGCTTGACTGAACGCAAAGTCTCTGAGGCTAATAGACTCTTTGTTACCCTGTCAAGATTTTTTGATAACCAGCATATTGGAGCCGTTCTGATCATTTTGCTACAAAGATGATAAAACCACCCTGTGAGGATCCATCCTCCAAGCTAGGATAGGTGGCATCTGAATAGTTAACTAATCAGACTTGCAGGTTTTTCCAGCTGTGAAAAGCATATAGAACCTGTCTTTGATTTTCATCTTAGTAGTGATTTGTTGGCCTTGAACAATAACTTTACTTTTTGAGATTTTCCATTATTGCTCCTCTTAAATACATTAAATAATGCATCAGGTCCATTCTGAATGGTTACCTCCATTATTTGACCTCTCAGTCTTTTTAGATCTGTCTTGACTTAACTCATCATTTTTTCTTAAGGGTCTACCTTTTCTTTTCTCAATTCTAGATAATTTTTAGCCTCACTATATAACAGTATTTTGGGGGATTTTTCAGTCTTCAAAAGAATATTAGTTGATCAAAGACTATAACTTCCAGAAGTTGTCCTTTGTAATTTTATATATCTGCCTAAAATCTGATGGCTGTCATTTTTAGAATTCAGTAGTATTCCAATAGTTTTCATTGATTTATTACTTAGTAGCAGGGGTAAATCATTTTAGAAAATGTCAACCACAATATGAACTCTGACACCTTTTACACCCACTAAAGTTAATGGAAATTTAACTGCTTTAATAGCTTTTACCTCTACCTCATCTCAAAAACAAAATGTGCTCTTAAACTTAGCAGTTTTCTCTAGTGTATCAAGGAAGGTATTAAACCAAATTTCTCCAGCAACAGTTTGTGAACTGGCAGAGTCCAACACTGCCCTACCCAGTGCCTTCTTCACAAGACTGGATATTTTTATATTAAGATCATTTATCAATGAGTCAACATTAAATAAAGTAAAGTGTACCTGATCTGAATTCATGACATTGTTAATATAATTTCTTGAACTAAAACTAATACAGTCTCAAGCAAAATTAGCCAAATTACATTTGAAACAGCACATCATCTTTGCTTGTCTGTCTATGGGATTTGTTTTATTTCCTCAATAAGCTTTTTCTTCCCTGCTGCTTTGGTACCAATTAAAATTTACCATTCCTCTTTAATAGCAGGAACAGTTTTTTTTTATTCTATTGATGAAATATCAGAAAACACTTTTTTAATGTATCTCTTACTGCTCAATATGTTAAGGTTGCTCATGTTGTTCTTGCTAGCTTTTTGTTTTCTTCTGAAACATTTGCTGTATTCAAAAACAAAATAGGCTGAAACTCTTGGCAAGGTAATTTCAAATTTATGCAATTTTTGATGCAAAAATTCTTACCACACCAAAAAGTCATTTATATTCAATCCTGCTGTCCTTTTGTAGGAATAAAAATCCTTGAATGCTATATTTACCATAACGTGTTTGTCACAAATAAATTTTGTCTTGTGTGTTTATGACTTGTAACCTCTCTGTCTGTTCAGCTGATATCCATTATCACTAATGTCAAAGATATTTTACATATGTTCTGAGGCAGGGAAAAAATACTGCTGGGTTCTGTTTTTCTTTTGGTAAATCCAAGAATAGAGACCATATCTCTATGTCTTGCTTCCATTCCACATACACACTTTACTGTGCAAAATAGGTAGCTCTTTTGTAAAGGAAGCTGTCTTTCTTTCAAAAGTGTTTTAACCAAAGTCGAACAATAATAATTTGTGTTACACAAAAGAAGAAGCTTTTACTATCAATGTTGGTTTGTTAATACTGCTGCACTGACACAACACATGCTTAGCCAAACACTATTTTTTTTGGAGAGCTAACAACAACTACAAACAAGGGAGACAACCATATATAAAGAGATAGCAACTTAGATGACTTAAACATTAACAAAAAATACATAGAAGAATTTAATTGTGTGCAAAAAAATGAGCTCTGGTTTGTTTAAAAATAATGTTACCAATAAACATATATAAAAACAGGATTTAGTGTCAAATAACTCACAAGGGTTGATATGCCATAAAACACAACTGAACATAACCAGAGGTCATTTGTGGAACAAAGAGGGAGGGGCAGTGAAAGACAGTAAAAAAAAAAAGGAATAACAGTATATATCCTTTCCTTTTTCTCTTGCTTCACTCTCTTTCTTTGTTTCTTAACTTCTATACCATCTCTTATAGTGAATTATGCAAATGAGTCTGGTGGTAAGTGGCACAAAAGGAATTTGTTTAAGTGTCAACACTTTGTTTATCCAACTCCCCACAAGGCCAGAATGTAGCCTGGCAGTTTTAAAAATTGCTTGGATTCCATCATGTCGACACTTAAACTAAAATGTTTCATCATCACCTTCATAATTAAATACCAATTTGACACTCCTTGAAGTGAAAGGAGTTTACATACCAAGTATCATAAAAATGGGCTCATTAGCCTAGGAGTTCACTGGTAATTATCAAATAAACAAACATGTCTATCTATCTATCTATCTATCAGGCTCTCTCTTTTTGCTTCAATGGTGGTTGAAAAGTCCTCTTAATATAAAGAAAAATATCTTTGATATTGTTTTGATATTATCTCTGTTATAATGAATCAGTTTTTGTTTATATTAGTTATTGTACCACAGCCAAAATGGCACATTGTAGTATGATTTTTGTTAACACAATTGCATTAAAATTCTCTTTGAAAATAAAGCAATTTTGAAATTGTGTGATCTGTATCTATGCTAATCCCAAATATTAAAATTTCTCTTGGTAGATAATTATTAAATTCAAATTATAAAGAACTTTTCCTTATTTATTTATTTTAAATGATAATGTAAATTCTATAAATAGGATGTCACTTGACATCAAGCGGAATGGTCACCAAAGTCAGCCTTTAAGTAAGTAATTATAAAGATATTTATAAGTTTGTAATTTGATTGATAGATTTTAATGGAATGTCAACCCATCTAGTGTTATCCTATGCCTTCTGCTTAGAGTATTAGATTCATTGTATGTTCATATTTACACTTTTTGTGTAGTTGTTTATTTAGAGTTTTTTTTTGCATATAGTCCAATTGAATACAGATCATTTTTAAACAGTTGACCCATAGATTGAACCCTAACAGGTCAGAGTGGCCCTGGAAGTAATAGAAAGAAGTACTCAACACTCCTCATATCTCCAGAATTGGAACCTCACCTTCAGATGCAGTTTAGTTTCATACCAAGAACACCCCTTTTTTTATGAGGGTTTTTCACCTCAGCAGAGGATATAGTCAGCATATTCTACTCTACTTTGACAGGATTAAGTTAGTAATTTGATTTTTATTCATATTTCAATTCATTATAATAAAGGATTTTTTATGTTAATATCACAAGGTTTCTCTTTGTGGAATTGAAAAGTTAAGTCAAAGAAGGGAAATCAGTTCTCATATGATTACAATATTAGTGCTTTCGTACATTTGTTGTCAGAATGAGGTTAATTCAGAGAAAAAATTTTAAACAAATTAATTTCCCATCACTGTGTGTGTATTTGGGTATATATATATATATATATATATATATATATATATATATAATGAATACAAAATTAAATAATTCTGTTAATTTGTACTTATTTTACCTTTTTTCTATAAGTGCAAAAGATTTGGTTGTTTCTTTTTAATTTCTTCGTTTGTAATTGAAAGCCAACCACCCACTTTTAACCATTCTTTTTGCTTACTGGCAAATTAACAGGCCACCAGGAATATAAACCCCCTACTTCTTACCCTGAGCAAATAACTTGATTTAATTTTATTATGTCTTTATTGTTTATGTTTTAAGAAAAGCAGGCCACTTTTCCATTTCCTTATGTTCTTTGCTTGGCCCAAAGCAGTAATTAATTGGTTTAACTTCAAGCCAACCATCTTGTTTTCATCATTTCAAGATAAAGATTGCAATAGAGGAAGATTTTTCTATTCTGTTGATGATAAATACATTAGGAGATTTGTTGGGGGTCATGTGGGACATTTAGAACAATATCCTTTCTCTCTCATTCTTAAAAACATATATTCTGTGTGTTTCAAAATTTTTATATCAATTGAGATGTACAGGGTGTTTCAAAAAAGTAATATCATTTTGTAATCTAAAGGAGGTGCGCGTGGTGTAATGGTTATCGTCGTAGGAATTGGACACGGCAATATGAGTTCAAATTCTAGACGAGGCTGATTGCATTTCACATAGCACTAATACCCTTGGGAAAGGTATGAATCCAATTATTCTCCCTCCAGCTATGGGTAAAATAGTAGGACAGACTAGGTTCTTCAGCCTTGGTGAGGCAACTAGTCTAGGAGAAGGAAAACTCTGAATTCAAACCTGTTAAACTCCGCTTAAAAATTGACCTTGTGTCATATCCTGCCCGAGTGGAGGGGGTTGGTAAATAGGATCATTTTGTAATCTAATAACTTGATCAATTCTTGTTCAAATAATGTCAAATTTTAACAGGATGTGTAGAAACAACTAAAACTTCTATGTTTAATGCTGAAATACCTTTTCTTTTCCAGTGAATGGTTATTTCTATACCTGAAAAGAAAATACATAAAAAACTAAACATGAATGTAATAGCGCGACTGGAGTACGAACTCACGTACTACGATTCCGCAGTCCAACGCTTTAACCATTACACCACGAGGACACCCCCCCCTTATAGAATTTTGAGTTGTTTCTGCAGATGCTGTTAAAAGTTGTGATCATTTAAATGAGAATTGATCAACTTGTTAAATTATGAAATAATTAAATTTTTTCTGAAACATCCAGTATATAATTTGGTTTATTATATCATCTAACTATATAATTATTATATAACAGATTTTTGAACTTTTCATAAGTGACCTAAAAAAAGTGCAAACTAAAATTAAAGCAATAAACAATTGCATTTGATGACTGTCATTGTCTCACTTGTTGTCATTGCTTTTTTTGTTAGTGTAAAAAATCCTCTTCCTTTTAAATCATATTAATGTGTTACTTAGAGACAGCTTAACAAGTGCATACAGTATCATTAGGCCACAAAAAATTTATAAAAAAGTTAATATCCTGTTCCCTAAATTTATCAAACAAGTCACTAAGTGGCATTTATGGTTTAATGGTTATCATCATGGGAAATGGACTTGGATACTTTAGTCCAAACCCTATATGAGACTGTTTGCATTTCACATAGTGTTAATACCCTTGGTAATGGTATGAATTTAACTATTTTCCTTCCAGCTATGGGTAAATAGTAGGGCAGACTGTGTTCTTTAACTTTGGTATAGCAACCAGTCTTGGAAAAAAACCCAACTCTGAATTGAAACCAGTAGTAGAGCTGGAGAGGGATAGGCTCTGCCAAGCTATTTCTGTCCATGACATGGTGAATAGGTAGCACTTCCATGACCAATCCAAGTTACAAAACCAATGAGAGTTAGTGATGTTATCTTAACAAAAAGTGATATGTCATAAAGAATTGCTGACTATTTGGCATAATGAGTAGGGTGTTCTCTAATGGTCTAGGAGACTGAGGTTCAATCTCAGGTTGAGTCATACCAAAGATTAAAAAATGGTACTTGACACTTCCTTGTTTAACACTCAGCATTATGAGGTATGGATTAAGGGTAAGTGGAGCAATTCGAGGAAAGGAGTAGTGCCCTCCCCTACACCTTGGTGTAGTAGCTATTGAAAAGGGAGCCATTGTGTTATTCTCCACTACGGTTGGCCAACTTATATAAAAAGTTACTTGCAAACCATTACTATTGTGAGTGCAGTCCTCACTGAGTTGTCTAGTATTGTATCATTTTGAATCAGAAAATATTTCTATGTTACATTTCTTGCCTTGGAAAATGACCTGTTTCGATTCTTTTGGTTATTTGAAATTCCTTGGTCTTTTATTTCTATAAAAGTTTATTTCCTGTGTGATTTCTTAAAGAAATTTCTCTGTGTCCATGGATGTCTCTATATGACTTAATCCTGTTATCATCCTTTGGGGATGAACCATTGAAAAATCCATCATAAACAACAATGATTCTTCTCTTGAGGACTGAACTCTAAAATTACCTCTGCTTTTTTTATGTTTAGGTCTGTTAGATCTGGTTTTTGCTGAAATAATTTTGGCAGATGGCAAAAAATTCTTTTATTGAATAATATTTGCACTATTGGCAAAAATAAATGGATCATAAAAGAAGAAATAAAAAGGCATTCTTTTTATGTCTTCAATCACTCTCCCATAGTGTTGCTAGTCTGGCACTTTTCCATCATCACTTACATGGAAGGTATTCAGATGAGCTTCATGCTTTGGTATCACCCAATCTGGGAGGTTTCAGTCAAAACAAGTCTTGTGAATCTCTTCCATGCTTTCTGGAGCTCTCTTATTCTCAATAAAAATTCCACACAAACAGTTTCTTCCCAAGAACAGCTGCAGTATGGAGTAAACTTATCTGTTAATGTTTTCCAACAGCATATAACTTTGAGTTAAGTTTGAAGTCCTTAAGTATCTTATTATCTTTAGATATCCAAATCACTTCCCATTTATCCATGTGATTATATTAGCATCATTCAGTTATTATTTCTATTCTTATACTGATTGTATTCTCTGCAGAGGGGTAAGATCCCCTTGCTAAAAAGAAAGTAAAGGAGTGTCCTAGGTATGACACTAAACTGCCTTAGATGGTAAGGCTTAATTTCTGGAGATCTGGTGAGTGTAGGTTCCCATTCATTACCATTACTCCCAGGCCCACTTTGACCTGGAGTGATAGTATCTGTTAGGATCCCACCTATGAGTCAAATAGCTCTGTTTAGAAATTATTAATATTTGATTGGAATACTTGATGCCATATAACTAAATAAAGTGTATTAAGAATTGAAGCTCTAATTGTTTACTTAAGATTAATCTCTTGTAACCACATGACTGTGGGCAAATTATTTTTATTACATAAGAATACTTGATATCATATAATCATGTGCAAAAGAAACAAACCTCTGAAGAAACACTTGCACAAAAAATATAAATATGAATAGACAATAGATATGATTCCTTAATCTCTAGGCATAAAATAACCCTAGAAGGATTGATATGCTCTTAAAATAAATAAATCAATCAATCAGTTTTTCTATTCTTTTACTTCATATCATCATAAACCCTTTGCTAATTCGGGGCCAATTTGGTTTGGGTTAGGGTGAATATTAGCAAAAAAGTCATGTTTTTTAATAATCAGTTGATGCATTTAAAATAAGCAATCATTAGTTTTCTTTTTATTAAACCCTTTAGACCAATAATTCTTAAAATGGGTGTTACTGCCCCCTGATTGTAGCAGAAAGATCCAAAGTAGGGCAGTGATGAAGGAAAGGGAGTGGTAGTAGGTTGGGTAAGCAAAGTCAAATCTAAAGAGACTTTTTTTTAATTCTAGTTTCATATACCATATGAACTGTTCTAATTTTGACTTCCGTTTTCTTCATAAAAAATTGGTGAGAATTCAATAAAGAACCTAACAGATTCTAAATTTTGTAAGCACAAAGTCTGGGTGGCCTATTCTAGCTTGAATCTAAAGTAGACATTTATACTAGTAAAAAGAACTATCCATGCCACTCACAAAAGTGCAAATATTTTTGGAAGTAAGAATTTCTCTCTCTTTCAATAATTCTTGAAAGTTTATGTTAGTTACATATTTTTAAGGTATAAAGTGATGATGTCATCTTAGTGACAATTTGAAAAAAAGAAAAATTGGAGCCAGTCTTTTTGAATGAAATGTTTTAGGCAAGACAGATTGTGGTTGTACAGCATCCTTTATACTTGACAGATTTATCTCTGTGACATTTTCTTGTTGCCTAAACTGAAAATTCATCTCAAGGATAAGATTTGAGGACATTAAAAGAAATACAACAGTATACCTCTACTCTATATAAAAAAAAAAGGGTTTCAGATGTACTTTGACCTATGGAAAACTCAATGGAATGTGTTGAATATCAAAAGGACTATTTTGAAGAAAATTAATGTTTCATACATTGTTCATTTCTGTCTTGGCAAATAAAGCTTCAATTTTGAAAAAACCCTGTATCTTCTCATGAGAATGTTTTTAAAGGAACCTTAGGTTATTTCTTTTGAAAGCAAAATTTAAGTTTTAGACTATCAAATGTATATCACTTAATATTGAAATAAAGTAAATTTCTTTTTTCATGCCAAAAAAAATGTCATATGACTTTTACTGACATATTCTATTCAATTGATGGGATTACATGCAGTGTCAGGATATTCATATTTATATTTGAATTATTGAGACATTCTAATTTTTATTTCAAAATTTGTTTTACTTATAAGTAAACATCCCTGTTTATGGTGTCACCTATCAACAGCATGCTTTTTTCTCATTTCATTTTACAAAACCTGCTGCTTAAATCAAGATATCATAAGTGTTTCTTTTGCACTGATTGCATTGAGATATTCATTTTTCTCTTTATTGTTTGTCAATTTTGATGAGTGATAAGCAGGTTTCTCAGGTTAACCATTTATTTCCTCTGTACAGAAATTGCTTCATGATAAAAATATTTCTTATCTGAAATCATTTTCCTTTTTATACTCCCACCAACACTCTTTGATTCGTTCTTGGAATGAAAATAGAAATGTTAATTGTTTCTTTGCTTATTAAGAAGCACAAAAAAAGATTTTACCATAAAAGGTGAGAAATGGAAAAGGGTGAGAACTAAAGGGAATAAAAACTGGAAAATTCTTACCAAGAACAATGAAATGGTCCAAAATTAGCTAAGGAATGATCGAATCAGGTTTAGTGAGTTTTCCTCATGTTGGGTGGCCAGACATCACGTGGATGAATATCGGACTGATCAAACCTCTGATGCTATATCTACCGACGTGTATTAACACTTGTATTTCAGAATTGTTAAAAGAAAGAAAGTGACTAATAGCCAAGTCCCATATAAGAAATAAAATAAAATAAATAAGTAAATGAATAACAGAAATAAAATAAATAAATCTAATTAATCAACTTTTTTTCCTGAGAAAAACCTGGTGTCTAGTGAATTCAAACACTTTGCAAATTGTTAATCTTTCAATAAAAAGAGGCTGAATTGTATTAAACTACAGAATCAAAGGGTCAAAGAGCAAAATTTAATTTCAATGTATTAGTATCAATTGATTTGATAAAAAAAATGCATCCATTTTGAAAACCAGCTATGATATCTACTCCATGAAACATAATTTTAATTGAAAAGTTTGAAAGGGTTTCAACTTGAGCTGAAATTTTTTTATACTCTTTAATGATTATTTTAAAGAAAGTTGTTTGCTAGATTTACATATACATATAAGGTTCATTGAAAAACATTTAAACTCTTACCCAGAAAGAAGAGCTATAGTTAAACATTTTTGCTGTGGCAACACACTACCACTTCTTTTAAAACTAGAAAAATCTGAATTAGTTTGTGTGGAAGTTCAAATTTTGGTAGTTTATTTTTATCCAACTTCATCATCAGTTGGATGTGACACAAGGTAAATTTTTGTTGTGGCAATACTATCACTTCTTATAAAACTGGAAAAATCTTGATTTAATTTTTCTAGTTTTAAAAGAAGTGGTTGTGTGTTGCCACAGTAAAAATATTCAGCTATGCTCTTCTTTCTAGGTGAGGCTTAGCAGTTTTTAAATGGGCCTCAGAAACACATACAAGCACACAGTGCATCAGTTATCATTGCAGGGAATGGAATTGGCAACCTGAGTTTAAATCTTTGGCAATGCCCTTGCAAAAGGTAGGAATCTATCTGTTCTTCCTCCAGCTATGGGTAAATAGTTGGACAGATTGTGTTCTTTAGCCTTGGTAAAGTAGCCAGTCTAGGAGAAGAGAAACTCTGCTTAAAAATTGACCTTGTGTCACGTCCTAGCCAAGAAGGCAGGGTTGGGTAAATACATACATGTATTTGTTTTGTCAGGAAGCTCTAGAATATACTGAATAGATCCCCTGCAGAGGGGTAAGACCTCTGCCCTCAAAAAGGTATCCTAGTATGACATAAAACTATTTGGAGCTAGTTCTGGAGCTTTTGAAGAGTGTAGAGTATCCCTTTATTGCCATTACTCCCAGATGCACTCTGATCTGGTGTGGTAGTACTTTTTAGAGTCCCATCTATGGGTCTAATAAATCTGTTAGAACATTATTAGTATTAGACAGGAATATTTGAAATCACATAACTGTGTGTAAACAAATTATTATTATCATTATTATTTTTATTAAATAGGAATAGTTATTTGAAACCATATACCAGGCTAAATTATAAATAATTTCTGTTTTTTGAAAGCAAGGGGAATTTACCTGATTAAAAAGTGCCTTCGTTGGGGAATTCTTATTTCAGTAGTGAAAGAGTGTGCATTGTAATTTAATCTATGATCTCATACCCCTAATGGAGGAAATGAAAGTGAATATTTGATACATAATGTTGTGAGAGTTTAAGAATAATAATAAAAAAAAAAACAACACTATAGAAATAGCTAAGAAAATTTGTAGAGTTATAACCAAAGTGGCATTCATTACTAAATTTTTTTCTGGTAATATTTCACTGAGAAGTGATCTCAGACTAGAACACTCATCAAACCTCAATCAAGCTGCTTTGAGAGAATTAGTGTAATGCAATCTGCACAAAAGTACTCAAGAATAAGCACTTAACTAACATATCCAAATCTACAACCACTTGAAAAAGATTGAAAAAGTGAGCAAGCTAGGCATTTGCATTCCTCATACTCTTAGTGAGAAGAATAAGGAATGTTACATATTCATAGCAACAAGTCTTCTTTCAAGGCAAAGAAATAACTTGTTTCTCAAGAATATCATTACAGGTGGCAAAAAATAGGTCTTTTATGACATTCAATGCAAAAGACAATGTGTTGACTTGGATGAATCTCCACTGCCTAAGCCAAAAGTGGAGCTTCATGGAAGAAAACTATGTCATGTGTATGATGGGACCACTGTGGTATTATTCACAATCAAACACTCGATGCAGGCATATGCTCAACAGCTGCAATGTATGCATGAAAATCTTCTAAGAAAATGCTTCACACATTAATTGGAGAAACATTGTGTTTCTCAATGATAACACAAAGCCACATTTAGCAAGAATCATGCAGAAAAAAAAAACAATGGATTTAGGCTGCTCTGTTCTACCCCATCTGCCATATTTGCCAGCTCTGCACCAAGTGATTTCTATCTTTTTCGTTCTCTACAAAATGCTCTGAATGACAAAAATTTTTTTGCCCAGTTGTCTGGGGCTGTAGAATACACTGACTGCACCTCTACAGAGGGGTAAGACCCCCCCCATGAGTGTCCTGGATATGACACTAGACAATCTGATGGTAAGGCTCCAGTATTGCTGGAGCTTTGGGGAATGCGGAGTAACCCTTCATTGCCATTGCTTTGGAATGGGCCGTGTGGACTTGGGAGCAATGGCAATAGAGCCCTATCTATAGGTTAAATAGAACTAACTGCATACTTATGCTAAACTGAATTGTTTGAATTACAACTGTTTGACTAAACTGAATAGCTTGAAGTAGAAATGTTTTTGACAATTAAATTGTACTTACATTTAAACTGCATGCTTATGCTAAACTGAATTGTTTAAAATGGAACTGTTTTTGACATTGAAACTCTACTTACCCTAAACTGAATTGTTTAATATAGAACTGTTTTGACATTTAACTGTGTGTAAACAAAACCTGTACTTATACTAAACTGAATTAGAACTGTTTGAATTAACTGAATAGCTTGAAATAGAAATTGTTTTGATAATTAAACTGTGTACTCATGCTAAACTAAATTGTTTGAAATAGAACTATTTGTGTAAAAATGGATTTGGCATTAAGTGACCTACAAAGCTTGATATGCCATAAAACCCAAACAACCAAACAGCAAATTTTCTCAAGATTAAGTGAAAATGTTTGTGGAAAACTTTTTGAGCTGAAAACTGACTGAGAGGAATCAACAAATTACCTGATGAATGGTGAGAAGTGATTAAAAAATAATGGCAACTATATCATTGATTTAAATTATTTCATTGTTAAATTATTCATGAATAAGTTATATTTTACTAAATCAGAAGTTATTTATGACTCAATAGCTAGCAAAAAAAAAAGAAAAAAACTAACTTCAGCATTAGATAACCCAACAATGTTTGACATGCTGTAAACCAAACCAATCAAACACACACACACACACACACACATATATATATATATATATATATATATATATATATATATATATATATATAACTGAACTTGGAGATAGTTTTGCAGCTTGGGGGAGTATGGAGTATCTCTTCATTGCCAATATTATCAAGTCTACTCTAATCTTTTTAATTTTTAAATGAGCTAGTGCTCTTTTGTTTGCACACAGATAAATGGTTCCAAGTATTGCTATGTAATAATAATAATTCAATTTAACAGTCATTTGGTTGTACACAGCTAACTGGTTTCAAGTATAGAAAATGCTTACATATTTCTATTTGAATCATAGATAGAACCCTAACAGGGTGGACCTGGGAGTAATAGTAATGAAGGGTTATTCCATATTCCCCAAAGCTCTTGGACTGGTGTCTCATCATCAGATGGTTAAGTGTTATATCCAAGACACCCTTTGCGAGGAGAGGGAGGTCTTAACCCTCTGCAGAGCTGCAGTCAGAGTATTTTACAGCCCCAACTGGCTGGGCTAGAAATAAAATAGACTTGGTCTCCAAATATATTACAGATTAAGAAGGATAAGGAATTATTTATCCCATTCAGATTTTATTGGATTACAAATAGACGTCCATGGGTGGCTTTATAAAAGTATCCTTTTCTATTTACTATCTACTGAGTCGAAAGTACATAACATTCTTTTTCTCTGTATGTATATGTATGACCTTTAAAGATTGATTTGTTTGGATTTCCTTTTCTTTTCTTCCTTTCATTCTGACATTGTTCACCTGTTTAGCATCCCTCATTCAACACATGGTCGATTGGCCCAGTGGATGGTGGTGGACTAACCATAATAAATAAATGTGTGAATTATGCAAATAATCAATTAATTGTAATTCTCTTCACATATGACTCATTTGATGCCAGTCTTCTCTCTCTCTCTCATTCCGTTTTTTTCTTCTTTTTCTTCCTCATTTTTCTCACTTGTACTTCCATCTTTTTTCCTAATGTTACTCTGAAATCCCAACAGTGCCTTCCTCTCCTGTGTTTGTCATTGTCACTATTTCTTGTTCATTGTTTGGCCCAGTCGGCTGGGGCTGCAGAATGTACCAACTAAATCTCTGTAGAGGAGTAAGACTCCCCCAATTGAGTGTCATGGATATGATACTAAACAATCTGATGGTGAGGCTCCAGTAATGATGGAGCTTTGGGGAATGCAGAGTATCTCTTTATTGCCATCACTCCCAGGTCTACTTTGGCCCAAGGTGGTAGATAAGGTCCTCTCTATGAGTCAAATAGAAGTGTTTGACATTTAAACTGTACTTATGATAAACTGAATTGTTTCAAATAGAACTGTTTTTGACATTTAAACTGTGTACTTTGAAATAGAACTGTTTTTATATTTAACTATATGTGAACAAAAAAATTGTACTTGTGCTAAACTGAATTGTTTGAAATAGAACTGTTTTATGTATAAACATGGATTTGGCATTAAATAACCTACAATGGTTGATATGTCATAAAACCAAACCCAACCCAACCCAACCCATCATTACAGAGGGTTGGGTGACCAGGATTGTCTCTGGTAAAAGTGGGAATCCTTCTTTAGCCTGCATTTCTCTTTACAATTGTAATTTTGAAAGTCTATTTAATATTAGGTGTTTAAAAAACTTTGATATCCTTTGAGTTCTACAGGGTACTGGTGGTGTAATGGTTATCATTGTAGAAAATAGACACGATGACACAAGTTCAAATCCTGGATGAGACTGTTTGCATTTCACATAGCATTAATACCCTTGGGAAAGGTATGCATCCAATTATTCTCCCTCCAGCAATGGGTAAATAGTAGGGCAGACTGGGTTCTTTAGCTTTGGTTAGGCAACCAGTCTAGGAGAAGCAAAACTCTCAATTCAAACCTGTTAAACTCTGCTTAAAAACTGGTCTTGTGTTACATCTTGCCCATGCAGAGGAGTTGGTAAATGCATACAAGGTATTTCAGAAAAATTGAGATCATTTGAGATGTATAGGTTGTTTAAAAAAATTTGATATCATTTGAGATGTTATGGCTGTTTTAAAAAACTTGGTATGATTCAAGATATGCTGGGTGTTTAAAAAAAACTTGATAATATTTGAGATATACTGGGTATTTAAAATTTTTTTTTATATCATTTGAGATGTACAAGGTGTTTTAGAAAAATCAGTATCATTTCGCAATCTCATAACTTGACCAATTCTCATTCAGATGATCTCAAATTTTAACAGTATTTTTTAGATAAAACTCATAATTCCATGTTTAATGTTTAAACACTTTTCTTTTCCAGTGAATGGTATTTCTATTATTATTATTATTATTATTTATCTATTTGTTTGTTATGCCTCTTTGGGCATTTCTACTTTTTACTATTTTCTTATGTCAACCTTTAAAAAAAATCTTTGCACAGTGCATATACTTTACTAATATAATATCTATACATAGATTAAATTCTGTTATGTAAGTCATCTGATAGTTCCCAAAAATGTTCACTAAAATTCTTTTTCTTATCATTTATTTTCTGAAACCATCCAATTTAATATTAAAATTTTTTACTGTTTCTGTTTTTGATCTGATTAGGCAGTTTGTTCTAAAAATATATTTTTCTATTAGCAAAATAATCTAATTGGTTAATAGACTTGGTTTTTGAAATCTGTCTTGACAGTAAATTATCAATTTGAGGAGAAATATTGAAAAAATGTCAAGAATTAGAAATTCTGTTAATCAATATGAAAGTTTCAATTAGATCACCTATAATTTTTCTATACTTGAAAACAAAAAACAAAAAAAGACTATTAAACAGGATTGTTGTTTCTACACAAGCCGTTTGAGATTATTTGAATTAGAATGGGTCAAGTTATTAGATTACAAAATGATATCATTTTTTTCTGAAATATTCTGTATATATCTTGGACATATGAGCTTAGAATATACTGACTGTATGCTCTGCATTGGAGTAAGACTCTATCCCCAACTCCCAGGAATTTTCTGGGTATGATTCTAAACTGCATGTAATAGTCATCCTTCATTTCTATAGATATTTATTTCTTCTACAGTAACAAAATGTGAGACAGGAAATACAAATATTATGATTGAATGAAAACTGCTTTTGGATCAAGTGCACCCAATTGATTGATTGATTTAAATGTCATGTCAACTCACCTAGGGTTATTTTATGCCTAGATGTTAGGGAATCAGATTCATTGTAACTTCCTATTCACATTTTTTTTTGTCTAGTATTTTTTGGATACAAATAGTTTTTGAACTGACTTATTTGACCAATAGATGGGATGCTAACAGGTACAACCACTTTGGGTCAAAGTGAACCTCAGAGTAATGGCAATAAAGAGGTTCTACTCACTTCTCAGATCTCTAGATACAGTTTAGTGTCATACAGTCAGTGTATTCTATCCCTGCATGTCCATTTATTGTGTTTGTACCTGATGAATAATATTCTGAAAAAGAAAATAAATACACCCATGGATCTCATTCAACTTGATTTGCGGATGAGTTGCAATCAAAATGAATATTTTTGCTTGATTTATCCTTTGAATAAATTTTGATATCCAATGAAGTCTTTCTTATTTACCTAGGGTTAGATTTAATACATATGTACCTCTCCAGCTACCTTTGTGTGTATGTGTGTAATGGAGTTTGAAATCTCTTTGCCTTCTTTTATTTCTCCTTAGTGAAAAAGGAAAAAAATATTTTGCTTGATGAAAATAGAGAAATCTCTGTAATTTAATTACCAGGTCATTGGCCTAATGAGTAGTGTTTACCAATGGTCCAGGAGACTGAAGTTCAATCCCAGGTCGAGTCATACCAAAGACTTGAAAAATGGTACTTGATGTTGCCTTGCTAAGCACTCAGCACTATAAGGTGAGGATCAAGGATAAAGTGGAGCAATCCAGGGTGTAGTAGCTATTGAAAAGGGAGCCTCAACTAAGGTCGCTAACTTTATTTACTTAATCTCTGAAAACCTGAAAGGAAAGTACCATTACTAAAAATCTTTAGGGGTGAGGAAAAATATTTGGACAAAAATGAGACTACAGTCATTGAAACAGATATTATTTATAAGCAATGAAGGGCAATAGAATCAATTTTGGTTTCTTTGTTTAATACCACATTAATCTTCAAGCAATCCTTGTAGAAGAACATTGGGGAGATAAGGAGGTTCATACCATTTCCAAGAGTATTAGTCTGAAAGTGAACATAATAACACAACTGGAGTTTGAACTTGCTTACTATGATGTTGCAGTCCAACACATTAGCCTTTATGTTACAGGACTTCCTCTGAGCAGAAGTATTGCAGCACATATATAGTGTTATGTTGATATACACTATATGTGTGCTGTGATATTAGAGTTTCATAATTTTACTAAAAGTTTCTTTAAGAAAATAACAAAACAACATAGAGGAAAACCCAAAAATGGAAACTTTAAAGGGATAATATTTGTAATTTCAAAAAGATTATTTTTTCTTCTCCAAATTTTAAAAGCCTGAATCAGCCGAGTTTCTCTTTCTCTTTCTCTCAACAGAGTCCTTTGTTTCTATCAGATACAAAAGAAAAAAGGAAAACTATTTTGAGTGAGATGGGTGGTGCCAGTTTCTAATTATAGGCTTAAAATGATTAAATTCGGATTTATAGAAAATTTAATCGTAAAAATGAAGGAAAAAATGTCAGGATTAAAATCCTGGCATTTTTTTTCCTTTATTCAGGTATTCAAGTATGGGTGATTTGTATTAATTTTGGTATGTGAATATATAAAATAGCTCTATTAAAATAAAAGAGTGTGTTTGAATAATCTCTGATGACCCTTAAAAATAGATATTAAATTACCTAATTAGAGGAAAGTCCTCATGGCATAGTGCCTAATATACTGGACTGTGATGTCGTAGTAAAAGAGTTCAAACTCCAGTTGTGCCATTACGTTCACTTTTAAACTAATGCCTTTGGAAAAGGTATGAGTTTCCTTATTCCCTCAATTATAGGTTAGATATTACTACTGTCCTTCTACAAAGTTGGCTTTGGCATTAAATAACTCCCAAAGGTTGATATGCTATTAAATAAATAAACCAAACCAAGCCTAATTAGAAATAAAGTGCAAAGAAAAAAAAAGAAGATAATAATGATAATAAAAGTCATTAAAACAAAATAATCATTATAATTTGACATTAACAGTTAAAGTTAAATGTATATAAAGAAAATTTAAGGATAATTCTTTCATGAAAAATTTTTTTCTCCAGATAACACTTGAGGCAAAAAAACCCTTGTAAAAGATTCATTGGTAAATCACTGATTGATTTGAAAATTTCCAAGCAAAATAAATGCAACCACATTGTTAAAATATTTCTTTTATTTGAAAGTGTTTTAATTTTCTTCTGTACTGTTGGCAGGGCTTAGAATATCCCCTGCACAGGTGTAAAACTCAGCACTACCAAAAAGAGAGGGTGTATTGGGTATTTATACTAAACTGCATCTAATGGTGAGGCTCCAGTTCTGGAAATCTTGAGAGTGTGGAGTTCTCCTTCATTACCATTACTCCAAGGTTCATCTGGAGTGGTAGTACCTGTTAGAGTCCCATTTATGAATCAAATAGATCTGTTTATATTTGATTGGACTATGTACAAAAAAACAAACCTTCTTAATAAATAGTGACACAAAAAATATAAATATGAATGTACAATGAACCTGATTGTGTAACCTGTTAGAATCCCATTTATGGATCAAATAGATGTTTGTATTTGATTGTACCATGTGCAAAAAAACCCTCTTAATAAACAGTGACACTAAAAATACAAATATGAATATACAATGAACATGATTCCCTAACCTGTTAGAATCCTATTTATGGATCAAATAGAGCTGTTTGTATTTGATTGTACCATGTGCAAAAAAAAACCCTCTTAAAAAAGTGACACAAAAAATACAAATACGAATGTACAATGAACATGATTCCCTAACCTGTTAGAATCCCGTTTATGGATCAAATAGATTTCTTTGTATTTGATTGTACCATGTGCAAAAAAACCCTCTTAACAAACAGTGACACAAAAAATACAAATATGAATGTACAATGAACATGATTCCCTAACCCCTAGGCATGAAATAAGCCTCAATGGGTTGACATGCTATTAAAACTAATCATTTCAGTTTTCTTTTTTAAATACATTGAATGAGCAAAGATATTCTTTTCAAACAAATTTAGAAACAATTCATACTAATCTGTTATCTTAATAATCTAATTAAAATACATTAAAGATGACTAGTTTCAGTTCCAGATATATCAGCGTCTTAATGTCTCTTAATGACTCCTTTGAGTGAGAATGCCTGGGATGAATATAGACCTAGAAATGCAACTTTACCCATCTTCTTTTTACTAATGGCTGGTGTGGGGATTTCAAGTAAGTAAATAGGGAATTAAACCTAGCCCTTCTTCAAATATTTCAAATTTTGCTTAGATGTCTATGTCAGATTGACATCTCTCTTTAGTATAATAACCCCCCCAAATTGTTTTAAGTACTTTTTTTTTGTTCTCTTTAATCTTTTTTTTTTGTGTGCAGTCTTTTTAGTTGTATGTGTGATGTTGAGTCAAAGGCAAGAAGAAACAGCAAAAAAAAAGGGGGGGATTAGGGTTTGGCTATATTAGATCATTAGTACTATACTTACCTCCTGAGTTAAAAGAGGTTTACTCCTTAATCCCCAGCTTTTATTTATCAACTCTTTCAGGCCCCCCAATCCATCCTAATTATTCTTTTATCTCTCTCTCTCTCTCCTTCCTTTGTGTTTCTCTCTTTATCTATCCATCTTTTCATCTTCTTTCGCTCTCTCACAGGATCTGGGGTCCATCTGTTTCTCTTTTACCTTGAATCTTACCACCTACCTCTGGATTTCAACACATTTTTTTTGTTTATTCTTTATCTCCCTTTAATCTTGTTCAAGCCTTTAGATCCTGTTCACTACCAATGCAATGGGAACAAAAATATTTTTATCTGCCACAAGTGGAAGAGGATTTAAAAAAAAAAAAAAAGAAAAGTTTTTTTTGTTGTTATTACTTGTAATCATTTTTGTTATTTGTTAATTAGCTTCCCCCTCACTTATCCACTCAAATGTGTATATGTATATACACACACACACACACACTCACACACACACATATATATATATATATATATATATATATATGTATTTGTAATATATACATATGTGTGTGTGTGTGCATATTTATATATATATATATATATATATATATATATATATATATAAATGTGTGTCTGTATATATATATATATATATATATATATATATATAAGTGTGTGTGTGTATACATATTTACCAACCCCTCCGCTCAGGCAGGATATGACACAAGGTCGATTTTTAAGCAGAGTTTAACAGGTTTGAATTCAGAGTTTTCCTTCTCCTAAACTAGTTGCCTCACTAAGGCTGAAGAACCCAGTCTGCTTTACTATTTCCCCATAGCTGGAGGGAGAAAAATTTGTGTGTGTATGTAAAGATATGTATATTTGTGTGTATAGATATGTATATGTTAGATTGGTTTCTTTTTTAATGTCATATCAACTTTTAGGGGTTATTTGATGCCAAACCCATGTTTGTTGAAAAAAGTAGCAGTACTGTTTTGCAGCTAGAAGAATAAGAGGGTTCATACTATTCCGAAAGGTATTAATCCAAAAGTGAATGTGAATGCAAGACTGGAATTTGAACTTATTACAATGTTACTGTTCAATGTGTTAACTACTATGCCATGGAGATTTCTCCATATTCATGTGTCTTTTTAAATATGTATAGTTATATGACCTATTTACATTTTGCAATGGTTAACAACCTAGTTTTGCAGTCTATTGCCACTGTAAGGAGTTTAATTCTCACTGGTGCTGAACTCATGTGACCTTATACCAGATTAGGCATAATAAATATCTATTTATATTCATGTCTACATTTATGAAAATATGTAAACTGCATATCTCTACATGTAGATTTACATCTCCTATGTGAGTATACACAGATAATAAGATTAAAATGCCTGATCTTTTGTATGGAGAATAAATTTATGATTGGTGGGTGTGTGGAATGCTATGATGAAATGCTGATTTGTACAAGGTAGGATAAAGAGGGAATAGGATGCAAGGAGGGGCCAGTCTAAATCAGGTGTTTCTTGTGAACCCTTGCTGCAGGTAAATAATTGCTCATCAACAGGTTAATGATAACAACAGCTAGAATTAATGAGATAAACAGAACCTGGAAAATACTTTGCTAAAGGTCATTAAGCAGGTTGTTGTTACCTTTAATTGCTTGGTTATTTATTGTTTTAAGTCTCAACTTCTATATTTATTATAATCAGTAGTAATGGAAGCATAGCCAAAGACTGTGTGATACTGTAAATATATATATATATATATATATATATAATGTGTTGAATATTTTTAATGTGGGATATGTAGTTTTTTGAAATTGTATGACCAAGGGGAGGACCTATTGAAATGCCATTGATTCATATATAAATTTTGCCTAAAGGATCCCAGATCAATTTCAGAATGCTACATAGCCCACATCAATATATATATATATATACACACACACACTCTGGTGAGTAAAATGTCTTGCAATATTTTGGTAATTTTAGATACAATTTGGCAGTTTCAGATACTTTTGTCAATGTTGTGATATTGACAAGCCATATTGGACTATGAGATACCAAGCTTGACTTGATACTCTCTGTGTACTAGTTGCCAGATTTGCCTCGATGGCTTGAAGCACATCCTTGGAATACATGTTTGTAGGCCTACCTGCCATTGTCTGATCATCCAGTTTCTTGCAACTTAAGCAAAATTTCTTCAACTGTTTGGTTACTGTACTGTGATCAACTGCACCTTCACCATTCACACAACAAATATTTTTGGTTGCTTCTGTGATATTATGGCCCAGATTGAACTCATAAAATGTAAGTTCTTAAATTAGATTATGTTGCACATTCATCTGAGGAGCTTTCAAATCTCATGGAGTGAAGCAGTGCAGAAAATGTTAGCACATCAATTACAATGATACTTCCCACCACAGCAGGTATCTCTCACGGCTTGAATTACTTTATTGGCAATATTTATGAATAAAGAGTACTCAGTATTGATGATAGAACATGTATATCAAAGGGAATTGTAGACACAGTCAACGGTGCTTGATGACTGTCAGTTTCTCATTTATGGGAACATTGGACCAGTGATTGCATAGGTGAGAAGCTGATTGTCGAAAAGTGTCCTTGACTCTATGTCTATACTATCCTAACTTTGGTGCGTGTATATATATATATATATATATATATATATATATATATATATATATATATATATATTCAACACTCATGTCTTGACAATGCTCAGAAAATGGTCAAAAGCATTTGAATCTAGAGGAAATGACTACAGAAAGTTTTTATACACTCTTATTCCTTACAATAAACAAGAATATGAAATTAATTAATCAATTAGTATTAAATAACCTACAAGGGTTATAACTTATAAGATATATTTTAGCAGCAATATATCTCTATAATTTTTTAGATACATTTTCTTGAAGATCACATGCTAGGTTTGTTTTGATATTTTTTATTGTCTTTATCCTGTTTAAAACTATGGATGTTAGGTTCAAGCTTGTATAGTAATTGTCCAAACTTTTCTACCTGAGTACATTCATTCAGATGCTCATAGCATATTGGTTATCATCATTGGAAATGGACTCAGCAATTCAAATCCTGAAAGAGGCTGTTTGCATTTCACATGGTGCTTGAGAAAGATATAAATCCAACTATTCTCCTCCACTCAGCTATAGGTAAATAGTAGGGCAGACTAGGTTCATTAATCTTGATAATTGGTTTGGTTTTATGGCATATGAACCATTGTAGGTTATTTAGTACCAAATCCAGTTTATTCATATATATTAGATATATATGATCTGTAAACATAAGTCAACAAAATTAGATAGTTCCAAGTGTGGCTCTCTATCACTAACAATTAAATTAAACATCAGTCATTTATTTACTCACAGTTAGATGATCAAACACTTCTATTTCAAACAATTCAACTTAGCCTAAGTCATTTGTTTGCACTCAGTTTAAATGTCAAACAGTTCTATTTGACGCATAGATTGGACCCTTTCATGTGCCATGACTTTGGGCCAGAGTGGACCTGGGAACAATAGCAATGAAGGGGTACTCCGCATTCCCCAAAGCTCCAGCATTACGGGGGGTTCACCATCAGATTGTTTAATGTCATATATCAAGACACTCATTGGGAAAGTCTTACCCCTCTGTAGAGATACAATTGGTATATTTTAGAGCTGCAGCCAACTGGGTTGTAATCTTGGTAAAGCAACTGATCTAAGAGAAAGAAGACTGAATTCTAACTCGTATTTTCAACATAACTAATAATATAGAAATGGACTAATAAATCACATTTTCTCTGAATTCAAAGCAAGAACATTCTTTATATTTGAAATTGACCAATGATGTGTGAAAGTGTTTTGACAATTTCTATACAAGATTGAATCCAACATATGTAGTCTTGTGGAAAGATAGGAGAAAATTAATTTTAAAACATACTTTGTCTGTGATCTTTAACAAAACTTGTTTACTTTTCTCATTTGCATTATCATTTTATGTTAATTTGTTGGTTGGTTGTATTTTATGGCATATCAACCCTGGTAGATTATTTAATGCTAAATCCTTTTTATATGTATATGTTAATATATGATTTGGTTTGGTTGTATTTTATGGGATATGGGTTATTTAAATCTGATTATACATATATATTAATTATATATGATTTGGTTTGGTTGGGTTTTATGGCATATAAACCATTGTAGGTTATTTAGTGCTAACTCTTGTTTATATGTACATGTTAATATATGGTTTGGTTGTATTTTATGGCATATCAACCCTTGTAGGTTATTTAATACTAATTATAGATATATGTTAATTATATATGAATTGGTTTGGTTGGGTTTTATGGCATATCAACCCTTGTTAGTTATTTCATGCTAAATCCTGTTTATACATATTTATCAATTATATACGATTTGATTTGGTTTGGTTGTATTTTGTGGCATATCAACCATAGTAGGTTATTTGATATTAATTATACATATATATTATTATATATGATTTGGTTTGGTTGGATTTTATCGCATATCAACCTTTGTAGATTATTTCATGCTAAATCCTAATTATACATATATATCAATTATATATGATTTGATTTGGTTTGGCTGGGTTTTATGGCATATCAACCATTGTAGGTTATTTAATGCTAGATCCTGTTTATACATATATATTAAATATATATATGATTTGAAAGTGAATAGTTTATAGATAATATTTTTAAACAAGCCACAACTCATTTGTTTGCACATAGTAAAATGGTGCCAAGACTTCTTATTCAATACTGATAATTTAATATCAGTAATTTGTTTACATACTGTTTAATGGCTTCAAATTTAGAAAATGATTTGATATTTCTATTTGACCCATTGATAGGATCCTAACAGGCTCTACTGCTTCAGTTGCCCAGTCGGCTGGGGCTGTAGAATACACCGATTGCTTCTCTCTGAGGGGTAAGACCCCCCCAAACGAGTGTCCTGGATATGACACTAAACAATCTGATGGTGAGGTTCCACCAATGCTGGGGCTTTGGGGAGTGTGGAGTGCCCCTTCATTGCCATTGCTCCCAGGTCCACTCTGGCCCGGAGTGGTAGCACCTGATAAGGGTCCTATCTATGGGTTAAATAGAACTAAACCGGGCTTCTTTCACTATACTGATTTTTGCATTTAAACTGTGTATTTATGCTTAACTGAATTGTTTAAAATAGAACTGTTTTGACATTGGAACTGCATACGAGTGCTGAACTGAATTGCTCGAAATAGAACTGTTTTGATGTCTAAACTGTGTACTTATGCTAAACTGAATTATCTGAAATAAAACTGTTTGACATTTAACTCTGTGTATTGAGCAGTCGGCTGAGGCAGTAGAATACACTGACTGCACCTCTGCAGAGGGATAAGACCCCCCTAATGAGTGTCCTGGATATGACACTAAACAATCTGGTGGTGAGGTTCCAGCAGTGTTGGAGCTTTGGGAAATGCGGAGTACCCCTTCATTGCCATCGCTTCCAGGTCCACTCTGGCCCGGAGTGGTAGCACCTGATAAGGGTCCTATCTATGGGTTAAATAGAACTAACAGCATACTTATGCTAAACTGAATTGTTTGAGTAAACTGAATAGCTTGAAATAGAAATGTTTTTGACAATTAAACCGTAGTTACATTTAAACTGCGTGCTTATGCTTAACTGAATTATTTGAAATAGTACTGTTTTTCGACATTAAAACTGTATTTACACTTAACTGAATTGTTACATATAACTGCTTGAATAGTTTGAAATAGAGATGTTTTTGACAACTAAACTCTGTACTTATGCTAAACTGAATTGTTTTAAATAGAATAGATTATTTACATAAAAATGGATTTGGCATTAAATAACCTACAAAGGTTGATATGCCATAAAACCCAACAAACCAAACCATCTACTGCTTCAGCTAAGAATGAACCTAGTAGTAATAGCAATGAAAGGGTACTCCACATTCATCAAAACACATGAACTGAGGCCTCACTCTCAGATGGTTTAGCTTCACATCCAGGACACTTGATGGGGGGGTGGGGATTACTCTTCTGCAGAGATGCAGTTAGTGTATTCTACAACACCAGCTGACTGGGCTGCGTTAACTTGTGTGTGTGTGTGTGTATATATATATATATATATATATATATAGCACATGCACACACACACACAAATGACAGTGTATAATTATCTCTTAGAGCTCTTCAGATATTCCAAGACAGTCTTTCTCCCACTGTCACAAATTTCCCTGTTCTTTCTGTTTATACTACTTCTGAACTGAATGCATATATAATTTTTGCTCATGAGAAATATTTTTAGCAGACATTATCAGCCTTGCTATTTGCATTCTTGGAAAGGAAAAAAAATGATGTGACATTAAGTGGAATTTTGAAAAAATGTCCAACTGATTTTTATTCATTGTAAATGTTTTTTTTTCCTTGGCTACAAGTTAAGACATTTTATTGCAAATTACAATCTGTTATATTTCCTTGGGAAGGCATGGATTGCTATTGATAGGTTGTCGATTATATGGAAATCTGATTTTTGATAAAATGGGATTTCTTCGAAGCTTTGGCTGTATGATTGTGCCACCTAGACTCTAACAAAACACGTGAAGAAAAAACTAGATGGGAGCTACCTGAGAATTCTTTGTGTCTCTTTGAACAAATCCTGGAAGCAGCATCCAACAAAACAGCAGCTGTACAACCACTTGCTTCCCATCTCACAAACCATCCGAGATGAACAAGACCAGCTCAGTATTACTGGAAAAGTAAGGATGAACATATGTGATATTCTCTATTAGACATGAACACAGTAGTGTTGGCTGACTAGCAAAGATTTACGTCAAGTGTAATTGTAGGACCTGCCAGGAATGATGGGCAATAGGAACAGATGGAGAGAGAGAGAGAGAGAGAGAGAGAGAGAGAGAGAGAGAATCCATTCATTAGCTTGTTTTCCTGATGATGATTGTCAATCTAGTTATCTCTCCTTTTTAGATTGGCTTTTAAAAGAAATAGTTTATCTTACTAGAGGGCTCTGGTAGTCAATTTGCTTATGCCATGCCATTGGCCAATCATAGCTCACTGGTGTTACTATATTAATCCCATCTTTTTGTTAGAGAGTCAGTTTGGCAGTTGCAGTGAGAAAGGAAAAAGGACCAGATTTATTATTATTATTATTGATGATGATGATGATATTTCCAGCTACACTTGTGGATTCTACACACTAGAGAATTGATGCATAGAAGCTATATTTTTTACTTGTTATTATTGAGTTAACAATGTACATAATGGTTGATTAATTGATATTAATGGCATATCAAGTCATGGGTTATTTTATGCCTAGAGGTTATGGAATTGTATTCATTGTATCTTCATATATACATTTTTTATGTAGTTATTTCTTAAAAGTCTTTTTAAACATGATCCTATCGGATATGAATAATTCTTAAATAGATCTATTTGACTTGTAGATGAGACCCTAACAGGTACTACCACTCCTGATCAGAATGGATCTGGAAGTAATAGTAATGAGGTCGTACACCATACTTCTAAGATATCCAAAACTGGAGCCTCATCATGAGATAAGATTTAGTGTCATACTTAGAACACTCCTTTTTTTGTTTTTGGTGGGGGTCTTACCTCTTTGCAAGGGAGACAGAGTAGAAGAATGGTTGAAGAGAAGAGACAGGTTGTTAGTTAATAACATGGGTATGAAGAATTGACAGTAGATGTGAAATCTCATCTAAAATTTGATCAAAGAAGAACTACTCTTTGAATTGTTTGATGTTAAAGGTTGGATGAATGTCATTCTGCTGGCAGGATGTCTGCTGCCATTTCCACTGCATTTCCATTACATATTCTTTATTCTTTGGAGCAGCAAAGATCAAATATTTGACATGGTCAACCTTTTCTGAAAATTCCTTCATAGAATTGTTTGTGGAGACATATATACATATTTGGATATACACACACTGTGTGTATTTTATCAACACCTCCATCACAGGCAAGATATGACACTAGGTCAATTTTTAGGCTAAGTTATATCTGATTTGAATTCAGAGTTTTCCTTCTTCCAGATTGCTTGCCTAACCAAGGCTAAAGTCTACCCTACTATTAACCCATAGCTGAAGGAAGAAGAGATGTATTCATGCTTTTTTCAAGAGCATTAACACAAAGTGAAATACCGACAGCCTTGTCCAGGATTTGAACTCGGGTCATCCATTCGATTTCTTTCAACAACAACTGTTATGCTGAACTTTTTCCGATATATTTTAAGCTATAAAGGATGGAAGTAACTCTGAAAAGCATTATCATTAGAAGTAATTCAATTAACTTATAACTTTATATATATAAAATCACTCATATGCTACATCTTGACAGATGGTAGCCATCTTTACTACCAAAATTATAATTCAAACATCCTGATTGATAACTACTTCAGCTTGTGAAAATATACAAGATGCATAAGATAAGGTAGTAAGACATCTGTACATCTACATAGCTACAACCCAGTGACAAGCGTAGCAAGGTAACTGGTGACTATGCAAACTGCAGGTTTTATTTCAGAGTACCTTCTTTTAGACTTTTTTCTGTTAAAGCATTGCTCCAAGTCAACAGAGATGCTGGAGTTTCCTTCTCCAGTTTTGATTTTGGAGTTAACTTCTCCTCGAAAGGTTGCCTTCAGCATGGCTTTGTCATTAGACTCAAGCCCCTTCTATTCTCTCTGTATATAAACAAAAGACCAAGATAGCAAGGTAATGGCTGTCAGTTTGACTCTTGAGGTTGACTCTGTCCGATCTTTTGAACCTGTGTCAATGTAATCACAATTCACAAAGACAACCAAATATTCTCTGATCATGTTACAAGAGAAACTTTTTTTCTGTCAAACATAAGAGAGCATACTGTATGCACTTTGATCTGGCCTTATTCTTTTCAAGATTTCTCTTCTGTCCAATTGGTTAGGATGGGGTTGTAATACAAATAGAAAGCAACACATTGTTGATGAATATAGGAAGAAAATAACAAAAAAACATTACAATCAAAAGAAAAGGAAAAACTTGATGTTCTTGACTTTATTTAGTTATTGAAAATTAACTTTTACGTGTACAAATGCCAAATTTACTTGACAAAATTCCAGTAGTTACAAAATCTAAAGAGGAACAAAATAACCAGAAGTATCTTTCTTTTCTATTGAAAACTAAACTATGATCTTTTTCATCTAATTTGAAGATTGGTTTGGTTTGTTTTTCTTTGTTTAATTGTATATTAACTTTTGTGGGTTACTTAATGCCAAAGTCATCCTTGTAGAAGGACAATAGTAGTAGTATTTAACTCATAGCTTAAGGATAAGGGGGCTCCTACCTCTCCCAAGGGTATTAATCTGAAAGTGAATGTAATAGCATAACTGGAATTCAAACTCATTTACTATGATGTCACAGTCCAGCATATTTGCCACTATGCCCTGAGGGCTCCCAAAATTTGAAGATTGACTACTAAATGTGAACTTATTACATTCCACCATGAGCAAGATATGCTACAAAGTCAATTTTTAAGTGAAGTATAACTGATTTGAATTCAAAGTTTTTCTTATAGACTGATTGCTACACTAAGGTTAAAGAGCCCAATCTGCCTTTTCCATTGCTGTAAGGTGAATTGTTGGATTCTTTTCCTAAGAATATTAGCCCAATGTGAAATGCAAACAGCCTTGTCCAGGATTTAACAAAGATAACTGTTACACCTTGAGTGTCTCCTCAGATGTTTACATTTTTTGTATAGTTTTTCTTAAGAATTTTTTCTGCACTCTTACTGAATATGAATCATTTTTAAACAAATCTTTTGTTACCCATGGATGGGATCCTAACAGGTATTACCACTCTAGGTTTGAGTGGACCTGGGAGTAATGGCAATGAAGGGGTATTTTGTGCTCCCTGAATCTCCGGAACTGGAATTTCACTATCAGATACAGTTTAGTGTTATACCTAGGACACCTCTCCTTTTTGGGGGTGGGTGGAGTCTTACTTCTCTGCAAGGGATGCAGTCAGTGAATTCTAAGTCCTGCTGACAAGGCTAAAGTCTGATTGAAATATTAACTTATAAACTTATATGCCAATTTTTGTTTCAATGTTTTCAACTTTTCTTGAATTTATTTTAGGATCAAATACATAAACGGGGTTTACTGTAATAGTTAATCCTTATTGATTGATTGATTTTAACGGCATGTCAACATGTCTGGGGTTGTTATATGCCTTGAGGTTAGGATATCACATTCACTGTATGTTCATTTTTACCTTTTTTTGTATTGTTGTTTTTAAAAGGTTTTTTTTTACACATAGTCTTAAATGCTTATTAAGGCACCTAACTGTTTAAAAAAGACTTTTTTAACCTTTTAAAACTGCTTTTTATTTCAATGATTGAAAATTCTGGATTGGCCTTGAGATTTAAACACATGATTTTTCAGGTTATTGAGATGAGCTGAAAAGTTTATATGATAATGTCATATCCGCTTTTTTTGACTTTTTTGATCCATAGGATCCAAATACTGTAACACTTATAAATAAGAATAATCTATTTTGCTTTCTCAACCAGTTCTTGCAGGAAAGTCAAGTTTAATGAAGTTATGTAAGGGTGGGCTGAAAAGTTCATTGGCTGACATCATATCTGTTGTTGAAGACTTTTTTGACCAATGGGATCTAAGCACTGTAACACTGAGAAAAGAAGTATGTGGACTCCAATGGAGACTGTTGAAAAATAGTCACATTACATGTGTATATTGGTCAGCCTATGAACTTTTGATCTGACCTTTGTATATCAACTGTTTTGTTTATACTTTGATGCAGGTAATAAATTCTAATCTAATTTTTTTTTTCTTTTTTCTTTTCCAGGTTTGTCACTGTTTTCTCTGTTTGATGACCTGATGTATGTATTGTTTTTGTGTTTTTTAAAATAATAACCAATTATAATGTCCTAGAAAACACTGATTTTTTTTTTGAGAATTTGAAAATACATTAGTCTTTTTTTCTTCCTTTTTTATTTTTAATTATCCAAAATAATTATTATCAAAAACTCTCTTGATAAAACTTTATATTACAATCTTCCAATATGGTCCTCCTCCTTTTCATATTCTTTTTCACTTTCCATGTTGCTATGTAATTTAACTATAATTTATCAAATGCTCTTTTTTATTTGTTAGTCTGTCTCACTTAATTCAGGGTTGGCCAGAACTATAACCACCAAATTTTCTGTGGTTAATAAAAACAGTATGTTTTTAGGATATTCATTTTTAGTGAGGGGTTTCATTTACAATGTATGTATAATGCTAAACTGAACCCTTATTTTTTGCCAGTCAGATTTGCTAAACTGAATATTTATCTTTTTGTTTAATCATATAAAGTAGATATCTAGTTGAAAATTCCACTGTCAGAAACCAAAATTATGACCCTTTTTTTCTACAATTTTTTTCCTGAGACCTTTATTTAAACACCAGAAAATCATACTTAAAAAATGTTGATATTTATACAGTTTTAGTATGAGCAATAGTAATCATGAGGCCATGTTTATCAACTTATAAATCTTCATTAAAATATAATTTAGTGTTAGCTTTAAATCCTACCTGTAGTCATTTGATAAGCTTAGCTTACCTTGATACAAAGGTCAAAATTATGGAGCACTCAGTGAGAATCCAACTCACTAATAATATTCTGATAACCTAGCTTAATAACTAATATACCACTTGAGGCAAGAAGGAATTTCAACTAGTTTAGATAACTTGGTAAACTTTCCAGATGTGACAATAATTGTTATTTGAGTAAATTGTGTTTATCAGCAACAGCAAAAAATATCAGGAGAGTTTACAAAAGTTGTGTCATGGTGGACAGAAAATTTCAATGGATGAATTATTAATACAATCAACAATGTCTCCTTATCTGTAAAAGAAAAAGATAACAGAAAAGAATCACCAATGACTGCTGTGTTCATGGTGGCTAATTGTTGGGTGGAAAGCCCACCTCCCACACAAAAAAAGTCAAAACACAACTTGTTTTAGCATTAGGACCTTCATTGTTTTATTTTCTCCATTCAGTTTTTGGGGTTGTAGAAGTAGGAAGAAATGGATAATGGTCACCATGTGTAGGCTAGTTTCTTTACTGTTCTTGAAACCATCTGATGTCATATTTTTGGTTCATTCTTCTTTCACCATTCATTTGTCTCCTTGCACCCCAGCCTCTTAAAAAAGAAAAAAAAGAGAGAATGATATATGTGTTCACAGATAGCCTCACTCCTATTTTGGATGGGTGACATCTCTCCCTCTCTGCCTGTACACTGCTTAGATAGCCATCATTGGTAACCCAGTCTGGAGTACTAGATTAAGCATATCTTGTTACACCTCGCACTCTGGAAGAGATGTTAAAGTCTCTTAACTTTTCTTTCATGTGGCTGCTGGCTTTTTTGATAATTTATCTGTTCATACCATTTTCTTAGAGTGCTACAAATCAAAAGTATAGATTTATATTTATGTGTAGGTGCATCAATTTTTGATTTCTTTAACTTATTTAAAACATTGACAAATGAAACAAATGGTCTATACAAACTGAAACTCTTTCTTCTTACTTTGAGAGTTTGATTTTCTAACAAGGAATTTGAAAGTTAAACTTATTTATGTAAATTTGACACTATAAATTTTAATAGCTTTTAAAATTATTGTTTGAGTCATTCAGTGTTGATTGTCTTTTTGATTGTAAGTTCTCATCACCCAGGCAAGTTTTATTTAAAAAATTATTGTTCAAAGTAATCAAAGAGGAAGAAAGCTAATTCAGCCATGAGAATAAAGCTTAATGTGATTTTTGTTTTCTTTAAAAAAAAATCTTGGCCTTAATAGTGCATATCTTGCTTGTCAAGTTGATTGTGCACGTGTCTCTTGTTCACATGTCAATAGAATTGACTTTTTGAATTTTCCCGTTCTTGAAACAGATTAGTTGAAGATTTGCAGACTTGATTTTGATGTGTCCTTATTGTAGAGTGGGTATATTGTCGATATGGCTTTTATAAGCTAGACACATAGGGGTCAGTGAAGGATTAAGTGCTCTACTTTTAATAGTCTTTCAAGAAAACCTGTCCTTTAGGCACTTGTTGATCTTATTAAAATATTCAGCTTAACTACATTCAACCTTTTTGCTTAGAAATTAAATAGTTTTAATTACTTTCATCTTTACAGTAATTGCAACATATATTCAGGAGAATGTGATACAAGTTTAATTTTTTAAGCAGTTTTTTACAGGTTTGAATTTAGAATTTTCCTTCTCTTAGACTAGTTGCCATACCAAGGTTGAAGAGTCCAGTCTGCCTTGCTATTACCCATAGCTGGATGGATACATCCTTTCTCAAGGGTATTAGTGCTATACGAAATGGAAAAAGCCTTGTCCAGGATTTGAACTCACCCATTTTCTATGATGATAACCATTACATAACAAGTGCTTTCATGGTTACTTGTAATTAAGTGATTACAGCATATGATGACATTTACTAAATGATACTGAATTAAAGATACATTTGTTTTAAGTATGGGGGGGGGGTCAGAATTAGACTTGTAGATTGTGAGACATTTAGTCTGAATATTTCCCACTTGTGACTTTTAAAATAGCCCTGTATAATTCTTTTCACTATATTCAAAAGTCTTGTAATAATTTGGCACCATGAGGCACAGTTTGGCAGCTAGTGATGCTTTTGTCAAATTGTGAAGGTAATAAATCATACTGGACAATGAGATGCTGAACTCACTTGATACTCTCCAATTTTGCCACTATAGCTTGAAGCACAGCCTTGAAATCCATGGTTTTAGGCCTTCCTGACTTTGCCTGATCATCAAAGTTATTGCAACTTGAACAAAATTCTTGAACAATCTGTTTACTGTACTGTGATCATCTGCACCTTAACCTTTTGCACAACAAATGTTTTTAATTGCTTCCGTAGTGTTATTGCCCAGTTTGAACTTGTAAAGCCTAAGTTCCTGAATTAAACTATGTTGTGTGTCTTTGAAATCCCATATAGAGTGAAGTAATACACAATGTATCAGCACACCAACTACCACGATACTACTAACCATCTTGGATATCTTCCATGAATTGCTTCAGTCACATGATATATGCACCATAAACTAGCAAAATATAGCAAAACTTTTGGTTCACCATAGTATTATAAAAAAAAAGATTAACAATTATTTGAGTCAAGTAACCTATGATATTCTTTGCAGAAGATTAACCTCTGTTAACTTCTGTTTTCATTTGTAAACTGTGTTCAATACAGTAAACTATCTAGATGTATACCTGGAACATTTAGCACTATTGAAACC